>JAUPFN010000009.1:19137991-19852991 GCA_036924255.1 Apodemia mormo | reverse complement strand
ACTTATGCATGTGGCATTAGACCTAGCCACAAGATAGTAACGCACCATTAACACCTTTGGTGTCTATAGGCGATTGTTGACTCTTTCCATCAGGAGAACC
Organism: Apodemia mormo; assembly: GCA_036924255.1. NCBI lineage: Eukaryota > Metazoa > Arthropoda > Insecta > Lepidoptera > Riodinidae > Apodemia > Apodemia mormo. Next base: position 19,852,891 of record JAUPFN010000009.1, on the reverse strand, counting down.
ATCTGCTCGTTTGCTATCTTATGATATAAAAAAAAACAATTTTTCATTCATTAAATGTTAAGTCTCACCACCCGGCAATTTAATATTTATTTTTGGATGTATAAAAAAATATACAACAGTGCAACAATGAAAAAAAAAACGAACACTGCTAGACAGGCTCTACAGGTTGTCGAGTAGTAGTTATAATGGAAATATTCAACTTTCGTCTCCGTTTCCGTGTGGCGTAATGGTAATGCTGTATACATAAGTTTACCTGCTACCTTACCTTCCGACGAAATCTATTAAAGTGTTCTTCTTCAAAGGGAGCCCAAACTCGGAGATTTTTTGAATATATCTGGATATATGTATAGTCTGACTTAACGTATAGGATTCTTTCAAAAATACAACAACAATTTTATATTCAAAAATACACGTAATTATCGAAGGATTCACATAAAGCTTTAACACAGCTCGTAAGTAAGAAACAAAACGAAGATAAGAAAGTCTTGACAAAAGGCTTAACTCAGTAATACGTTGGTTTTTGTAAAACAGCACAGCAGTGCTAATAAAAACAAGTGCTAATTAATCGTTGTTATAAGTTATGAACTTATGTATCCCAAACTAATTTAAACATTTGGTTTAAGCGTGAATAACAAGCCATATTATCTTTTCAGCCATATTTCTTCTTTTACGATTGAAGTGAGAGAGGCTGCGTGCCAACCGTATGCGTTGCAACCAAGAAACTTATATGTACAAGAACTGGAATTATTACGAAGCAATATTTAAAAAATAAAAATTTATTTGTTTCTTACTTAACAAAGGGGAAAAATGTTTTGAGCGAGACAACGACAACGGTGGGTGTTGTCTCTTTCTTATAATTACCAGTACAAATAAAACTATCGGATGGTAGATTTTTACATATTCGGTAACTGTCACATCCTTTTTATTTAAACAGGTTGATAGATACATTAGCATAAAATGTATTGTAACTAATACATTGAGTTCTAAAATGTGTCTATTTTAATTATTTTGTAATTATTTATGCAGTGCAAAAACTGTTTTCTCAAATTAGAAGAATTAGCTGAATTAGTAGTAACGCACCGCCACACTTATAATATGGCGCTTTACTTAGTAGAAAGAGACACACTCCAACAATGTCGTTAAACTCTTCGGAAAGATTTTGAAGCGCACGTGAACATTCCACATAATATGTAACTTCCTTGGTTGTACCTAAATAATACTGTCACTATGAACTATATATGTGTACTCTTATGCTAGAGCCGCACTTGCGTCTATCGTCACAAAGCTTCGTGCAATGACACGATAAATGCAGATATGACCGGCTACTATCGCCTATTTTCGCATACATTCCGGACTGCGTGTGCCTTAGCGCGCATATAACTTCGGGACGATGGACGCAAGTGCGGCTCTAGCATTACAGTAGAACCTTAGTTGAAGAAAACTACTACTAGATATGAAATAATTGAATAAAAACAGTGTAATTTCGTCCCGAGTAACGGCGGACTTAAGAACAGCTATTTACTGTCTACATAACAATTGATAAATTATATTGCAATTGGGCATGTTACTTTAACAATTAGTTTTTATTTTAGACTAGCTGACCCGGCAAACGTTGTTCTGCCTTTTTAACTTTTATTTTTTTCTATATTTTCTCACCTTTCAAACCTTCCCTGGACTTCAACAATTAATTCATAACCAAATTAAGCCAAATCGGTTCAGCCGTTCTCGAGTTTTAGCGAGACTAACGAACAGCAATTTATTTTTATATATATAGATTTAAGGTACACACTAAAATTATAGAAAAATATAAACAAACGCTCATATCAATTAAATATTTCGTAAAAAAATGGTATTTGACATTTTACTTACTTTGACAGCGTATTTTAGTAATGGCATATTGCCCGCAAGCTGTTTAAGGTGATGTTATTTTCTTAAATGATTTGAAATTAGAGCACTGACAAATTTTTTGTAGCTTTGTCTATTATGAAAATTCGAACTTGCTAGACAGAGATAAAGCTATATTTATATGTTTAGCGTTGGAATGCATACAATTTTATAACTTTGATTGTTTATGGAAATTAATGCCAAGTCCTTATCTTTTTCTTGTCAAAGAGTAGAACATATACATGTATATGTAAATACTGGCACGTGCACGCTTTCAAGATGGTATTTAACCAATGATGACATAAGCTGAACTCGGCATAGAAATAGCAACGATTATGTAGGAGTTTATAATTTTAATTTAACTTTTATGTGAAATTTAAATCGATTAATTATCTCGAACACATTTTATTGGCTATAAATGTCATTTAATATAACCGAGCTTGGTTTATCCTACTATAGTGATATAAGAAATTGATATAACTTATAAGGAGGTTAGCAAACATCTTGAATGTTTAAATAGCAATAGGGGATTAAATAAGCTTAATATTATAGAATGCCATACCTTATTAGTGAAAAATATATTTTGACCGCAGACCACACAAAAATTAATAGACACGGTGTCAGGCGGGAACGTGTCGCTCATATGAGAAAATACTTTTAATTGTCAAACGCTTGTATGTAACGTCATATAATATCGTAAAAATTAAAATCTGCCATGTTGTGCTATTTTATCGTGCCGAATTCTTACACTTACAACCTAAAAAATGCCTTAAAAGGCGAATCCAGTTTAATTCATGATTTCAATGAACAAATCGAAGATTGCAAAATGTTGTAAAGGTTTGTGAAGGCTAAGCTTAGGCCATCCTCCAGTAATCAGCATCACTACTCAAAGTCACGCGACGGTGCGCGGGACACGCGCGGAGTTATCACGCGGTGAAGTTGCCACGTGTGATCCATATGTAGACCATCTAACGAACAATTATTATACATAAATAAGTAAGGCGAAGATCAGTAATAGCCAAATTCATATTGCGATTTAGAACGGTGCATATAATCTGGACGAGGATGGAGCACGAGTACAGTAGCTCAATTATTTTACCCATAAACAACAGCAATATTTTACTCTTACGTACTTATCAAAGGAACATAGAACTTGTTTAATGTTTACCAAATTTTCGTAAATAATGTACTAGAAACACAACAAAATCCTGTTATTAACGACTTAAGCGCCTTTCGTTTGCGTTATCGAAGAGACTTCGTAAAATATTCTATAATATGTTTGATTTGTTTTTTAAGCAAACTTATAACTTCTAAGCACACTGTCTGGTGGTAAGACATAGCTGCCGCCTGTAATTATTAAAGACGTTAATGTAATAAATTGCTATCCTAGTCGCAGAGATATTAAGCCGTATGTAACTTAATATCAGTCAGCCAGTCCACCAGCACTCTTCCGCATAAAGTAAGTACATAACAGTGACAATTAGTTACACTATAGCAAAAAATATGCAGGACGGCATCACCGTTTCCGCGCGAATTGTCAGAGAACTCCGCCACCTAATAGTCACTACGGTAGGGACAAATTTAGCTTTCGCTCACGTTTTGCAATCTGCTTGATAGACAAGCAGATTGTCTACTCTTCAAAGAACGCATGCATGTATCATGTGATTTGTGAATAATATTGCCAATTTTCATCTTATAAATATGATACGAAGAACTAAGAGTAGAATTCGGTTTTTAGTTCTGGCTTTAGTACTTCATCCTTAAAACTGGAGCATGACAGTGACAAGTACTGACACCATTGCAGCAGGAGTAGGTGAGACGGTATTTAATTAACTGACGTTCTTGTATATCTTAAAAAAAATGGCAGATGAGACGTAAGGTCCACCTGACATTAGAAAGCAGCTGCCACAAAAACATGTGCGTTTTTAAACTGTTACAAAATTAAGAGAATATACTTTACTTAAATAAAATAATTTAAAAAATATGTTAACGGTTGCCCTGTAGGGCATCCCTGAAACGTCCCGCTAAATTAAGATATTTTAAACTCAAAATAATAAAAACTATAAACGTAGATTATTTTTAGTTAAAAAATGGCAGTATATTGATTTTTGAAAAGCTGTATGTTTTGGAAACAATGATCGATTTTAATGGAGTCGAATGGCATTCAACTCAGTTTTTGAGATCTAAGTATTGTTTTAGCTAAATAATCGATAGGTTAAAAATTTTCAAAGCAGTGTCAAAAAACATTTGTGTCAATAATTTCCGCGTTTGATAAATCCCAAACAAATTGACCGACTTTGATCCAGTTAACAGTATTTGACGCAGTTTTTAAAGGAGAATAGCTGATAAGATTTTTAAGTCAATCGGTGTATACTAAGCCTGAAAATTATTTCAAAAATATTAAGTAATTTTGCTAAGAACAACGTAATTTTAATATTTGAAAACTGGAACTTTTGAAAACTTAACTCGATTTTGATTTTTGAAACGGCATTCGACGTAGTATTTTTTTTTTTACTAAATACTATAGGAGGTCAAAAAATGATTTCTTACAAAATTTCGAAGTTATGAAGTAAAACACTTTTTTCCCAACTTTTCGTCAACGATTACTCCCAAACGGATAAACAGATTTATGCATTTATTATTGATGAAATTTATGCATTAGACTGACTAGAACTGACTAGTTTTTGTACTCAATCGACTTATAAATTTGGAAGTTATATAAAAAATATATTGTTTCGCCAAAAAATTTTTTGGGGTTTTATAAATTTCTAAAAATCTACTACGCCGAGTTCAAATTTTCGGGAAATCTAAGCTGAGTCAAATCCAATCGAATGCTGTCATCCGCGTTTCGATTGGTCAAGCCGTTCAAAAGTTATGAGATGTTTACGTACACACACACACACACACACACACACACACACACACACGCGCAAACACATACACAAATACAGATATACTGAAGTCATCTTGAAAATAGTCGGAAAAGGTTCCTAGGTCCTAAAAACGTGGAGATCTGGTGAAAACTCGATTTTTGAAAATCGGGGCAAAATCAGTAACTTCCTTATCTACATACGTAGCTGGAAGTTAAAAAATACAAACAGACTTTATAACATACAATAGAAAAGTCTGTTTGTGTTTTTTAACTTCCCGCTACGTAGTACGTAATGTACGTAAGATAGGAAGTTACTGAATTTGCTCCGATTATTGAAAATCGAGTTTTCACCGGATCTCCACGTTTTGAGGTCCTAGGAATTTTTTCCGACTATTTTCGCGACGACCTCAGTATGTCTATATCTATGTATGTGTGTGTGTAAGTGTGTATGTAAACATCTCATAACTTTTGAACGGCTGGACCGATCGAAACGCGGTTGGCGATGGCATTCGATTGGATTCTGCTCAACTTAGACTTCCTGAAAATTTGAACCAAGTCGGCCTAGGAGATTTTGAGAAATTTTGAAAAACCCAAAAAATAATTTTGGCGAAACAGTATTTTTTAAACATAACTTCCAGATTAATGTACCAATTGAGTACAAAAACTAATCAGCTCTATTCCTCAAAAAACTACATCTCTATTCTCTAATGTGTGCATACATATTGCAGCATAATATCATCAAATCATAATTGCATCAAAATCGGTTAATCCGTTTGCGAGAAATCGTTGACGAAATATTTAAAAAAAAGTGTTTTTTCGACGTAATTTCGAAGTTTTTCAACCAATAATTTTTCGGTATTCAGTATTTTAGTACTAAAAAAATACGTCAGATGGCATTTCAAGAATCAAAATCGAATTTAATTTTCAAAAGCTTTTCAAATATTAAAATTAAATAAAATGCATTAAATAGGTTACTTAAATTAATAAAATTAAACATCACACGCACTACATTCATGTTACGTAATATACAACATGAATGTAGTGTGTGTAGTAATAAACACATATGAACACCTACTTACTATTTTCTTTACGGATAAACTCAGTGGTCAAACTTAAAATAAAAACTTAAAATATTGTTTAGTCTGTGGACGAATTTCGGCCGCAGGCGATCGCTAGTTTTGATTAAAATGTTCAAAGTTTGCCTTAGTGTATAAAGAAAAAAATACGAACTTACAGAGGATTCCTATTGTTATCGAATCAGGTTTCAATATTTGAATTATTATTTGTAAATTTGTATTAATATTCTTCACATACGTCTTTAGTAAAAACATCGGTGATTTTAATTCTTTTGGTCAGAATTTACAAGCGTTTTCAAGGTCGATAAGTAACATTAATTTTACAAGTTGTTTTTGCGATAAAATTTACCTAGTATAAGAAGTTTTTAAACCAAATATGAGATTTCGTGATAATTTCGTGAATACTTGCAATTTAAAAATGAAAAACTTCAAAAACAAAACATTCTTTTATTTTACAACCTAGACAAAATAGTCAACCTGTTCGACTCAGATTATGAAATCCTCGGTTCGATTCCGAGCAAAGTGTTGTTGGATTTTATCCTATCTAGAAAAGGCATCAACCCCATGGTTTATGGTTGTGTATAAATAGGTCCACACCTCGGTAAAGCAATAAAACTGTTGGCCCCAATTCTCATAAATAGTAAGAAATTACAATTTAAGTTGGCAAATGTCGCGATGAAGATGAACACCTATTTCTTAGCCGACAAACCAGTGAGTCTGAGTGAACAAGAGAGACTTTTATTAAAATTCGATTCATTGAGCCTAGCCTGCATTTATTTTGTAATTTTCTTACTAACATTACACAAAGTTAGGATGACAGTCAAAAAACATGACTGAAATTTCAAGTTTAACTAACTTAAGATTTTATTCAGATAATAAATAATCTTTTTGAAAACTATAAGTATCGCATAATTGTCCATCCCAGTCATAAGTCATAAGGAGGAAACTACCAACAGTAGTCAAAAACTTGAATCTTGGCCTTCCAAAATTTGCCTTTCCTTCGAGCAGTCAGGTTTCGTTGCAATAACCATATCGTAGTTACCCAAGCAGCAATCAAGCATGTTTAATACCCATAAAGCAGCTCATATAGAACTTAAAGTTCTATTGCAGCCGTACAATGGTGTAAAAAGATGCTTTTATCGGTATAAGAGACCTTTATGAGTTTTTATACAGCCTAATGCTGTACAAGGCCTTTCTTAGAGTTCCGCGTAAGCTTTAGGCGTTATATCTGAATATTAATACACTACTGTACAGCTTTAAGCAATTTGTAACTCATTAGGCTGATTTTAATCCTTAAAGCTGTACATTAGCTGTATTTTGTTTAGCACGGGAATTTATTACAGCTTTAAGTGTTATTATAGTATCACTCAACGCTTGTTTCTGTAAAATGGGACGTGCAATCACCGTTCTACAGCTAATATTTATGGCGTAATTGTAGACTGTTATGCAGCCAATGGTGTTAAAAAATCTGCATATACAGCTATAGTACAGCTCAAAGCTGTATTACTGAGAAAATTGTTGTTTGCTGTTTTTATATCTGCATAGTTGATATCATGCGGAAAAAATCAAGAGGAATATTGAAAAGGAATATTTAAATATTATAAATTACCAACCAAGTAATCGTGATGAAGATAAAGCTAAAAAATTACTAATTCAGGTAAACCTACAATCGTCATTTTTATTAATGTTCAAGGAAAAGGGTTCCGTAACAAAAACATTAAAAAGTGATTGTAGGTTATCTGATTTATTATTTTTTAGGCTTATCTTCTTCATTAAGGTTACTTGGTTGGTAATTTACAATAACTGATTTTTTTTAATGTCATAAGATAGCAAACAAGCAGATCGGTCTCCTGATGAAAAGAATCAACCATCGCCTACAGACAGCAAAAATGTTAATGGTGCGTTGCTCTCTTGTGGCACGGTCTAATGCCCAATGCATAAGTTTACCGGCCACCTTACCCTCCAAATCGGAACATGACAGTGACTAGCACTGACGCTTTGCAGCAGGAATAGATAAGGCGGTGGTACCAGACCCGGTCGAGCCAATGCAGAGCTCTATCACCTAGTAACCACGATGGAAGTGACTCGCATAGCCCATCGGTTGTCTTTTACGACCTGCCTGGCAGAAAGGCAATTGGTCTATTCTTCAAAGAATATATAAAAAAGAGTTAAAAAGAGAAATAAAAATCATTACACTGAGAAAATATGTATTTTTTTATTTTTAACTTGCTACTATACGGAGTTTTACAAAAGCGGTATAGTAAGTCGAAAGGAGGTGACTCAGAGGGTCATTTTGAACAACTTTTGTTCAACGATTTGTGAAAATTCCCGAAAAACAATTTTGTTTTTCCATTGTGAAAAGTCAAGTGACCAACAAAGTTTCTATGGGAATCAATATTTTTTTTCGCGAATTTCCAAAAGTCGTTAAACAAAAGTTGTTAAGAATGACCCCCTGAGCCACCCCCTTTCGGCTTACTGTACCACTTTTGCAACACCCTGTATATATGTATGCTTACAATCGTTTTAAAAATATTATATACTTAGATACAATTACAGGCAAAAGAGTATGTGTTTCTCTTTGAAGAACTAATAATATTAAATCACAAGCACGAAATAACGTATTTTTCTTAAAAATATTTTTGTGATAGACCAATATTTAAAGGGCTTGATTTTTCGTTCTTGATCAACTTAGTTATATCAAGTTGTTTTCTTGGTCATTATAATTCACCTTTATCCTCCCACAAACTGGGTACGATACAAATACGGTTTTGGCTTCTCTCAATTGTTTTTATTATTTTATAAGGCATATTTCCCTGAAAAATAAAGTAAACCTTGATTGAAATACATGTCCCATAAGTTATAGTTAACAATAAGTTGGTTTAGTTGTAAAGTCAAACGACCGACATCAATACAACACAATAGCGAAATCAAGTGACAAACATATGTTTTGTATTTAGGGTTCTTCAATTTTTTTACGCATCTCTAAACATAAGTTAAGTGATTAAAAGCCAATTACTGTACAATAGATTTATATAGGGACTTAGTACAGCCTAAAGTGTATTTGGACGGTAATTAAAAGCCAATAGCCGTATAATAACAAAAAAGAGATTCAGTACATCTATTTGCAGTATATCACCCTCCAAATACACTTTAGGCTGTATAACAAAACGCCGCCATTATTGTGTATTAAAAACAACATTAAAGAAATATATTGTTAAATAAAAGATATATTTAGCAATAGCTAAAGCTATATCTTGACAAGCAACTTATATTATGATCATTATGCCTTTATATACAATATTGTACCATAAATACTTGTATATTCTAACCTTAAACACAAACACTTACCGTATTTTGCAATGATTTTATTTGTGTTATCTTGATTATTTCGTTGGCGCGTGAATATTTTGAGGAAAAACATACACGACTTCACAGTCATTTAGAATTTGCACTTTGAATACACCGTTGAATACTGCTCCAAGTCCAAGAATTTATCGTTTATTAATATATTTTTAATAATGGCGTCTGCAGATATAATGTTATACAATATCAAAAACAGATTAGTTACTTTTTATCATTTTCAAACACCTATTAAGAACATTTAGCTGCACAAGAGAGTATCTTAAGTATTATAGTTTCTTTATACACCGAATGACAGCCTTTGTACAGCCTATACCAGCTTGTACAGCTATTGTGCAGCCTATTTAACTCTTAGCTGTACAAGACAGTTACAAGAGAGTATCCTTAGTGTTATAGTTTCTTTATACACCAAATAACAGCCATTGTACAGTTTATAACAGCTTGTATAGCTATTGTGCAGCCTACATAACGCAATAAGCTGTATAACTTGGGGCCCTTTTTGGTGTTATATCGGCTGTAGAAGCGCTTCTACAGCCTTTGTACGGCTTCGTATACAGCTTTAAGTTTAAAAATGAACTTAAATGCAGCCTATATACAGCTTAACGTGCTACTTGGGTACATTGTAAATGCGAGACGTTTCGAAGTTTATGTTCACAATAATAATTCAAATGCGTTTGTGTTTGTTATTGAAGCAAAACTTAGTTACTCTCAAGTCGCGCCTAAATGGCGCGACTTGAGAGTAACTAAGATTTTTATATAGACGGAAATAACGCTTGAAGCAGTTTTTTGGTTTAAAAACCAGCCATATACAAATATTACAACCATTAATATATTATTGCCGTTCCGCCAAACGAATAGCAACACTTCATTAATATCTTTGGTGTCTACAGGCGATGATTTCTGTTCCCATCAAGAGAACCATCTGAATCTATCTTATGATATAAAAAAAGAAATCGGAGTTTGTCGCCACTGCGACGCTGTGATGACGACTTATATATCTGCCACGCGGATAGCAACGTACAATTGTCATTTTTAGTTTCTATATACAACGACTACAAAAAACATGGTATATACGTATATTTTACACTGCCACATAGTAAAATATTTCATCGTAAAAGAGGTAAGACCATGTTACCAAACTTATGTAGCTAGCTGCGAGGCGTAGCCTGTAATGTGGTATACCTACCGTGTGGAGTGGGTAAAAACCTTCCTATCTAATAAAATCAAATGCAATTCTAATGGGAGGACACATATCAGTCGGAGTCAATCTATATATTACAAATAACCGCACGATGGGGATTACCCAATCATTTCGCTTTACTGGTGAATCGGGTTATACAAAATGACTTTTGACAATTGGTTTAATCTGCCTCCCCACTCCTTCCTGATCAATAATTAATTATCAAATTTTGACAAGAGTTTATTTTTAATAATTAGATAGCAAACATGCAGATGGCTCTCTCTTCTGATGAAAAGCGACAACCGCTGAAGGGATTTTGATGAAATTTGGTATGGAGATAGTTGAAGATCTGGGGTCAAACATATGCAAATTTTTTATCAAAAATCGACCATAAGCGGCTAAAATAGGGGATTGAAGTTTGTATATAAAATATTATATCAACGAAGTGTTAATCTACTCATGGCCAAACCTGTGCGGATCAACTAGTACTGTACAATTAAAAAGAAATAAAACTGTAGCAACCAACTTCAGTTCGCCTACTATAATATTTAAAGAGTTACCATGATTTCTCAAGGACCCCATCATCATAGGCCCTGACGAGGCACCTGATGACAAGAAAAATGTCTTTCAAAACCAATATAGAATTTTCTATCGTAATATCACGAAACATACATATAAAACAAAAAAATTCCGAAACAACCGAGACCTTCCTGCTTTTTCGTAAATCGATATAAAATGCAATAAATCAACAAGAATATTGTGCACTTCTATATTCTTGCGATGTACTCATAAAATAGGTGGAATGCGCTTATCGGTTCGAATCACAATCAATTACAAAATCGATTCAATCGTTATCGGTGCTTGTTATCATTTTGTTTATATAATTTAACCCTTAATGTTAATATTGTCATGTTAAACAGCACGTTCATAGCGAATATTTTACGGAAATAATTATGACCATTACGAAAACAATTTACAACTTCATTTTTTTATTTTTAATAAATAATACCGGGTATTACATTATCATAATTATTGACAAAATTAACGAATAAAATCCATTAATTTTAAAATAAGTTTACACTTCCACACGTCTCTGGGTGTTCTCTTATGTAAACAACGAATGCAAATACCTCTTATTGTGTCATTTTTTATAATAATCTACACTAATAATATTATTGTACTTAGATTATTAAACTGTATTTGACCCAGCATTTTAAGGAGATGATAAGTTTTTGAAATCAATTAGTATATTTGATTAAAAGTTTTTAAAAGTATGAAGTAAGTTTGTTGTTAATAACATAACTTTAATAATTGAGAAGCTGTAACTTTTGAAAACTTGATTCAGACTTTTAAAACGGCATTCGACGTAGGTTGACGTTAATCATGGTTAAAAAAGTTATTCAAAAAACCACTTAGTTTTTAAAAATTTTCGTCAACGATAACTCCCGAAATGATAGACGATTTTTATGCAATTTGTGGCATTACACACAGTTTTTAAGGAAAAGAATCGATTCATCATTCATTATCTACTCAATCAATCGTTTTTCTACTCAATCCGTACATAAATTTCGAATATTTTGAAAAACCTGTTTCCCCGACATTTTTGTTATTGTTTTTTTCTCGAAATTTCTCAATATCTCCATACCCAAAGCGATTCAAGTATTTACAAGTCTAAGTTTGGCGAATCCTAATCGAATGCCATCAACCGAATTTGGATCGGTTAAGCCATTTAAATTTGTTATCAGAGGTTTACTTGCACATATACATACACATACATACATAGGTACATACATACATACAAACACAACTGACGTCATCGTGATAATAGTCGCAAAAGGTTCCTAGGACCTCAAAACGTAGAAATCTGATGAAAATTCAACTTTCGATAATCGGGACAAAATCAGTAAATTCCTTTTAAATCGTAGCGAGGCGTTAAAAATCACTAAAAAAATTGTGTCTCCAACCCGCAACCAACATTCAAAGCAAAAACTTGAACTTAGAGAACTAAATAGCCAAACAGGCTAAACACTAGAACTTGAGGCAAGAAACGACCGAATGAAATACTTTCAAGCATTTATACTTCGTTTGTTGAAGGTGTTTTAAATACTCAATTAAGTGTTATCAACGCTGTTTTACCTAAGAATTCGTATTCCTTATCGGAACAGGTAATAAACATGTGACGAAGACCGGCGTATTGACGTAATATCATGAATGTCTTCATAGCGAGCGTCATGTCATTGTAACATAAATAATGTTTTAAAAACGCTTATCTTGAACGAAAATCTATTTATGTTGATACAGAAAAGGACAATTGTAGCTCCTATTATATTAATCCTATACTTTAAACGAGCAATTCTTGTATATTTGTACGTAAATTGTTTCTCCGACTCTTAACGATTTTGACGAAATTTTGTATTTAGATAGATAGCCTTTTAATATTAACATTGATCTAGGTTAGTGTTTCCGTAATCATCTGTTTTTACGAACGAAGCTACTTCGCCCAGCTAGCCCTATTTCTAAACGAGCAATTCTTTTATATGTATATGTATATCGCTAAACAAATTACACAACTCGATCTAGCTTCAAAGTAAGCAAATTATTCGATGGTGTTATGGGTATTAATCAATGATACTAAGACATGGCAATACGTACTTAAGTACTTAAATATAGTATATTACTTACTAAACACCCAAACCCAGGAATACAAACATCTGTGCTCATCACACAAATGTTCGTCCCTGTCAGGAATCGACCGCGAGCCATATCGATTCGCAATTGGGTTCGCTAAACACTCGACTACGGAGCAGTAATTATATTAGAGAAACCAATTACATATATATTTGTATGTAATAGGTTTCTCCGAAACGACTCTAGCAATTTTGTTGAATTTTTGTATTTGGATAGTTATATTATGAAAATAGATCTAGGTAAGTGTCATCTCCATAATCCGTCTTCACATTAAAAAGTATCAACTAGATAGTTGGTGAATTAAACGCAGTAAAACTGCTTCAACCAACGTCCGATCTCATATATATCTGGAATCCTGGATTAGACCTTCACCAAATGTATATAAAACAAAAAGTTTTAACTCTACCACCTGGATATCACGATGTTAATGAAATATTTGGCCAATCGTTCGCCTTTTACGAACTGCGTGGCAGAATACCTAGTGGTCTATTCTTAAAAAGGAGTCCGGTCCAACACGAAAAATTGGATTTTTTTTAGTCGAAAGGTTAGGATACTGACTAATTGTGAACGTTTCATTGTTTCAAGCGTTACTGCGGAAATACATAATTCACTATTTGATTTGCTCTTTATACTACCTTTTGTTTCAGTCGCATCACAGCAGTTTCATATAATGCTACATTTACACGTTTGTAGAGATTTGGCAAACGTCATTAAGCTCCAAACCCTTACAAATGCTTGGATGCCATTTACATGCTTGCGAGTGCATTAATGTGCTCCGAAGAGGCAAGCATGTTGGACGTTGAAGTTATGTCGGCTATTGCTTTCGGCTTGACATATTTTTATTCAAATTAGTATTATATAACATCTGTAAAACAATACATATTCAAAAACATTTGTTTATAACTCTAGAATACATATTTATCCATAGAAATCGTTACAGCGACACAAAACACCTGTCAACATGTAAATACACCGCAAGAGCTTGCCGCAAGTTTCTTTTAATCTGGGTTGGAAAACGCTGTTTCCAAGCACACGCAAGCCAAGCCAAACATCCCCGTTTACACGCTTCTGTTTGTGGACATTTGTAGAGACTTGTAAAGCGTTTAAACGTAGCATAAGGTTTCACGAAAATTTACAAAATTATAATTAAACCTTTAAGTTGTGAATGCACTAGTTGCACCTCTGCATACCCCTTTTGAGATATGGACGTTATGGTTTTTTTTTTTTGATCATTTTGAGCAATCGTGATGGAAATTGGTAAACACTGAAAACACGGGAATACGCAAATTATAGGCTACATATTTTTGTCTGTCTATGTTAATTTGTTTGCCGTCAATGAGTTTACTGCTAGCGAAGCGGGTAGATAGCCAGTACCTATATCATAAACGTGTAAGAAGTCTAAGAGCTGCAGATACGATTCGTTGGCCACTTCTACTTGGTGCTTTAACTGCATTTAAGTAACGTGGTAATTGTGAATAGCAGCTTTCTCTCGGTGATTACGAAGGTTCTGCTTAAAATTGCATAATGCTTCAAACCACACAATTCTTAGGATTCTTATCGCTCTGCGTATGTCGCAGCGAATTCTATAATTCGTCCGTATACAAATGGCGTCGTCAGATTACATAGATAAGTAAATTTTAGAAAATGCCTTACACCGAATTTAAAGAGTCATCGTTTTATAATATACATGGTATACCGTCGCCTTTAAAAAATTGCCGCGGCGTATTGTTCAAATTGCTTGTTATGTAAATGATTAGTTAATTGAGAACTAAAACCCTATCGGACATTTTACATAAAAAGTAAGTGGGTTTGTTAGGTTGTCTTTAGGTCCCACACTTGAGCAAAAAAAAATAAGCCCAGCATAGCGGGTCTCCATCAACCATCGTCGACATCGGAGTTCATAGCTGTCATTGACGCAGTTTACGTCATCAATAATTTGCCTTCGACAATTTGTATTAAACGTTTAAAAAATGACGACGCTGTTTGTATAACGATGAAAAATACAAATTGACTGCTACATGTACACTGTAAGAGATGCTAAAATAAATTTAGTGTTTGCTACAATAAAGACTAGACTAAAATTTGAAGGTATAAGCAAAATATATGGGAAATAAAACACAATAAAAACCAGTACGCAACTTACGAGGTCAACACGTTGCTACGTGACAAATATAAACAAATAGCATAATATTATATGTCCAGATAATACTTCACGGAAATATATGTGTAAACAAATTAAAGAATTATGAGAATCTTCCGCAAACTCATATTAATTCCGTCATTTATATAGGCTAGGACAAAAAAGACACAAACATAAATAGAAGTAATTTTGTCTCCGAGAGATTTTACATTTTGCAAGTCTTATAATACGAAATATTAGAAAGAGCTATGAAAAAAATCTCCTCAAAAAAATGGCATCTATTTCTATTGTTAGTCTCTTTCTCGTGCACAGAACCTACTTACTTAATGATAATTTATGGATAATTCAATGAAGATTTTACAAATTTCAAAAATAAATTTACATAGAATAGAAATGAGAAAATCATTAAAAAACTAAAAAAATCCCGTCAAGCAATAAAAAAAATGTTTAATTTGATAGACTCAAACATATACTTTTGTTTCGTAGACTCATATTGTTCTAGAAGAATTTCTTATTTCAAATGGCTATCTAGCTCTGTTTTGTTTAAATATAATTAACTAGCTGTTATTGCTATTTCATTCGCTTGATCTTAAATCATTTCCTTTTGCTCAGTCCAGTAAAAATGTACGCTATGTCAATATTTAACTATATAGCTTTCTTGGTTATAAATATATGGTTATAAATATATAAAAATACAATTGTTTTCTTTTATAATAGTAGGAACGTCTAATAGAAGCGTCAATGCTAGTCTTCTATTTTAAGGGTGTTCTAATTTTAAGGGTAAGTTTGCCGGTAATTTTATGCATGTGACGAAACATGTGCTTGTTAGTTTTCCAAAAATATAAATTTTTCGTCCATATCACAAATTACTAAAGAACGGACTTCCCAGAAAGAATAGGTACGTACATAACTATAAATCAAATTTATCACAGCACGTACTCAGCCAGATCCAGTCAAGCAGTTTAGAAATAGTTCAGGAATACGTACAGAAGAATTATATCTAATACAGATCGAATTCAGGTCATAATTCAGTATGTATGTATTCCGTATACATTACTTCAATTTCACAATTACGTTGCCTTATATCAACTATATTACATACTAGCTGCACCGAGCAGCCCGCTATAAAAGTTTTTGATAAATCCCGCGAGAACAACTCATTTCCCGGGATAAGAAGTAGCCTATGTGCTACTCCTGGTCATTATCTACATATGTGCCAAATTTCAGTCAAATCCGTTCAGTAGTTTTTTCGTGATTGTCCATCCATCCATCCACATATCCAAAATTTCGCATTTACAATATTAATATAGACAAAGATTTGTTGATTAAAGAGAATCTGAATTATAAAAATAATGGTTACATAACGGAAAATGTGCCTCAACAACGAACGACTCTCAGCTTACCTTTTTTGTAAGTAGTTTCTATTAACATCCGTACGTTTTCGTGGCACAGAACCCTAACCTAATAGCCATTGTAACGTAACGCACAAATCAGCGTAACGGAGCCCCGTGTTAAATGCTCGCGCTTAACCTAACGAAAGGTGCGATAACTGATTAGTGAGCGTACCGCGACCAGTGTACTCCATACACTTTACAGTTTACACGCTTTATATTAGCTTCACTTGTAGCACTGCATGTAGCTGAGTTTGTAAACACATCTAAAGTCAGTTTTCGTACACTTTAAATAGACTACCTCTTTGGTCTATGCGGGGTTCCTATAATATAATCAACGATCCGTCATCCGCAACAGTAACCATTAGTAACTAATTTAATAATAACGAGGCATTACACAAGTTTTTTGGACATTGGTAATTTTGACATTTATAATAACTGTTCTTGCTTACGTCTCGTAAAAAATTTACTACTTGGAACTAAAACGAGTCGTTTTACTTATGTACGAACCGGGCACCAATCGGAATTCTATTCGGCTCTAATTATGGTCGATACATTAAATATGGTCCATCATTCTGTTTGCATGGATATACGAAATTTTCTTCCATACTTAGCAAAGACATTAATTACATTATTCACCCTACTTCGTGACTTCATCACTTTAAAAATTCGTTAATAAAAAAACTGCTGTTTATAAAGCAGAATTATTCACATAAGCATAAAATATTCACATTAAGCAAATGGTTAAATAGCTGTATGTTTCAGATAAAATATATATAAATTAAAGTACAAAGAAATTATTTTTTTCTCATTAATATTCTTCGTGTTAATTTTTTTTTTTGAGGATAAATAACTCAAATTTAGTTTGAGATCTAGATAACAATTACATCTTTTATATGGTCGATTCGCTGCAATACGATGGTTTAGCAAACGAATCGTTTCGATGCACAACTCTAGCGGCAACTACGTCACTACGTCACAATGGACAGTTTAAAATCACTTTTAATTAGCATCGATACAAACAGTTGAGCTACTCCTATACTATGCGATGCACCGATTACTATCAAGACACTTTTAAAATCCTGAGCTTATAGCAAAGGCACTGGCCCCAAAAAACCACAGCAGACTTTTATTTGTATTAGATTTTTTAACGATGAGCGATAACGATAACCCATAAATGAATTTATTTTTACGTCAATGCAAATCGCTATTATCTTCCGCAGTTAAATCGTATGAATCGGCTTGAAGAAGCCAATGACATTATCACGGTGTATTTCAATGATGAAAACAACCCGTTAGATTTATTGCTATTAAAGACTCGACGATTGCGTCTAGCCGTAGTATACAGTCGCTAACCGCCACGATACACATAGAGGCGGGTCCATACATAAAATTATCATAAACCTGTTAATAACACGAATAAATTACAAACAGATTAATTTATTGCAGATTATATTTACAATGTCAAAATATGACATTTATATTGATAACTAATTGTATTTCACAAATATATCTAACATTAATGATACGTCGGTAGCCACTGTACACAAATATTTACATAAAATATGTATAAATAATAGCTGCGACGACAATATTAACAATAATATGAGAAACTGACATAACTTATTGACAGTTTTTGTGTTAATACAAACATGAACATAATCTATAAGCTGACATAAATAAAAAATATAATATTATAATCATAATAATATATTTTTTATTTATGTCAGCTTTTTTATGTATTATTGTGTTAAACATCATCAATCACACAAATCTTGTGTATTTTTGGACATTGGATTATTTTTTTAACGTAAGTATAGCTTTCTTGTGGTGAAGTCATTTTTTAAGTCAGTCAAGTAAGTTCTTGAGTTTATTCATTATAAACAAAAATACAAATCTTCAGACTTTATTATATTAGGTCCTTACATTTGAAGATGGCGCTTTTTACCTTCAAAAAATAAAAAAATATATATATATAAAATTAAATACAATGAGTAAAAATAATCCTAGTTGATATGGGAATCAGAAAAATATGAATTGTAGGTAAAGTCGAGAGTACATGAAGCGTACGATCCTTACATCTACAGCGATTGTAATATTAACGGTATGGAGTCCAACGTGAAAAGCTTCAGAGTTCCTGACCGTACAATAAATAAAAATTTTAAATATGTTATTACATTTATTAGAAAACTAGAAAAAAAAAATAATTTGAGAAAGAAACTAAGTCAAATTGCATCAAATTACGTCAATTTCTAATAAACCTAAATCCATATCCCTACGAATATTATAAATGTGGAAGTAACTCTGTCTGTCTGTCTGTCTCTACTTCACGTCTAAACCACTGAATTGATTTGGATGAAATTTGGTACAAAGACAGTTTGAGACTTGAGAAAGGACATAGGATAGTTTTATATCAGAAATTCCACACATACGGGAACTATACGGGTAAAACCCCGGGACTTTTAGAAATTGTTCCGTTGTTGTTGTTGAAAATGCGGACGAAATCGCGAACACAGCCAGTTTAAAATAAATCTGAAGTTGGAATCTCTTACGAAACGCTAGATATTTGAGATCAAATTGGCAACTAAAGATACTAATTTTGTTGATTTTTTAAAGTCATATAATAGCATGATAATTAAATCAATCATATCGAGATGAGATCGCTACGAAAAATATGTGGTATAACACTCGCGAACCGGGTTCGTAATGTGGAAGTGAGAGAGAGGTTAGGCTTGAAAGAAAGTGTCGGCGTAAAGATGAGAAAGGGCATGCTCCGTTGGTCCGGACATGTAGAAGGAATGGTAGATGAAAGGTTTACAAAACAGATATACAATGCGAATGTGGAAGGATGTAGGTACCGGGAAATACCAAGACTGACATACCATGATCAGATTGAGTACTGTCCGAAGGTGGTGTCAAGAGTCTCGGTAACCGGCGTGTATGTATAAAGAGAGTGATGAATGTGGAGGAAGCGAGACAAGCCTGCAAGGATCGTGATGTATGACACTCGGTTCTCTCTGCCTACCGCGTACGGGATCTGGCGTGATGATATGTATTTATATAATAGCAAACAAACAGAGGACTCTCCTGATAACCATCGCCTTATAAACACCAAGATGGTGTGTGCATTTCTTGTACGAGAGCGGTTTGATTGCATACACAATTCATACTGCAAATCAGAACATAAAAGCAACACTATTCGGCCCTCTATAAAGAGTAGACCATCTAGTATCTACCGACCTATCATGTAGTAACATGACGAACGATTGGGTATATGAGTCATATATCGTGCATAGTCATATCATCGTGACTATTTTGTGGCATGACTATTTCCCCGTGTTGGTTCCGGGCTCCTTTGAAGAATAGGCCAACTGCCGTTCTGCCAGGCAGGTCGTAAAAGGCGACCGATTGGCTATGCGAGTCACTAACATCGCGGCTACTAGGTGGTAGAGTTCTGCATTGTCTCACCCAGGACTGGCACCACCGCCTTGCCTATTCCTGCCGTAATAGCGGTTTGAAGGGTAAGGTAGCCGGTAAATTTATGCATGTGGCATTAGACCTCGCCACAAAATAGCAACGCACCATTAACACCTTTGGTGTCTATAGGCGATGGTTGACTCTTTCCATCAGGAGACCCATCTGCTAGTTTGCTATCTTATAATGTATAAAAAAAGACTAACGAGGAGGTAGAGTTTTGTAACGTCTCGCCCTTGTACGGTAACATCGCCTTACCTAATACTCCATGACAAAGTTAGTGCTCGTCACTGTCGTGTTCTGGTTTAGAGGGTACAGTTGTCGGTAAACTTGTTTATGTGGCATCAACATCCGGCTAGATAGATAGCAACGCACCATTAACGTCTTTAGAGTTAATAAATGATAGTTGAATCTTTTCATTCAAATAAGCATCTGCTTTTTGATATCTTATAATATAAAAAAGTATCATTCAGATGCATACATTATTTTCTTTTTCTTTCTAAAAAATCAGCAATCTAATAGCTTCTTCCATGTCTTAATGTAGGTAACGGTAACTACTTTCCATAATAAGGCACGTTTAGGTGTTCGCTAAACACAGTTTACATGAAATCTTCAAAAAAATGTGAATAATTTGTTGCTAAGGTAAAACGAATCTTGCTAGAACAATAATCAACCTTCGCTTGATACAAAAGCTGTTACCAAGCCCTAACACTTCCTTATATAGCTAAGTGTAAACACGGTAGCTTTTTCATTTAAAATAATAAATACATCACTACCAAAATAGGTATGATGCACGGATTCACTTAACGTCACCCCTGGTTTGTATGCGTTCGGATCCGGTTCTGTTGAAATGAGAACATTATGGAAGAATATGATCGCGTATTTCGTCGGCTGTATAATCAAAGTTAAGTTGTACCGATGTAACTGTGAAGCAGGCAGGCATTTGTCGAGCTTGCCGTGTCAATAAACTTGATTCGAAAGTGGAAGACGCTCCGACTTACATAAGCAAGTAACAATGTGAGCCATAGATTATACACAAGTAGACGTGTCAGAAATCGATATGAATATTAATTTTAAGAACTTTAAAATTAACATGAAATATAAATATCAATTACCCAAACGGCCCAAACGGAATATCATTTTTATAACTGTATAACATATTAGGTATAAGGACTTTGATATTACACTTATCTATTCCTAACAATCATTTAGGTGCGATAGGTGAATAAGCAAAAAAATTGTCTTTAAAGACAATTTGTTTACTGTTTCTATTGTTTAATTAGTATATAACAGAAAATAAGGCATATAAATGTAATGTCTTTAACATTATATCTTCTAACAAAATTGAATAAATTTTTGCAACAATTATCACGGTCGCTTTTTATGTAACGCATGCTATGATAGTATGCATTACATATGAAGCGATCGTGATTAATCGCACCATATAATATACAAACTACAAATATATCCAAAGATAAAAATAGAAAATATATATTTCTAACCAATGAATAAATTTCAGGTGTGTATCTATTTCTGTTCAAGAGATATGTCAGGGAGACAGACAGCGAAGGTATGTGAATAAGGTTTCCTTTGTCACCATTTGAGCCATTCCTATAAACGAAGTTTCACAAAGCACCGACGACATATGAATGAACAAAGTGATGAATGTGGAGGAAGCGAGACAAGCCTGCAAGGATCGTGTTGTATGGCACTTGGTTCTCTCTGCCTACCCCGTAGGTGATCTGGCGTGAAGATATGTTGTATGGATGTATGTATGTAAGTACCACCGACAACATATACAAAACCCAATGATATGAGCAATCTTTTGGAAAGTGCTTATTGTCCGTATTTACCATCACCTTCCAAGATTGATGCATAGCTGTATGTGCTATTTAATAATTATATAATAAATATCAAATTACATGAACTACTCTAAACCCAAAGTTAAAAAAATTATTTCACCAGTGTTAAAAAGTTTTTACCTTTTTTATGGTAGCTTGAAATAGTTATTTCCCGCCATATGTATTTTTTTTAAATTAAGTCGTAAGATGAAACTAAAACATACAGTAGATGACACAAACAAACAATATTTTTTAAGCGCAGTAAAAATGCAGTATTCGACTTTCTATTTCCTGTATCTCCGGAACCCTGCATCATATCTTCACCAAATTAAAATGGGTTCGCACAAGAAGTTACCCTCCCTAACAAAAAAAGAATATTCAAAATCGGTTAATGACCAAAATTTTTTTCATGTTATTTTTTAATAATAATAAAATCAGGACCAAATTATTCTGCTTGTGAATATTATGTATGTAAGATGATAATATAGTTTTCCGCTTCCTACGACAGCGTTTATCAATACTTAACAATTTTTATGAAATTAATGTCACTTTTTAAACGCGATTACGATTGGTCACTCATATGTCATAATCTAAACTCGACATTATGTAAGCAACTGTATAAACATTAAGACAAATTGTGGTCTATTGTTATTCTATACAAACCTCATATATTTCTAAGTTCATAAATCTGTACGTTAATATGCTAAGTATAATTTATTACTTCTATCACAACTTTATTTAATGGTAAATGTGATGTTTATTCTAATACTGTTTGAGACTTTTTATTTGTCAATCCACAAGTAATACATTTTATTTAGTGTCAATAGTCTTTGAATAATATGCTTATATTTCAAACGACGCCTATTACCTTGTATCATATCTACGGTGGTGAATCTAGGTAAGTTGCGTTCGCTCGACACGGCCGCGGATCTCGAAGTTTGTTCAGTTATTTGCAAAACCGCTATTTATATCAATCTCATAAGTAAGCCGGCAGTAGTTATCTGAACCATTTTGAATCTATATATGCAAATAATCGGTAGGTCAGTTTTTATATCGAATTCAAATAATGATAGCGGTTTTTAAATAGAAAACTTAAAGAAAATAAGTATTTTGTCTTTTTTTTCTATTCTATACCTTTTTTTCAAAGCAAAATAACACATTTTTACACAAAACCAAACATTTTCTTTCAAAGCTTATAATTTGTATGTTACTGTTTAGTTTTCCTAAAAATTGCCTGGACATTCAATATATTTGCTCTTATAGGATTGGTTTGGTGATTCGGTTAATAGTATTGGGATAAACCAAGAAAATATTTTTAGTTACTCTTAAAGGTTTAATGTTAAACATTAAAAAAATTTGATTTTAAACATGCTGCCTGCTATCCACCATAAACATATCTCAACAGCACCTTGTAAATACGATTTCATGCCATTTAAATGTCTTTATAAACGTGTCACATTCTAAACTTATTTGGTGCAGTACGAGAACACCGTACCAGCTACTGGTGTTTATTATTTAGGTGTCAGCTTCCATCAAATGACAAGTATCTTGTTGGACCAGTTATGTCTGTACACGCTTTATATTTCTTCCATTCCGGAAAGAAGCTCAATTTAGGGTGTCAAAAGTTTAAACTGTGATGTTTAAAGTGAAGCTTGATTCTTTGAGGCAATTGTGAAATGCCCTATCAGTCTTCTTAAGTCGACCCCAAGGGGCACTTTTAAGTTCTCAGTGGGTTAAATATTGTTCAAGCAAAAAGCGTTACATACACTTGTATTTTTTTTTCTCTTTTCATATGTTTATTATAGCCACGGATTAAATGCATACGCCTTACAAGACAATTTATTAGTTTGTCAGTGTAGCTAGCATTTATATACAGAGTTATACTACTTACCAATGAAATAAACTCAAAAACTTTAAAAACAAGAAAGAAAAGTATCGGCACGCAGGGACTGAACCTGCGGCCGTCTGCCTAAAGTCAGGACGCTTTACTACTGAGCCAGTGTCGACAGCCTCGACGTGGCGAAATTCTTCTTTACCATAATATGATCGATTACGTCGATTGTACTGATCGCTAATAATCGATATTTTTCTTTGTTGTTTTTAAAGTTTTTCCAGTTTTCCCAAGCATGGTGTGAGTGATATAACACAAAAATAATTAGAAATAAACTCATTTCAATAATAAATATATTATAATTTCTAAACCTTGACATCACATTCGGAACTATAAATCAGTACAAAATGGTTTATTTCCATTTTTTCACAATATTTATTTATTTATTATTACCGCCTACCTTACCCTCCAAACTGGAACACAATAGTAACAAGAACTGACGCTATTGCGGCAAGAAGAAATAAGGCGGTGGTACCAGACCGAACCAGACAAGAACAGAAATTACAGAACTCTACCACCTAGTAAAGTAGTACGAGAACTTTAAGCGTTCTTGCTGTACGAAATCTTATCTTGTAGATATAAGATCTTTAGTCTGTTGAAACTCATACCTTGAAGTATGGGTTTTTACAGACTATAGCTAAGTATAATGTAAGCCCAAAAAAATCGACGAAATGGTATAAGATAGAGCCATATCAATCTAAAAGAAGCTAACTCACTCTTGCTTTAAATATTAGCTGTACTAATGCATACATTTCAAAATAATTGTATTATGACTTTGTTCGGAAAGGAGACGGATAGAACCGAAATTACAAACTTAATTAAATGTAATTATATATTAAATGTAACTTAATTAAATGTAATGTTAATTAATCAAATGTTAAACTTAATTAAATGTAATAAAATAAATCTTATTTAATACAGACATTTTCAATAGCAACAGTTTGAAAAGAGATCCAATATGAACCCAAGAACTCCTAAAACTTGTATACTTTTGTTTACTTTTAAAATAAGCAAAGATCTCTTGTCTACCATATAGTAAACACTTTATTTTATTCGGAACAAATGAAACAAGTTAGACAAATGTTGGATATTTATTACGTAAAATGTTGAACAAAATATTAGGTATATAAAATTATTGATATATAGTAGAAAAATACAACATACAGGGCTGCATAAACAATATAATCATAGTATCTTCCTTCTTACAACAAGAAAAATAAACTAATGATTCCTTACTTTTATGTTTATGCTTCTGTATTTTGAATTAGTCTTACGAGAGTTATTGGGCTACTTACATTTTTTATGTATTCCCTTTGTATTATGATGATGTTTTACTTTCTATTTCTTACTGTATTAATGCTTTTATTTGTAATTATTTTTCATTATTTTGATTTTCATAATTTTGACATGACACAGAGACATCTTTTTAATGTGTGACTGACATTAAATTGCATTAAATATTTTGCTTTGCTTAAATGTTTATTAACTTCTAAGTGGTAAAACTAAAATCATTTTTATGATGAGGAACACAAAAACGTATAAAATCTATGTTGAACCAAACATAATGCAAAACTAAACATTTCGTATCACAACCTTAATACCTTGCAAACATTCAAAATATTAACTAAATTATTAACAAACCTATAACCTATTTTATGCAATAAACCACCAATTATTAAATACAAACTATACGTCAAGGACACATCACATATTATGCAGGTGTCAACCAAGTGTCACCACACCACACACGCTGGCTGTACAATTTGCCACAAATAAAGTTTTTATCATCAAAACACTTCACATGCAGGAGTGACATTTACACCTGCAAATGGCGACTGGCATAAATAATTGCTACCTTTCAAGATGAATTAGCCTTATTAGTCTATACATTTTGACATTATGTATGTTGCATAGGCGCATATTTTAATTGTTTATCTCTATGTTATACATCTCAGTTGACGTTTAGTTAATATCTTCAAAAACACAGCTATTTGTCAAAAGTACTTATGCGAACACAAATAGCTCACATTTAACATATTGCGAATTTTCATAATTTAAATTAAAATTAGAACAATATTAATGTTTTTGTGGGGATATTTAAAGCCTTAAAATTACCCTTTAAAGCTATACAAATCTCTATAATACGTAAATCAGTATTTCGGAAATGTCTGAAACGATTTGGATGAAATTTTCTTTTTAGATAATTTTTTGCTTTTTAAGGCGAGGTATTTCGAAGCCCGTCAATTCTATAGAAAATGCGCCCATTTTCTATACAATTTGACGTGATGGTAGTGACTCGCATAGCCAATCGGTCGCCTTTTATGACCTGCCTAGCAGGTCTATTCTTCAAAGGAGCCCGGAATCAACACGAAATTGATATTCAGAAGGAACAGTGTCAGTGATAGCACGTAGCCTTGGGGAACACCTGCATTGACAGATTTAAGGTTAGAGCACGCACCGTCGACTACGACTTTGATAATCCGATCAGCCAAAAACCTGTTGATGCACTTGCATAAGGCAGCTTCGCGAGAAAAGCTTTGTGACATACCCGATATAAAGGCTTTCGCTATGTCCAAATTAACTGCCAATGCCTCCCCCTTGGATGCAACTGTTTCAGCCCAACGATGTGTTAGGTATACTAGAAAGTCACCAATTCTGCTTATGTGTTCAGGTTTTGCCTTGGTGATAGCTCTTTTGAAATACCTCGAGGCGGAATTGTGCTCCATACGTAATGCGCTGGTTTTTGTATCCCAAAATGCCGATGCTGCAGCCCAAGCCCGGTAGCACTCCTGCTTTCGGCGTGAAGCCGTTTTGCAGAAGCGACAAAACCAAGGCTGAGACCCAATTGGTACCGCAGAAAATGGAATGAAAAGTTCCATGCCCTGCAGCACCACAACAGCAATTGTGTCAGCGTTGACACTCAGATCGTCCAGCGAGAAGCACAACCGCCCCCATGGGTAGGACGCAAAAAAAGACCGCATCCCATCCAAATCTGCTAACCTATAGTGCCAAACGGAACGACAGCCTGCTAAAGGAGGCCGTGATAGGGGTGAAACCGGCACTATACTCCGGATCAGGCAGTGGTCTGACGTACCAAGTGGGACGTCCACAGATACCT
Organism: Apodemia mormo; assembly: GCA_036924255.1. Lineage (NCBI taxonomy): Eukaryota > Metazoa > Arthropoda > Insecta > Lepidoptera > Riodinidae > Apodemia > Apodemia mormo. The sequence continues at coordinate 19,825,976 of JAUPFN010000009.1, read as the reverse complement.
GATAATGGTACATCCAGAGGTCAGCAGAAGGTCCACCAGTGAAGGCGTCCTCATCGAGAACTTCCGTAGGCGAAGTAACTTACAAACTACATCGATCGCTCTGAATATTTCATATTTTTAAGATATCACTTACTCGTATAAGTTGTAATTCTAAAAATTTTTCGTTATCTATAACAAACTTCATATTAAAAGAATTTTTACAGCATACAAAAACAAAAATACTTAAAAGAGGACTTAAAAAAGAGGCCACTTAGGCGGTGGTGACTACTATGATAGAAATAAAAGAAGAAAACAATATAATGCTCAAAACTCTGTAAAAGATGAATACAGACAATTTTAATATAAAGTTTTCTTTGCAAACCAGTAGGCAAGGGCAGGTGAACTACCCACTTCAAACTTTAGTTCACGGCTTAGTTCTGCATTGCTAAGAAGTTCTACAGGTTATATAATAATTTTAATTCGATTCAATATACTTCTGTAACATTTGGATATATTTTACTAACAATAAATAACTGTCTACTCTCCAAATCCTAAAGATCTAAAGCAGGACACATTATGAGCAGGTGAAAAGGTTATTTGGAACAATATATGTACATTTACATCACATAACATCTCTTAATTAAGTAGTTCATGAGTCAAAACACATTATATAATTCTTACGTAAATCTTACTTATGAACTATTTGAAGTCTTGCAGCCTAATCTAATAAAATATTTTATTGTCACGCATTAATATGAAACTCGATTGTCGGCAGATGATCTAACAAAAAACCTTCGGTCCGGGTCAATAGTTAGACAAAGGCGAGTGAGATTGTTGAAGTCCGATCAGCTCAAATACTTTACGGTGAGTTTATTAATTAAGGCGGCCGACCTTGCGGGCGGCACTTGCAAGGAGGTCGGGCGCGTGCGAGAGAGAGAGAACGGTTGCCCGAGTTGCTTGCTCACTTTGTACTAAAGCAAATTATACAGCGTCAATATTTGTATGTCTCTGTTTCATCGAATGGAAGGTTTACATAAAAACTGATGTTCGCCGTAACAAACAGCAATGGAACTTAAAACGAGTTTGTTAAATTTTCATCGTTAGTCGTTCGCCCCCGCACCGAACAGGTCTCCTTTATATTGACCTTCTGTTATCAGTCACTCATCAAGACTTTATTGTTCATCAGCAACAAAATTAGTGAAATTACGTGGATATATTGTTTGATTGTGTAAATTAATTAACTTTTATTATCATCACGTTTAATATCATCCAATAACTACCCATCGCAATAAATTATCACTGCTTGTTTCAGAAGTTTCCATAATAAGCGAATCCATTGAAATTGATAACGCTTATCAATAAATCAATACCGGATTGTCCTTTAGCCAATAAATTTAACCATGCAGTAAGCTATTATTATTTATGTCAAACGCCGTTCCAACATTTCTGTTATGCCAATAATCAAACATATTGCTGCAAATAATTTGAAACAAGTGTTTCAAAGCTAAATAACGTATATAAATCAACGCGAAACTAATCAACAAAGAGCTTTAAAAGTTGTTCGGCCGCCGAGCAATTATGGATGCTAAGAGGCGAATCTACAGTAAGCCGGTACACAATGACGTATCATACCAACACAAACACGCGCCGAGTAGCGGAGAGAACAATCACAGGAGAGCGCGAGCCGGCAGATCACTCGAAACCGCACCTTAAGCTCATTGTCAAACCGATTACAATAAACAAACAGGGACAGATGCGGTTGGAATCCTGTCAAACAGGCGAGTTCGAGCGTTGACTTATTATCGGTAGAGCATTTCTGTCGCGTTACCCTTCAGACTGAAAACGATCATGTACCTTTGTAATACAGATCAAAATCACATGTTTCTACGACAGTACAGGTAAGACACGGGCGCCGTCGCTTACTGCCCACACACACAAGTGCAGCACAACACTGCCATAAATAAAAGATTCCTACAGAAACAATTGTTGCGTGGAAGCGAGTTGAGGCCTCAGTGAATGTACATAGTTAACTAATCGCCGTCAGTCGATCGCGAAAGTAGGTGACCGCTCGAGATTGACGCTTGCAAAACCTCGTTTGATGACATTAAGAATAGTTTGCTACACAATATTACAATCGGTGATTTAGAAATAATTTATAACTTTAAAAATAATTAAATTAGATTTTTATTATTATTATTACAGTAATACTGATGTCCTAAAATATCTTTTGATTATGAATTGATTAAATATACCCCTAAAAGATATTAAATTAAATATTTATTTACTATTAAAAATAAATTATACGATATACGATACAATACGTTAGTATAATAAGCTTGCAAAATATAATTTATGTAAAGGTAAAATTAACACCTTAAACATAACAATTAAGAAAATATTTTAATTTGTTAAGGTAATCCGAGCTCCATGCAATCTTTGTTCCGAGATAACGCCGCTCTACTTAACCTCACCACACAGAGACGCGTAAATATGAAACAATACGGTACAGTAAAACAGTTTTACCAATGCAGATAAACTACGTATTTTAAACCATATTAACTCTTATGGTTCTAAATATAAAGCTTATCCAGAAGGTTTTCGCAAGATACAGCTCTATACGTAGCTTGTACGGCTACGTGCACGCAAACATCCGCGGCGTGCTACGACGAACACATACAAAGAGAAGAGGCTCATCTGCGTAGGAATACGGTGACGTTAATGTGTGGGAATGCTAGGGAAATTTATACACGCTGTTCATTTCGTTCAACGTAACACGCTCGACCGTAATTCACTCATTTGTATCATTTTATAAAACATTAACTTCTTAAGAGATTACCGCTAATTATTATTATAGCGCCTCTGTTTTGAGATATAATCTTAAGTCAATGCTTTAAAAATATAATTGCACTAAAAGCTATCTGTAACATTAAACATAGTACTTATTCTCAAGACAGTAAATCAAAAATAAGATCTAAGAATCATAAATAATTATAAATATCGCAAAACAGTATTAGGTTGTGTAACTGATTAATTAAATTAACTATAATCGTGATGATACTTTAATTTACATGAAACGGACGGACCGATGACGGACGTCTGGTACATATTTTCAGAAATATTTTTTAAAACGATAGGATATTTAGATGTGAAAACTAACAAAAAAATACGCAAGCCCTTAAATATCCTACTTCTCGTTAATAAACAAGTTACAGTGAAACTTAATGTGACATGTCACTTTCGTTGTTGTGACACGTCAAGTTTTAATGTAAATAACAAGGTTATATTATAGACATCGATTGTTCTTGATCGAATTCGAGCTTTAATATGATGTGTTGGAGTAAATCGGGCTACATCTTACAGACAAGAGCATTAAAGATAAAGTACATTAGCAAATTTTTCTTATTATATATTTAACACATATATCACCATGTATGTATGTTTGTATGTATATCACTATGTATTGAATTGAACCTATATCTTTTAACCGTGAGAACAGGATAACAAATGTTGTCAGATGTCAGCCCTGCAAGAAAAACTTGCCAAGTGAGAGTTCTACTCGACCGCAACGCACACCGTATAATTGATGTCGATTTTTCTGAATTCTAAAAGGCTCAAATATTTTATATGCATCTCGATTTTGCTACTTATTTATTATTATTGGTCATCTGGGAAAATAACTTTCCCTTACGATTCATAGCAAAGTTTAATATATTTTGAACTGCACTTAACAAAAAATGCTTATTATTTTAGACTAAATATAAAAATACAAAATAAAATATCCCGAAATGCTTAATTTAAGTTTTCTGTATTGGATCTAGTAAATCGTATACAGTGCTAGTTTTATAACATTTGACTTAGCTGTCATTGCTCGTAATAGATAGACCATGTATTTTATAAGTAAAACGGCAGGCATCATTCTTTGTAGTAAACCTCGCTAGTAGACATCAAAGTCGTATGGCGGTGATGTGAAACGATACGCGGATGTCTACCGACTGCCTCACCCAATAAGCAAGAACAAGAACGAGACATACTAAGGTAATGGTGGCACGTACAGTATCAAAGCTAGTCTTCAGAGAACTCTGCTACATAGACTTATAGAAAAATGCCTTGTGTATTAAAGTACATAGTCGAGTTTCTCCTAGTTACAATTAAACGCAACCTGTCCTCTGTCCATTCGTTTGTCATCAGATGGTTGCACTGCAGAAGCTTTTTTTTGACACGTTATAGGGCATGTAACCTTCAAATAACCTCCAAAATGTTTTCACAAATATCATCGTTCAATAATCAATCGTCGATTACATGTTAAATCGTAATATAGGGTATATTACTAAATAATATGAAAGACAAAGCTTATTTAAAAACCGCTTCTTTCAGTGCTTATGTATAACATAAGATATTAATATAATCAGATCAAAATTTTATTAAAGAAGCAAAGAGAAAATGTCGACTATTAATGAATTCGTAACAAATCGAAAGTTTAAACAAATGAACGCGACACAGTAGATGCTTTCTAGAAATTATAATGTGCTCGTTACTTAAGCGGTGGTGAGCGCGATCATTCGGTGTTCGATGCAGACATGTCAAACGAAGCGATCACCGCATACCAGATGCTTTTGTCGTAGTGTGCGGCGCATTTCACACTTGACGATGTAAAAAAAATATTATTTTGAGCCAGGAGTTCATTCTGATACTAATAGATACGGTGGTCTCTACGCATTCTACTAGTGCGCTAAATATCTAGGGGCTCCGATTTTAATCAACCGACAAAAAGGGGGTTCTAAATTCGACGCGTAAATTTCTTTATTTATGTTAGACCACACATAATTTTTTACAGGGTAGTCCGAATTTTAATAATTCTTTTTTTATTGGAAAGGGACCCCGAGAGTGGTCACAACTTTTTTTTTTAATTTAAAGCATAAGGGTACGTAAACAAGGGGTGATTGATTCTTCACTCGCTAATTTTAATGTATGTTACTATAACTTTTCGTCGGTTTAATTTTTTTTAGATATTATATTACAATAAGTATAACTAACTGCCTCTTTCTACCTCGAGAAAACCGGTGTTCGTAAATTTTTGATTATTTTAACAGCAACCTAGAATCATTGGTATAAAATAAGATTTACAATGAAAATTTTTCCACAATAACGATTATTACGGACTATTTTTTTATTATTATCATAAAATAGTCAATATCTACGTAGCTCTACTGACGGAATAAAACAAACATTGCCTAAACACCAATGACATTAATGGAGCGTTGCCATCAACGTAGTGAGATGTAACTATGAATACGTACAGATTATTTTTATATTATTATCATAAAAAAGTCAGTATCTAGGTAGCTCTACTGATGGAACAAAATAAAAATTGTCTCAACACCAATGATAATAATGACGCGTTGCCATGCGTGTGGTGGAGACATAATGCATAAGTACGGATTATTTTTTGTTATTTTCCTAAAAAAGTCATTAACTAAAAAGCTCTACTGATGGAACAAAACAAACATTGCCTAAATACCAATAACATTTATAAATCGTTGACATGAGTGTGGTGAGATGTAATAATGCATACTGTACAGATTATTTTTTGTTATTATCATAAAATATCCAAATAGCTACAAAGCTCTACTGATGGAACAAAACAAACATTAACACCAATGATATTAATGACGCGTTGCCATGCGTGTGGTGAGATTTAATTATGCATACGTACAGATTATTTTTTTGTTATTATATGAGAGAGATATGTGTATCCATAAGCACTGATTATTTTTTTGTTATTATCATGAAATAAGTAATGACTAGATCGCTCTACTGATGGAACTAAATAAACATTGTCTAAACACCAATGATATTAATGACGCATTGCCATGCGGGTGGTGAGATGTAATAATACATAAGTTATACACATGTAAAAGTTTATCGCCTCATCTTCTCCCCTTTCAAACTGAAACACGATAATGACAAGCCATTGCGGCAGTAATATGTAAGGCGGTGGTACAAAACCCGACCGAGACGTTACAAAATTCTACCACCTAGTTGTCCAAATAAGTGAGACATTTGGTCAATATTTCATATAAGACGAATTCCCTGGCAGAAAGGCAAACAAAATTTTCTTCAAATGGAGCCCGGATCAACAAATTTATAAGAAAAACTACGCTAACTAGAAAAAATTATTAAGCACCACTTATTTAATTTCTCATTTAATATAATAGCAAATTTATTTAATTCACGAACGCGTTCGATAAATACAACGAATCCGTTGTAAGATGCAAAATAAAAATGCAACGAATATTCGGTTACTATTCGGTATTTAGGCTATTCTGCCACTTTCTTTGGTATCCAGTATTCGGCCGATGTTCGCGAATTAATCGGCCGTATACTAAATATCTAATCATGAAAAAAAAGTTACACATATTACTCAAGAAATAAATATTCCTATTTGAGCGAGAAACATTAAAATTAATACTTAAAATTTATCAGAGTTAAGTTGTTATGATTGAAAACATTTTTTTCAGCATTCCATGCGTTGCATGCGTGTCGAGATACCATCAACTCGATCATGAAATATATCGCTCTCTACTCTTTGCTTGGCCGTCTGCTAATTGCTCTGCATTGGGACAAATCGAACCTGTCAGGTGCGAAACACGTAATCACTAGGTGATTAGCATCGACCTACCGTCATGTGCGGTAGGAAAATGGTGTCAAATGTTCGATAAGTCAGCACAGAATATTCGGCCCTTCGGCCAAGAGTCTGGACAAATATTCGATTTTCGGTATTAAGCAAAATCACTAGTCGTGTCATCTCTAGTGCAAAATATATACGAGTATTGACAATCCAGATCATGACTTTCAACCTGAATTCTTTAAACTTTTAAAGATCTAGACGGTCAATGAAACCGCATGTACTTGTCTATTAAATTATCCTAAGCCTTGCGTCTACACGGAGAAATAAATATAAGACCGCATTCAAAATATTATTTTATTATCTTTTATTATACATAGCTGATATTTAATATTATCTTTGCGTATTCTTGCATTTTACAGCAACACATGCTCAAGTTTAATTATGACGAGGATCTTATTATAGACCGTGGTCCCACGAACAAACTTCTTCTTTTATTAGGGCGAGCGAAGCGAGCCCTACACTAGGCCACTTTCTATGCACTTTTGTGGTACATTTTATTGAAAAAGTATCGCACTTTTAGGTTTGAGCTTTGACGTGGTGGTTTAAATTCATGTCTAGATATGTTATCTACCATTAAAATGCTATGTCATAAACATTAAAAAATAGAAGATACATTTTGTATTAGAATTTTATTACTGCTAACACCATCTATTATAAAACCAACGGGTTAAAATGCTACAAAGCTACACTAGGCGATGATCTGTGGCCCTTTAGTGGTACATTTTACTGAAAAAATATTGCGCTTTTAGGTTTAAGCTTTGGCGTGGTAGTTTTATTTCATTTAATTTATTTTCATTCACTCCATTTTAATACTATATTAATCTATTAAAACACTTGTACTTTTTAACTTCCCACTACGTATGTAGATAGGGAGGTAACTGATTTTGCTACAATTTTCAAAAATTGAGTTTTCACAATATGTCCACGTTTTGTGGTATTAGGAAACATTTTCGACTATTTTTGCGATGACTTCAGTATGTCTGTATGTATGTATGTGTGTGTGTGCGTGCGTGCGTGCGTGCGTCCGTGCGTGCTTGCGTGCGTGTGTGTGTGTGTGTGTGTGTCAACAACTCATAAGTTTTGAACGCCTGGACTGATCGAAACGCGGTTGATAACATTCGATTGGATTCCGCTCAACTTATACTTCCTGAAAATTTGAACCAAATGGGCCCAAGATTTGAGAATTTTCGAAAAAATCCAAAAAAAATGGTGGCGAACTTCCAGATTAATGTACCGATTGAGCACAAAAACTAATCAGCTCTATTCCTCAAAAAATTACGTCTAATGCATAAATTGCGGCAAAATCAGTTTATTCGGTTGGAAGTAATCGTTGATGAAAATTTTGAAAAAAGTGTTTTTTCGACATAACTTCGAAATATTTCAACCAATCATTTTTTGGTATTCTACGATATTTTAATACTAAAACAAATACGTCGAATGCCCTTTTAAAAATCAAAACCGAATCTTATTTTCAAAAGTTACAGCTTTTCAAAAATTAAAATTACGTTTTCTTTAGCAAAGTTACTTAATATTTTTGAAATAACTTTCAGGCTAATATACCGATTGACTTCAAAATCTTATCATCTTTTCTTCTTTAAAAACTGCGCCACGTACCGTTAATTGGATAAAAATCAGTCAAGTTGTTTGGAATCTATCAATGACGAAAATTTTTGAAAAAAATGTTTTTTGACATTGCTTCGAAATTTTTGAACTTACCAATTTTTTAGCTAAAGCAATATTTAAATTGAGTTGAATGCCATTTGAAAGATCAAAATCGATCATCATTTCCAAAATATACAGCTTTTGAAAAATCAATATACTGCCATTTTTATCAAAATAGATGTTTATACTGAAAAAACCTATGCTTACAGTTTTTACTATTTTGAGCTTAAAATATGTTAATTTAGCAGGAAGTTTCAGGGATGGCTTACAACCATTTACAGATTACAGACAGTTATAGGTGGCCAGTCTATCACCAACTGGGTACTTTTCCAATCCCGGGCAACGTTGTTTTTATCAGCTGAAAAAACACATTTTTGTTTTACCTGACTCGGTAATCGAACTCCGAGAGTTTCTCTTAGGGAAAAATTCGAAAAATTCTCAGCGAATAGCTGAGTTTCTACCGCCAATTCTTCGTGCCTGCGGTAAGTCCAATATAAATTCCAAAAATTTTGAAGATTAATTAAATTAAATTTTCTTTATAAGATAATCTTTTATTTTTAAAACTCGTTTATGCTAGAAAACTCTTTTAATTAATGACGTCTTAATGACGAAGACATCTCTATCGCGCTAAACGCGGGGCGTAATGCCCCGAATCCGCCCACCACATTTAGTCCGAATGCCGCACTAAGCCGAGGTCCAGTCTCACAGGAGACAGCCCTTAGCGCGGGTGTTTATAGCCCCAATTTTAATATAATATCTGGCTGAGCACTGAGCTCGCACCAAATGTCCGGTATTGCAATGAAGACCCGTAGGGTCAAGTCAACTGTAATATCATGTTTATTAATAATAGTCATTTCGAAAAAAAAAACGAAGGCACTGGTATTTGGAACGGAACCAGGACGTACATAAGAGTTGTAACTGATGATGTAGTGTTGGAACAAGTAAATAAGTTTATATCTTGGACATGTTTTGGCAAGAATGGAATGTACATCGTTGATATATAAAGAAGCGTACGTGTAGGGAAGAGGTAACAGAATAAAAAGAAGGAAGGATGTCCGTCTTGCTCTGCATAATTCTGTGCTTATCTCAACGCTATCGTATGGAAATAAGTTGGGTGAGTCAAAAAGGCATGAAAAAGTGATTACCAAGTGGTAGATTTCTTCCTGGATTTAGTACCACCAATACCTATTCCTGTTGCGTTAGCGTTATTGCTTGTCACTGTCCTATTTAGGTTTGGGGGGAAAAATAGCCGGCAAGCTTCTACAGGTAGCATTACAGACTTACCATATAGCAACGCACCATTAAAATCTTCTGTGACTATAGAAAGTGGTTATTTTTTCCATCAGAGAATGATCTTGCTCAGGAGACTTAGTTCGTTATTATCTATACGAATATTATAAAATTGTAGAGTTTGTTTGTTTGTTTGGTCGTACGCGGTAATCTCGAAAACTGCTGAACCGAATTCAATAATTCATTTTGTGTTGGATAGCCTGTTTATCGAGGCTATATAACATCTTGCTTCGACCAGTAGGAACGGAGTAAACAAAGTCCGCGCGGACGAGGTCACGGGCAACAGCTAGTATAATACAAAAAAGATTGACTGAATGCTATCAGAAGATGTCAAGAGTCTCTGTGACTGGTTTATTTGTATACCTAAAGCGAGTCATAAATATAGAAGAGGCAAGGCAAAACTGCAGAGATCGTCATGGCTATAAAAAGGCATAGCCATCACGACCCCTGATGGAACTAAAGAGTTCTGCATACCCCGTAAGGGATCTACCATGAAGAATACTTTAAATTTATGAAAAAATCCACTGTCAGACAAAGTTCTCCTACAAGGATTTTCCTTACAGATGATCTTGGGCTATCCGAATCCAGAGATAAGCAAACGATATTGAGTGTGTGTAAAGAAATCTAATTTATCGACCAATCGGCCATATAGCCATTCTCAGGCAGAACGAATCGCCCGATTTGGAACTTGATACCGGGACCACATGCGTCTATAGGTACCGAAGTACCGTACAACTTAGACAACGCTACAACATTAATGTTAATAATTTCTTACTTAATACAAGGTTAGACATACTTCTCAATAATCAGTTAAAAAAACAATGCTTTACAACAGCAGCAACAAAGTTTCGGTCATTGCCCCTGTTGATTGCGAACGCGAAATCATTGGTTGTGTAAAAGCGATTTGATTATTCGAATGGCCGTAGCCGTGATAAAGCTCGACAGCTGACATGAGCCCTTTGTTTTATAATTAAATTTAATTAGTATTTTTTAACTAAACGTCATAATGATCCGAGAGTAATTTTCTCTATATAGCTAATCGTGCATTCCCTCTATATAGGAATTAAATCTAACGAAGCAAGCGTGACGCCTATGAAATTAGATAATTTTCTATATTGCAATCACAATTTTCCCCATGTTGGTCGGAGCTCCTCTGAAGAATAGGCCAACTACCGTTTTGCGTCGTAAAAGGCGACCGATTTGCTATACCTTTCATTACCAACGTGGCTACTAGGTGGTAGAGTTCTGCATTGTATCGCCCGGGTCTGGTACCACCGCTTTACTTATTTCTGCCGCAATAGCGGCAGTGCTTGTCACTGTCGTGTTCTGATCTGGAGGGTAAGGTAGCCGGTAAACTTATGCGTGGGGCATTACTCGCAACAAGATAGCAACGCACCATTAACATCTTAGGTGTCAATAGGTGATGGTTGACTCTCCATCAGGAGACCCATCTGCTTGTTAGTTATCTCATGATATAAAAAAAGACCTCTTTACTTACTCTCAACAGAATTTTTAAAATAAGGAACTTCGTTCCAACTTGAGCCACCGATATCTATTAGCGATCACCCTGTGGTCGAAATTCGACCATAAACTAAACAATAAACTTTGATTTAAGTTTGGCAACAGATTTTTGATTTTAGAGTTAAATAAAATAGAATAGATACGTATGTGTATTAATATTATCGTGTATCTTATATGAACGTAGTGTGGGTGAAGTTTTTTTTTAAATTTAATCTATCTCTAGAGTATATTATTTAAAAATATTAAGTTTCTGCAATCGCCCACAATGCAAAGTTTAACTGTACCAAATTTCAAATTTCTATGCCAGCGTAATTTTCATACAAAGGGGTAAAAAGTATTTGCTTGATATATTAATATACAGATATCTATATTTACATAATAGACCCCATAGGCATGTATAATAGACACCCTTGAAGAATAGACAACCTGCCATTCTGCCAAGCAGTTCGTAAAAGACGAACGATTGACTATACGTGTCATCACCATAGCTCTACCACCTAGTCGTCACTAGATGGTAGAGTTTCGCAACATCTCGCGCGGGTATTGGTATCACCGCCTTACATATCCTGCCGCAATAGTGTCAATGCTTGTCATTGTCGTGTTCCGGTTTGAAAGGTAAGGTAGCCGGTAAACTTATGAAAGTGGCATTAATACCTCACCATACGGATAGCAACGCACTATTACCAACTTTATTGTCAATAGGCGATGGTTATCTCTTTCCACCAAGAGAACTATCTGATTATTTGCTACCTTAAAATATAAAAAAATATAATAATCTTAATAAATCTGTAAAATGTCGAATTCTGTACAATGAATGAACGATTTTTTTTTATTATTATAGCTTAGTGGATAAACCTTTTGTCAAATATAGACCACTCCAAATAGTTAGATATATAGTTTCCCCGTATTGGTCCCGGGCTCCTTTGAAAAGAATAAGCCAACTGCCGTTCTGCCAGACAGGTCGTAAAAGGCGACCGATTGGCTATACGAGTCACTACCATTGGCTACTAGGTGGTAGAGTTCTGCATTGTCTCGCCCAAGTCTGGTACCACCGCCTTACCTATTCCTGCCGCAATAGCGTCAGTGCTTGTCACTATCGTGTTCCGGCTTGGAGGGTAAAGTAGCCGGTAAACTTATGCACGTGGCATTAGACCTCGCCACAAGATAGCAACACACCCTTAACACCTCTGGTGTCTATAGGCGATAGTTGACTCTTTCCATCAGGAGACCCATCTGCTTGTTTGCTATCTTACAATATAAAAAAAAAAGTTGCTACATGTTCAAAACATACAGAATTGATATTCAAAACAAATTGAAGTATCATCATTCCCCATTGAATTTGAATCCTGAAATGTACGGGAACCTTTAAATATACGGCTCTTAGGCTAGCGTGGACACTTTATTATTGGCTTAGTGGATAAACCTATTATCAAATTCAGACACCATAAAGGATGTATGGATTTTCTACCAGTATCGATTTTCAAAATAACGTAAAGACTCGTCGTAACTTGTGGGAGGCACAAGGGGGTTTCAGATCTGGAAGAGGATGTATGGATCAAGTTTTCTCACTCCGCAACATCGTAGAGAAGCATCTGGCTGTCGGCCAGAAGGTTTTCTGCGGTTTTGTGGATTTGGAGAAAGCGTTTGATAGAGTTGTGCGAAAGAAACTTTGGGACATTTTACCCAGTTATGGGATAGATGGGCGTCTGCTGCGTGCTTTGCAATCCATGTACTGGGATTGCAAAGCATGTGTGCGGGTGGACGGCAACATATCGCCCTGGTTCGATGTCAATATCGGCGTCAAGCAGGGTTGTGTGTTGTCAGCTCGTCTGTTTATTCTATATCTGGATAAGTGTCTCCAAAGATTGAGGTCATTGAATGTGGGAATGCGCATGAGTGATCTAGTGGTGAACTGCCTGCTTTATGCAGATGACGCTGTACTTTTAGGCTCAACTCCATCTGAGCTGCAAACACTGGTCACAGTTATGAATGAGGATTGTAAGAGTATGGGCTTACATTTGAATGCGAAGAAAACTAAAGTTTAGGTATTTGAAAGAGAAACAACCAGAACGGATGTAAGAGTTGTGGTCGATGATGTAGTGCTGGAGCAAGTGGATGAGGTTGTATATCTTGGATGTGCTTTTAGCAGGGATGGAAGGTACACCGCTGATGTTGAAAGAAGAGTGTGTGCAGGGAACAGAGTGAATGGAGCGTTAGGGAGATTACTTAATAGCACAATTTTAAGTCAGGGTGCCCGTCTAGCCCTGCATAATCATGTGCTTATCCCAACGCTATTGTATGGAAGTGAGAGTTGGGTATGTCAGAAAGGGCATGAAAGTAGAATCAACGCGGTCGAGATGAGGTCGCTAAGAAAAATATTTGGTGTGACACTCGCGGACCGGGTTCGTAATGCCGAAGTGAGAGAGAGGCTAGGTTTGAAAGAAAGTGTCGGTGTAAAGATGAGAAAGGGCATGCTCCGTTGGTTCGGACATGTAGAAAGAATGGTAGATGAAAGGTTAACAAAACAGATATACAACGCGAATGTGGAAGGATGTAGGTACCGGGGAAGACCAAGACTGACATACCACGATCAGATTGATCGAGTACTGTCCGAAGGTGGTGTCAAGAGTCTTCGCAACCGGCGTGTGTGTATGAAGAGAGTGATGAATGTGGAAGAAGCGAGACAAGCCTGCAAGGATCGTGATGTATGGCACTCGGTTCTCTCTGCCTACCCCGTAAGGGATCTGGCGTGAAGATATGTTGTTGTTGTTGTTGTTGTAAAGACTCGTCGTACCAAATAGACATATTGCCTTCAATCATTTTTCCCTGAAAACCGATTAAGTACGAGTTTAATTCGCACACTTCGGGTTCCGTAGTATCAAAGGATATTTACTCCAATATATATGATTTGTCTATTTTGTGTACTTATACTTGTCTTGAGAACACGTTGAAATACATTGTGAATGGTGCCTATTACAGCGAGTTGGTTGCTACGTGGTCAAATGGCGAGCGGCTGGCGCTTTTGAATCGTGAGTGCATAAATTCTATCCCGAGCATATCATACTTTACTTAAATCTTTAACATATTATATCTCTTTTTTAAATTGTACAAGCAGAACAATTATTAATAAAAATCTATATTAATATTATAAATGCGAAAGTTTGGATGTTTGGATGGATGTTTGTTACTTAATCACGCAAAAACTACTGAACGGATTTGAATGAAATTTGGCACACAGGTGATGATGATGACCGATATTGACCTGGAATAGCACATAGGCTACTTTTTATCCTGGAAAAATTAAGTGATCCCGCGGGATTCGCCATAAACTTTTATAATGCAGCGGACTGCACGCTGCAGCTACTATGTCTTAAATATTTTATCGCATTAATGTGTACGTGTATGACGCGAAGTCGGAAAAAATGCGTTAATTTTTTGTATAACTATTATCCTTCCTTCCTTAGGGAATAAATATACTGACTGCATAATTTTTCGAGATGAAGATTTTTAATAAATTTCAGTCTACCTATAACAGTTCGCAAGAAAGAGCGCTGGAAGAAAGACGTAGAAGGTTTTTTGGAGGTTACTTTTTTAATATTTATACTTTTATATCTGTGTTGATACTTCAACCGTCAGACATGTTCCTTGCATAATTTTTATACTTTTTATGATTACACAGTAAACAAGCAGATGACTCGTCTGATGAAAAGAAATCAACCAATCAGAGACCATGTTAATACCGATTTGCCGTCCGCATGGCAGGGATGTCGTGCAATACGCAGAAGGTTTCCGGGTACCTTACTCTCCAAATCGGGACCCAACCACACTGACGCTATTGCTGTATGTAAATAAGGCGATGGTATCGGACCCGGGCGAGACATTGCAGAAATCTACCGCCTTACCTACATCCGTACGACAATCCATACGACAGGTTTGGCCAATTGTTCGCGCTCTACGACTTGCGTAGCAGTGGCTTAGTAGCGACTAGGCATGGATCATTTTAACAGTTAACATATTAAATTTCGTAATTTTTTTAACAATTAACAAATGTTATTTTTATTAGCAAATACTGGTAAAAGTAATTTTTATGCGTCACTAAAATTACCAATAACTTGATATATGATAATAATGTTATAAAACTTATTAAAACTATTCTAAAGGACCTTTTTTTGGTAGCTTCGTGTTTTTACTGCTTCTAATACTTATTATATATAGGCTACTGATATAATATAACATAAATAAATAACTGTTAAATATTAATTAACTTTAGCAACGTAACAGTTAATCTAATTTAACAATAATTTCCATGCCTAGTAGCGACCATAGTTATGACACACTTTGCGAAAATTTTAAGTACTTATCATGATTCAAGATAAGGAGAAAAAACTACGAAAAACGTTATTTTTTTTGTACAGAGACCCCCTAATGTTTTTAACATTATTTTATTTTTATCGTTTGAGTTTTAATAACAAGGTCACCTTGAGAGACCTTATGTATGGAACCTTAAAAACGAACGATCGAAGTTTTGGCTTATTTCGTCTTTTTGGCTTCAAAATTGCATTATTATTTTATATTGTCGAAATATTTTTAACCAATGCTAATTAACATTTTTTAAGCATTATGCATGACGTTAACACAGCCAAGGTTATTAATTAACATCTAATACATGTAGAATAAAACAGACGAATACTTAAAACTAAATTAATAATTACAATCATGTATCCGAGATTTAATATAACATACATTATAATAATAAATGATGAATACGTAAAAAATAGATTATTTTATTTGGATTCAGATTTAACGAGATCGATAAGCTCAGAATTTCATTAGTCCAAGCGGAGACCGATAAAAAATGTTTTTTTCGAAATCTTAAGCAGTAGGTCCCAATAACCGTTACTGCGGAACCGGGCTTTTTGGCGAGCTCTCAGTCAGGAGAGTGCTCAGCCAAAGTTTAAGTTAAGGGGGCTTAGAGCCGCCCAAGAGTGTCTCCTGTACGACCGAACCTCGGCTTAGGGCAGAAGGTATCTTGCCGATAAGTGGAAGAATAAGTGACATCTGGATATCGACTCGTTAATAACTCTTAACCAGGGTCTCGAGTGCTAGCCGACCGTAACAATACGCGGAGTCGCTGCCTGCGGCGACGCTGGCGCTTATTTGCAAATTGTCGTAAAGGATCGGATAGGACATGACGTGGCCTCTAAAGTTTGCTGTCGGTGATGCGGCCGTGACACATCAAAGGGTTAGAATTTGTCATCGCTTTTTCAAGGTAGTCTTTTGAAATCTCTTTAAAGTATTTCTGTGATGTCGGTAGTTCTAGGTATTTGTGGAGACTTACGGATATACCGACAACCAACCGCCATGCGCATGAATTTGTTCTGTACTACCTGCAGTCCATGTTTGAGACGTAGGCGAGTAAAAGAGTGGTGACACAAGAACAAAAATGGTCTTTATTGATTATTGAAAAATAGACAAATAATAATCCATAGGTCTACTAGTAAATTTTCAAATTTTAATTTTAGAATTTTTCCTATTTGTCTTTAGTAAAATTGATGCGAAAGACACTAATATAATGTTCTACCATTTAAAGGAGTTTTGACCAGTTAAATACAAAAAAAAACTGTAAGTGGTTGACCCTGCAGGCCATCACTCAAACTTCCTGCTAAAGCTCGAAAGAGTAAAAATTATAAGTATGGATTTTTTCAGTTCAAACATTTATTTTGTTAAAAATGGCAGTAAATTGTTTCTTGAAAAGCTGTATATTTTGGAAACTGATCGATTTTGTCCTTTTGACTGAATGGCATTCAATTCAATTTAAAAAAAATGCTTCAGCTAAATCATCGATTGGTTGAAAAATTCCGAAACAGTGTCAAACAACATTTTTTTTCATAAAGTTCCGATAAATCCCAAACAATTTGACAGATTTTGATCTAAGTTACCGCAATTGACGCAATTTTAATGTTCATAAGATTTTTAAGTCAATCAGTGTATTAGCATCAAAGTTATTTCAAAAATACTAAGTAAGTTAGCTAAAGTCAACGTAATTTTAATATTAACTTTTGAAAATTAGATTCGATTTTGATTTTTGAAACAGCATTAGGCGTAGTTTTTTAGTACTAAGATATCGTAGAATAACAAAAAATTATTGTTTGAAATATTTCGAAGTTATGTCAAAAAAACACTTTTTTCAAAACTTTTCGTCAACGATTACTCCCAAACGGATAAAATGATTTTGATGCAATTTATGCATTAGACGTAGCTTTTTTTGAGGAATTTTTGTACTTATTCGGTACATAAGTCTGGAAGTTATATTAAAAACTTATTGTTTAGACAAAAAAATTTTTGAGTTTTTTTCAAAATTTCTCAAAATCTCGTGGGCCGACTTAGTTCAAATTTTCAGGAAGTCTAAGTTGATTGGAATCCAATCGAATGTCATCAACCGCGTTTCGATCGGTCCAGCCGTTCAAAAGTTATGACATGTTTACATACTTACATACACACACACACACACACACACACACATACATACATACATACATACATACAGACATACTGATGTCATCGTGAAAATAGTCAGAAAAGGTTCCTAGGACCTCAAAACGTGGACATCCGGTGAAAATTCAGTTTTCAAAAATCGGGGTAAAATCAGTAACTTCCTTATCTACATGTGTAGCGGGAAGTTAAAAATCTGGCACCACTGTTCTTGACACAACTAATACTAGTTCACCCTCAAAAAAATTATTGCTATTCTCAATTTTCTATATAAGGAATTTCCGTGCCTTCAAGCGATTTTGTCATACATACTACTGGAAGCAGAATTAAGTAGGCCATTTTCGTAGGTCCTCAAATACCTAAACTACCGTGGTGCAATAGCAATCAGGCTTAACCTGATTGTAAACGTCTCATTTCTTAGCAGTTTTTGCTTTATCTTACGCTGTCTCCTGCTGTAAAGGGAGGGAAACTGGATGTATTTTCCTACTCCTCCTATACTCTTCTGATTAAATTCGATGCGGGTTCCAAGACAGCTTAGCTTTTCCCCCAGGGCACCCTGAGCTCGCAACTCAGAGGTTATCAGGAAGGTTGCCGCTGTTGATTCTGGTTTACAGAAGTTACAGTGGTGGGAACGAGAGGTGGGCCCATAAGGTATAAGAAAAAACTAAACATCAAAACTTGTAGTTTGCTTTTCTCTTTTTACTGGAATTCATCAGGCAAATTCATAAAAAAAAATGGAAAAAAGTTTCTTAAATAATGGATAAGTTAGATCACCTGACCGATGGATTTATTATTTGTCTTATGTTCAAAATGCAATAAGAGATGAAGAAACAAGTACAACAAAGAGTTAAGTGGACGACACCAACGGAACCGCCTAAAATACTCGTAGGTGATTTGGTTTTGTATATCTTACATGGGGCACACTAAAAGTTTTGCACTTCTAGCTAATCGGAACTATTTGAATTTCGAATGTTATATTTTTAAAATGTTGCAAACTTCTTAGTAATAAAAAAAAACAATTGGCGGAAAATGATTTGTCAATTGTTTTTTTATCACACATCAAAGTTCTTCGTACGCAACGAAAATGGAATTAAGTCGAAAAGATTTTAGAGCGATGATTTTTTATGATTTTAAAAGTTCACTTTCTCCGCAAGACTGTGCCGCTCGTCTTCAAAATGTTTTAGGGAGAGAAGCACCTTGTTTGAGCACCGTGAGGCGATGGTTTGCTGAATTTGAGAGAGGTCGAGTTTCTTTACATGACGAATTTCGTGAAGGGCGGCCTTCAACTGCCGTCAACGAAAATAATGTGGCTACTGTTAAGCAGTTAATTGAAGAAAACCCCCGGATTACCTATGATTATATGATTATATGATCGAGGACTATTGGGGATTGGTATGAGCCAAATTCAGAAAATTTTACACGAGAATTGAAAGTTCGGAAACTTTGTTGTCGTTGGATCATGAAATGAGAGCAGGCCAATAAAAGTGAGATAGGCGAGAAACGTTGGCAAGAAAATGATCGCGTTTTTTTTCTCAGCTACGGGTCCCATCTGTACAATTCCACTTGAAGATCAAAAGAGTGTTAATGCCGAGTGGTATTTTGCCACTTGTTTACCCAGGGTGTTAGAAAAAGTTCGCAAAAGACGACCCAAAAGCAGCATTCTCCTACACCATGATAACGCGTCTTCACACACGGCCAACAAAACAAAGTCACTTTAGCTTCCGAAAACTACATCTCGTCACTCATCCTGCGCATAGCCCTGACCTTAGCACCCTGTGATTTCTGTATTTTCCCCAAAATCAAAGATTTGATGAGAGGTTTTATTTTACCAACTCTGAAGAGGCAGTGATAGCGTTCAATCAGCACGTAGAAATCATGCCTTCAGATCTGTGGTCCTCCTGTTTTAAAAAATGGTTCGATTACATGAAAAAATGTTTAAAATGTAAAGGAGATTATTTTAAAAAGCAAAACAGATATTTGCTTTTTAAAAAATTTTTGAAAAATCATATTTTGGTTATAACATGTTGTTTTTTTAAGTTACGCAAAACTTATAGTGTGACCTACGTAAGTGGTTAAATCAAATAATCTTCAGGATGAGTAATACAAAAAGTATTTTATCTATCTTGACGATAAATAGCGACGATATAGTAAGTTTTCGTGAATTTTAGCATTGTAAAAAGTGTCCGTGATACAATCTCCATTTCAGAAGAAACTAATAATGTATTACAATACGATAAGCATCTATTAAAATGTGTAGCTTTTTGACCTACTTTGTATAAATCCTCATAATTCTCTTTTAAAAACTATCAGAACATTATTATATTATTTTATCTATTGAAAGCTTAATTAACGTTGAGTAATATAGTATGTATTTTCCATTCAAAAAAATAAGATACCTTTAATACGAACGGAAGCGACGAAAGCGAAGCGTAAATTTTGTTAAGTTGCAAATATTTGAACGTAACATTTTTGTATCTTGCGTTTTGCGCGTAAACATTGTGATTTTAGTAGTACATAAATATTAATAATAGCGTCATTTATTTCGTGAAGCCTAGTGTATAAATGATTTTTTGAGATAAATATCTAAGTCATTTTTGACACATATTCTACGTATATCCCAAATTTCATTAAAACCCGTCTGGTTGTTATGATGTGAAGAACATTAGTTTTTTTTAATATTAATAGGATTATGAAATATAATATATATATATATATATATATATATATATATATATATATATATATATATATACACGCACAGACAACAAACATGTTCGTATACTTTTAGGGTGAATGTTTTTTAAAGTCAATTTCTTTAATTCATCTTAATTACCTTCTTGAAGAATAATGATACACTTTTAGTTTGACGTCATTTACCAAACTTGTTATTTTTGTGAACGTGTTACGTTTTTTACCAAATAGTTTGATGTCTCGTACGAGTCGTACCTACTAATTCAAATTTAGCTTTCGGAAGCTGAATTACCCCGGATCGGAACATTATTAAACTGATCGCTATGGAGACTTGAAAACACAACCCTTTTTTAAACAGCGTAACTAGTCGAGTAAAATTTCCATCCAGTGTCCGACATACACGTTCATAACATGATTGTTTTCCATTGTCACAGAAATAAAACATGTCTTATTTACAGAGATAATTTAAGTATTATGTTTCTCGTAAGCGGAACAGTTTCGCCAAGTTTCCAAGGCCTTAATAGTGTCGACGCTAGTGACATCATGCCTCCGCGTCGAAGATCACAATCGCGACGATTTACATTATCATCATATTGATTTACTAACTCCGGCGTAGCTGCTGATATTTTTAATAAACTTAATTGGCCACCCACAGATGTGGAAGGTCACTCAACACCTAGCACTTAGCAATTTAACGCTAGTAAATTAACAACGTTTATCAAAAAATAAAATATAAAACTTAGTATTATTTACTAGAAACAGCTGAATTTCAACAATGTATTCGCTGCATGAAAATAAAAAAACGATTGGTACCCACCAACACAAAGGCATTTAAGTCGATGGAGTTCTTGGAGTGCATTTGATAATTGAAGTTTTAGCCACATATTAGCAATAGGCTATACGCCTCATCTCTAACTGAGCGTTACTGCTTCTTTTGGTAAAGGTATTGTACAAAAATGGGTATTGAGGTTAAAGTTCACTGTGAAACGTAACCGTTTTGTACTTTAGTGTCAGAACTGTTGGTCGGAGATCGTAGGTCGAAGAACCTACGGTATATTAGGAGCATATGGTATAATCGATCCAATTTTTGCTCATCTTTTTCCTATCCAGACGCACCGAGAAATTTAATTCACGCTTATGATTTTCCTAGATCTACAAAAAGCATTAGACTATGTTCCTTGGTAACAATCACAAAGGGTATCAGAAATCTATGCCACGTCAAACGTAACGAGCAGTCGATTACTGAATCCGAATTATGACTGCCTTTAGTGATAGTGATAGTGATGATCAAACCGTTGGTGTACGGTACGTCTCTTTCTCCTTTTTTGTTTAGTCTGGTTCTATACATCCTAACGGAGAATTTAGATGAGACTTACTACGTATGAACACTGATGACATCGCGCTGACAGATCCAGAAAATCTTGATTTATTTATAGAAGGATTCCCTCGAAAACGGTGGTTGAAAGCGTAATGTGATTGGATGTACAGACGACATCACAGTTGTCATTGAAAATAAAAAGTTGTAATTACAGACTAACTCAACTTACGTTCCGGGAAAAAAAGGGCAATATTGCTTGTGCAAAATGAAAAGGTCTTATTTAGACCCTGTTTTAAAAGATTATGCATTTAAAGCAAACCTAGTATATTAAACCCAGCCTAGGGTATTATCTCTACGATAGTATTAGGCCTTTAGAAGGCACGTGCCGAAGCCTCATGACACCTATGTGAAAATATTCAGGTAGATATGCATTGTTATGTGATGAGACTGTAGACATAACTATTATTGCAGTATCGATGTTTTTTTGGTTCAATTTTTTTCTTTTTTCATCAGCAACAAGTTACACACCCTGGCCAAGAAGAATAAAGAAGTTTTTTTTATTTTCGCTCGACCCTAATATACAGACTGACTGGTGAGTTACCTTCGATACTTCTATAGAGTACTCGGCTCTCGATTCTCGTTAAAATGAAATAATAAAATTATTAGGGGCTTAATTTTTGACCAATATTTCTCTAAAAGTAAGTGAAATGTGGATATTATACTCTCTAAGCACGCCGCGCTGTTTGTTTTGTACCTACGTATGTATTCTGTGTCGTAGCGCGCTGCGCGACACGTGCATCCGCGCGGTGTCCAAGTATGACGCAGGTAAATATAGGATTCGCGGTGTATTGTTTATTAAGTTTACTAAGAAGTATTTTAATATTTATTTTAATGTTATTTTTTTCTCATTATATATGATCGCCAACTACCACGTCCTTAAATATTGAAGGTAACTCACCAGTCAGTCTGTATAGACTGCTGAAATGTTGATGTGTAAACAAAATGTTGATGTGTAAACAAATGTGTGTTAATTACACCCGAACGCGATAAAAAAGAAATTAAAGAAGTAAGGACTAATATCTAGCTATTTCTAATATGTATGCTACGATAAATTTTTCTCATTATAGATACAGGATATAAGTTTACGTATTTATTTATTTAAGACAGTTATACATAAATATAGTTACAAATAAAAGTAAAAGTATCTTCACGCCTGTATCCCCAAAGAGGTAGGCAGAATTACAACCAGTGCACCCACGATTAGTCCCGCAATGTGATAGGTGGCAAGCCTATCGCCAGCCGGGCACTTTCCAATCCAGGGCAACGTTGTTTTTTTTAGAAAACTGAAAAAACTCCTTTTTGAATTTCCCGACCCGAGAATGGAACCCGGGACCTCATATGATCAGCACCGACACCAGACCACTAGACCACAGAGGCGATAGTATAATATTGTTACAGAAAATAATTAAATGTCACATTAGTTCTTATTGGTCAAATATAGCTCCTCGACATTACACGCTGTTAATCCTAACCAGACAGGAATTTTTGAATAGCGTGGAGTTCAACCATTAATTATGAGATTGTTATATTTCTTTGTTTTTGATATCATTACAAATGCAGTAAGTATCAAAAGTAAATCTTATAATAACAATTTTAAGAATGGATTAATGAGTTATTTACATCACAAGTCTTGTTCTTTGCGTTTCGGACATTTACGCTGTAGTATAAAAAGAAATTCCATGACCGAAATTGAGAGAAGATGGAGAATTAGAGTTTACCATTTCAGGATAATATTGATGGTTTCTATAACTTGTTCGGTTGTGTGAAGAGTTGTGTGAGGAATGAAAAATATGCAAGGCACACTTGTGTGGAACGTGATTGTTGGCATTCGAATTTATCGTAAAGACATGTGCACGTATAAGTAGATATGAAAATATCTAATTGGATATGGGTCGAGCTTATCTCTGGTAATGACATTGTTTTTTTTAAATAGCAAACAATTGGTAATAAATAGAATAAAAGGTTTCGATGTAAAAAAATAAAAGTGTGTATGTGTGTGAGTGTGAGCGTGTACTTCTAAATATAAATATGTTACACAAATATCTAATTATTACACAACAAAATTAAACCAACGAAAAAACGGAAAAGCAAAACATAATCTTTTTTTATAATAAATAAATATTTTTAAAATTAAAAATATTAAAATATATATAGTAATTTTATTTTTTATAATAATTTTGAAGTTATACTTCTTTTGACGCGTTACGGAAAAATGATGACAGCAAATTTTTACGATGCGCACGCACACCATCACGAAAAACCGGCACCATGAAATTAGCTAGTCAACATTTTAGTATTTCAAGAATTATTATTTGTACATAATTAAAAAAATTAACAATCTTTTTAATTATGTACAAATAATAATTCTTTTTATCTAGTTAAATAACAAAACTTATTTAACTAGATAATGCGTTATAATAAAATTTTTTCAATGTATTAAATAACTTTTTTTCTATCATTAGAGTCGTTTTCTCTACAGCAATAGGATAACGCGAAGGGTAAAATTTTTAGAAAGATTTTTATATTGTTACGCCAAAGAAGTATAACTTCTTACGTGCGTATACACACACGCAGGTTTTTTAAACATTAAACCGTTATTTCAATTGGTTTCTATTGCATTAACGAGAAACTGGAACCAAAGATTTGTATAAACAGATAAACATAGGGCCTAAGAACATCCTCAACGTAATTTTGAGCGTTCATGTTTTCATTTACAAAAACGAGCTCGATTCGGTTTGCACCTGATGACACTTGCCCATTCCAAGACTGTTGATCCACTGTATGGATGAAATTCCTAAAGAGCTTTCAGTATTGACGAGACGGTCACTCTTACTCTTGTATCAGACCTAAACCCGAATCGAGACTTATCGCAAAATAAATTTTTATCCAATTGTTCCTGTGGTAGTGTAATAAGACCAAAGACGGCACATAACGCTCATACCGAGATTCATGAGAATGGTTTCTAAAAATATATAAACGGGTCAAAAACGCGTACATATTTCGTGATGCGTAGATAGTCACGAACGGACTGTCCGCTCTTAACCACGGTCTATGTAACTTGGCCAAAAAGTCGAGCTTTACCAGTAAGTTCTATATATGTACGCGTTTTTCACAAAGGATTTATAACGTTATAATTTCGATATTTTTGCTGTTTCGTGATGGGTTCCCCGCGTTTCATGCTGTTTCGTGATTGGTTCGCCTACTAACTAGCGCTAGAAGACAACGTTATAATATCATATACCATAATCAATCACAACGACGCAAATATATCGAAATCATAACGTTTTAAATCCTTGTTTTGACCCATTTATATATTTTTAAAAATGATAGTAGAACGCGTTAGTTTAAGAGTTCAGAATGGATTCTTCCCGGTTACAACATCCCCACAGCTCTTTGCATATCGTCTGCAGTCAAATGACGTCGCTCCATTATGAAAAGTTCTCATAATTCAATTTTGTCACATTAACTATAGTTAAAACTTTGTTAAAATTATAAAATTCAGACAATATTTAAAAAAAGACTTCTACGTATTTTAATGATCAAAGAATATTTAAATTTGAACAAACGCATCCAGAAAGACCAAAAATAATCTATTTTTTATCTAACAGTAAGTAATATAAAACAAAAAAGTTACGAACCTAACTACCGCTAGTAAGAAAATGTACAATACCTAACTGACCAATACAATATGCAGAATTTGTAACCTGATGTATGTAGCTTAGACAGTTTTTGATGCGTTTAGCTTTTTAATTACGCTTTTACAACGTAATAAATTTAATAATGTATGTAATCATATTTTTATCACCCCCGACACAAAAAAGGGGTACTCCTATATGTAAGTTTGAGCATATGTGCCTGTTTGTCTGCCTGTGGCACCGTAGCTCTTGATCGGGTGAACTGATTTGAATGCGATTTTTAATTTAAAAAGCTGTTTACCCAGCGGTAGTTCTTAGATGTGTTTTATCAAAATCCATTTCATCAAAAATTTTTCAAGATGATCAGCACTTTTCTGTTCGTTGAAAGGTATTAATTAAATAGCCTAGGTCTGATCGATACGAAATTTTTTTCTTTTTGTATTTTAAAATATGAAACGCGTATAGACACCGGAGATGTTAATAATGTGTTGCTAACCGTATGGTGGGATGGTAGTGTCGCTTAGATAAGTTCACCAGCTACCTTACCCTCCAAAACGGAATACGACAGTGACCAGAAATAACAGTATTACGGAAGGAATAAGTAAGGAAGTGATACCAGACCCGGGCTAGACGTTGCGGAACTATACCACCTAGTCACGATGGCAGTGGCACGTGGCCAGAAACTTACATTTTTTCTCGTAGAATTTACAAAATAAAACAAATTAAGCGAGCAGGCTGCGGGGAAGTTAGTGTTATAATTTCGGTTGTAAAAAAATTATAGGTCTGTGCCATTAACACACATAGCCGACCTTGTTACCTTCTTGAGCTATTCAGTCCATGTCGCCTTTAAAGAATAGTGCATTTGGTTCCTGCCTGTCACCACTAAGAGGTGATGAGGTTATACGTGTCATTTTTGCACCTACTATACGGTAGAGTTAGTTCTCCAACATCTTGCCCGGATTTAGTACCTTTCTTAACATATTCTAGAAGCTAATATGCCTGGACTCTTGTTCTATCTTCATGAGTCTATGTTGTCAGTCCGAACTGGAGTGTAATATAGGTGATATAATTAGGCATGTAGCATTATATTCCTGCCACGCAGATATCAACTCAATATTAACAATATTTTGCGTCTATATGCAATGGTCCATCTCTATAATCATGAAAGCTATATGACTGTGTACTGTTAGTGATGAGAATTTTAAAAAACTGTTTTGTCTAGATTGCGGCCCATAAGATTCTTCTATACGGCAATCAACTGTGACTTACTGATTTTTAACAAGGTACGATTTAAGCACAGAGTAAATCTTGTGGTCTGTGGATTTAAGGAAAACAATTTTAATATGACGTATTATAATTAGCTATTTGCTATCAAGTAATGAAGAACAACGTACGATAAATGAGCTATGTGATAGAGAGGGACAACAAACAATGCGACCTCGCGACTCATCTCCGCCGCTTAATCGGGTCGAGCGTTCAATGTCATAGACGTCATGAGACTCAATGAAAAAGAGGAGGCGGAAACGGTTTTTTGCAATAAATCATTATTTTATATTATAGTGTAGTAACTTGCAATTTTAATTATTTTGATAAAATTAATGTAATTAATTTTGAAACCAACAAATAATAAGATAACTCTCAAACACTCTCAAAACTATCTTAATATTGTAAATATAATATTTTTTATTGTTTTTGGGTTAAAAACTATACCTAACATGTAAGTAATGACTAAAATATAATTTGGCAAGGGCTGATCGAAGTTAGAAAAAATGTAACAGTGAATACATATTGTAAATTGTAGAGAGTACTTTATGGTACTATAAATTGTCGTGCTAATTTGTTGTTAGTAACGTGAGTACGATTTGTCGATTTAGTTCTTTAGCGAAAGTGATAGACTAACGGCACTTTATCATTTACCAAAATATTATATGTTGTGTTAACGTGGCGCGATCGGCTTAGTTCACGAAGTCTCGGGTACGATCCCCCGGTTTGGCAATTGGTACTGAGTTGTTTTGTAGGTTATCCTAAAAACCGAAATATCTCTAACAGTTCGGAGTCTGGTGGTGGTGTCTTAAACCTTGCCTCGGATGAGCTCGTAAAATCAGCTGATTCGGTTATCGCAAGAAACTAAAACTGACTCTTTCTCTCTTATTGATAAACTGGTGAATCGTGGTGAACTGTAAAGTCTATATACGACTCTGTCTGACTAAATATTTAAATAATTATTAGAATAGTTTTAAAAAGTATTTTAGTAGGGGTTAGCCTACCTGATGTGAAGTGAACACTCCCGCATACATTATATAACAGCAACGCCAAGAGTCTATGGAGTGTATTATCCGACTTTTAGAAACGAATAAGCTCCCTTCTTAAAGGAAAATAAAATTTTAATATTTATTCTCAACGTGATCATCGGTATCTTACTATATAATTTGCTATTATAATTTTAATTTTCCAGGACAACTCCAGAAAACCTCAATAATATTTTGCTGACACGAGGATCGAACCCAGGACCGCGTGAAAGAAATCCAATAGGAAAAAAGACATATTTCAAATCATATATTTCAGATGGAAAATGGGAAAAACCAAAGATGTATAATCACCTGAAAGTTAAGATGAACTACACCGACCCAATAATTTACATTATTATATTATTTATTAATTATTATATATATAGATAAACTAGTTCATAAACTACGAAGTTCATAAGCCAAAGGTAAAGTCGCAAGGCAATATATGTATAATAAGAATGAATAAACCTCCCTTTTGAATAGAGCTTTGATAATAACTCGTTTCTTTGCCATTAAAATAGAAGTTTGTTTATATACAGACGCCGCTTGTCGCGCTTGTTTATGTTTTGATGTTATCGTCGTGTCGCGTCACCAAACGCTGTTAACACCTCTTTAAGTAATTGGCAGCTATTTAGATGTTCATTTTTTTACTGTTGATGTAATTAAGTCATATCGTTTTTTCAACTATTACATTGCAAATTAATAACATTCATATATTAAATAGGCTTATATGTACATACCTATTGTAATTTTTAGTACTCACTCCATTCAAAATTGATTATAACACCAAGAAATATACGCTTATTTTTTATGTGAAATGTTAATTAGCACCCCTTGGTAGTAGAATTCAATCGTATACCGTGATGGCAAACGGCATGACGTACTCTTATGCCGTAATAAGTTCACTGCTTATAACTTAAGTAATTTGTATATTTTTGTAGATAATAATTTAAAAATGAATATTTTTAATTTTAACATGTTAATAAATCATTATTTAATGCATATTTTTATACACAATAGCTTCGACCTTCCCATCATCTCTCAAGCGTTTCGCGTTTTTTTCGTAGTCGGATATAAATGGACTCAGATCATGAGGCTCTAGGTTCGATCCCCAGGTTGGACAAATGTAAGTATAATTGAAGTTATTATGAAATTATTTACGAAAAATCAAAATCTTAATAGTAAATACTAGATGGTAGAGTTCCACGTCTGGCCCGGGTATTTGGTACCACGAAGTTACTATTCCTGCCGCAATTGCGTCAGCGCTTGTCATTGTCGTGTTCCGGTTTGGAGGGTAAGGTAGACGGTAAATTTATGGAAACGATATTAACACCTCGCCACACGGGCTATTCATGTGGCACCTTTAACATCTTTTTGTCTATAGGCAATGGTTGTCTTTTTCAGGAGAGCCATCTCCTTGTTTGCTATCTTATGTAATATATAATTCTCGCGTCACAGTTTTAGTTACCGCACTCCTCCGAAAAGGCTTGCCCGATTTTGATGAAATTTTATATGTATTTTCAGTAAGTCTAAGAATAGGATCTTATCTATATTTTATAATCCTAAGTAATGAGTGGTCCACCTCAATTTTTTTAAATTTTTTGGTCAAAATTTTCACTTTTCTACCATCAACGCTTATTTTTTAATAGCGATATTAATAATTCAATAATTTATATGGCGAAACATTTGTCAGGTCAACTTGTAATTATAAAAAACTTACAGTAGCAACAACTTTGCACATGCATAATTTTTCCGACTACTTTACCTTCAAAGTTACAACACAAGTTAGCAACAAGCAGTAATACTATTCCTTCCGGAATAGATAAGACGGTGTTACCAAACCCAAACGAGAGGTTAAAGAACTCTATCAGCAAGAAAATCGTGATGATATTCTGTAGTTCTTTATCATAGAGTAGCAAACAACAAGTTTTGCCCCGTGTTGATTCCGGGCTCCTTTGAAGAATAGGCTTACTGCCGTTCTGCCAAGCAGGTCGTAAAAGGCGACCGATTGGCTATGTGAGTCACTACCATCGTGCCTACTAGGTGGTAGAATTCTGCATAGTCCCGCCCGGGTCTGGCACCATCGCCTCACCTACTTCTGCCGCAATAGCGTCAGTGCTTTTCGCTGTCGTGTTCCGGTTTGGTATCCTTGTTATGAGGTCTTAATGCCACATAAGTTTACCGGCTACCTTACCCTCCAAACCGGAACACGACAGTGACAAGCATTGTTTGCTATTCTATGCTAATATGTAATAATAAATCTTTAGATGTCGCAAATCCCAGACTGTTTAATCATGTGACTCTGCCTCGTCGAATTTCATCGTCACCGTGACACATCAGTCATTGTTAACTTTGGTTCTCAGAAGTAATAACAGTGAACCAGTATGGTAAGAAAATAACCAGTGCAATTCGGCCTCTATTTCCTTATGAGTTTTTATAGATACACCCGCTTTTAAATATTTCTCTACTGTTAAGAAATAAACCAACCTAGTAGGGGTCACGCCACGCGCATTTTGCCTGGCACAGAGTCGGGAGTTGGACAAAATTACACATTACCTTCAAAACCTGTTATAGGTTTTTGTTTTTTTATCGATAAAGAAGCACTTGACCACGATCTCGCCTGATGGTAAGCTAAGATGCGGCCTAAGATAGAACGCGCTTCCCTAGAATGTACCTGTTCACTCTTCTCTTGAAGATCCCCAGATTGTTCACGTCGTTGAACACAGACTCAGGAAGATTATGGGTTTCTTTCCACTTAATTTTATTTATCTACTAGCTGTGCCCGCGACTTCGTTCGCGTGGAAAAAATTCTAAAATAAAAACCTGCATAGTTCCCGTTCCCGTGGGATTTCCGGGATAAGAACTATCCTATGTCCTTTCTTGGGTCTCAAACTATATTTGTACCAAATTTTATCCAAATCGGTTCAGTGGTTTGGCCGTGAAAGCGTAACAGACAGACAGACAGACAGACAGACAGACAGACAGACAGACAGACAGACAGAGTTACTTTCGCATTTATAATATTAGTATGGATTAATTTCTACAAAAACAAATGATTATAAAATCATTCAGCGAGCCGAGGAAAGGAATGCTTTATAGCTTGAGATTTTAGCAAAATGTCTGAATCGAATAATGGTTTTCACACACCTGCAACGTTTTTGAACGACTTACCCTAAACATATTCCATAACATAAGACAGACAAGGAAAAATAATTTCATTTTATTTGATTTCACAAATTTGTCGGCATACAACAATGCCAATTTACAGATATCTAGATAGTAGTAGGAGTCTCTGACTGAGCTACAGAGAGCCGGACAAAGCTACACAATGAGCATTCCTTAGTGACTATAGAACTCTAAACCTTACCTCACATTGAAAGCTATCACATAGAAAAATTAAAAATAAGACACCAAAGATGTTAATGGTGCAACATGGATAGCCCGTGTGGCGAGGTGTTAATGTCGTAACTAATTATTATTTTCCCCGTGTTGGTCCCGGGCTCCTTTGAAGAAGAGGCCAACTGTCCTTCTGCCAGGCATGTCGTAAAAGGCGACCGATTGGCTATACGAGTCACTGCCATCGTGGCTACTAGGTGGTAGAATTCTGCATTGTCTCGCCCAGATCTGGTACCACCGCCTTACCTATTCCTGCCGCAATAGCGTCAGTGCTAGTCGCTGTCGTGTTCCGGTTTAGAGGGTAAGGTAGCCAGTAAACTTATGCATGTGGCATTAGACCTCTCCACAAGATAGCAACGCACCATTAACATCTTTGGTGTCTATAGGCGATGGTTGACTCTCCATCAGGAGACCCATCTGCTTGTTTGCTATCTTATGATATAAAAAAAACATATATATATATATATATATATATATATATATATATATATATATATATATATATATATATATATATATATATATATATATATGAATATATAAGTTTGTATTTTGTTTGCCCATCGCGTTTTTTCTAGCATTTTATGATTTAGGTAAATTATTTTGTGTAATAACCAAGTAACTTACCTACTAAAATTGCAAACAAGCAAATGGCTCTCCTGAAAAGAGAACCATCGCCTACACACATCAAAGAGTTTAATGGTGTATTGGTATCAATATGGCGAGATTTAATGCCACTTGAAATTTACCGGCTACTTGCCCTCCAAACCGAAACACGACAATGACAAGCATTATCGCTATTGCGCCAGAAGGTAACGTGATAACCAAATTCTCGGGCGAGACGTAGCGGATCTTTACTACCGAGTAGTCACGATGGCAGTGACAAGTATAACGAATCGTTTGTCTCTTACGTAAACAGAATAGCAGATGGTGTATTCTTACAAGGAAGCTCGGACTAACACGGGGAAAATAATTCCGCTTTATGCTTCGAACTTGATATCTGCTTAGCTAACTGTAATATATCCCATTGATTATATACATTGTAAACTATCTCCGATTAGTCCATCATCTAATTTCGTCCTGGTTATGGATTGAGAAAAAAATTTTTTTTTGTGATTTAGAGCACCTACATACATCGTCCCTGAAACCACCTGAGACCTAGGAAAAGATTTGAAAGTTAAACTTAATAATCTAAAACTTGAATAAAATATCCTGTTACGTAAAATGTATGATAATGATTCGTTTTCAATGCCGTCAAATCGCAATTACTTCACATTGTAAAATATATTATTGTTTCGTTTATATACGCACTTGGTTACCGTCGCATAATTACATAATGACCATCATTTTATACTTTGTGCTTGTAATAGACTAACAATTCCATGATGTTACAGAAAATTGAAAAATAAAAAAAATGTAAACAATGAGGATCACAGACCACATCAATACTCCGTGATGAGGATAACATTTACCAATGTGTATGTGAACCCTTTCAAATAAATATTAACTTTTTCTTTCTTCTTTCTACAATTATGTATGTCTATGTATATAGGTATATTTCAGCGCTACCTGGTGATTTGCATCAATGGGGATCGCATAATCGTTTTCTTCATGAAAAAACACATCTGCATAGTAACTTTCATGACAACCGGTTGAACGATACAGAAATCAGTACATTGCAGCGTCACCTGGTGGCGATTTGCGTCAATGAGAATCGCATAATCGTTTTCTCTATAAAAATATATCTGCATACTAATTTTCATGACAAACAACACTGAAGCTGGCACATTGCAGCGCTACCTAGTGGTGAGTTACGTCAATAGGGATGGAATAAAAATATTTCTCCGTAAAAAAATACATATTATTATACATGTCAATTTTCGTAATGATCGCTTAAATAGTTTCTGAGTCTATCGATTTCATATATACAAACATTATATATATATATATATATATATATATATATATATATATATATATATATATATATATATATATATATATATATATATATATATATATATATATATATCTTACCCCAAAGTAAGCAAATTATTTGCTTGTGTTATGGGGTTAGTCAACGATACTAATACACATATAAATACTGTTACATACATAATACACACCCAGACTCAGAATTACAAACATCTATGCTCATAACAGAAATGTTTGTCCCTGTTGGGAATAGAACCCAAGACCCATCGATTCGTAGTTAGGTACGCTAGCCACTCGACCAATGGGCCGTTCAATGGCAACGCTCCATTTAACATCTTTGAGGTTTATAGGTGATGCGTGTCTCTGGTAAAAAAGAGCCATCTGCTGTATATTATGACATAGAGATTACTTTAAGAAACAACTAACATCAAGGTTAATAATTAATATGATTTACGGGTGAGGCTAATCATACGTAAGCATGTAAAAATAGAATTTCTATGTTTTATCAATATTATTTCATACTTTTATAGCGAATGTAATAAAGAAAACTCGTAGTTAATGTCTATTTTGAAATAATTACAATCACGGCGTTTCATAAGCGATATCAATACTTTAATGTTGGCTCACTGCGTTACGTTATCAGCTCTAAGTTGACAAAACTTACAACATCCGTGTAATCTCCAACGATAATGACTGGACGGCGACATCTTGTCTTAAAACATGTAAATTTTAATACATGAAAAGTTAACAAGAGTTTTAAGGTAATTATCTTACACTGCTATGCAAGAAAAATATGTGTTACAGTTGTAATAAAATACTATTGCAATTTACTATACTATACTATACTCGACAACTTTATATCTGCGTATATAATCTTATATACCACATATCGTCGCACTAATTCTAATATGTCGTAACTCATTTTTTAACCCAAACGGCTTTTTGTGTGATTCGAATAATGCTGTTGAAAATACATCTTTCCCTTTCATTACTTTGTAAACTTTGTATTAAAAAAAGCGAGATAAATCACTTGACGTAACACGTCGCATCTCGAGATCTCGCACAGAACACTCGATTTTTCTTGCGAATAGGCATCAACTCATTATTCTCCATAGTTTGTTTACGTTTCACTTGTTGCTTTGTGATTTAGGTGATATTTGATTGGATTTATTAGCCCTTAAGGTATGTTATCGTTTTTATTTTGTTATTTAATATTTAATTTTTGTCTTGAGAGATTTTGGTAAGTATAAAATGACAGAAACTATTAAAATTATAAGTTTAACTGTGTCTGCTGAGACACTGCCTATTCAAATGATTGTTTCATTTGAGATACGACTTATCAACATACATTTTTTACCTCTGTTTTTAGACACCATCAGGATGGAGCTGGAAATGGAGCAATCAGATAAAGAAGATCAGGAGTTTTTTAATATTTTAGTAAAATATGGATTAAAAGTTCATAATCCTAAGAAAATAACGGCAGGCCACGATAAAAGTTTTATATGACATTTTGATCATGAACTCTTTGACAATCAACTCCTTCATTTAATTAATGTTACAGCTAAATGTTCCCACTCAGCAGCTATTGAATCCCGAGAAACTCTAACAGGGTTTGATTTGCTTGCGTCGAACTTGGAGCTATTATTTTGCGTCGCTACTGAAAATAGTCCTGGCAATGAAATTGGAGGCACATTTGGAACAAGGTTCGAACAAGCTGTACCAATCCCAGAGACGTATTTTATTGCTACTGAATCTGAACCTATAACTGAAATTCATGAAGCCACAATAGATTTAGATGAATCCATAATTACACCCATTGCTGTTGATGTCGATCACAGACTAACAATTAAAACTGCAGAATTGAATGATGCTACGACTAAACCTGTTATAGAGACAGAAACGATTGTTTCCGTGACAGAACCTACAACAATCGACAATGAAGAAACGACTAATGAACCAAATCGAAAAAAACGTACTGCACCTAAATAATAAAAAAGGAATATCACAAAAGTGAAGAAGAGAGGAGGGTGTTAGTCGGGGTATTCAAAAAAAATATAAAGGTACAACTGGTTTACAAAGAACTGAAAAACAGATCGGTCCAATATTTAATCCTATGTTTTGCATGAGAAGCTCTAAGCGTTTCTGTTCCAAGTTTAGAGAGAATGCTAGAACGAGCATTTTTGTGTAATTTTTTTTATCATTATTGTAGAGGGGGCAAATGAGCAGGGAGTGCACCAGATGATAAGTGAGCACCGCCGCCCATGAACATCTATAATACCGGGGGTCTTGCAGCTGCGTTGCCGGCCTTTTAAGAATGAATAGCCTCGTTTCTTGAAGGTACCCAAGTCGTATCTGTTCGGAAACCCCTCCCCCGGGTAATTGATTCCACAAACGAGTAGTGCGAGGCAAAAAGTGCCGACAAAAGCACACGGTTGTGGATTTTCAGACATCGAGGTGCTGAGGATGGAACTTTAAATTTTGACGCGATGTCCGATGATGGAATTTAGCGGCAGGAATTAATCCGAACAACTCGTCGGAACACTCCCCATGATAAATAGGGCAAAAGATGCAGAGGAAACCTACATCTCTGCGTGACGCAGATGATTAAATGTTTGATGATAAATAGCATTCCTACTAAACAAAAGACAGCTAGTGACTAACATAAAAGACAAGACAGCTTGATATACTATCTAAAGTTGAATGAGCAGACATACCATGTCTGCAAGAAAATGTTAACGGAAAATACCTTACCCACGAGTTTTTCAAAAACTCTATTCACACTACCTGGAAGAAAACCTGGTGAGCCAACTGTTACTGATATCCGGCTGTTGCAATATTATTCTGTAGGAAAAATAAAAATTAAATTTAATTTTCCCAATGAATTTCAGGAGCTCCTGGCTTCCATCTAATAATATTATCAGATGGAAGCCAGGAGACTACAACATCTGTAATTCTGTACACATGTAATCTGATAGAATTCCACTGAAATACTTAAAGATCTTTAAGATCTGAAATGAATTCTGCTTTGAGACTGCCACTCTTTTTATGACGAATTGCGTAAGCCTATTATAGAAAAAGGGGCAAACGAGCAGGAGGCTCGCCTGACGGTAAAATTAATAAATACTAATTATTATGACTAATATAAGGTTCTAGTTATGTACAGAAGTATATCTACGCACACACAACTATAAAGACTTACTATTATATTTAAGTTAAAGTGAAAAGTGCATCCGATGCGATTTTTTGATAATTATGTTAGAAGTTTATTTTTGATTGAGATTTTGTTTATTTTGATAGAAGTTTATTTTTCTGTAAGAGCTTCTAAAGACAATTATGTGGTTCCTACTTTACATAAAAAGTGCCTTTATTTGATAATCACTAAGATTTTATTGTTTTTGTGATTTTTAATAAAGATTGATATTACTAACATTGTTTCAATTTCAATGGTAATAAACCATATCTCATTGAATTAATCATGCTAATAAAACGTAACTCAGAAATTAGACTAATTGTACAAATAAACAGGTTTATGACAAAACAATAAGATATATTATGTTTTTATAATAATTTGTTTAAAACATGTCTTTTATTGTTTTTTAACAATTTATAGGAGAAAAATCGTTTTTTGTTGTTCCTAAAAGTTGTCAATTTTGAGATATGTTGTATTAGAATTAAAGCGACGATATAAAGTCGAGCTGTCAAAAAACCATAAGTAAAATGGACAAAGTAAAGCGAGGTTTTCGATTTTTAAGCAAATTTTTGTATAAGGCTATATTGTGGCTAGGGTAGATAATTTATGGAACAAAAGAACATAATAGAGGATGAAACCCATTGAAAATGGAAGAAAATAAAGTCAAAATAAGAGGGAAAAAATTCACGGGTTATTTGAGTTCAAGAAATGTTGAGGGAGGAGATGGGGACTTTGAAGGGAGAAAAACGGTTTATCACGATTTTCGGCAAAACTACGAGTCCTATCGAAAAAAGTTTAATGACAAAATTGTCGGCACTAAGAAGTTTGGAACTTTTGTATTTGCACTTATTTCATATATATATATATATATATATATATATATATATATATATATATATATATATATATGACGGCGTCCGCGTCGTCAAATGCAAGAATATTGTAAAGTGTAAACAACAAATGCACCGCCTGGGCCGGGAAGCGCATCGTTCGATATCCCTACTACTCAACTTGTTTTGCTACCTGTATAAAAGGCTCTGAGCGCCCGCCGATAAGGCAGTCTAGGCTCTGGCGTGGCTCGGTACACTTGTTGTATCTTGCTAGTAGCTTATCCTTGACTCTTGGATAATTAATTTGTGCAAACAAGTTAATTATTATTGTCAACTATAAATTAGTCGCAGTACAATTTATAATTGACTATCTATTGCTTAAATTATGACTTATTTGTAGTAATTAGTAAGGAATAATTATAGTTTACATTGTTAATGAGAACTAGTAATTAATAATGGAAAGTTGATCAAAATATAAAGAGCTGTTATATCACCACATCCGCATTTTATTTATCGTATCTGACCCACTTCCTACATCAGAAGTGGGATCGGATTCACTCCCACTTCAGCATCAAACTATTTGGAAACTATTCTTTGAAAAATAGTAGAAAATATTAATTCACGTTCTGTAACTCCCATTAAATTGATACACTTTGATTCTGATGAAGCAGACGATTATGACTAACTGGTATCCTCCTCCTTGCTTCGTATTCTTCATTACTGAGGGTCGTAACCTCCTCATTAGATTGTTCTTGATAGCACAATATTACGCCATTGGACTCTATCTTCAGCGGCGTGCAGAGAATCATAAAATTTTTTAGACATGAGATTGGTGCAAACCTGGTCTGACCATCGTATAGGCGTACGACCACGTGGTCTTTTGTCTTCTACTTTTCCGGTCACGATTAGCTTTTCGAGATTGTCTTCTTGCTTTCTAGAGATGTGGCCGAAGTATTATAGAATTCTTTGAAGGCACGTAGCAGACAGTCTGGTCTTTACTCCAAGTTCTTTTAGTATGAAGGCGTTGGTCCTGTGTGCTGTCCAAGGGATACGTAACATTTTCCTCCAGCACCACATTTCAAACGCATCAATGCGACGTCTGTCTGCAGCTCTTAGTGTCTATGACTCTGCGCCGTACGTAAATATGAAGAACACCAGCGTACAAACCAGCCTTTGCTTTGTTTTTAATGAGATGATTCTGTCGTTCCAAAGACCCTTCATCTGACTCGTAACATTTTTGTAGTGTAAATTACTAGCTGGTGTACCTTAAGTAAAATAATTATAGAGAAGAAAAAATTAGACGGGGTTGATCAAATCATTGTACCTACTCACCCACTTAAGAGTCATGCCGTCACCTACTTCACAAGCTGCTGTCTTGGCAAGCTATATTTGTATAACTTGAAGATCTCTTCCTTTTAGACGTAGATATGAACCGATTTAAGAGCACCACTGCATTTCGAGGAAGTTGAAATTTTGTGATAGAATTGAACATCGTGACAACGATTGTCGTGATAAACAGAAACTTATCTCAAATAATTTTTGCTTGCAGCGAAAGCAGGTCATCTATCTCTGGTGACGTGTCCAGTGGCCGACCACCAGTGGTCTGCTATGTATGTTGTGACCCCGGCCCAGCCACAAAGCTTCCATTTGTCCGATGCGCTACAAGAAGAAAGAAGTTGCCACTTCGAGTTCCGAAAAACAGAAAACCAGTCAACATCTGTTCCAGAGCGTTACATGGTGTATTACACTAAGTAGAATTTAATTATCTTTTATATTTGAGTCTGGTTTAGAATGTAGCCATATCGAACAAATCTGTTGTGATTCCTTTGTAAGAGAACGGTTTTATGAACAAGAATCTCTAAATAGTCGCTTGTTTTGATGTAGTTTCCACTGAACAAATCAAACCGCAAGGCAAAATTTAAATTTGGAGGTAGTTTCACGTTTGACCTGATAAGTCTTAATGTTTCGTTAGGCCGCAAAATTTTGGACCAATGTAGAATAGGAACTAAGCGACAACAGGTTAATGCTTAGCAATACTTAAAAACAATCCTGCTCAGTTTCAAAATCTGCTAGCGAGAGTATGGGAAACACTGACCTTGTAGGTAAAGATAGAGAGCGCTTGGTAGATATTCTTAAAAACAATTGACAACCAATTGAATTAAAACCGTCGGGCTTAAATTCGTCGAGCTGAAATCGAATTAGTTGACCCTTTGAAGATCGTTAATAAGCAATCTTAAAGTTTATTACCAACTAAACTCAAACTAATATTAAAAAAAAAAATACAGATTTACATCTTCTTGCGACAGGCACATATAGAGCTAACAGTCGGTCCGAATATGTGATGTGAATCTTGTAGGGTTTAATAATGATAGCTCAGTATAATTCTCTGACAAATCATGGCAAGAGCGGTTAGGTAATATTTAACACGCGCTCAGCAGCATTAGGTTTGACATTCGGCAACTAACAAAAACTCGCAAAAGTATCTACAAGCTTTGAAGATCCAGTGTATCCAATAGAATCAAAAAATCAGCCCAATCGGACATTTTACGGTTGAGTAGAGGTAATGAAAGGTTAAACCTTTTAGTGTAGGTGACTTTGTCTTTGTTAGGAATGAAGAACGACACTAAACGAAACTTAATTCAAAATATAAGGGCTCCTTAAAAGTTACCGCAATTTTAGAAAACAATAGGTACGAATTAAGACATATCAATAGATCTAATAGGACATATAAAGGAGCTCATGATAGCCTCTGCGAAGTTCCCCATATTCCTAAAGGGTTTCTTAAGGTATATGAAAATTATAACAAGGATGACGTGACGGCGTATACTCATGATAATGATCTTGTTCATGAAACTGGTCCATACAATATTATTAGAACTGCAGTGTATATTGTAGATAGTTATAACAGTCAGAGTTTTCAATATCTTCGAACTACCTGCGAAGGAAATTCTCTAATCTTGTAATAACTAATGCCACTGTTCATGAGGCTGCATCATTAGCAAAAAAATACGATATAAAGTAAACGAAAAAAATGTAGTAAAAAGTAAAAAAAAGCAAAAAAATAATAATTAAAGGAAATGGGAGTCTTATAAAACTATGAAAAGAAATCAATGTAAAATAAAAAAATAAAAAAAAGTAAAAGTAATGTAACAAAACATGTAGGATTGACAAAAAATGGGGGAAGATTAGAGTCATTGAAGGGAGTATGACTTAGCTAAAGGGGTTCATTCCGGTCTAGTCTTTTAGCTACAGGGATTGCAACCCGGTCTAGCATTAGCTACAGGGATTTCCGGTCTAGCACTGTCAGCTAAAGGGATTTCCGGTCTAGCACTGTCAGCTAAAGGGATTTCCGGTCTAACACTGTAGCTAAAGGGATTTCCGGCCTAGCACACTCCAGTCTCCGGTTTTAAACTGATGAGAGGGAGCTTAGCTCCAGTCTCCGGTTTTAACTGATGAGAGGGAGCTTAGTGCACTCCAGTCTCCGGTTTTTAACTGATGAGAGGGAGCTTAATACACTCCAGTCTCCGGTTTTTAACTGATGAGAGAGAGCTTAGTACAATCCAGTCTCCGGTTTTTTTAATTGATGAGGGATTCCTAGCTTCATAGAATCCAGTCTCCGGTTTCAAAACTGACGAGAAAGGTTTAATAGTTGTAGTTGCTGAACGGGTTACCGGACCAGTACACTATTGTAACATTTCGCTAAAAGATCAGGCTAATTATAGAGTTGTAAAAAAAAATAAGATTATGTTTAGTTTTCTAAAAGATATGTCAGGATGAACGAGGCGTTCCTTGTCCTCAGATGTATAAAGATGCGCACACGAGGACGTGTGCATGTCAGTATGGCCGTGACGGCGTCCGCGTCGTCAAATGCAAGAATATTGTAAAGTGTAAATAAACAACAAATGCACCGCCTGGGCCGGCAAGCGCATCGTTCGATATCCCTACTACTCAACTTGTTTTGCTACCTGTATAAAAGGCTCTGAGCGCCCGCCGATAAGGCAGTCTAGGCTCTGGCGTGGCTCGGTACACTTGTTGTATCTTGCTAGTAGCTTATCCTTGACTCTTGGATAATTAATTTGTGCAAACAAGTTAATTATATTATTGTCAACTATAAGTTAGTCGCAGTACAATTTATAATTGACTACCTATTGCTTAAATTATGACTTATTTGTAGTAATTAGTAAGGAATAATTATAGTTTACATTGTTAATGAGAACTAGTAATAAATAATGGA
Source organism: Apodemia mormo (assembly GCA_036924255.1). NCBI lineage: Eukaryota > Metazoa > Arthropoda > Insecta > Lepidoptera > Riodinidae > Apodemia > Apodemia mormo. The sequence continues at coordinate 19,784,767 of JAUPFN010000009.1, read as the reverse complement.
AAGTTGATCAAAATATAAAGAGCTGTTATATCACCACATCCGCATTTTATTTATCGTATCTATATATATATATATATATATATATATATATATATATATATATATATATATGTGTGTGTTATAACCTCAAAATTATGCGAAAAATTTGAGAAACTGACTTTTTTGTTTTTTATTTTTATCTCCTACAAAAATTGATTTTTTTTCACGAAACTTGGTAACCAACTAACTAGAAGGTATTTTAGTAAAATTCCCTTAAAATTTTATGTTTGATACATAAAATATTGTTTCATGTTTCATGGTTGTTTTTAATTTGTCAATGTAACATGGGAACTTACAATTTTCAAGTAACTGAAGTTTAATAAATAGCTTAAAATTTTACATTGTGATAAAAACTAATTTTCAAATCCGAGTTTTTTTCATTATTTTCCATTTTCTGCGAAAATTTTCCACACCTGTGTATATTTTTTTAGCATCATACCATTAGAAAGTAGAAAATCTAAAGAAAAAAACTAATACCGATTTTTTTTACATCAGATGTTTTGACGGGTGAATTTTCAAATTACGATGTTTTTAATATTAAGTCAGGATAAGGAGAAAAAATGTATTTGGGATATATAAAAGCAACCCTATACCAAGTTTCGTGAAAAAAAATCTAATTTTGTAGGGAAATAAAAAGCAAAAAGTCTGTTTTTCAAAATTTTCGCATAATTTTGAGGTTATATGAAAAAAAGTGTAAATACAAAAGTTGTAGATATTCTTATTGCCGATAACTTTGCCATTAAACTTTTTCCGATAGGACTCGTAGTTTTGCCGAAAATCGTGATAAACCGTTTTTCTCCCTTCAAAGTTTCCCCCTCCCTCACACTTCTCGAACTCAAATTGCCCGTAATTTTTTTTCTCTCTTATTTTGACTTTATTGTCTTCCATTTTTAATGGCTTTCATCCGACTATTATTATTTTTTTTACCTTCGCGCTACATATTATATAGATAAGGAAGTCACGGACTTTGCCCCGATTTTCAAAAATCGAGTTTTCATCAGGTCTCCACGTTTTGAGGTGAGGAGGAAAATTGTATGTGTGTGTGTGTGTGTGTGTGTGTTTCGTGTGTATATGCAAACATCACAACGGCTGGACCGATCGAAACGCGGTTGATGGCATTCGATTGGATTCCGCTCAATTTAGACTTCCTAAAGATTTGAACTAAGTCAACCCGGGCAATTTTGGAAATTTTGAAAAAACCCAAAAAAATTTATGGCGAAACAGTATTTTTAATATAAGTTCCAGATAAATGTACCACTGAATACAAAAACTAATCAGCTCTATTCCTCAAAACACTACGTCTAATGGAAAAAATTCTTCAAAATCGGTTTATCCATTTGGGAGTAACCATTGAAAAAAAATTTGAAACAAATGTTTTTTCAACATAACTTCGAAATTTTTCAACCAATCATTATTTGAAATTCTAAGATATTTTAATACTAAAAAAACTACGTCGAATGCCATTTCAGAAATTAAAATTGAATCTAATTTACCAAAGTTACAGCTTTTCAAGTATTAAAATTACGTTATTTTTAGCAAACTTACTTAATATTTTTAGAATAACTTTCAAGCTAATACACAGATTGGCTTAAAAATCTTATCAAATTTTCTCCTTTAAAAAATGCTTCAAATACTGTTAATTGGACCAAAATCAGTCAATTTGTTTGGGATTTATCAATGACGAAAATTTTTGAAACAAATGTTTTTTGAAATTACTTCGAAATTTTTCAACCTATCGATTATTTAGCTAAAGCAATATTTTAGATATCAAAAATTAAGTTAAACGCCATTCGAAATATCAAAATCGATCATCGTTTTCAAAATATACAGCTTTTCAAAAATCAACACTGCCATTTTTAACAAAATAGATGATTATACTGAAAAACTTTACGCTTATAGTTTTTACTTTTTTGAGCTTAAAATGTCTTAATTTAGCGGGAAGTTTCAGAGATGGCTATTTTTAAATTTAATTTCATTAGGGATCGGCCCTGAAGCAAATGTTTATCTCAGCATTGCCAAATTCTGTTACGATAAAACAAATGTCCCAAAGTAAATAAAACTCGCCGAAACCATCATAATCGCCGAAGCCGTCATAAGTGATTCCAACTTTTTAACATTTTTAATATAATTTATAAATACTTTTTTTAACTTTAATTACCTATTTATTAATATCAAATTGTATACAAGAATAATACATTAAAAACAGTAAAGGAAGTGCCAAAATAAGCGGTTTAATCATTACTGACAAACAACGAGGAAATACTGTTAATGCTTACCATTAAACCATATTAAATCCTAAAAATAACCATACTACTAAAAAGATATATGAGCAACCGAATTACTTTATTTAGTAGTTAGATTGGGTTTAGGTACCTACTCATTGTATGTTTAGCACACTGCTTAGAAATTAACATTGCTTAAATTCAAAATTGACTCTCAAACAGAGTAAATAGGATACATAGTACTTAAATGTTGGCAAATCTGGAAAAGCTAGTTTTATCATGTATTATACTAATATTTGAAAATCCTTCTACAAACGCGCCTACAAAAGAGGTTATGGTATCTTATTTTATTCAGTAGTAAGATTAGTGTTATCGTATGTTGATAGCGCATTGCTTAGAAATTAACATTGCTTAAATTCAAAATTTAAAAAAAAATTCAAAACTCTCGAAGACAGAGCAAATAGGATAGATAGAACTTAATAATATGTTTCATCTGTCTAAGTACCCACTTAAATGTTGGAAAATCTGGAAAAGCTAGTCTTTTCATGTATCTATAGGTACATATAATAAAATCGTAGGAAAGTCAAAACTGTAAATTGAATATATTTTAAAAAAATAATTGAGGCGTGATCTACAATCGATATCAAAGCCAAAAATATAGTTTTTAGAATTTTTGTCTGTTTGTTTGTATGTATGTCCGGGGTAAACTCAAAAAGTACTCCATGGATTTACTTCAAATTTTACATGAATATTACTAATAGGTCGGGTCATCATATAGGCTACATATTATCACGCTATCACCTACGGGGGAGGAGCTGTGCGGAGTAAACGAAGTCCGCGCGGACGAAGTCGGGGGCAACAGCTAGTAATAAATAATAAATAAATATTCACGGGACTAATTACACTTATTGATCTAACCCCAAAGTAAGCAAATTATTTGTTTGTGTTATGGGTGTTAATCAATGATACTAATACATATAAATACATATATAAATACTTTTACATACATAATGAACACCCAAACCCGGAAATACAAACATTTATGCTTATCACACAAATGCTTGTCTCCGTCGGGGATCGAACCTGAGCCCCGTCGATTGCGTAGTCAGGGTCGCTACCCACTCGACCAACGGGGCGGTAAAAATATCATACTCATATTTGAAATTACTTCTACAAACGCTCTTGCAAAAGAGGTTATGGACTCTCATTAAACATTAATTTAAAAAAATGTATAATCGTAGATATTTGATTAGGAATTACTTATATTACCATTGGGTTTCTGAAACATATGGTTAATCACATTCTTAGAAAAACATATATAGGTATATCATTAAGGTAAATATCTTCAAACAAGCGTTTTTACTAGATAGGCAGAGTGATTTTAACTACAACAGACGTTTAAATTCACCACGACAGTTTATTAATGATTATCATCGTCGCATTTGTCAAAGTTCGCTTCCAATTATAATAACTCGGACCAACAGTTTTACGTGCTTTTCAGAGGCGCAGCTATACTATCACACCACTACCAGCTTTCAGGCTGCTACTGAAATTTTCTGAATATAAAAAAACAACACTCTTCCCGATTCCGGACCCGGACGGTACTTCGTGATCTGAACCTAACAGGCTAAGCACTAGAACAACATGACAGTCAATAAAACTAATAAATCTTGAGTTGGTCTCTATATTATTGTGAAAATTTCGGTATATATATGTCACCGTAAAATTGTAAATACAGTTATATTGTAATCTACCTTAGTATTATTATAATCAAACTGCTAACCTTAAACCTACCCTAACCAAATTAATAATCTCTCTAGATTTATTTTAAACTTACGATTTTCACAGTTTTACGTTGACATATACATATATATATATTTTTTATTTCATAAGATAGCAAGCAAGCAGATGGGTCTCCTGATGGAAAGAGTCAACCATTGCCTATAGACACCAAAGATGTTAACGGTGCGTTGCTATTGTGGAGACCTGCGATCTCCAGGGGGATTTATCACTCAACTTACTGCGATTCTTTCTTGAAATTAGGTACGCGGAATCAACTACTATTTACTTTGAATAAAAATCCAAATTACTATCGATCTTCAATTTATTTGGGCATACGTATAGCCTACAGAAAAACAAACTATCAACACAAATTTCAAATTATAGAAAAAGCTATACAGTTCTACGGTTCTATCTTTAAAATTATTTAACAGCGGACAAGGCGGCCAGCAATATTGTAATACATCTATGGTAAGGTACACTATCTTGTGGTGACATCTAATGCCACATGCATAAGTTTACCGAGTACCCTACACTCCGAATCGGAACGCGACAGTGACAAACACTGACGCTATTGCGGCAGGAATAAGTAAGGCGGTGTTACCCGACCCGGGCGAGACAATGCTGAACTCTACCACCTAGTAGCCACGATGGTAGTGACTCACATAGCCATTCGGTTGCCTTTTACGACCTGCCTGGCAGAATAGCAGTTGTCCTATTATTCAAGGGAGCCCGGACCAACACGTGGGATATATATGTCGAAATAACGTTTATGTATTTAGTCTCACAGCAACAAACATATTGTATCTCACCTTTACCATCCCAATTCTTACTAGTTAATAAAAGGAGATGAGAAGTAGTAATTTCATTACGTCAATAACTAAATAAAATTCCTTAACTGTAAATAGATTATTTATCTGTGAAAAGTTTGTCTGGAAGGATGACTCAGTTCTCTATATAATAGTTATAATATATAATAGTCTCAGTATATAATAATTAAGTCTGAATACATTATCACAAACCTTGATCAACAGTTACTGAACGCTATTCATAGTATATTGTTTTACTAAAACAAGTATCTTCACGCCCGTTTTACCGAAAGGGCAGGAAGAGGTGTAACCAGTGCACCCACGATTCGCCAGTTACTTAGTCCCACAATGTAATAGGTGGCAAGCCTACCGCCGACCGGGCAACGTTGTTTTTATCAGAAAACTGAAAAAAAACAGTTTTTTCGAAAAAAAAAAAACGTTTCGTAATTTTGTCATTTTTTGAATTATGTGATAAACAAGCAGATGATTCTAGAGTTGTCGTCGAATTTATATTTATACTTGGTACTTGTAACCGGGCAACGTGGTTAAGTTCCAATTTTGGTGGGGTACTTGAGAAGGGAGTCGGGGGGGCATCAATTGAGATAAAAACTATCTTATCATTTAAGTTGGTTCAAACAGTAGATATCTACATTTTTTTATTGAAATCGGTTCAGTAGTTTAGGAATCCATAGCGAACAAATAACGTGACACAAAATTCATATATGTATATTAAGATTTCCATGGAATGCCGGATTGCTTAAATAGGCTCAGAGAATTTCGCTAGCTTCGCCCGCTCGGTTAATAATTTCACGATAGATTTCCCAAAGTAATACCTGATTTTATAGCATTCCTAGTGATAAGAATTTTGATGACGCAACATTATTTAGCAACATAATTTCTGTGGTACGTATAGTCAGCTTTTGTTAACACAATGTATGTGTCAACTAATACAGAGATGAACTTACACATCCATTATCCATCCATAATAATATTATAAATGCGAAAGTCTGTCTATGACACTTTCACGGCTAAACTGCTGAACCAATTTCGATAAAATTTGGCAAAATTCCATTTCCCTGTGTTAGTCCGGGCTCCTTTAACCGATTGGCTATACGTGTCACTACCATCGTAACTATTAGGTGGTAGAGTTCCGCAACATCTCGCCCGGGTATTTAGTAGCTTTACTTATTCCTGTCGCAATACCGGCAATGCTAGTCACTTGCGTGTTCCGGTTTGAAGGGTAATACAGCCGATGCTCGATAGACTTTTGCATCTGTCACTGCCATCCCGCCAACCTTCCATTAACACCAAGGGAAACCATTGCCTTTGGACACCAAAGTTTATAGCCGATGGTTTCTTTTTCCATCAGGAGAGCCATCTGATTGTTTGCATCTTGTGATATATATAAAAAAAACCGGGTTCAAATATTAAAAAGTAAATGTGTATTGTGTAGTTTTTCCCTAGCGGCCTACACTATCCATAAATTGCGAAATATTAGAATCAGGCTCGAAATAGCAACCAGTAAGCTGCTACCCGACTTGTTACATACAAATGTAGTAGATTTGCTTGGTTGCTTTTAGGTCCCAACGCTAAAATATGAGCTCGCCTGGGACTGTCGAAAACTGTGAATTAGTGACATTGCAATGACACTTGACAGATGTTATAGAGCGGTACGATAAACACTTAGGCTAATAGTAATAGAATGCCGCTAGCGGAACTGCCACTTGCCAATTAATCAGCTCAGGATAAGGATAATTAATCAATGTGTATATTCCGTAATTTTAATATTATTCCTTTTAATTTCGCTCATTTTCCTTATAGTTCATTTTTGCAATAATCATTATCGCGGATGGGATATTCCTGCAAAAGTCCACAACTGTTGGATTTTACCGACCTGATAACCATTAGCGACTATTTCCACCGATTACCAGGACCGGTGGCTTTACGTCATACGTGCTCAACCGATGCACGAGAGTGGTAGGTAACACACCACCTGCCAGACTCTGAGCTGCCAGTGAGATTTAGAATTTTCGAGAAAAGCCTCGAACAGGGGATCTTATGATCTAAGCCCAATAGGCTATCCCTAGACCACGAAGCAATAACATTTTTGTTGTAATAATTTCCTCGTAATAATGTAATAAGCCTCGTATCATGTAAGTACAGCTAGCTATACACCAATATCTACATAAATCTAGTTTCAAATTAGGCATATATTGCACAAAATTTGTGTCTTAACCAGAGTGACATTCCATAGATCGCAACATATCAACGTTTCTAGCCTGTATTGGGGACAAATCCGACCTAGGAAAGGTAAATGCCTCAATGCTAGCTGATATAGTGAACGCGGGCGGAGACTCGAGAGGTCGGCCGTTCTAGCGCACCGCGGCCCCGAAACAAATATACTCAATTTGCCAATAGATGTGTCGATGTAGTTTAATATATTGTGCATATTAACTCTAGTACTTCAGAAAGGAACGTTTAGATGCATAGTGAATTTTGGTCAATGCTTTGCTTGTATTTAAATGTCAACTAGGATAGAGACAATTTATATTTATTAGATTTACAACCACGCTATAGTTTATACAACTTATATGAATGACAAGTTGACTAATTGAAGTTACAATTCTTAATAAAAATTAATTTAACAAATTCAGACATATTTCTGTATCATCAAATCATGTTCCTGCTTCACATGCATAATTTGCAAAGCAAAACATTTAAAGGGCTGATGATTTTCGAATGAAAATCCTGCAGAATAAGGTCGACTTACCATATCATTGCTATATTATTAAAGTAAAAGAATCCCATATTTTGTACCGATCTGGTGTGGAAAAATTTCTCAATTAATTATTTTCAAGTAGAAAAGAGCTGACGATCTTGAAACAGCTGAACAGATTTATTAGAATCACAGCTAACAATGATCTCGACAGAAAGAGCTTTGGATTGAAAAAAAGGAACACATATGGTTTATTCGTTTTGAAACTACGATGCCACAGACAAACATACAGATATAGACGTTAAACTTATGCCTCGTTTTATCATGTCTTATATTTATAACTCGTTTTTTTGCGCATAGGGGATAAAATAAATTTGATCTCCAAATTCTTTTCATAAGAAATCTATTTGTTAAAAGAATAAAGAAAAAAGTTAATAATGCCGGTTACTTTTTGAGGTAAACATAGAGTAACCGGCGTTATAAGGGTAACCAAAGGTGCATAGACGTTTTGGTTTACCTCTATTTGCCGATTTACTGATTTTACTGACCTGATAATACCCTCACTGTCCCTGACATGACACGGCAATTTGAATTAAAATAGTGTACCTATACTTGTGAATCTGTCGTCAACACAAATGCCAGCTACAAATCATTTTAGAGCTTGGAATTCTGTGCTTGGAATTATCCCTCTTATGTCAAATTGTAAATACGCTGTACAAAGGCTATCAATTCTCGCTACGTAGTAGATAAGGACGTTACTGATTTTGCCCCGATTTTTATGTGTGTGTGTGTGTGTGTGTGTTTGTATCTCAAAACTTTTGAACGGCTGAACCGATTGAAACGCGGTTGATGAAATTCGATTGAATTCCTGAAAATTTGAACCAGGACATTTTCTTAAAAACAGTACTTTTTAATATATCTTTCAGATTTATGTACCGATTGAGCACAAAAACTAAACAGCTCTATTCCTCAAAAAACTACGTCTAATGCATAAATTGCATCAACATTCAAAATATACACCTTTTTAAAATAAATATACTGACATTTTTAACAAAATAGATGTTTGAACTGAAAAAAATTATGCTTATAGCTTTTACACTGAGAGCTTCAAATACCTTAATTTAGCGCGAAGTTTCAGGGATGGCCTGCAGAGTAAACTGTTAACAGATTTCTTCTTGCAGACTTTCAGTGTCAAATTTTTTTATAATAATAATAAGAATTCTTTATTTGCACAAAATAGGGGTACAAAAAGATCTCTTTGAAGTAAATTACAGTCCTTGCTATTTTACCATATAATAAATAGCATGCAAATTTTTCGGTTTGTGCACTACATAGTATAAAACAAAGTCGCTTTCTCTGTCTGTCCCTATATATACTTAAATCTTTAAAACCACGCAACGCATTTTGATGAGGTTTTTTTTTAATAGATAGATTGATTCTTGAGGAAGGTTGTAGTATATAAACCTTTCCGATATTCCCACGGGAACAAAAGCTTCGCGGGTGAAACCGCGGGCAGGTCGCTAGTCTTATATAATTTTACTTTCATTTAATATGTTCTTTATTACCCTTTTATACAACAAATTTCTTTTTGCCAGAGAGAACTAAATGTTTGACGATCGTTTGCTTGTCTTTTGCCTATTTTACAACTTTGACAATTATTTTTTATAATAATCAAAACACGTAATCTTTCATTTACGTAATAACTTTATCAAATAAAATTTTGTTAAGTTAATGTGCGTTAAATGTGATTGTGCCATTTCAACAACGCAAGCGCTTACGTCCTCGAGCATATGCGACCGTTCATGCGATTAACACAAAACAGTCAATGCCGCATCAACAATCCACGTATTACGTATTTAAAGATCTTACCTTAAATTAAGTATAAAAGACAATATAAAATAAAATAATGACAGCTTCAAGAAGCTAAATGTATATGTAATAGCGATCGCCTATGGCCGTAATTCGACCATAGACTAAAAAATAAATCTGTTTTAAGTTAGACAGCTGACTTTAGCCGCAAAGAAAATAGTATACCTACATGTGTATATAACATGTTTGTCACATGTCACGCACACTAGCGTAAAGTTTATTGTTAATCCTTATATTGCATATTATTTTAAAATATTAAGTTTCTGCAGTCCTCCGCAATGTAAACATTAACTGTGACAAATTTATACTCCACCGTTCGCGTAATTATCTTAAACCGGTGTACAAAATTTTTTTTCACGTAATATATAGATTATACTTGTCATTACTTTAGTCCTTGTGTTGTTCCTTTAAAATATAACCTTTACCCTGTATTTGTACGTTTAGTCGAGGATAAAACACAGTTTGCGCGCAGGCCAGGATAAGCTGGCCATTAATTCAATATACATATATATTTACTAGCGTCCGCCTGTGGCCGATAATCGACCATAGGCTTAACAATAAAATACCTTTTAAATTTGACAACAGACTTTAGCTGTAAAGAAAATATTATATTATACATGTGATTATCTAACATCATGTAATTTTGACATATCATGTAGGTACGTCACATAAATGTAGTGTGTGTAATGTTTATTTTATTAATTTAATGTATTTCTAATGTATTTTATTTAAAAATATTAGGTTTCTGCAGTCCTCCACAGCGTAAACTTTAACTTTGCCAAATTTCATACTCCACCGTTCGCGCAATTGTCTTAAAAATGGTTCAAAAGTTTTTTCTTTACGTATTTATATATAAAAAATATAATTATTGCGAAAAGTTTGGATGTATGGGTGGATGTTTGTTACTCAATCACGCAAAAACGGCTAAACCGATTTGAATGAAAGTTTGTACACATGTAGATGATAACCTGGAATAGTATACAGGATTTTTATACGGAGAAAAATAATTTATTCTCGAAGGATTCACCAAAAACTTTTGTGACACAGCGGGTTGCAGCTGTCAACCGAGGAGCATATATGGTGTACAATCTTTATCGGCTAAGCCATTCATATTTACAAATATCTGTGGTTTGCCTGTTACGCAGGCACGTCTATTAGATGTTGTGGTTGGTGCCACAGTAAAAATTTGGAGGAAGAGAAATTGGAAGATCTCTGTACCTAAATGATAATAAACGTGAACAAACAACGATTATGATTGACAGCGGTTACATAAGACAATTTTTGTTATGAATAAATTAAACTGGATACGGAGAAAAATAATTTATTCTCGAAGGATTCACCAAAAACTTTTGTAACACAGCGGGTTGCAGCTGTCAACCGAGGAGCATATATGGTGTACAATCTTTATCGGCTAAGCCATTCATATTTACAAATATCTGTGGTTTGCCTGTTACGCAGGCACGTCTATTAGATGTTGTGGTTGGTGCCACAGTAAAAATTTGGAGGAAGAGAAATTGGAAGATCTCTGTACCTAAATGATAATAAACGTGAACAAACAACGATTATGATTGACAGCGGTTACATAAGACAATTTTTGTTATGAATAAATTAAACTGGATACGCCTTTCAAAACAGTTTTTAGGTTATCATTGTAGCTTGCATTTAAACCCTAAAATACGTTGTACAAAAGTATAGTACTTACCGATGAAATAAAATAACTCCAGGGGGCTTCTTATTAATAAGGGTACGATAAAATAGCACAAAAAGGCATATTTTTGAAATTTACAAACATTTGTTCATAATATTATCGAATCGAATCGATTGGAAAGTGCCCGGTTCGTGATAGGCTTGCCACCTATCACATTTGTGGGACCAAGTATCTTCGGCTAATCGTGGGTGCACTTGCGGTACATCTGAACGTACATTATTGAATACAAATTTTCTGCTCAGTCTATTAAGTCGGTATTTATGTGGTGATTGACTTAAGTGAAGCGTTCTTTACTCACTAAATGCTGAGAAATAAAATGACCAATAAAAAATGTTATACTGGATCTCATAACATGTTAACAATTTAAAAAGTACTACCACTGAATTTGAATGTAGTGACTCCAAGTTACTCACTCTGATTTGGTGGAAAAAACTATCGAACTTCTCTTTTATATATTTACATTCATTGATATAAATGTTTACATTTTGATAAGGTAGTACATTACCAACAATTTATTTACGACTAGCTGAACCCTGCAGCCATCAATATTATAAAAGTTTTTGGTGAATCTCGCGGGAACAACTTACTTTTTCCCGATAATATATATCGTATGTTCTATTTCAGGTCATCACATACCCGTGTACCAAATTTCATCCACATTGGTCCAGCCGTTTTTGCGTGATTGTGTAACAAACATTCAAACATCTAAACATCCAAACATTCAAACTTTCACATTTATAATATTGTTACGAATAATCTAGGAACGTGAAGAGTTGGAACGTTGGAAGGATCAAAAATTAAAAGAAAGAGATAGCTACTCCTATTAATAAACAAATAGTTGGCCGTTATCCGAACAGCTATACCATAATAGACTTTGTGGTACAGGGCATAAGGGTGAATATAGCGTGTAATATCATAAGTTGTTTACAATAAGAAGTAATTCATAAATTTAGATTTTTCTAGATCCAGGTAGAACTTTACCCTGGGTATAAATAGAGATGTGTTGACAAATACAGGGCAGTTTTTATAAAGCGATCGAGAGCGATACTTAAAATGTCCAGTGCGAAGCGAGTATTCTATTGTGTAATCGGTTTAGTGTCAGTACAGTGAGTGACTAGTGTTAAGTGTGTGTATTTGTATTGTAAATACACGGATTTAATATTAGTGGTGTTTTCTTACAATTACGAACCCGGAAGTACGTAACAATATGTATAAGGAGCAATTAAATTTAGGTTTTCCAGAAAATTAGTCATTTTATATTTACCTTTACTACATAGTTTTGTTTCAGGTTGTTAAAATATAGGTATGTATTTAATGGTGAAACTATTTATTTATTTAATACTTTATTGCACCCAACAGAACAGAAAACAATTGCAGCAAGCAGTATTTTTAAAAAGGTACATAAGGCGAGCTTATCTCTAAAAAAAGAGATTTCTTACAGCCAACCCGATAAAGTGAAATACTCTTTCTCCGAAAAAATATTCTTTTAAATATCTGTGATCGCTTATTCTTTAATTAAATTTACTTAAACGAAAAGATGCAAGGTTATCCAACGAAGGCCTCTTGGAAATACAAAAGCAAATCTATTTGAATTTATTCAGACCAGTATTATTAAAACTACTCAATGTCGAGTTAATTAGATTATTTCTATCTAAAAGAGATAATATTCTGGATTCTTCGTATCAAACTTCTTATAAATCGTTATTTAATAGAAAAGGTGAGTCAAAAACTTATGATTATGAGGTTCATGAGTACAAGTAACAACGGCATAAACGTTCAGACTTTCACACTTGCGGCTGTCACCCTTCAGAGTTGAATTCAAGTTCACAGGATTTAGCGAGCTACGAGTTTAGTTTAGACTAGCTGTGCCCGCAACTTCGTCCGGGTGGATTCGCCTAAGTTATTCCTTATTACATCAGCTATCTGCCAGTGAAAGAAACAGACAGACAGACAGACAAAAATCGTAGTGTTATTTTGGTATGTGTACCGTGTATACATCCATATTCATTTAATTAAAACCGGTTATTTTAATATTACAAACAGACACTTCAATTTTATTTTATTACTAGCTGTTGCCAGCGACTTCGTCCGCGCGGACTTCGTTTACTCCGCACTGCTCCTCCCCCGTAGGTGATAGCGTGAAAATATGTAGGTATTATGTTGACCCGACCTGTTATTAATATTCATGCAAATTTTGAAGTAAATCCATGCAGTACTTTTTGAGTTTACCCCGGACATACATACAGACAAACAGACAAAAATTTTAAAAACTATATTTCTGGCTTCGATATCGATTGTACATCACGCCCCAAGTATTCTTTTAAAAAAATATTCAATGTACAGTTTTGACTTTCCTTCGATTTTATTATATGTATATAGATATTAATAAATAATCATATATTTAAATAATATAACTATACTAAAAATATGAAGTTATCACTCTTTGTGCCTGCTCTTTTTGAGAGGTAAATGCTTGTTATTGCGATCAGTTTATTTTTAATTACGTTGAAGGCGTTGCGAATAACAATGATCCTGGTAAGAAATAGCCTGACAGCGGTGACTATGGTGAAACAGGCAAAAAACGTTTCAAGGTAAGTAGTGCAATGGATGCGACTCGGCGGTGGCACATTCGTATATGGCAAGGTCGGCGGGTGCGCCCGCGCACGCGACATCAGCGCAATCACTTTCACTACGCGTCTTGCCAAATGCACCACTGATATAGTCGACCTGGAATAGCTAGTTGCTTATTTGATACTCATTTTTAACCAATGAAAAAACGGAGGATGTCCTTAATTCGACGCGTATATATTATTTTTTATGTTAGTCCACTCATAAAATTCTATTCTCAGTACACTGCGCTGCTTAAATTATTGTATAAAACTATAGATGCAAAGATGCTTAGCACTTCTGAGTTCAATCAATCTTGACCCATTTAACCGGTGTTATTGACACTTTAGTGCATGACTTACTTATATTAATTAACGATCATCAAACATCTAAGGCAGGGCCTTAGTTAATGAAAATAATTAAAAAAGAACTGCTGCTTTTGCTGTTTCTGTCATTTATACCACATAATATGTATGTATGTTTATTACGAGTCACGGGAAAAGCTCACCCCGTTTATCGCAAAAAAATATGACACATAGTCGTTATCAGATATAGTCGTTATGGCATAGTCGTTAAAGATATAATAAATCGCAATCACTTCTGCTAATGAATAATATAAATAAATAATAATAAATAAATATTCACGGTACAAATTACACGTACTGATCTAACCCCAAAGTAAGCAAATTATTTGCTTGTGTTATGGGTGTCAGTCAACGATACTAATATACAGGGTATAACAAAAATAAGCACTAATACTGAAGGAGCGTTCAGGATGTGTGGTTAGCTCTTTAATTATACATTTTTAATAAATAAAAACTATGAAATTTCTGAGAAAATGAATGTCAAAGTTTTTTTTCAAAATGATCTGTGGCAGCCCTGAAGTATAGCACGCAGTAACGTACGCGCACGGTTTACGCAGCTATGAAAGGTCACAATCATATGATAGATGTCAATGAACTGCTAGACGCACAACAAAGTACTAATTACTTGACAGAGTAAATAATGTAGATATTATTTAAAGAGTTTTTTTATATTTTTTTCTACCAGGACTGATGTTGGAATAAACCCATGAGGGTCCTTAGTTTGATTACCAGGCTGGACAATTTGATTCATAGGTAACTTAACTGGGTTTTGATAGCCATAATTATTACATTATGTTAAAAAAAACACTGTCCGACTATTGGTGTCACTCGATAGCATATTACGATCATATTAAAATAATTATTAATTACTATACTCATATTCAATAAAAAAAATCTCATAAAATTTTATTAATCGTAAATACCTACCTAGTAGTCTCATACCTAGTTTACGTAAGGCAAACCTGCGGCTATTAGGCATTTCATGCAGGAAAATCTCCCGCCTGGCAACAAAATTATATCAGCTGTGTACCTAAAATTTATTGTGACCTGGATTATTATTTCTAACTCTGAGTGAAACTATTAGTTTGGTACATACATTCTAAAACAATCGTGGCAAATAATCCAATATAACTAATTAAGGTATCTTTTTGTTATGAAAACACATTACATAAATTACTTCATCACACAATATCCACCTTCAAAGTCAACTATTCACATGTGTTTTCAGTGTAGGTACCTAAATCTATTCCGTGATTCATAGGCATTTTACAATGTATTATCTGGCATGGTTTCAACTTACAAACTGTTTTAATGGCATAATACTTACCTCTAGTACCTACCCTGTTTGCTTCTAACTTCACATAACAAGGTGTCTAAATAGGTAATTAGTTTTTGAGCAGGTAAATCATAGCTATTATCACTTTTTTTACACACAATTCTAAAAACTTAGTAAAACTTTCTCGTTGATAACACGACACTTCGCAAAATAAATATGCATTATCATTAAGAATTAAGACACAACACAACCTTTTATAAGCATTTTTGACAAATAAACCTACGCATTGATTAGCCTAGAAGTCCTTTGATTTGAAGTATTAGCGACATCGCGCTAGGCGTCTCAACGCGGCCAACTAAGCGCCCGACTTAAGGCCTTGCTCACACACACTACTGAATATTTTCCGCGGGAATTTTAATTGCGCAAATTAATTTTCGTTACATATGAAATTTGACATGGCTAGCACTGCTAAAAAAATGTCAAGAATCGGAATGTTCCCGGTGAGTTGATAGGCTCGTTTGTCACTATCACTACATGGCTGATGGAACTTAGTACCTACCTAAAGTTTGTTTTAGGTGCGCCTCTTCTTACCTTTTTTTATGTTATTGAGATAGGCAAACTAGCAGACGTGCCACCTGATGGTAAGTGGTCGACGTCGCTAATGAACAAAAATGGGATACCTGGGCTGGAACTAGCCCAGGTATTCCATTCATGTGTTAGAGACATAAGATGTTAAGATCCTGAGACATAAGATGTTAAGTCTCGGTGCCAGTAATTACAGTGCCTGTCTTGCCCTTCTCTCCGAAACACAGCAAAGCTGTTTCACGGGAGAAATTGGCAAGACCTTTCTAAGTAGTAGTTATTTCAGGAAAAAGATAATTTTTGACTACGTTTTTTTGATTACATTTTAGATCAAAGATTTTATAAAATACTAGCCGTTGCTCGCGGCTTCGCACGCGTGGTTAGAGTTTTTTGTGAATGTCAAAAATAAACCACGCAAGCGAAACCAACGAAAACTATTGCTAATTTTAGCGATTGCCGGGATTACATATCAACCTGTTCATTCATTCAGAAAAATTAATCTTTTTCATCAAAATATTGTTTATCATACTGGAAATGAAAAAGTATTAAGTTAACTTTAAAGCCGCCGCCGGTCGTTTGTACAGGCCTTTAGAACTTACACGTGTTTTGCGGCTTATACAAAGTGCAACGAAACGCTTTGATTGGCGAAAAGACCACTTTCGGAAAGAGACAAGACACTCCCTTTTTTCTGCCATTTTGTTTTTATGTAAAATCATACTAATATGTAGTTCCGTATAGTTTTAGTCAACATTTTTGTCACTTTTATGATAAGAGTGATGCCGGTTTAGGCGTTTCTTCGTAAGGTACTGGGTTCGATTCTCAGTTCGCCTGGTAGAATGGAGGGTAATTCTTCTTAAGGCACTCAAACTAACACGGGAAATGATTTTTTTTTATTTATGGTGCAAGGGGTCCCACCACCACCTTCGGGACCCAAGACAACCTGACTGCTGTACAATGAAAGAGGTCCTGGCACCGGCTTCCTCCAGAGAGGTTCGGAGGTTAGACGACAGTCGCTACGGCAAACTCAAACTCGTTCCTAGCGCAAGCGTGGAGAATAACCGGAATAAACTCTAAGATGAAGAAGATTATTTTTAAATTTGTTTCACTGAACCCTAATTAGTTCGGAAAAGTACCTAGATAATTGTAAAGGAATTTTTATTTTTTTATTCAGTTGCCGTTTGTCTTTGGAGAGCGTAACTATTGCTATTATTGCCGATTTTTTATGAATCTTACTTAATACCCATTGATTGGAAATCGCGATTTTAAAAATGCCACGTAGAAATAATAATGACCGTCACCTTTACACTAATAGTGAATTTTACGAAATGATGCTATGTGTTGGTGCTGCTAGGAATGGTAGCATTAATGAAGCGAGGGAGATTTACCGACAACGGTTTATTGATGGAAGGCCACCAGCAGAACAACGTCATTTACCTCCGTACTCAGTATTCCGTAACATGTGTTTACGACTTCAGCGTACTGGTTCCTTCCACCGCGAACGAAACGTTGGACGTCCTAATTCAAGAGTAGGTACTGCTATTGAGACTCGGATTCTAAATCATTTTGACGAGAATCCTCGGACCAGCACACGCCGATGCAGTGCTATGTTAAATGTAAACCATATGGTGGTGTGGCGTACTCTGCAGGATGATGGACGACATCCCTACCATTTTTCAAGGACTCAGGAGATAGGACTTGCAGACCATATGCCCAGAATGGACTTTTGTAGGTGGTACCAGAACCGTGCTGAAGCAAATCCCGAATTTGCTTTTAATATTTTATGGACAGATGAGGCTTCTTTCACAAGAAATGGTGTGCTCAATTTGCACAACGAGCATGTGTGGGCACATAATAACCCGCATGCCTCGAGTGAAAGTAGCTTTCAGCACCAGTGGAGAATTAATGTCTGGGCAGGCATCGTTGGGGACTATGTTTTGGGGCCGACTATTTTACCTCAGGGTCTTAACGCTCAAAGGTACCTACAACACCTGAGAGAGGATTTAGAAGAACATCTGGAAAATCTTCCACTGAATGTATACCGTAATATAATTTTTCAGCACGATGGAGCACCCGCTCACTTTGCACGCCCTGTGCGTGATTATTTAAACGATCGATTTGCAGAGTGGATAGGTCGAAGTGGCCCGGTGCCTTGGCCACCTCGTTCTCCAGATCTCACGTGCCTAGACTACTTTTTATGGGGTTATGTGAAAAATAAAGTTTACTCTGTGGAATGTCATACACGTGAAGAGATGGAAGGTAAAATTAATGCAGCATTTAGGTCCATAACCCCACATATGTTGCATAATGTAAGGTTATCAATGTTACGCAGAACTGCTCTTTGCATTGAGAAGGGTGGTGGTCATTTTGAACCTTACTTATAAATTAATTTGAAGACAGTGTTGTTTTATTATTGCCTGTAAATAGTGAATTTGGATTAATGTATAATAATTAATCAGTGACGAAAGTGATATGTAAAAAATTGCTTATTAAATGTGTGTAAGTACAAGTACGCGGTATTCTTCATGTCTATGTGTGCGTCACGCTATTCATTCAACGTGTTGCTGACGTCACATCACTTCCATCTTCAAGGTAGGGGTGTGAAAATAAACTTTAATTTCTTATTTTACTAAATTTATATGAAACAAAAAATGTGTGCCTTTTGGTATAATATTTTACCAGGTGTTTGTTTAGTTCATGTACACGTATACCCTTGAAAGTTAGTGCTTATTTTTGTTATACCCTGTATAGAAATACATATATAAATACTAGAATATATCTAATAAACACCCAAACCCAGAAATACAAACATTTATGCTCATCACACAAATGCTTGTCTCCGTCGGCGATCGAACCCGAGCCCCGTCGATTGCGTAGTCAGGGTCGCTAAACACTTGACCAACGGGGCGGTCAATGAATAGTGTGAAACAGGACGATTGTCGCCCGCGTTTGGCGCCGTCGTCGCCTAAACGACAAACGTCCTGCCGCAATGAGGTTACTACACGTTAGTGTCGTGTTTAGGTCTGGAGGGTATGCGACTCATATGCATGGTACAGAACATCCGAGCCTCGCCGATAAAGGTTATATTATTTGTGTCAAAGATCTCACGTAAATAAAGCATATTTGCAAGTTCTCTGCTAAAAATGTATTCAATTACATTGTTCAGACGTCATTCTATGCTTTTTTACACTTCTGCCACGACATATTTGCTTTTTTTGTTGCCTTTATCCTTCTCTAAACAAGTTACTTAAATAAATACTTATATTTAAGACTTGCTTAGTTGGTGTGGTTGGTTGGTTGGTCTGGGTTCCGTTTGAAGAATAGATCATCTACCGTTCTGTTAGGCAAGTCGTAAAAGGCGACGAATTGGCTATACGTGTCACCATCGGAATTACTAGGTGATAAAGTTCCGCAACGTCTGGCCCGAGATATGATACAACCGCCTTACCTATTCCAGCCGCAATAGCGTCATTGCTTGTAATTGTCATGTTCCGGTGTGGAGGGTAATTTAGCCGGTACACTTGCATGTGGCACTGCCATCCCGCCATACGGATAGCAGCGCACCATTAACATCTTTGTTGTCTTTAGGTGATGGTTATGGCGATATTTTAATTTGCAAGTGTATAAAAGCTTCTATAAAACCTTACTTTACATTTATGCTAAGCTAATAGCAATCGTGTTATTTATTAAATCTTTATGGCAAACAAGTCTTTCAATAAAATAATTTAATTACTCCCGTTTTGGCCGATTTTTACAAGGGCTACCAATCGCATCACGGAACGCACTCTCGTTACCTAATTACTAATTAGGAGTGAATAAGCCAAACCTCACAGGGACAACCAGCACCATCATTATTTATTTTAAATCACATTGCGATTGCCACATCTAGTTTCTCATATATTTCCATATTCACACCAGGCAGACGACGCTTCCTCTTCACAGTGCGCTAAATTCATTTCAGTGTGAACCGTATTGTGCTTTCGTAACTTAGCTAACTCACGTAATCGCTGATACAAACGACAACCCCACACATTCAACAACCACTGGCTCTCGCTAACTCGACCTCAATAAAATCAAATAACCGTGAAAATATTAAAAGAAGGTTTCAGCTTCTGTTTAAAATGCATCTTTGCGAACGATTTTTTCGTACTTTTAATTCCCGAACGTATAAGGAAATTATTAAGGACAACGTAATCTGTAATGTCAACACTCATAAATTTTTCAACATAAAACAACTTCACATCTGATTTTTTTTAAAACGGATAAGTATTATACTGTATTAAGTTTTGTGTATTTAAATGTATTGTTAATATCGAAGAAAATTCAGCAGCAACTAGCATTTTCACGAGGTACGTGTTCAGAATATTACAGTCATTTGGTGCGTTGTTTTATACACCTGATAGTTGCTTGCGATTTAGATCGTCTTCAATTTGATTTTAATCTTTTACTATAAAAGAAATACTCTTACTTGGCGGATGTCTTTTTTGTATCATAAGATAGCAAACAAGCAGATGGCTCTCCTGTTAGAAAGAGACAACCATCACCTACAGACACCAAGAATATTATTGCTGCTTTGCTATCCTTGTGGCGGGGTCTTAATGCCACATGCATAAGTCTATCGGCTACCTAACACTCCAAACTGGAACACGACTCCGGAACACAATCGGTCGCCTCTTACGGACTGGCTGGCGGTACGGCAGATGCTCTATTCCTCGAAGGTAGCCCGGACCAACACGGGGTATGTCTTTCTTACGAGTATTATTTCAGCCTGAGTACACACGATTTTAGAAGTATAGAAATTTAAAACTATTTTTAGATATATCAGCAGCATTAAAATGTAAATTATTCTTAATGCAAGAATCGTCAGGAATCGTATGAAATCTCTGTTCAATTTTTCTTCTTAGTGAGTTTATGTATACTGTGATGTTTGTAATAAAATTAAGTTTAAAAATGTTATTCGTTCCTAATCCCTATTGAACAAAAATATTTGGCATCGGATCACAAATTATTTTTGAGTTGATTTTAACCTAGGCAAGTTCTAAATGTTTTACACTATTCTTGAAAAAAAATAAATTTTTGTAAGTTAAGTCAAATGTACAAATAAGGATATTGCCTGTATTGAATAATAACGAGTTTTAAGTCCATATAGTTATGCACTTCATGTACTGATTCCATGTAGGTATCCGATCAAGTTATAAACTAATAGTAACACGTTATGTGAAAATTGTATATAACAACGTCGCAATTAAAATTATTACCTGTAAAATTAGTACCTGTACCTGTCTAAATAGGTATAACATCGATCACTAGCCTCGCGTAACGTTAACTCGACACTCGCGACCCATCTGGGAGGGTCGCCATGTAGGGTTGTAGCTGGTAGCGAAATGAATACAACCGGTGATGCGAATATACTACTGGTTTATTGAGTAAACTATCCAATATATAGGCTTAACCTACGATGACTCTATACATCCATTACATACCTTCAACATTTGCAATTTTTAAAATCCAAATAATTATAACATAAAAAAACCTAGTGGTGTCGCGGGACACCAGATAGGAACGAAGTTCCTTATTATAAAAATATTTTTTTAAAGTTCCATTCGAGGTATAAAGAAAATAATTATTCGGGTATATATTTTTATTATGATTTTTTTATCGATAAAAATCAAAATGATAATAACAAACTGCAATAATATTAACAGTCATCACGTAGACTATACATAAGACACTGTATAGCCATCATACATAGACTATACATAAAACTCTTACGCTTTTTTTAACGTTACGGACGTTTTTTGCCGGCTACGGTTGTACCCCTCCACAACGCCCATAAGGAACTTCGTTCCAAAAACTACTAAGCAAAGGTGTGCATTGTAGCCGTTTCGTAATGTGAAATTCGAGAAATCTTTAGATTAATAAAGCAATCAAAGGCGGTTTGTATTGCAGTATTGGACGGTATAAAACTAAAGAACAGCACAATTACGTCCGTTCGGCGCTAGCCTGTGAGCGATATTCTTCTAAACTCAAGTGGTGTCAAGAGTATTCGCAACTGGCGTGTTTGTATGAAGAGTGTAATGAATGAGGAGAAAGCAAGACAAATCTGCAAGGATTGTGCCTTTTGGCACTCGGTTCTCTTTAGCTACTCTTTAGCTATAATAAGAGAAATCTTTAGATTAATAAAGCAATCAAAGGCGATTTTTATTGCAGTATTGGACGGTATAAAACTAAAGAACAGCACAAATACGTCCGTTCGGCGCTAGTCTGTGAGCGATATTCTAAACTCAAGTGGTGTCAAGAGTATTCGCAACTGGCGTGTTTGTATGAAGAGTGTAATGAATGAGGAGAAAGCAAGACAAATCTGCAAGGATTGTGTGTGCTAAAACTTCAATAGAACGTCTTTTCACCACGACTGACGTGATAGATACTAGATAGTGATTTTCAACGCCGCGTTTTGTTTAATAATATTACGATAAGACGTTTAGTCACGAATGTAGGATATAATGTGGGATATAACATAAGAGATAACAAGATAAAAGAGACCGATAGTTTTACAGCTTTTAGCCAAAATTTAATTTTAATCCAATCAGTTTTTATAACATTTTCCTATTGCACTAAAACACTAGAGTAATCGGTTTATCCAACACTATTTTATACTATTTCCGGTCTTGGTTTAGCATTGACAAAATATGTTATTCAACGTGTATTCCAAAAAAAGATACGTACGTTTAAACAGGATGATAACAAGTTCACTCGGGTCGTGTACGTCATAGGATTTACTAAGAAAATTTCGGTTTTTAAATGAGTCATCGAACTAAACTGAGTAGATTCATATCTATTACCTATTTGAGCATTACATCTTTGAGTATTAGTTGGTTTAATACTCAAAGCATTAAATATGGTCAATAGAAATAACATTCTATATAATTTGACAATAGGACAATATCGCCTCTGTGGTCCAGTGTCGGTGTTGACCACATGAAATACCGGGTTCGATTCTCGGTCGGGCAATTAAAAATAATGTATTTTTTCAGTTTTCTGATAAAAATAACGGTGCCAAGCAACACCTATAACATTGTGGGATAAGTATCTTTAGCTAATCAAGGGTGCACTTGTTGTGTACCTCTGTTTACCTCTTTAATAGGGTAATACGGGCGTAGAAATACTTTTTTAACAATAGAAATGTAAATCTTTTCACAATAATTATAGTTTTATTGGGATCATCATTCATCTCGCCAACCGCGAAACCAGTGAATCGTGGTGAATTGTAAAGTCCATAGCGAGCAAGGGACGGACGTGATGATACTTTTTTACAGTTTTCAAAATCGATTTTTTAATATAAAATAAAACGACCCGTATTTTCTTGAGGCGCAGACAGTGTGAACTGAGCATTACCTAATAACCGCTCAGGCTTACCAGGATTCATGCCGTATACCCGGCATACTGGGTAGTGATGCCTAACGACACATTCGCCAATCTTCATAATTATCCAGCAACTTTACATGTATTTATACCACCATCTAACGTCGCACTCAAGATTTTTCTTTATACAAAAACCACAAACACTGCCCTCCTCTGGTTCCTTTGGAACTCTGGAACCTCAGGTTCAAACTCAGGACATTATGATATGTGCCAAGCAGACTGACTTTTAGACTAACAAGGCAGTCAGTCACTACGTCTTAAAACCTAAAATGTATAATTTTTTTGTTTTCAAAATGAATTTAAGCAATTGGTCCAAATGAACGCTACTGCGAAATCACGCGTGATTTTTAACCTTGTTTACTGCTCCTTGGATCTTGCGGATTGCCGGTTCACCTTGAGAGATCACGACGTCTCAAGCACAAACTATATAATAGTTACTATCGTTGCCAGGTCCCGATATTCCATCCCGTCAAGAAGAAAAGAAAGAAAAGTAACTAATGGCGTACGGTATTCACACCCCCTGGAGAGCACATAATAATACCGGTTACGGCAAATAACAATCTATAGCCGTTCAGACAAATGTGGCAATAGTGACCACCGCTGTTCCCGTCAGCCGATGGTAACTAACATCATAACTACTATTTAGATGATAGTCGCCAGTGTTCGATAGCACAGATTTATCTATTCATACCACAATATCATTAGAGCTTGTCATAGTCGTGTTTCAGTATATAGACTAAGATAGCTTGGTGACAGTAAATACTTCTCCTGCCAGAAAGAAAAAACCGTCACCTTAATTGTTCGTTGCCATCATGTGCACTTGTGCGAAGCCTGCTGCTAACTAACTTATACGTTTTCACGATCACTCCAGATTCTTTATTGTAAACCAGGATGTTTGGCTGTACACAGGGTTTATTCTGTACGTCAAAACTCCCAGAATAAAAAAACATACTATATTTGCAAAATCGAAAACGTACTATGTTTTCTTTTGTAATATTTGTTTCTTCCAGTTTCGAGCTAATTCTGCAGCTTTAGTTTAGTTTCTATAGGTTTTCAATATTGTAAACAGAACAATGTCAAACAATAATTGAATATTACGAAAACAAATGAATCACTAAGTACAAGAAAAGCCCAGTTTCTAATGCCTAACCCCTGGCTAGATTTTTGAGATCAACGTGAGCAACTCGCCATAATGCCAACTTCACATGTAAAGACCTAATTATGTAAAAAGTTTACAAGTAATGTAACCGTTTATTAGCATACATCTATATACATATAATAAAAATGTAAGAGGTCGAATTCTGTACATTGAAGATATTTTAAAAAAATTTTTTGGAAGATACTCTTTAATCGACACTGAAGCGAAAAATGTAATTTTTTTAATTTTTGTCTGTCTGTCTGTCTGTCTGTCTGTCTGTATCAAGGCCGCGCATCACGCCGAATCTACTGAACGGATTCAAATGAAATTTAGCATGGTTAAAATTCATACTCCAAAGAAGGTTATAGGATACTTTTTATCCCAAAATTCAGTACGGTTCCCGTGGAATAGGGGATGAAAATAAAAACGTATATTTAGCTTTAATTCATTAACCTGCAGTCCGAAATCCTTTATTATTGTTTTGTTCAAAAGTAAGTACTATAAAGATTATCCCTTAAAAATTTCAAAGTCATCAGTTTTATAATTTAGAAGTTACAGACATCACAAGTTTCAATGGTCTCCGGGTGGAGAGTCCAGTTGAACGTGACACCCGCATTGTATACAAAACCTTTGAACGCACGGCTCATTATAAGTTAGGGTTATCATTTCATAATGTTTGTATAATGGATATAACCCGAGAGATCAGTTTAGAATATATACTGTTTTATTAAAATGTTATAAATGCAATTTGACTAGCCTAAAAATGAGTAAAATATGTGTACAATGTAAACCTAAACATTTTATTTATTTATATAAGAATTATAATATATTTGTTTGAAAATAAAACAGATCATTTTTCAGTTTTTTGTCAATATCTCAGAAAATATGCATCTAATCGACATTAAGTATACTAATAAATTTGTTATTTATAAAATTTTACGTAAGGATAGGCTATTAGAAAAATTCACTATTTTGTTTTTAAATTGCATAACGTAAAAAAGGGTAAAAAAGTATCTAACCGCCCATACCTACCCGAAATACGTAGGCAGATACAAGAAGTGTACCCACGATTAGCCGTATATACCATCTCACACAATGTGATAGGTGGCAAGCCTATTGCCAACCAGGCCCTTTCCAATCCCGGGCAATGTTGTTTTATCAGAAAAGTTAAAAACACGTTTTGTTTTGCCCGACCCGGGAATCGAACCCGGACCTCATATGGTCAACGATGACACCGGGCCACTAAACAACACGGTGAATGAAACCTCTGCGAAGTGTAGATGTTGGAGTGCCTAAACTACTTAGTGTACTCATTAAAGTCAGACTCCAAGATACTTTTTAAAAAATGTTAAGTAGAATATACGAACATATACTTATAACTTCAGTCCTGGATAAGATCAACATCTTACAGAAAAAACTTTAGACAAAGATAACTTCATCAATAAAAAGTTACTTAACTTTCCTTTATTTCTGAGAATCGAAAATCAAAAATGTGAGAAAAAAATACGTGGCTTTGTTGTTTTTTACTGAAGTATCATCACTCCCGGTTCCCTTGCGGGGTAGGCAGAGTAAACCGAACGTCTATAGACTTTCCGTTTCACCGCGATTCACCGGTTTGTCGGTTGGTGATATAAATGGTAATCCTCATCGCCACATATACCGCCACGTTAACGATTATCGACTATTTTTAGCGATAACTGGGACCGAAAGTTTTACGTGCTCATCCGAGGCACGGGAGTGGTAATATACCACTCCGCCAGTCTCGAGGATCGAGAAAATCCTCAAAAATATCTCAATAACACGTTTTCCCGATCCGGGGATCGAACCCGGGACCACATGATCTGAACCGAATAGGCTATCCCAAGACCACGAGGCAGAGTAGTTTGTTATTAATAAAAAAAAACCTTGACTGCTTATCTTGCTTATTGAAAATTGAAAATGATACAAATTTACATTAAATCTTTTAGAGATTTAAAAATAATAATAAATTTAAGAAAAGTGCAACAAGATTTCTTTATTGCAAATTGTTTTCAATGAACAAAGATAAGCTTCTTAGTCAAAAGCTATTTTGGTTTTTATTAATAACAAACCACAAAGCCATATGTTAATTAATTTATTTTTATACTTCCTGCTACAAAAAGTGCCTTAAATAAAAATAATTCAAAAAAATAAAACTGAATATATAACTTTTCATCTTTCTAACTAGGTATACATTTTTAACTTCCCGCTACGTGTCTAGATAAGGAAATTACAGTTTTTACTCCGATTTATCAAAATCGAGTGTTCACCAGATCTCCACGTTTTGAGGTCCTACGAACCTTTTTCGACTACTTTCATGATGACGTGTATGTGTGTGCGTATACGTATGTGTATGTGTATGTGTGTATGTAAACATCTCATAACTTTGAACGGCTTGACCGATCGAAACGCGGTTAATAGGATTCAAATGGATTCCACTCAACTTAGACTTCCAAAAAATTTTAACCAATTCAGTCAAGGAGATTTTGAGAAATTTTGAACAAACCTCACATAAGTTTTTGGCGAAACAGCATTTTTTTAATACAATTTCCAGATTAATGTACCGATAGAGTACAAAATTTAATCAGCTTTACATCTTAAAAAACTGCGACGAATGCATAAATTGCATCAAAATTTATTTATCCGTTCGGGAGTTTATAGTTGACGAAAAATTTTGCAAAAGTATTTTTTTGGCATAATTTCGAAATTTTTTAACTAATCATTTTTAATCTTCTGCAATATTTTAGTACTTACTAAAAACTACATTGAATGCATTCTCTTCTTCAATATTTTAGTACTTACTAAAAAACTACATTGAATGCCTTCTCTTCTGCAATATTTTAGTACTTACTAAAAAACTACATTAAAACTTATTACATATTGTTTAAATAACTTTCAGGTTTATATACCGATTGATATAAAAATCGAATTAGAGTTTCCCTCTAAAAAACTGCGCCAAGTATTGGAAATTGGATCAAAATCGTTTGATTTATTTGGGATTTGTCAATGACGAAAATTTTAAAAAAAGTTTTTTTTTTACATTCTTTGAAATTTTTTAACCTATCGATTTTTTTAGCTATTAAAACAATTTTGATTTAAAAAATTGCGTTGAGTGCCATTCAAAAGATCTCAATTGATCATCAATTAAGAAAAAAAATATGATGTATATTTTTCAACCATTAATTTCCTAAATACCATTTTTACAAACTAGATTTTTTTAACTCTTCGAACTCAACATAAAATTATTATAAATACCTTTTGATTCATTTTTCTCTCATGTCGATATCTTATTAGAATATTTGATAATTTTAGTATTTATATAATTTTGAAAAGTTTACCTTTTTACGTTGAATGCTAATTTTGCGACATAAAAACAAATATTGCAAATTTTCACAATAGCCTACCTATAAGTGAAATTTTATAGACCAAATACATTAATATACATGCTATCGATCGTCGAGGCGCACAGATTCTAGGCATCGCCATATGGTGGACATTCCACATGCCCGGACAAAGCGGTTAGACTTAACATTCTTCATTCAAACCGCAAAGGACTGGAACATGCTTCCTAAATCTGTGTTCCCCGTCGAGTACTATCTGGGGATCTTTAAGAAAAGAGTGAACTGGTACCTTCTAGGGAAGCACGTTCCATCTTAGACCGCATCTTAGCTTACCATCAGGCGAAATCGTGGTCAAGCGCTTCCCTATCGATAATTAAAAAAAACATGTCGATAACACGCATATTTTACGAAATATTGGCAAAAAAAATGTTCCTAACCTCCTACACGGTCAATATATTATGCTTAATAATAATAACATTGCAATTATAACCTTTACTGAAAGCAAATACTATTTATTTCTCCCTGACTAATGGGTCTGTCGTCAAATTTAGCCAGGCAGACTGCAAAGGAGTCAGATATTGTTATTTATCAGACATACACCACAGATTTCAAACTAGCTTGAATAATCATCGTTGCCCATTAAGAACCTAGGTACAAGCCGATAATTTCACCTTCAATCTTTTTTATCCGGTGGAAGGATAGCCCCAGCCATGCTTGAAAATGACAATACAGTTAGACTTTTGCTTCACGGTGTGTGATCTTTCTCCCAATAAAAAATAGGTTCTGCAAAAATGATCTTTATTCAAATATAGTCATATGGAATGAGTATATAATGTCAGGCAAATAAAACTGCAAGCATGACTGTAGAAAAAAAGGCGAGGTGACTTCAGTTAAACACTGCTTAAAGCCCTATAAGGCACAAGGGTCGTAATCAAAGTGAACGTGTTTTCAAATCCATAATAAAAGAATCCTTTCTTACATTTTTAATATTTCTCCTTTGATAAAAGTGCTTCGCCGTTCAAAGTATTGCTGAATACGAGAAATACTGTGGTCAATTACTAATAGTTACTCTGCAAGAATGGCTAAACGCGAACGAAGTCGCGGGTACAGCTAGTATTACATACGTACTCGTACTTGAAAGATGTTTTTAACAGCAAGACTCTAGGTCAAATTTTAGGAAGGTATGCTAATGTTAATAAACTGTATATTTTTACAAGATTGACCTCCAAAACATTCACTTTAGCAACTCTTGTTAACGAGAATAAAAAAATAAACATTACAAACATGTTTTGACGATACGGAGCACAGAGACCAGAGTACCAAATATCACGACCCTTACAAGTTTGCCTTACTTCGATCACATTCATGACTATTCATGCATCCATACTGTCTCTTCATCAGGCCTGAACCAAAGAACTGATTTTGATGAAATTTGGTGCAAATATAGTTTGAGACCGTAGAAAGGACATAGGATACTTTTTATTCCAAAAATCCCACGGGAACGAGAACAATGAGGGTAAAACTCCGGGACCTAGTAGCTCATGAGGTCCGGGCCTAAGGCCGGAAAAAATTATAAATTAAATATTTAATTTCAATAATCACTTCCTGCCAAAGCAAAAAAAAAAAAAACAGAATATCCGTCGGGGCCTAGGGCAGCATTAAGCGTAAATCTATTACAGATTCACGGCATGGTCGCATCATCTCGTATCATCTCTTTAAGCATACGTCCAAAACATACAGGTACAGTAAAAAACAAAAATCAAGCGTACATACTACATACTTTTTAACTCGTTGATTTTGATAAGGATTTATTATTGTAGATAATATGACCACTAAACCTTGCATAACGGTTTGACTTACTTTTTTAATACAAAAAGTAGATTTTGTGGCTCAAATATGAAAGTTAAACATATATTATCGCTAGCTTTTTGTTGGTATTTTTAAGCTGTATATATTTTCTATACAATAAAACATATAGGTAGGTATTTCTAACGGTTTAAGCAACATTCAAAAGAAACTTTTTCTTTCGATTTCGACCGTTTTGTTCCGATTATTACGAAAATGCCTTTTCATTTTCAGGGATAATATACATTTAGCCTATGCTATCCTGATCCATGCTTACTATTGGTGAAAGATTTTTCAATGGTGTGAGTAGTTTAAAAAATTGCCTCCTACACTCAAACATATAAATTTTTTTCTTTAAAATATTAGTTCAGAAGTTTAGATAAAGCGATAGACACAGTGAGCCATTATTGAAATATTTCCCACGTGTCGATCGGCGCTTATTTGAAGAATACGTAATCTGCCTCCCAACAATAAATTCGTAAAAGGCGAGCGAAAATTCATTTTATCGTGACTAATAGATGGCAGATTTCTACAACAGTAACCGAAACCCTAATTCCAGCCACAATACTATCAGTGCTTGTCACTGTGATCTTACAGTTTGGAGGGTAAGCTAACCGGTAACTAGCTTATGACCTCGAATCGTTACGTGCCGTTATCATATTAAGTAAGTATGGTCTTTAGGTAAAGATCATCTCTTTTTACAAGGAAAATCTTCTGTTTACTTGCTATCTTATGATATAAGAACAATGTTTATGATATAATTTTTTAACTCACAACTATACATACATATTACATATTCTCGACTCTATTATTAATACCCAAATCGCATCATCGAGTGTATGGTGACGATGTTGATGATTTGTGCTTATAGTTATGTGCAGACATCACATCCTGCACTACAATGCGATGCATACAAAGGACAAGTTAATTAATTGATGTGTCTAATATATATGGAATGTGCTAGATGTTATTATGCTTCACGACATAGTTTACGTTAATATACCGTCGTGTTACAGATATACATCTCGTGAGTTTATAGATTAAGTACTTAAAAATTATATTTAATAATTAAATTACACCTAATACGATAATATTTAAACGCCTATAAATATATGTTAGTTCTTTGACAAATTATTAAACACATCAAAAAGTCTAAGCATGAAGCATTATTTTTAAAATACATTTTCGTTTTTTATTACAAGCTTTTATTTAACTTTCAATGCTCGTCTCTAACAGATTTTTCAAACTATTTTTAAACCACTTCCTGATAAATAGTAATTAAATTTAAAATCAAATAAACAAAACTGGACTAAATGACCTATGTCTAAACTGTATTTTTCGAATCTATATATATACATACACACACACATATATATATATATATATATATATATATATATATATATATATATATATATATATATATATATATATATATATATATATAGGTGGGAAATATAGAAAAAAAATAATAGTAGTTTTTTAACTACTCTTATTTTTTTTATATATTTTCTCACCTTTCGCCTTTTTAGGCAGAAACACGTTTGCCGAGTCAGCTAGTAATTGCATAAAAGTCGTCCGTCTTTGTGCATCTCTTTCTTTCAAACGCTACTTAATTTCGTTTACTACTCAAATTAGTAAATAACTACTCAAATTAGTACGTGTTGATTCAACTTTTCTGAAAAAAAAAATCATGTAAACGTGCCTAAACGACATTGTTTACATTTTATGTGAGTATGGTTCACTATAAATAATATTTTGACGGCCGAACATTTTTAATCGAATTTCAATTAACGAGATAGAATTTTCTCTATTTATAAATAAGTGAAGCGACAACGAGGCACAGTTAAAGTTAATATGGAGAAGAAGTGATTAAGTGAAGTGATTAAACTAATATATTTATACAATACGCATCAGAAATACAATGAATTAATAAAAACACATTAGAAATACTACCGTGCGTTTGGCACACATGCATATAAACTTTTCTGGATATGGTTAATCTGTTGTCAAACTTAAAAACATTGTATTAAAATTTTCTAAGACAAATTGAGTAAGAGATTAAAAGGATCTAAGTAAAAGCTAAGCACTCTAAACATTTAGAAGTCCATTAAAATAGTACCTAATAGATACCTACAGTCTATTTCTTTTTACGTGTCTATTTTAGTAAACAATAATGGCGGACCAGTGACTTAAATTAGTCATAGACAATTAATATGGTTGTGAAAAATCAAAAGATCTATTGAACAAGTATGACGAACTAAATTGAATGAATGATATTTATTGTAACAACTATCCATCCATTTTGTTATATTATTACAAAGTATTATAATTTTTATAATCTTTAATCTACCTATATTAATTTTATCCATATTCCATATTATAATTTATAATATTACACATGCGAAAGTTTGAATGGACGTTTGTTACTCAATCACGCAAAAACTACTGATCGGATTTGAATGAAATTTGGCACACATATAGATGATAACCTGAATCAGCACTTTTTAATCCGGAAAAATTGGTTGCTCTGTGGGATTCACCAAAAACTATTATAATGCAGCAGCTGCACTTTGCAGCTAGTTATAAATACGAAAGTTTGGATGGATGTTTATTACTCAATCACGAAATAATTTCTGATCGGATTTAAATGAAATTCGGCACACAGGTAGATGATGATCTGGAATAGCATTAAGATTTTTTTATCCCGGTAAACCGAGTTCCTACGTGATTCATCAAATTTTTTTATAACGCAGAGAGCTGCGGGCTGCAGTTAGTATGTTATGCGAAAGTGTGTTTGTTTGTTTGTCTTTCTTTTAGTTAAGTTAAACTTGTTACCATGCTGTAAAAAAACTAAAATACTTCTGCTGGTAGATACCACAGAATTTTTCCTTGTCACTAAAGGCATCGAACTTTCTGCGATTTCAAATTTTTGTGCCGACGTCAGTACTCTCAAGAGAAATCGAAATCCACTAAACCCAAGCCAAGTAAAACAGTTGAGAATGAGATCGAAATCCTAAAAACAGTCCAAAGTTACGAAAAAACCACGAAAAACAGCCGAAAACACAGAAACCACATTCTCGCAACAAAGAAGGAAACGGAATGAGTAAATTTTACTTTAACTTTTTAGACCTTAATTTAAAGTGTCATCAAAATTTTAAATTGTGCATACTTCGTTAATGTTGCGTTATTTTTACTGTTATCGTAAGTGTCATTGTTACTGCTAGCAAAATGGTGGATTTGTATATAATTCTAAATAATTAAATTATTTATTTAATATTATAAGACAGATGAATTTAAATAGAAGAATAATTTAATAAAACAATAATCAATTTTTTCTAGAAAATAAAGACACGTAATCAATAATCGGTTTTCATCTATTACTAAAATTGTTTAGAAAAATAAGTATAAAAACTAGGAATCTTCGCAGGATGGGAGAAGTATCATTAGATACATACATCCTAAATAATTTAATTAATTTTATAATATTGTGGGACAAGTGAATTTAAATATAACTATTAACAAAAAACAATATTTACGTTTTTTTTCGTTAAAAGATCATCGAATTATTGTAGTATACAATGATTAAATAACCTGCCTTTAATAAAAATAAGATTTTATTTTATTAACAGCAGGTTACTTTACTACTACAAAATTATTTAGATTTAAGAGCAAAGATTTAAAACATTATCAGATAACAGAACTTATTTAACGATACTTAACGTTATTACTATAGCGATACCTCAGGTACAAAATTATTTTTAAACACTATAATATGTATTGCTACTCATATAATAGAACGAAATTGTTAACGCTAAATAATGTTATGATACCGATACTGTTTTGTGATTGGTTCACCGCGTTTCATGCCGTTTCGTGATTGGTGCATCTAGCTCTAGAACTAGAAAGCAACTAATTAGCTAGGCAACGTCATAATACCATATAACATTATGTTAATTCGTAGTGTATAAACAGAGTGTAATGAATAACGTTATTAAACAGTAACAAATTCTGTATCATTTTTGGTTAATTTTATACTTGAAAATAACGTTTTGTCATGCTACAAGCAATAACGTTACCACAAAATACCTATATTATTAATCTCTTAAACAAGGATTATATATTTAAATCCTTGTTTAAGAGATTGAAAAACTATATTATTACTTTAAAAGTGTTAATCTTTGAAAAATAATGATTCTATAAAGGGGATTTTTTAAATTCTACAAGTCAGTATTTAACATTTAGACAGTTTGTATATTTTTCTATATATTATTATAACCTATTTGTCGTAGTTTAGGAATATTTATCTTTGATAAGAATCATTCAATCAGTCATTCAAATTCGTTCATTAATGCACGTGTCTATCAATTTCATAGACAATCGGATATTCGAAATGTCAAGTTCACATGGTATTTTTCAACTGTGGAAATAATTTTTATATTCTAATAAGTTTTCGTAAATTAAATATGATAAAATAATATATTAGAAACAGTTTTTAGTGCCAAACAAACCGTTTACAATGAATGAATACGATAATCTAATCATATTTAATTCAATGTATATGATTGATGTGAAACTTTGGTGTTTTTACAACAAGTGGACTTTGTTTACCTAAAAAGACACGGGAAAAGAAATAGACTTTACGTCTGGTCCATGGGCATACATACGAGGGGGGTTAATATTATTTACAATTCGTATTAGACACGAGGTATCCGTGTTCATATACAGAATTATAGATTCATTGCACCATTTTTTCCCCGTGTTGGTTCCGTGCTCCTTTGGAGAACAGACTAGCTGCCGTTCTGCCAGGCAGGTCGTAAAAGGCGACCGATTGGCTATGCGAGTCACTACCATTGTGACTACGAGGTGTTAGAGTTGCATTGTCTCGCCCGGGTCTGGTACCACCGCCTTACCTATTCCTGCCGCAATAGCGTCAGTGCTTGTCACTGTCGTGTTCAGGTTTAGAGAGTAAGGTAGCCGGTAAACTTAAGCATGTGGCATTAGACCTCAAAACAAGATAACAAAGCACCATTAACACTTTTGGTGTCTATAGGCGATGGTTGACTCTTTCCATCAAGAGACCTATCAGCTTATTTGCTATCTTATGATATAAAAAAAATAGTTGGAGTATTAGTAAATTTTTGTACATTATGGAACCCTTGGACCCAACCATGCCAAAGCTGTAGCTACGCCCATGATCTGGTGTATTCTATATGCATGATTAGTATAGGAGAGTAGACATAATAAACGACTGCGTATTTACAACAACGTGGACAGTCGATGACGGAAGGCAAAGCAAATAACATCATTATCCGGATACGAGTAAACGACATTCATTCATAGCTATTGTAATCGCGTTTTGTTCAATGTCGCGCAAAGTACGTGGAGCAGCAAGAGGTTTTATTGTGATATGTGTTACACAGCAAACGTTTTAAAATATTGTTTTGTAAAATAATAAAATTTTCCTTGTAGCAAGGACAGATTTTCAAGTCTATAACGCTGCTGTTTAAAACATTAACATGAGGTTAGCTTTAATAAATAAATGTATTTGCTCATTAAGGCTTATTTTAGAAGTTAACGGCTACGCTCGCGTATGAACCTTTATCGTTATATCCGTAGAGACTTGAAGTAAAGAATTTTATGAAATGATTTTTTATAACTGTCTCTTTGATTTTGTTAACCTGTTCAGGACAAGTGATAAGGCCCTTATCAATATTATTAATGTGAATTTCTCTGTGACGATGAACTCGTTGAACTAGTACTTATATACGTATGTTTATCTAGCGATCAGTACAATCTACGGAATCGATCACAAACTAAAAAAATAATTTATTTATAAATTATTAATAAGACAGTAGCTAAGTTGGTTAGATCGTCTCGGCCAGGGGGAAGATCGCAGATTCAAGTGGAATCGCAAATTCAATATTCAATTATTCAATATATATATATATATATATATATATATATATATATATATATATATATATATATATATATATATATGATGAAAACCCAAAAATGATTATATCATGGTAACGCTAATGTTATCAAAGCTGGTAAAGCCATCGAACATGTGAGCTGCTATAAAACACTAAAATTAGACATTACAGATGATGCTATTATTCATGATGAAATTTTACTATTTTTATAGAAGTGTTATTCCAGGAGTCCTCATAAGAAAATACTTTTTGCCATTCTTCCAGACAGTTCATCACAGGCGAACGATTGGCTATGCGAGTCACTACCATCGTGATAACTAGGTGATATCGTTCTGAAACGTCTTGTCCGTGTCTGGTACCACTGCCTTTTTTTATATCATAAGATAGTAAACAAGCAGATGGATCTCCTGATGGAAAGAGTTAACCATCACCTATAGAAACCAAAGTGGTACTGGTGCGTTGTTATCTTGTGGCGAGGTCTAATGCCACATGCATAAGTTTACCGGCTATATATATATATATATATATATATAGCCGGTAAACTTATGCATGTGGCATTAGACCTCGCCACAAGATAACAACGCACCAGTACCACTTTGGTTTCTATAGGTGATGGTTAACTCTTTCCATCAGGAGATCCATCTGCTTGTTTACTATCTTATGATATAAAAAAAGGCAGTGGTACCAGACACGGACAAGACGTTTCAGAACGATATCACCTAGTTATCACGATGGTAGTGACTCGCATAGCCAATCGTTCGCCTGTGATGAACTGTCTGGAAGAATGGCAAAAAGTATTTTCTTATGAGGACTCCTGGAATAACACTTCTATAAAAATAGTAAAATTTCATCATGAATAATAGCATCATCTGTAATGTCTAATTTTAGTGTTTTATAGCAGCTCACATGTTCGATGGCTTTACCAGCTTTGATAACATTAGCGTTACCATGATATAATCATTTTTGGGTTTTCATCATATATATATATATATATATATATATATATATATATATATATATATATATATATATATATATATATATATATATATATATATTGAATAATTGAATATTGAATTTGCGATTCCACTTGAATCTGCGATCTTCCCCCTGGCCGAGACGATCTAACCAACTTAGCTACTGTCTTATTAATAATTTATAAATAAATTATTTTTTTAGTTTGTGATCGATTCCGTAGATTGTACTGATCGCTAGATAAACATACGTATATAAGTACTAGTTCAACGAGTTCATCGTCACAGAGAAATTCACATTAATAATATTGATAAGGGCCTTATCACTTGTCCTGAACAGGTTAACAAAATCAAAGAGACAGTTATAAAAAATCATTTCATAAAATTCTTTACTTCAAGTCTCTACGGATATAACGATAAAGGTTCATACGCGAGCGTAGCCGTTAACTTCTAAAATAAGCCTTAATGAGCAAATACATTTATTTATTAAAGCTAACCTCATGTTAATGTTTTAAACAGCAGCGTTATAGACTTGAAAATCTGTCCTTGCTACAAGGAAAATTTTATTATTTTACAAAACAATATTTTAAAACGTTTGCTGTGTAACACATATCACAATAAAACCTCTTGCTGCTCCACGTACTTTGCGCGACATTGAACAAAACGCGATTACAATAGCTATGAATGAATGTCGTTTACTCGTATCCGGATAATGATGTTATTTGCTTTGCCTTCCGTCATCGACTGTCCACGTTGTTGTAAATACGCAGTCGTTTATTATGTCTACTCTCCTATACTAATCATGCATATAGAATACACCAGATCATGGGCGTAGCTACAGCTTTGGCATGGTTGGGTCCAAGGGTTCCATAATGTACAAAAATTTACTAATACTCCAACTATTTTTTTTATATCATAAGATAGCAAATAAGCTGATAGGTCTCTTGATGGAAAGAGTCAACCATCGCCTATAGACACCAAAAGTGTTAATGGTGCTTTGTTATCTTGTTTTGAGGTCTAATGCCACATGCTTAAGTTTACCGGCTACCTTACTCTCTAAACCTGAACACGACAGTGACAAGCACTGACGCTATTGCGGCAGGAATAGGTAAGGCGGTGGTACCAGACCCGGGCGAGACAATGCAACTCTAACACCTCGTAGTCACAATGGTAGTGACTCGCATAGCCAATCGGTCGCCTTTTACGACCTGCCTGGCAGAACGGCAGCTAGTCTGTTCTCCAAAGGAGCACGGAACCAACACGGGGAAAAAATGGTGCAATGAATCTATAATTCTGTATATGAACACGGATACCTCGTGTCTAATACGAATTGTAAATAATATTAACCCCCCTCGTATGTATGCCCATGGACCAGACGTAAAGTCTATTTCTTTTCCCGTGTCTTTTTAGGTAAACAAAGTCCACTTGTTGTAAAAACACCAAAGTTTCACATCAATCATATACATTGAATTAAATATGATTAGATTATCGTATTCATTCATTGTAAACGGTTTGTTTGGCACTAAAAACTGTTTCTAATATATTATTTTATCATATTTAATTTACGAAAACTTATTAGAATATAAAAATTATTTCCACAGTTGAAAAATACCATGTGAACTTGACATTTCGAATATCCGATTGTCTATGAAATTGATAGACACGTGCATTAATGAACGAATTTGAATGACTGATTGAATGATTCTTATCAAAGATAAATATTCCTAAACTACGACAAATAGGTTATAATAATATATAGAAAAATATACAAACTGTCTAAATGTTAAATACTGACTTGTAGAATTTAAAAAATCCCCTTTATAGAATCATTATTTTTCAAAGATTAACACTTTTAAAGTAATAATATAGTTTTTCAATCTCTTAAACAAGGATTTAAATATATAATCCTTGTTTAAGAGATTAATAATATAGGTATTTTGTGGTAACGTTATTGCTTGTAGCATGACAAAACGTTATTTTCAAGTATAAAATTAACCAAAAATGATACAGAATTTGTTACTGTTTAATAACGTTATTCATTACACTCTGTTTATACACTACGAATTAACATAATGTTATATGGTATTATGACGTTGCCTAGCTAATTAGTTGCTTTCTAGTTCTAGAGCTAGATGCACCAATCACGAAACGGCATGAAACGCGGTGAACCAATCACAAAACAGTATCGGTATCATAACATTATTTAGCGTTAACAATTTCGTTCTATTATATGAGTAGCAATACATATTATAGTGTTTAAAAATAATTTTGTACCTGAGGTATCGCTATAGTAATAACGTTAAGTATCGTTAAATAAGTTCTGTTATCTGATAATGTTTTAAATCTTTGCTCTTAAATCTAAATAATTTTGTAGTAGTAAAGTAACCTGCTGTTAATAAAATAAAATCTTATTTTTATTAAAGGCAGGTTATTTAATCATTGTATACTACAATAATTCGATGATCTTTTAACGAAAAAAAGCAGATGGATCTCCTGATGGAAAGAGTTAACCATCACCTATAGAAACCAAAGTGGTACTGGTGCGTTGTTATCTTGTGGCGAGGTCTAATGCCACATGCATAAGTTTACCGGCTATATATATATATATATATATATATATATATATATATATATATATATATATATATATATATATATATATATATATATATATATATATATATGATGAAAAACCCAAAAATGATTATATCATGGTAACGCTAATGTTATCAAAGCTGGTAAAACCATCGAACATGTGAGCTGCTATAAAACACTAAAATTAGACATTACAGATGATGCTATTATTCATGATGAAATTTTACTGTTTTTATAGAAGGGTTATTCCAGGCCTCCTCAAAAGAAAATACTTTTTGCCATTCTTCCAGACAGTTCATCAGAGGCGAACGATTGGCTATACGAGTCACTACCATCGTGATGCCTAGGTGATATCGTTCTGAAACGTCTTGTCCGGGTTTGGTACCACTGCCTTTTTTTATATCATAAGATAGTAAACAAGCAGATGGATCTCCTGATAGAAAGAGTCAACCATCACCTATAGAAACCAAAGTGGTACTGGTGCGTTGTTATCTTGTGGCGAGGTCTAATGCCACATGCATAAGTTTAGCGGCTACCTCACCCTCCAAACCGGAACACGAAAGCGACAAGCACTGACGCTATTGAGGCAGGACCCGGGCGAGACAATGCAGAACTCTATCACCTAGTAGCCACGATGTTAGTGACTCGTAGAGCCAATCGGTCGACTTTTACGACCTGCCTGGCATAACGGCAGTTGGCCTATTCTTCAAAGGAGCCCGGGACCAACACGGGGAAAACCTGCCTTACCTATTGTTGCCGCAAGAGCGTCATTGCTCAACAATGTCTTGTTCCAGTTTGGAGAGTAAGGTAGATGTTAAACCTAACATACGGACAGCAACACACAATTACAATCTTTGGTTTCTATAAGCGATAGATGTCACTTTTCATTAAAAAAGCCATCTGCTTATTTGCTATATTATTATGATACATATAATAAAATCGTAGGAAAGTCAAAATTGTACATTGAATATTTTTTTAAGAGAATACTTAGGGTGTGATCTATAATAGATATCGAAGCCAAAAATATAGTTTTTAGAATTGTTTGTCTGTTTGTATATCCGGGGTAAACTCAAAAAGTACTGCATGGATTTACTTCAAATTTTGCATGAATATTAGTAACAGGTCATGTCAACATATAGGCTACATATTATCACGCTTTCACCTATAGGGGAGGAGCAGTGCGGAGTAAACGAAGTCCGCGCAGACGAAGTCGCAGGCAACAGCTAGTTATGATAAAAAATAGTGTCAAATATACCTAAACAAATTAATTTGTGCTGTCGCATTAGGTGACTTCATTTGTACACTTTTAAAAATAACAAAATCTTGACTTTCTTTACTTCCTTTTACTGCGTCGGGTAAAAATATGCTACTCCGGAATAATGTAGCTTTTAATAGGTAAAAGAATTTTAAAAATCGATTTATTAGCATTTTATCCATTACAATCAAATAACCTAATATATTTCTTCTCTTCGACGTTAGTGTAAACCACGGATTAAATGGCTACGCCTTTTAAGGTAACTTCTTAGTTTGTAAGCGTAGCTTACATTTACACACAGAAATACAGACATATACTACTTAAGTTACAGATGAAATAAAATAACTACAAGGGTAATTTTTAGACCTTGTCATCTCATTCGGTACGATAAAACGGTACAACGTGGCTTATTTATTATTGTTTCACGATAAAATATACCTACAAAATATATTAAATTTTACAGTGATAGGAGCGTTTGCTCATATTTGCGGCGTCACATTTCCTTCCCAATCGCGTGTCTATTAGCATTCATGTGGTCTGTGTTGTAGACGATGTGTAGACGTAGGGCAGATAAGGATATGTTTTAACAGTCTCTATCTTGAATT
The DNA here is from genome assembly GCA_036924255.1 of Apodemia mormo. Taxonomy (NCBI): domain Eukaryota; kingdom Metazoa; phylum Arthropoda; class Insecta; order Lepidoptera; family Riodinidae; genus Apodemia; species Apodemia mormo. The sequence goes on along the minus strand of JAUPFN010000009.1, from coordinate 19,743,666 downwards.
TTATTATTTAGAATACCATCTTTATGAGTCTGTATAAAACTACTTCATGCATTAAAAACTTATAATATTTGAACACTTTCCATACATTATAACATTGAAGCTACGTAATTGAAGTTATATCTTAATATTTAATAAGCGAGTTCCTGGTGATGGCCTACTTTCTATTATGTCTCGAACATAACACAGTTCACATATTGTTCAAAAACTAGTGGTATATTAATTAGAAATTGTGTTTTCACGGATTTAACCAAAGTATTTCATAGTAGGTGAAAATCGACACCGCTACTTGCCCGCGCTATGCAAATGGAGATAATAATGCGTACCTAAGTGACCGGGTTGCAACGTACATACCTACTCCACAATAAGGTTAGTAACACGGTATAAAATATACAGTACATTCGGGTTAATTTATATATTAATTATAGTTCAATGTTATTTAGTCTCATATTAAGGCCGAACATGGTAAAATATAAACGCAATAACAAACATTTAGGAAGTATCTTAAAGCTGCTATGATATATACATAAAGCTTTAAATTAAACATGTCGTCACTCGTCATACGCCAACAGTTTTATTACTTAAGAAAGAAAAAACTAAGTGATACAACGTCACCTTGTTTTATTACATCGCTTTTTATTAATGTTATGGATAAATTGTTTTAAAAAAACTTAACTTATGATGAACCGAAACTGTTTAAATATTAGACACAACACCTAGGTAGAACTCTACCATTCGATTGGGATTGGTTCCATCTCTTAATTTATTCCCGCCGCAATAGTATCAGTGCTTTTCGCTGCCGTGTTCCGGTTTGGAGGGTAAGATAGTCCGTAAACTTATGCATCTGACATTAACATTAATTATTATACATAGAATAATAACACATAGAAACCAAGTCGCTCGCCGGCCGCTTAGACGTATGACACGTGCCACAAGGAATACAGCTCTCGCAATTTAAAAAATGTGAGTTACTGTGTGGTGAAAGGTTGTCACCGTGCTTCATAAAAGCATATTTGGGACTTGAGAATCCCATTTCACACATAAAAATTACATGGCATGGTATATTTTTGTATAAAATTCAAAAAATAAATCGTAAATATCTAAGTAGAACGATATTCAAAATGTTGACAACCAAAGAGGAAAATATTCTATCACGTTTTTTTTTCATTATAGTTAATAACGTGTGTATTTAATGTGCATTATTACATAGCCTGGACTTTGCTTTTGCATAAAAAATATTTTTTAAGTGTTGGGTCATACCATCGTACTAGCACAAATATTACAAAGCCGTTTGTAAGACCAATATTACAAAGCCTTTATTCGTGTATAATAAGGGCTTTTGAAGGCCAAAAAAATTGTTCCAACTAGCATTCTAGATGCCGCAGTGATCATCAGAAAAATACTGTCACTGCCAAAAAGACATTATCGTACGGCATTATATCGTGATTTGCTTAAGGCGATTACAGCTGCGAACGACCTTGAGTTTCTAACAGGAACAGCGCAAATACTACTTCGCGCGCTGGCATGCCCCAACGTCAAATAGTATTTACAGTGGATGCAGATACCTACGTTTTAACATTTTTGTTCACCTATATGAACTTTTGTCACCATGAATCGACTGAATGTTGTCAAACTCAAAACGAATCACCAGTAATCGCTCATTTATCGATTACATATATATTCATTTTAGAAAAACAATAAATATCTAAAGAAAAAAATATATCGAAAATCGACAAAAAATCATATAACAATTTACACAATAATAACAGTTACGTATCCTATTTGTTTGAAAGTTTTGTAATATACAATACATCCCATGTAGCACTTTATTTTAATACATACAATCAACAATTAATATTTAAGAAAACCTTTCAAAATTTGATTTTGTAAAATGTAATGTTTATACAAAATATTGACAAAATACTTATCTATCTATAGGTAATAAAACATTCAAACGTAAACGTAGGTAAGTAGATGAATAGTCTCAAAATATTATTCAGCGTCTGGTCGCAAACAAAACTATTTATAAAGTACTAGCTTTCAGCCCCTTTAATACCCTCTTTTACCTCTTTAAGAGATAAAACTCACAGCATCCTTACATGCACGTTTATTTAATTGAATTAAAGAACATGACTAATAAATTTGAAGAGATTTTGATAAAACATATTTTATTTTTCTACAAACTTTACCACTTTTTTCATTCTTTGAAGAGATGATTTGAAAAACCTTTAACTCGTATTCATTTAATTGTATTAAAAATCATAAATACTAAGTTTTAAATCATTTCTACAATATTCTACACAATCTATTTTTTATACAAACATCAATGCTTTTTTAACCCTTTAAGGAATGAAATTGAAAAAAATCCCCAAATATATGATTCTTAAATTGTGTTGAAGAACATAAGTGCCGAATTTCAAGTTATTTTGACCATAAACGTTTGATTTTTCATATAAATTGTAACACACACTATTACTCCTTTAATGGATGAAACTTCGAACATTACGTGCATGTTTCTTCAATTTCGATTGAAGAGCATAAGTACTAAAAAAATCCGAAAATTCGTACTTCTTAATTGTATTAAAAATCATAAATACTAAATTAAAATAATTTAGATTTTATAGTAATGCAATAAATAAACAATTCATTTTTGGTACAAGCTTTAAAGCCTCTTTTTACCACTGTTTTTATAACTTCATTAATGTAAACTTGTATTGGCCATATTAAATATTTTACGCTTAGTGCTGGTTGGCTACCGCTGTTTGATTACTGAAATATACGAAAAAATATCTTGAGAACCTCTAGAACATTTCCCTCTAATTCTACTTAGTTTACCTCACCGGATAAAATGAGTAGAATTACAGGGAAATGTTAATATATAAAATATAAAAGTTTAGTTTTAAGTTTTCTATATGACTAATTTTACTATTGGAAAGAAAGACAATCTTTATTTCAATGAGGTAAAAATATTTTAAATTACAAATAAAATCACACAAACTAAAAAAAAACAAAAATATAAGTTTAAATGGCTTTGGAATATCATCTTGAGAACATCTAGAATATTTCTCGGCATTTAAAATATTTTACGTAACCGAATAAAAAGTGTAAGTTTCAAGTTTATACTAAATGACTATTAATGTTATATGAAAGACTATTTGTATACCGGTGAGATAGACCTATTTTAATACCGTCTTGGGAAAATATTTATTTGCTTGCAACACCATTCGAGTCTTTGTGTGCGTGTCAACGCAAGTAATTACACGAAGGGTGACGAAGGTCATGCGAACATCGATACGGTTTTGGTTTAAAATATGAACGAAATATTGAATGCAATTATCACTCTGAGCGTTATTACTCTAAGTTATTACATATGTGTGTGTGTGTATAGGATACGACTTGGTGGCCTTCAAGAAAAGAGCTTACTCATTCTTAAAAGGCCGGCAACGCAACTGCAAGACCTCTGGTATTGCGGATGGGCGGCGGTGATCACTTACCATCAAGCTGCACCTCATGCTCGTTTGCCCCCTCTTCTATTAAAAAAACGCATTTCGATCGATCAAGCCATTCAAAAGTTATGAGGTGTTTTCATACACACATACATATTACATACGTACAGACATACTGACGTCAACGCGAAAATAGTCAGAAAAATTCCTAGTAACTTTTTGCCTCGCACTACTTTTTTGTGGAATCAATTACCGGTAGGGGTTTTTCATGGGGACCTTCAAGAAAAGAGCTTACTCATTTTTAAAGGGCTGCAACGCAACAGCAAGGCCTCTGGTATTGCAGATGTCCATGGGCGGCGGTGATCACTCAACATCAGGTGCACCTCCTGCTCGTTTGCCCCCTCTTCCATAAAAAAGGACCTCAAACATGGAGATCTGATGAAAACTTGATTTTAAAAAATCGGGACAAAATCAGTCACTTCCTTATACTCCATAGGAAGTTAAAAAATTACTTCATGCACTACTTCATAAGTACACATCGGCTTTGTAGTAGGTATGTTGGAATGGCTTCCACAATACTGCCAAACAAATAGCAGCGCACTATTACAATCATTGGCGTCTAGACCATGATTATTCTTTTTACATCAGTTGAACCAGCTTGTTTTCTATTTTATATAAAAAAAATATAAAAAAATCATATATTTAAGACAAGTCCTCACAGGGTAGGTAGATTAAACCGAGTGACCATAATCATAACCAATACAGATCTTCCTTACTATTTCCATATTTATAAGTCTTTTTAGGCACAGCATAACATACAAGCAAAGTTTACCTAAGAGCAGGAAACTCTCGTCGACTATTGACAAAAATTACTCTAATGGTGTGTTGTTCTTCTTCGAGGCAGGGATGTAACACCGTGCTAAAGTTCAGCGTCTAACCTACCTTCTAAGACAAAACATGAAGGTGTAAAGTACTAACATTACCCATGATGTCAATAATAGGCAATGCGGTGGCATAAATCCGGACGAGGCGTAGCGGAATTCTACCTCTTAAGTAATCGTCGATTGTTAACATTCTGTGATACTGAGCGTTCTATTAGGAAAGGAGATATTCTTTATAAGAAATTTGAACTAATATAGGAACCTAGGAAAAGTTTTTAAGGTTAATAATAATATGTTCAGATGATTAACAAAAGACAAATTCTTGGCTTTACATGGTAAAAAGCATCTTTTTTGCTCCTAATTGGATATCGTCTATGGACAGCTATCAAGAAAATGAATGAGGAGCGGCTTGACATAAGACGAAGCATTAGTGTTGAAGTATTGAGGTACGTAGGTATTCTGATTAAGTATTAAAACACAAGCCAGGGTTTATATCGAAAGGACATAGGATAGTTTTTATCCCGAAAATCCCACGGGCACGAGAACTATGCGGGTTTTTTTAAGAAAATTTTCTATGCATTTATTTATCTAATTTCTATCCTAGCTTTGATTTTAAAAATCAGCGGTGGAATTACAGTAATAAGTGTTAATTGTGAAATTTTAAAATTTAGTTAAGAATTTAAATTTTTGTGTACGATCACTTTTTAAAACGTCAGAATTCTGAATTTGTACATATGTGTATTTTATGTTATGTTAATGTATGTAAGTAATCAACCTATATTTAATTATAGTATAGATTGTATGTAGTATTGAAATGAATATTCTTATAATTTTTACATGCTTTGTTGTAAAATATTCTAAATAATTAATATGTTAGTTATGATAATTCAGTATGTAGTATTTAGTTTTATTGTCGTAATTAATTTAACTACCCAAGCTTTTCTCAGCATCACGGAAGGTAAACTGTGAGAAAATGCTTAATAGCATTAAGTTACGCCTTTGTACCATGTTTGTGCAATAAAGAATTTAAATAAATAAATAATTTTCAATGATGAAATACATATAAAATTAAATTTTGCTGAGCGCTGTAGGTAAAAGTGATGAAACCTTTACTTGCTTTAAATGCGATCGTTTAGGAATCGTAATCGGGAACAACGCGCATGTACAAAATTGAACCTGACCTACATTCATTCTTAACGGAATTTCCGTCGGTTTGACACACACAATACAATATTTATGTTACCGTCACATGATTGATGACATGTTAGTTGATAGTACCGTATAATCAATACATGATTGCTAATTAATTCGTTAATATTTCGGAAGTAAGATATTAACATTACGATAGAATAAATTGTTTTACAAGTGATTAAAGTTTTAATATGATTAATTAGTAGGCTATTGAAATTGTCAATTAATGATCTTCATAAATATAACTAACTAAAGCATTTGATGCATACAAATTACTTATGAGATTACTGTGTTACTTTTTATATATATAGCAAACAAGCAGTTGGGTCTCCTGATGGAGACTCAACGATCGCCTATAGTGCCAAAGATATTGATGGTGCGCTGCTATCTTGTGGCGAGGTCTAATGCCACGTGATTAAGTATTCCGGCTACGTTACTGCAGCTGTCATTTTGTCAGACAGTACGTAAAAGGCGAATGATTGGCCTAGCGTGCCTACTAGGTTGTACAACGTCTTGCCCAAGTTTAGTATCACCGCCTTTCCTATTTCTACCGCAATAGCGTCAATGCTTGCTGCGGTTTGGAGATTTCGGTTATTTTATGCATGTGGAATTACCAGCCCGTCATATGGATGACAACACACCATTAACATCTGAATCTTAAGCTGAATATTCCTTTCGCCGTTCATTTAAGAATATTAATCCCGTAACATTTGATAGGGATATTAAGGCTATAGACTGGTCCCCTGTGTTTCGTTGCAATAATGTTGATACGGCTATTTCACTTTTTAATTCCAGTATTATGTGTTTGTACGACCGTCATGCGCCACTTAAAAAGCTGAAGATAAAGCATAATCCTTCACCCTGGGTGACTGATGACATCAGAAACGCTATGGCAGCTAGAGATAGAGCCAATAAACGCTATAAAAAATATCCTTCCGGTGACAATCTCTTGCAATACAAGATGTTTCGGAACAAATGCAATAAGCTTTGCCGCATTGCTAGGCGCCGTTACATCTACAATACTATTGCTAAATCCAGTTCGCAAGAGGTGTAGAAATTTCTGAAATCTCTAGGTCATGGGAAATCACCTGCCCTTACCAGTACTAGTATTAATCTCAATGATTTAAATTCTCACTTTACCACTCTTCCTTTCGCAATTAATACTGTAACCAAAAATGACACACTAAATTATTTGTCTAATGTTTTGCGTCCCTCTTGTTCTTTTTCGCTCGTTTCAGTCACAGAAAAGGAACTCGAGAAACATATTCACTCTATCTCATCTTCTGCGATTGGCAATGATGGTTTATGTTCCAAAATGTTACTCAGTATTATCCCTTATATTCTTCCTGTTCTTACGTATATATTTAATCTTTCCCTATCATCTAGCACGTTTCCCTCTATACGGAAGGCTGCCAAAGTAATTCCTCTGCCCAAAAGCGCTAACCCGAAAATTCCTTCTGACTATCGGCCCATCTCCATACTACCTTTTCTCTCAAAGGTCTTAGAGCACATAGTACATTCTCAATTATCAAATTACCTTCGCTCTAATGACCTTTTTAGTCAGTTCCAGTCAGGTTTCCGGCCGGGTCACAGTACTGTGACAGCACTTGTCAAGGTATCTGATGATATTCGGTTGGCCATGGACTCAAAACACCTTACCATCTTAGTGCTTTTGGACTTTAGTAGCGCCTTCAACTCCGTTGATTTTGATTTATTGATTGGAGTCCTGCACACTCTTAATTTCTCACCTTCGGCTTTAGGTTGGTTTGATTCATATTTGCGGGGTCGAACACAATATGTTTCTCTGAATGAAGTTTGCTCTAACTGGTGTGACATTATTTCGGGGGTTCCGCAAAGCTGCATATTATCTCCTTTAGTTTTTTCTATATTTATTAACACTGTTACCAAGTTTATGTCTTCTAACTTTCATCTGTATGCCGATGATTTGCAGATATATCGTCATTGTAGTTACGGGGATATAACGGAAACTTTAGGTTTGCTGAACAAGGATCTTAGCGCAATTTATTCTTGGGCTGAATCTTTCGGTCTTATGGTTAATCCATCTAAATCTAAAGCAATCATTGTGGGTAGTCGTCAGATGATAAAATCCATTGATCACTCAAATTTACCACCATTACTTTATAATGGAACTCGGATCCCTTTTTCATCTAGTGTAAAAAATTTGGGTGTTATTTTTAGCTCTGATCTATCGTGGGATGATCACATCAGTAGCATTAGCAAAAAATATATTATTTCACTTTTCACTCCTTACAGTTATTGAAAAATTTCCTGCCTATTAAGACAAAAATTTCTCTTGTGCAAACTATTGTCCTTCCTATTCTGGATTATGCAGATTTCTGTTTCCTTGACGCTGTTGAAGTGCTTTTAAATAAACTCGAGAGGCTTCAAAACTCATGTATAAGATTTATTTTTGGTCTTCGTAAGTACGACCACATCTCTACTTTCAGAGTCCAGCTCAGGTGGTTGCCTATCCGTTTTCGTAGGAACACGCATATTCTTTGCCTTCTGTTTAATATATTGTTCAATCCTGCTGCTCCCAAGTACCTTCGTGAGCGTTTCTCGTTTTTGCATTCCTCCGATTCCCCATGTCGTTCTCATATTGGCTCTCTTCTTCGTTTTCCTGTGTCACATTCTCAAACGTATTCATGGTCATTCACTGTCCACGCAGTGAAGTCGTGGAATTCTCTACCCACTGAGATCCGCAGTAGCCCCTCGTTGCTAGTTTTTAAGAAGCGGGTTAAGGAGCATTACCTGTCATTGTCGTAGTTTTTTTTTCTGTCCTATTTATTTTATTACTGTGTTAACTTCTCTTTACTATAGTCATCAATTTGCGTTTTAGCCTTTTCTTATCTATGTGTAATCTTATCCTAGCAATGTATGAATAATTAGAATTTCAATGTAATTTATATATTTGTGTTTGTCTTTATGCTTGTGCACGATGCCTTCCACTTTCTTTTCCCAGCTTCACTTTCTGGGTTAGCTGAAAGAAATCTCTGTCGTTAGGGATAAGCTCACCTTTTATGCATTATTTTAAGAATCGTTTAATTTTTTTTGTCATTATATAAGTGTACAATAAAGTATTAAATAAATAAATAAATAAATAAATAACATCCTGATGTCTATAGAGCATAATCGATGGTAGTCTGAAGTATCTATCAAGAAAGCCATATGCTTATAAAATCAATGTATGCTAATTGGTACAACAACTGAAAATGTTGTTATGAAATAACATGGTAAATACAGAAATTTCTCTTGTAACATTTTAATAGACAACTTGTAACATGCTTTCTGAGTCTGTGTTCCCCGACGAGTACAATCTGAGGATCTTCAAGAGAAGAGTGAACCGGTGCCTTCTAGGGAAGCGCGTTCCCTCTTAGGTCGCATCTTAGCTTACCATCAAGCGAGATCTTGGTCACGCGCTTCCCTATAGATAATAATTAAAAAAAGACATGCTTAATTATTATTTTTTCACAAAACTGTTCTTTTTGCAACATAATGTTCATAGTGTCATTATTCAATAACACATTTCACAACTTTTGTCGTATAAATTTTGCTAATAAATAACATTAAAACATTGCGATCATTGAGCACCTGTAGGTCTTTAATGACGATAACGACACAACGTCGACTCTGCATAATAAAACAAATCAGAAGAGCTTATTTTTAAATTGTAAAATAAGGCATCGGCGACTAAAGGTATGTGGCAGTGGGTTTTGGTCGATGGCATATGAGCAGAGACAAAGAATTGCCAATTATTCCACCTGCCCCCGCCACACCTGGACCGGCTGCTCTTTTTATTTATTTCAACGTTGCTGATATTTTTATTTGTTCACCTTCCGATGCTACAAATACGTACAAGTGCATTATAATTTGCATACATATAAAGATGTACATTTAGTTGTTGACGTAAATTGTAAGTACTTTAATTAACTGCGTAGACGTCAAACAGTCGTTCTTATGGAAATTTAACAATTACAAAAATACATAACATTTTATATGTTTACAACATAAGTTGTATTAGCCTTGAGATTTTGTATTATAATCTTTTTCATGTGCTCAATATCGTACCTATACGGTGTTTTTTTTATTAATGATTTGTTCTTTCAATGATAATGTTTGGCAAAATATAAATATGTGATCATTATTACTTTAAAACCAAATCATCGAGTTAAATAGCTTACTAGATATTAGCTTACTATTATTAAAATTTGTGATACGGCCGTGACGTTCTGTAAAAATAAAAATAATTATATACAACAGTCAAAAATTATATGTAGCTATACTATTTTTCATAATGAATCTAAGTAGTCCGTTTGTACGAAACGTTACTGCTAAACCGGGGTTTTGAGTCAAGCAGAGTGCTCTGCCAGAGTTTACGTTTGGCGAACTTAGAACCTGCCTTAAGGGTGTCTCTGTGAGACTAAACTCGACTTAGGGAAAGTGTTAGAGTAAGTGGTATCAGGATTTCGGCTCGTTTGAATCTTGGCCAGGGTCGTAAATGTTCGTAGGGGAAAGGCCGTGTTTGTGAAGTGTGATGTGTAAACTGTGATGGGATCATCAGAATCGGATAGGACGTATACTGTAGCCATTTCTAATCTACTGGAGCGTAATTATAGCACATAAAATAAAAATTTAAATAACTATGTACTGACAGTTGCTTCCGACTCAGCTTACCTAGTTAAGATCACATCTGTGAACGTTTTTTTTTTATATCATAAGATAGCAAACAAGCAGATGGGTCTCCTGATGGAAAGAGTCAACCATCCCCTATAGACACCAAAGATGTTCATGGTGCGTTGCTATCTTGTGGCGAGGTCTAATGCCACATGCATAAGTTTACCGACTAACTTACCCTTCAAACCGGAACACGACAGTGGCAAGCGCTGACGCTATTGCGGCAGGAATAATTAAGGCGTTGGTACCAGACCCGGGCGCGACAATGCTGAACTCTACCATAGTCTATACCTAGTAGTCACGATGTTAGTGGCTCGTATTAACAATCGGTCGCCTTTTACAACCTGCCTGGCGGACCGGCAGTTGGCCTATTCTTCAAAGGAGCCTGGGACCAACACGTGGAAAAATTACATACAATCACTTGAATATGATAAAACAATGCCAGTGATTCAACCAAAACTTCATGCGGATCAAAAAATCCTATCATGGTGTGACATTAAACAGCTGTAACCATTTATAACAAATACCAAAAATTTACATGTCTGCGGCAGTTAATTAGGTATTATATCTCAACGTAATTTCTTTATTCTGTAAATTAAGCCATCATAATCGTCATCCTAATGATGGAACTCTGCAATATTTAATACCTATCGAGAATACGATGAAAGGAAGGAAATCACAAATTTTATACAATATCTGTATCTCAAGTTTTAACCAATTCCGTTTAGCCATTTTGTGTGACGAACAAACATTCAAGCTTTCATATTTATAATACTAGTAAGCCATGGGTTCGAGTAAAAAACTTTAAATACACGGTCTCGAAATATTTAAAATATTCAACTACAACTACACCGCGTCGTAGACATGGGTGTATAACAAGAAATGCTAAAATAAAAAAACATAAATATAATATATTAACCATTATATTAACACTCAGCGTGAGCGTAATTAAGTACATTTTGATGATTTATAAAATAAATTAATGATTTATTACAAGTACTTTGCACAGTAGGATCATACTAGCTATAATAATGATAATGTGCTTATCAAACCACAAATTTTTAAATGTTTGTATTCTGTGTCTATGACCTTCTTTAAATGTTATTTACATAGCTTAATTTTAGTTAAGCTCGGTTTGTGCTTCAATTTTTTATTCAGAAAAGCAATTGTCTTACCTAGCTCATCTAGATGAATAAAACTTATACAATTGATAATTTCCATTGGATAGCACTGGTGGCCTATATTTAAACGTTTTGCTTTCCTTCGCCTAAAAGTTTTCTGGAAAAAATTGTAGGTACGTTATGATAATATAATATGTTTATTATAAAATAATTGGTTTTTGGTGCACAATAAAGATTTACTGTAATGAATTTTACGAATATATTTGCGTAAATCTAGCCCTCCGTTTTCGATATCTGAAAAGCATAAACTTTCTTCCTTCTTTCACTACACAAAATTTTGACCACACTCTTCCCGATTTTTTTGTAGGAAAAGAGAACTTATCTGATTTAACGATAAGATTTGCCACATACCTATCACTTCATGTGGACGAAAACACCACTGTCAGCTAATTATATTATGTGTGATAGATGCAACTCTCTGGTATGAATTTTGAAGGCTAATGGGAATGGCACCTAATTTTCTAAAATGTAAATGTGGGAATTGTCAGTACCTTTGGTTTTAAATATATAGACAAAACAAACCAACTCAGTGTATTTGTCTCCTGACACGTGTTCCTTTGTCTCTAGTTGTTGTCGATTTATTATCGAAAATACAAAATGAAGAACGATATATATAATTTATTTATCCATTCCGTTCAGTAGTTTTTGCGTGATTGAGTAACAAACATCCATCCAAACATCCATTCAAACATCCAAACTTTCACATTTATAATATTATAATATAGATTATGGTTTTCCGAATTTTTAACACGGATAATAGCGAATTCAAATAACATATTATTACAATGCCTATTCTGCATAGCAACTTACAATAATAAAGAATGACGAAGTTAAACAATACATTATGATATATACAGAAAACCGAAAACGGTCGATACGTCAATACAGTTCGTTGAACTCATTGATATTTTCCGAAATTCGTCTCGGAATCCAAGCTCATTTCGCTTTTTAATAGCGAGTATTGGGTTGACTTCGACGCGACTAGAAGCTATCTTTCTGCAGAAAAATATTTCAAAAGTACGAGTACTACCTACTAGACTATTTATATACTATTTTGTGAGTAGGTATTTAAAGTAAGTATATAAAAATAAAAACGCTAAGCTGTTCGCAACAAACAAGAGTGCCTAGTGAAGAAATAAGTTTTAGAAATAAACTATTTTAATTTTAGTTTAGTTTATTTAATTTCTCTAGTTTACTATGACTATGTTATTAATTAATAACATATTCAGCATTAAAATATCATATTGTATATTAAAAGAGAAAGTCATTAATATCCCTATTACGTTTTCTTACAAAGTATACGCTTTCGTTAATCGAGAGACACTTTCTACAATGTAAAGAAAGTAACATTTCCATATCTATTATAAAGTAATAATTAAACTGAATACACGCATTAAAGAAATATTGCATAGTTTTTATAATTAAGGATTTTGAGTTATGTTTTACAGACATTGTTCGATGTTGATAAAAGACGTAAGTAGGTATATATAGATATGATGTTAATACAAGGTGTATAGATACCTACAATGATTTTCAGGGTCGCACTACCAATTATGTTATAGGTACGTACTATGTTCTTCTCTTGTTAATCCGAATCTTATTTTGAAGAAAAGATCAACTGCCTATCTGTTATGCCTCTCGTAAAAAATGAGTGAAGGCCAATACGTATCAATAGCATCGTGACTATTTCTTAAGTGGAAGAGTTCCGTAACGTGTGACCGGGTTTGGTACCACCGCCTTACCTATTCCTGCCGCAATAACGTCAATGCTTGTCACTATCGTGTTCCGGTTTGGACGGTTGGGTAGCTGGTAGGTAACGTAGGCAAGTAAAGGTTAAATTTTGCATGTGGCATTACCATCCCGCCAAACGGGTAGTAACGCACCATTACTTTTTATAGGACATGACTGAGTAGTCTTCAATAGGAAGAGTTGTTTAACACGAAAAGAAGATTTACTGCTAATTATTTTATACTTAAAACAAATTTAGTTATACACCTTTTATACTAACAAACAAACAATTCTTGTAATAATATTAAAACAATTGTAACAAATTGAGCAAATAGGTACTTTGAAGCGGACAACTCCATTACGCGTCATCAGCGTCAGCGTCATTGTGCCAGTCTTGTTACTAAAATTACAATTGTCTCATTAATCTTAAATTATACACATGTAGGTACATATACATAGATTAAGAATAATTATTTTGATCGGAAATATTTCACTATTAATGTCCAAAAATTAATGGCATGTAAATGATATTAAGTTACAAAATAATTCCTTCGTCGTTCGAACAGAGTTTTTGTAACTCAATGTTTATATCAGGTTCATTTATCGATTGAAATGGGATCCCTCTCGTGCTACCCCTTTCGCTGCTTACCAGCGAAAGCCGAGACCAACAATTTTATGTCTTACCGACCTTCGGAGATCACTTCCACCAGACACTGAGCTTCTACAGAGACTTTTCAAATAGCTAGGTTTAACAATATTTTGACTAGCTCGAGAAGCAAATCCTCCTGATCTGAAACGAAATGGCTTACCACTAGAGCAAAAAGGCAGTCAAATTAAACAGAACAAAATAGAAACGTATAATGAAATTTCAACACAACAAATCCACAATTTAAAACGTTAAACAAACTCAATCGTTAAATATGACAATGTGCCAAGGGAAGAACAAAAAACATAAACGACGCGATGCGACGCAACCACTTTAGGGCTGCGCTAAAACCTACCTCAACATAAATTTATTAGGTGGTAGACTTCTGCAACGTTTCACTTGAATTTGTTACAACAGCTTACAACTTCCAGTCAGTGCTTGTCCCTGTTGCATTCCGGTTGCGGTTTGCATTCCAACCCACCGCACTGACGGCAACACACGATTTACGTCCTTAGTGTATATATAAGCGGAGACAATTTTTTCTCATCAGGAGAGCCATCTGCTAGCTATACTATGATATAACAAATAATAACCTCTACCAACGATACCCTATAATCAATGACCCACGACAAACTTGAATACATAGAAATTGTATTAAATAAAGAAAAGAAGAAACAATATTTGTCAAGTCAAACTTTCTGATTTGTGTCGACAAAAAGGCAGAGCGAATGGGTATTTACATTGCCGTGGTGGCTAACGACTATCGCTTCTTGTATGCGATGACCAAAACCAAAAACTTTAAGTGCTTATCAGAAGCCTAAGGATCTTAACACGCGATCACCAGACGGCTGGTACACAGATTTTTTTAGATAGAAAAACCTAATCACACTTTGTTTGACACGAGAAATGAACCTGAAATCTCACGACCTGGATCGAACCGGTTAACCATTAAATACTACCTGCACCCTGCAGTCCGCTGTGTAATTTTAGTTTCATAAATAAAAGCTTATGTGTGAAATCTGGATACTTACTGCCTGTTAACAAATTTAATCAGAATTCGTTTAGTCATTTTTGCGTGTTTGGGCAACAAACATCCAAAACCCTATATAGGTAATTCAAATATTATCAAAAACAAATAATGATTTAATATTTTAATATTTTTCTGACGTAAAAATTATTACCAAAAACAAATAATGTTTTAGTTTGTGACATTTGTAAATGATAGGAGCCAATTATTCATCGACCTTAAATAAGCAACCTTTTATCTAAATCGGTACTACTTCGGATGTAGGAAGAACAAAAAACGTATTTAAAAATAAATTGACAAGGCGCGACCCTACGTTACGAACACTCGATGATGTTTAGTCGATTATAATTAGCCGCGCTCCCGAGTTCTCGACCCGCAGGTCGTATGGTACAAGTCACAACAGTTACCGTGTGTATCCAATAATCCTATTCTACTAATATTGTAATTAGAATGTTTGCATCAGTGGTAGTAAAATCAATCTTAATGAATCAATCTTAATGAATTTGAATGTTTTCATCCAAATTTATTATGTGCAAAGATAGTTTTTGCCTTTTTTAAATTAATATAAAAAGATGTCTCTATATTAGAAGTGAATCTCATAAAGCATATTATATAACATCACAAAACAAATATTTTATCAAAACATTTCAAATTAACACAATAAGTAGTATGAGAGAACAAAATTTTTTTTTTTTTTGTGTTGTAGCACTCACCCCGTGCTTGGGAAAACTGGAAAAACTTTAAAAACAACAAAGAAAAATTCATTCATAGATATCCAAAAATAATAAATATTTAAAAATTAGGAGAAAAATAAATAATAAATATTCACGGGACAAATTACACTAACTGTGCCTCAATTCACGTAATCTTAAAAATTTGACGTGCAATTAACGCCCAAGATACGTCCTACTGAAGATACGCTTTGATTTCGTATTCTCGTAATGTTTTCATCGAACGTCAGTCGAGCCGAACCAGTACCTATGCTGCACGTCAGAGACATGTCACTAGTATTGCCAATAAAAACTACCAAATGTATTAAAATACTACCGTTGGTCGAAATCAGCTAAAACTACATTATTAAGAACATATTTTGTTCTTATTTTTTCTAAAAATGTTTATCATTTAATTTTGTTTTGTTGCATTTATTTTTTGCTTTAATTTTGAATATTTTTAATGTTGATATAGACTCTGATCTAACCCCAAAGTAAGAAAATTAGTTGCTTGTGTTATGGGTGTTAGTCAACGATACTAATATATAGAAATACATATATAAATACAAGAATATATTTAATAAATACCCAAACCCGGAAATACAAACATTTATGTTCATCACACAAATGGTTGTCCTCGTCGGGGATCGAACCCGTCCGTCCCGTCGATCGCATAGTCAGGGTCGTTAACCACTCGACCAACGGGGCGGTCAAAATCAATGAACGTCAAAACTCACAATGTGACAATATGTTAATTTAACCAAAGTTTTATAAAAAACTAGCTGACCCGGCAAACGTTGTTCTGCCTTTTTAACTATTCTTTTTTTCTATATTTTCTCACCTTTTAAACCTTCCCTGGACTTTAACAATTAAGTCAAAACCAAAATTAGCCAAATCGGTTCAGCCATTCTCTAGTTTTAGCGAGACTAACGAACAGCAATTGATATATATATATATATATATATATATATATATATATATATATATATATATATATATATATATATATATATATATATATATATATATATATATATATATATATATGAAAGGAGTAAAAACCATAAACACAGTTTTTTCAGTTTAAACATCTAGTTTATAAAAATGATAATATATTGATATTGATTGAAAAGCTGTATATTTTGGAAACGATAATCGACTATGATATTTCGCATAGCATTTAACGCAATTTTTAAGATTTAAAATGTTGTTTTAGCTACATAATCAATACGTTGAAAGATGTCGAAGTAATGTCAAAAAATATTTTTTTCAAAGATTTTCATCAGTTATAAATCTTAAATAAATTGATCGATGTTGATCGATTTTATTTATTATAATTATTTTTTATTATTTTTAGATTATAATATACCGCATAGTAGGCTAAAAGTTATTTTAAAAATATGTAGTTTTGTTGTAACAACATAATTTTGATATTTGATTTTTGAAACGCAGTTTTTCAAGTTCTAAAATATTATAGAATATCAAATAATGATTGAAGGTAGTAAAAAGTATGTCAAAAAACACTTTTTCCAAAATGTTCGTTAACAATAACTCCCTAACAGATAAACCTATTTTGATGTAATTTGCATCATTAAAGGCAGTTTTTTAAGGAAGGAAGTTGATAAGGTTTTGAAATCAATAATCTAGAAATTAATGTTAATAAAAAAAACCGAAAAAACAATTATTGAAGTTTTTTAAAATTTCATAAGTTCTTCTAGGCCAAATCGGTTCAGATTTTCAGGAAATCTAAGTTTAGCGAAACCCAATCGAACGTCATCAACCACGTTTACATACACACATACCCACACACATACATACATACATACATACTGACGACATCGTGAAAATAGTCGGGTAAAGGTTCCTAGGACTTCAAAACGTGGAAAAAACTGGTGAAAACTTTATTTCGAAAATCGGGGCAAAACCCGTAACTTTAAGGAAGTTACTCGTTTTGCCCCGATTTTCAAACATCTACATACGTAGCGGAAAGTAAAAATTATGAATGTGAAAAATTACAGTCTGACAGCAATACACAAATTTAATTAATTTTTTATAAAAATAATGACAAATAATTAATGTTCAGTCTTATTTAAATACGATTAATCAAATTTGAGCACTAGTGATCGCGCAGTGATCAAAATTCGACCGTAGTTTATTCATAAATTTTAACAGTCTTCTCCGTCTAATTTAAACTGCTCTATACGCCTAATATTGTTAAACAAGGTGACCTAAAATATTTGCTCCTCGTATTAGAGATTAAACAAATTTAAATCTCAACAAGATAAAATTCAAGTTTACCCAAATATAAGCATCAACAATTCTCTAGAAATTTTATGTAACACTTACTTATGTAAAACCTAATTTGCTGATTATGATATTTTTATTGAATCCTTGATACAACTGTCACTTCATATCAATAAAAATACACATATTTGTAAACTAGGTTAAATTTATGGTAGTGTCTTGTGTCTCAGACAGACGGCTGCAATGAAGCCGGCGCGGGCGCGTGCGTGAGCGAGCGCGTTACCGGCAGATGTGCGCACACGACCCACCTCTGCTCTCCATACCTTTACACTCGTAAGGAACACCTTTTCATAACACAGTTCGGTTTGTCTACTAGTTCTTTTTACTTTTGTTTTTAAATTTATATCAAGGAATAAGCGAAATATCACATCGTTATATTACAATAGGTATCTTCTGGATCCTCTGGCCTAAACTCTCAATGTCAATAAATAACAAAGAAGACATAGAGTCTAATTTTTCTGGCGAAAATTATAGTACATAGTATATACAGTTTTTATTTTGATGGATTCGTTATCACAAGTGTGCAACAGAGCCGTTTTGTTATCATTCTAGCTATTACATAATATATATGAATAGATTTTACAATTGGAGTAACGGCAAGGTTACAACACATGCAGTTACTTATAGTCAACACAGTGATGTCAACGATTTTTAATTTTTCGTCGACGTCCAACGATAACTCCTGAACGGATAAACCTATAGATGCAACGCAGTTTTGAAAGGAAAAGAGCTGATTAGATTTTGTAATCAACTGGTACATTAATTTGAAAGTAATTATGAAAAAGACATTGCTTTGCCGACTGTTTTTAAGTTTTTTCAATATTTCTCTAAACCTTCCTGGCGAAATAGGTTTAGATTTTCGGGAAGTCTAAGTTTGGCAGGACCCAATCAAATGTTAACCACGTTTCGATCGGCCAAGCCGTCCAAAAGTCCTAAAATTTTTACATACACACACACACACATACACATACACATACATACAGACATATTGACGTAATCGTAAAAATTGACGGAAACGGTTCCTAGGACCTCAAAACGTTGAGATGTAATGAAAACTCGATTTTCGAATATCAGGGCAAAATCAGTAACTTCCTTACCTACAATCGTAGCGGGAAGTTAAAAAAAACATCCGTAGTAGTAGTAACCTCAAACAAATCAACGAAAGTAAACACAATTTATTCATAAATAAAAATATTCATACTACAGTCGATTACCAACAACACTATTGTATGTTAAATTAAAGAACGGAACTTCTGGCACCTTGAGTCAGTCGCGAGAAATAATATGGAATCGATACTATATTTAGTACATTAGTACTATGAATAGACTCGCCCACGATACGTAGCCGTGTAAATCAACGCCCGACTAATGTATTACAAACTCGTTACAGTGGCGTCGGAGACGGAAACAAAACAAGAAATTTTATTTTATACAGACTTTCACTAATGTCATTGTTCACTTATAATTTTGTTTTTGATAGGCATGCCACATTTATTTTTTAGGACACAGATTTGATTATTTTAAGACATACAATGGATAACACGTAAATGATAACTACATTAAAGTAAAGATGTCAAATGAACTCACAAAAGAAAATATGTTGTGTTAACTGATTTACAGTTATCTAGATACCGGGGAAGACCAAGACTGACATACTTGGATCTAATTGATGAGGTGCTATCCAAAGGTTGTGTCAAGGGTCTCCGTAACTGTTGCGTTTGTATGATGAGTCGTGAATGTGAAGGAAGCCAAACAAATCAGCAGGGATCGTGGTGTATATCACTATATTCTCTCTATGTACCATGTAAATGATCTTGCGTCAAGGTATGTATGCAATCACCGCCTATCTATATGTAGACATTCATCGATGTGTGTCTATAATCTAAGTAAAATAGATAAAAGATGGTTACCGACTATCATATAAGTTTTAGACTGATAAGTACATGTATGTTGCAAGAAAAACTAACGATAGCGACATCAATTAGCAAATGTGTACTAAGGCAAGTCAGCCTCTTACAAGCAGCTTACAAGAAAAATTAACAATTTTTCTTAAAAATTCCGAGACAACCAAAGTAAACTTTGTCAATTGTCAACTAGTTTACAACACTTTATTTTAAACAATAAATAAATAAATTCTGTAACATCCCTTGGAATAGATTAAAAACAAATAATTTATTAAAATTGATTTCTTTTTGCTGAATAACCAAACAAAATTGTGTTATTATAATTTCACTACTAAAAAATAAATACAATTCTAAAACCTGTATTTTATCTGGTTATAGTTCACCTGCCACTTATTAAGTCAGTAGCATGAATAAACAACGAAACACATCTTAAAATCTACAAACTGACATGTGCAACGGTGTTTTCAGAGGAAGAATACCCTAACCTTCAGCTTTACACTAAAGCGCATATCTAAAGCGTTTAATGAAGAGCCATCAATGGAAGAACCTAATAAATCGCTTAGATTTTTGGCCCAAGATGCAACGACTCCATCGTAACTGTACAATATTTTAAATCATTTTAAAATACGGCATATACAATTTCCAAAATGG
The DNA here is from genome assembly GCA_036924255.1 of Apodemia mormo. NCBI lineage: Eukaryota > Metazoa > Arthropoda > Insecta > Lepidoptera > Riodinidae > Apodemia > Apodemia mormo. Next base: position 19,723,305 of record JAUPFN010000009.1, on the reverse strand, counting down.
CATAAAATATGCCAAAAAAGACTTCGCTACGCTTAATTCACATCTTAACTACTACATTATAAAATTTTGCATGCACGTTGTCAGGAGTACAACAAGCGTCATATGGCTCAGTTTCGTTAAAAAAATACTGTTTTCGAGGGACAGAAAAATAACGCCTAAGACAAAACGTTTTGGCTTTGCTCGCGTTAAAATTATTTTTTCTATAACTCGATAACATTACTTTTGTTTAGATGAAACATACTCCATTTACTTTTCCAGGCTCCTGATCTTCGACCAAAATAAATTTTACTTTAATCGAAGCTCCTGATGACATGTGTACAAATATCCTGAAGACCGGTAAAAAGCAAAGACATAAATACGTAACAAACTCACTTACGTGTTTACATAATTAGGATCACAACGACATATTTATCTCTATATGACGTATAATTGTATATTATATATGTACATTTTAAATTAAATCTGATTAAAATAACGTCCAATCTATTAATACGCCGTTGCAAGAACTAAAAACCATATCGTCTAGTCTAAAGGTATCCAAGTGCGCCAGTAAAGGGCAGAAGCGATGTGTCGACACATGGCGGCACACCGCAATGCGGCAATGTTCCTCCTATGTACATACATATTTCGAGCCACTCTCCACTTGCTAATACTGTTTTATTTATAAATTCAACGCTCACTGGAAATATTCGAAGCGTTATTATAACAGGACAACCCGATTTATACGTGAAACTTACTAATTACTAAAGTTATAAAGCCATGTTTTAGGATTCTGAATTATTTTACGCATACTTTTTCCATTTATTTTACTAATATTGTGGTGGTGTATCGTTACCTGTGTTGCATGTAGTAGGCATTCTTGAAGGTTAATCTGCTTCTCTTGGCTGCCTCGGGGTGTGGTAGTTAACCAAGACTGCTCAGATGAGGTCCTGGATTCAATTTCTGAGTCAAGCAAAAATTGTTGTTTGATTTACCCTCGAAAATTAAGATCCTAGTAGCTGCAAGCCTGGTAGTTGTATTTTTATACCTTCGTTCTTCGGATAATTACGTAAAGCTTTATAATGGTATTGGATGATTCTACAAAATTCCGGTCTGTTTAATAATGTCCTTATTACGGCGTAAAGTTTTGATACTTGTTTAATACCTGAGTCAAGAGCCTAAGTCAAGAGCTATAAGTGTTATATTTTCAGAGAAAAAAGATGACAATTCCCCTCGCAAACAAAAATTGTAATAACTACCTAATTAAATTATCGAAATTGAATTAAAAAACGATCACAAAACCAGGACATGTAAATAATATACAGTTTTTGATCCGTGTTAATTCCAGCGTTATTAACCGAATTGATACTAAATGATAATGCATCAGTTACTGCTTTTCCCATGACGTTCACTTTTTATTGTCATTGCGAATCGATAAGGTTCATTCGTTTCACTGTACAAACCGCAAATAACTGCAATGCACTGTGAGGATTCTGCTACTAAATTGCAATATCCTTTTAGTAACATCTATGAAATACCTAAATAATTTATAATAGCAGTTTTCAAAAGTACATATCTTGTTACCACGACCCACTCATCACGAATCGGCATTTCGACTTGTTATTTAGGTTTTCAAATATCCTAAAAAAATACACTTGCGCGATCTTATTCTTACTTGGAACGCATAGTAGCGTTCCAACAGAGAATAGGATCGCGCTTGTTACCAACTTCATATCACAAGTGTGAAATAGTTAAGTAAGTCACACACTACGCATATGCGGTAAGATATCTGCATCTGTCCATATGGCTCTCTATACAAACTTAAGGAGCAACACACACTATGCAGATTATATATATATATATATATATATATATATATATATATATATATATATATATATATATATATATATATATATATATATATTACCGTCAAGCATCTGCGGTCACCGACATATATCAACAGACGGTCACAGATATGATCTGCGTATATAAATATAAATTTTTCTGCAATAGATTTTCTACAGATTGTTTTGCAAGGAAATTTAATTTATTCTAATCTGTTTTGCACTTATGGCGTGGCTACATATATCGGGCTACGGCGAAGTATCGCGCTAGCACGATGTATCGACCTATCGTTTAAGTGTATCACGTTAGGGTGACGCGTCATTCCAGTGAACGTCAAACTGCGGTCGACAGATGATATATTTAGCTCGGCCAACACAATCTATACAAATAAATAAAATTGGAGTGTCTGTTTGTAATATTAAAATACCCTTCTTACTAAGCTTTTTACTAAATGCATATGTAATGTATATACGGTATATGCAGAAAAATAACATTTTTACAATTTTTGTATGTCTGTCGGTCTGTATGAATAGAAGCGTGTTCTCTTTTTTGGCGAGTAACACTGCCCGCTCTTCCTACCTGTCTCGCGGCTTGCACTTGAACTTTTGTCGCGACTACGCACTTCGGACGATAGTGGCCAGTGGGGCCCCGACATGAGCAAACAAAAAAGTTTATAGCTACCCAAGTACATAATATGTTACTTCATGTAAAGGTCATATTGATATCATTTTCTATATTAATCTTATAAACTAGCTGAGCCCGTCTTCGTCCGCGTGGAAAATTTCGAAATTAAAAGTAGCCTAAGTTACTCCTTATCGCATCAGCTATCTGCCAATGAAAGTTCCGTCAAAATCGGTTCAGCCGTTCCAGAGATTAGCTGGAACAAACAGATAGACAGACAGACCGACAGGCAGACAAAAATATCATTATCTATATTAATCTTATAAACTAGCTGAGCCCGTATTCGTCCGCGTGGAAAATTTCGAAATTAAAAGTAGCCTAAGTTACTCCTTATCACATCAGCTATCTGCCAATGAAAGTTCCGTCAAAATCGGTTCAGCCGTTCCAGAGATTAGCTGGAACAAACAGATAGACAGACAGACCGACAGACAGACAAAAATATCATTATCTATATTAATCTTATAAACTAGCTGAGCCCGTATTCGTCCGCGTGGAAAATTTCGAAATTAAAAGTAGCCTAAGTTACTCCTTATCACATCAGCTATCTGCCAATGAAAGTTCCGTCAAAATCGGTTCAGCCGTTCCAGAGATTAGCTGGAACAGACAGACAGACCGACAGACAGACAAAAATATCATTATCTGTATTAATCTTATAAACTAGCTGAGCCCGTCTTCGTCCGCGTGGAAAATTTCGAAATTAAAAGTAGCCTAAGTTACTCCTTATCACATCAGCTATCTGCCAATGAAAGTTCCGTCAAAATCGGTTCAGCCGTTCCAGAGATTAGCTGGAACAAACAGACAGACAGACCGACAGACAGACAAAAATTGTAAAATATGTTATTTTGGTATATGTCCCGTGTATACATCCTTATGCATTTAGTTAAAAACGGTTATTTTAATATTTCAAACAGACACTCCAATTTTATTTATTTGTAATAGATGCGAAAGTTTAGAAATGTTTGGATAAATACTTGTTACTCAATCACACAAAAACTATTGAACAGATTTGAATGAAATTTGGCACACACGTAGACAATGACCTGGAATAGTAGCTTACTTATTATTCCAGAAAAATTAGGTGATCCCGCGGGATTCACCAAAAACTTTTATAATTTATTAGTTTAGTTTATCATAATTATGTTGTAGCGTAAGTCCTCAGTCCTGAGCGACTACTGCTAGCGGCTAGGGTGATCTTAGAATTAGGGCGGCTTCATTGAGCCGTCTAATAAATCTAGAACCAATAAATGTGAACTCATTGGAACAGCCTGTATAATACGATCTGCACCAAAAAACAATTGTAGCCAGTTTGAAGGATTCCGCGTGAATATGTCGCTTCGTATATTATCGTATCTGCGAAGTGTATGATACTTTCAGATAAGTTTTTATACGCAGATAAAATATTATCGTATCTGCGTATTGTGTGACAACCTTTAATGTCAGCAAAAAATAATTGTTAAAAAAATATTATTGAGTTATTGAAGAACAAATAACGTTTTATAATTATTACTTTCATCAATAAAAAAATTTGTCAAAAACATCAGTCTACCTGTTTATTTTGACCGCCCCGTTGGTCGAGTGGTTAGCGACCCTGACTACGCAATCGACGAGGCTCGGGTTCGATCTCCGACGGGGACAAGCATTTGAGTGATGAGCATAAACGTTTGTATTTCCGTGTTTGAGTGTTTATTAAATATATTCCAGTACTTACATAATATGCATTTCTATGTATTAGTATCGTTGACTAACACCCGTAACACGAGCAAATAATTTGCTTATTTTGGGGTTAGATCAGCAAGTGTAATTTGTCCCGTGAATATTTATTTATTTATAAGCAATCATTTTACGACCTTTTTCAATATTTTAGTACTAAAATAAGTCAATCAAATGCAGTACCAAAAATCAAAATCAAATTAAGTTTGCAAGAGTCACAGCTTTTTAAATATCAATAGTTAATTGTTGTTTTAAGCAAACTTATTTAATATTTTTAAAATAACTTTTGATTACTTTACGGATTGACTTCAAAATCTTATCAGTTTTTCTCCTTAAACTGCGTCAAATACCGTTAATTGGATCAAAATCGGTTAATTTGTGTTGGATTTATGTATCATAATTTTTTTTTGAAAAAAAAAAGTTTTTAACATTGCTTCGAAATTGATCAACCTATCTATTATGTAATTGAAACAATATTTTAGATCTCAAAAATGAATTGAATGCCATTCCGAAGCTCAAAATTGATCATCGTTTCCGAAATATACAGCTTCTTTTATATCATAACTAGCTGACCCGCGCAGCTTCGCTCGCGAGTATGTCATCGAAATAATTTTTAATACAAATTTCATCCCCTATTCAAGCCCTTCAGGGACTGATTTTTGAAAAAAATTAGCCTCTGCTTGACCCCGAATCTTCCACTGTTTTTATATCAAATTTCATGAAAATCAGTTCAGCGGTTTAGCCGTGAAAGCGTAACAGACAGACAGACAGACTTTCGCATTTATAATATTAGTATGGATGGATATGGAAGTAATATAGCAAACAAGCAGATAGGTCACCAGATGGAACGAGTCAGTCATCCCCTATAGACACCAAAGATGTTAATGTTGCGTATGGTCGTAAAAGGTGACCGATTGGCTATGCAAGTCACTAACATCGTGGCTACTAGGTGGTAGAATTCTGCATAGTCTTGCCCGGGTTTGGTACCACCGCATTACCCGTTCCTGCCGCAATAGCGTCAGTGCTTGTCACTGTCGTGTCCCGGTTTGGAGGGTAAGGTAGCCGGTAGACTTATACACGTGGCATTAGACCTCGCCAAAAAAGAGCAACGTACCATTAACATCTTCAGCGGTGGATTTACACTAGGGGCAGTCGGGGCAAGTGCCCAGGGCGGCAAATGTTTTAGGGCGGCAAAATTTTGAAAGTGACAAAAATTTTTTTTTAGTCTTATCGAGATTCCCCAATACAATTAATTAATTCTATTAATTTATAATCTTTTTTTAAATTGATAATTCAAGAAATTCATTCATTATTTATGAATTATAATTTTGGCACTTTTTTTAGAAAAAAATAATAATCAAAATGATTTTAACAATTTGTTTCCTTGGAGATTTCAAATAATAATCGATTTTTCTATTTTCTGGAATTAAAGAAATTTTATTAGTATTTATTTTTGAAAAATTGAAAAAATTTCGGAATAATTTTTTGCATTTCTTTAAACATCAACTTTAACAATAATCAATCAATTAAAAAAATGTTATAATTTATTGATTTCACCAATTAATTTTAATTTAAATGAAAAATCGTATATTTATTACACTCTTTTTATTAGCTTCACTTGTATGTATGTTTGTATGTTTGTAACCGACTCCTTTGGGCGCGATTTTGACCCACTTTAAACGGCCAGATTTCGTTCAAACTTTGTAGATTTATCGAGGACCGATGACAATACACTAATTTGATAAAATTATTCCATTTTTCAATTTGCAAAATATGATTTTTGTTAATTTATATAATTTTCATCTATAGTCGATAAGGTAAGAAACTTAATTTTATTTTTTTATAATTTTTCTCTACAGTCGATTAATTTTATTTTTTTATAATTTTTCTCTACAGTCGATAAGACAGAACTTGATGTTAATTTTAATTTCCAATAATTATCTTTAGCCGATTTCTCTAATGTTGACAAATTTTGGAATACTTCAACATTTAGATTGCGAAGATTTAATCGACCAATTCGCAATTCAAAAAGTCAGACGTGTTTGCCTGTGAAAAAATTGATAGTATATTATAATTATGAGTCACCCTTAGTGCCAAATTTATAATTGTTAGAAAAAAAAAGAAATATTTATTTATGTTTTTATAATATATAATATAAAAAAGTTTCTGCAGTAAATTAGTTATTTTAATTTTTAAAAATGAAATACATAAACTTTAAGTTTAAGGGAGGGAGGGAGGAAATACGTGTAGAAGGCCGTTGTCATGCTGATTTTTATTAATTTTTTTAAGGTATAAAAATTAATATTATTGATTGAAAATATCAGGTTATTTCATACATATGTTTATGAGTATTTATTCGTATTAAACAACAATATAACTTATCAATAGCACAGAATAATTGTTTAAATAAAAATGGTGCTTATGATGGAGGTCCCATATTCAGCGTAATTGTATAAAGAAAATTAATTTTTCTGTGCCATTGATTTCAGATAAAAATTATAGCTTCTATAGTGCACACCAACTGTTAAGTCGGAAGACAACCTACGATTTGTATCAGCTGAAATCTCCGCTACTTTTCAAGTTATATTGTCGTAAGATATGGAAAAATATAAATATATGTATGAAATAACCTGATAACCTTAAAAAATTAATAAGTAATCAGCATGAAAACGTCTTTCTACACGTATTTCCCCCTAAAGTAAAATTCTAGTAATAGGGCGGACTTTTTTCCGGTGCCCAGGAGCGGCATTGAGTTTAAATCCGGCCCTGAACATCTTTGATGTCTATAGGCGATGGTTGACTCTTTCCATCAGAAGACCCATCTGTTTGTTTGCTATCTTATGATATAAAAAAAAGTTTTGTGCGTATACATACATATATGTATTTGTTTGTATATGTGTAAACATGTAGACATGCATGCACACAGGTGTGTAATTTTTCATCCACAAACGGCTTGAAGGATTTGATCAATATTTGGTATATAGGTAGCACACGCAGATATTTAACACAAAGGCTATTTTTTCATTCCGGAAAAAGTCACTGTTCTATTTAGATTCCCAAAAACTCTAATCCCGCAGAAGCTGCGGGGCGCTCGCTTGTATTATAAATATGAAAATTTGTATTTTTTTTTTGGATGTTAACATTTATGAAACATTAATATGTACTAACAAAATTTAATTGGCCACAATAAATACGACGAATGTGTAGCAGAATAACCCAACAACTCGTTCTGGAAGCGGTTTAGTAGAAACGTTCGCGACCGATTGAGTTGAGGTGCTGGACGGATGCGTGCGATTATAATTAGGATTGTATTTCTGATTCCGACGAAGCTCTGTATGGCGAGCACCGCTGAATTCCATCTGAGTCATTGTGCCCGTTCTGTAGCCTTTATTTTCGTAAAACACTTAAACATTCGCATCATTGTCTTACATTAACTTTACGTATCAACACACTAATGACATATCTCCACCTTAAAACGATTCCTACTTTTTGTTACGAGTGCTATACAGACAACATTTGAATATAATTATACATCAGTTGAATATAGTTCTGCATCATTGTAAAAACTTTTGTTAACCCTGGTAACATCTCAAGAGTAATAAACATTTCAACTTTAGTCAATTCATTTTTTCAGAGTGAATAAAAAGCGATCTAGCATTTCGATCTACTACATTGAAATCCTTTTGGGCATGCAAATTGTTAGCCAGAGTTAAGTTGTAGTTGTGAAAACGAACCTTCTCATACCTCGGACGTTCTTAAAACTATTTTTATTTATGAATGAATGAATAAAAATCGGTTTAGGGCAATATTTTCGCTGTTGTTGGGACGGTAAATAACTACGTGGTTCCAACTCATTGCTGATCCATTGACCATGGCTGACGTTTCGAATGCCAATTCGTATTTTTATGTTGTTACTCATTATTTGTGGACCCAAAAATAAGTTTTCCGCCCTCAGTTTCTTTTATTCTGCAGAGCATAATTTTCGAGATGTGTCTGTGTATGAATGAATCAGTTGTTGTTAACCTGCCATCAGTCGGTTATCAAAGCCTTGTCTGTAAAAGGACGGGACATCACGAGCAGGTAAGGCGACTGAATCAGAGACATACTGAGTCACTTCCTTGAACTCCGGTACACTATTATCTAATGAAATATAAACACCGTAACATAGTTTGCAAAAAACATCGTTACAAGTTACACTTTAAATTTTATTTATTTTACGACGAACTTATGTTAATATTTAACCTACACAATTTAACCAGTGTTGAAATCCCATCTTAATTATTTTTAAATCCAATTAAAACTAAACATTATTTTTTTAATAGTTTTGTTACCTCAGAAGCTGACAAATACTAACTGATTAGGATTTTATAAATTGTATTGGGTTTTCCGTGGGATTTTAGAAATAAAAAAAGAGGTTTACTTTTTGTAAAAACGTAATTGTATAATTCCAGTATAGTTTCATGATAATTATTTCCCTTTTTCTTAAAAAAAAGAATCTCGGAGTCTCTCAGTAAACGTGAGTGGGGGGAAAGTACCAGCGGCGCGATGGGGACGGTTTTGAACTTAGCTGGGGCTCGTAGAGTTGGTGGTTCCCGTACTCGGCGCGTCTGGCTGCAGCACAACGATGTCAAGCCGAAGTCACACCCGCCTTGCGGAGTAGAATGATGAAAGAACGGCACCAGCTTCTGGAAGGCACAGGGAGCAATATCACCCTGTGGTTCCCCGAAGCATCCCGTCTGACCACGTGGCCGGAATGAGTCGGGTTCACATGGAGGGTAAATTCACAAAAACTAACCTAGGACTGATATCCTGGTAACAACTTTAACTCCTTACAAACTTTTACATTTTACGTACTGGTAGTTTCTAAGATCAACAAAAATTAAAAAGAGTTATTTATTATATAGTACAGAAATATTACAAATAGCTATATTAATATTTTGACCTTGATCTAGGTCGTTCTGGAAATTTCCATCTCTAACAAACAACTAAAAGGAGTTATTTCAGACCCTAATCATAAAAATCCTACTTTATTGTTAAAAAATGTGGATCTCAAGTTTAAACTGAATTAAATTGGTATGATTATTAAATTAATTGTACGTTACCGAACACCCCGGTCAACCAGCGAGCGCCGCCGTAGATCCCCCGGACAAAGAATAAAAAGACATATGGACGTGACGACGTGTGGACATTTCGCGCTCCCAGCAGAGGAACGGGGAATTGACTTCGGGGCTTTTGGCACCCTGGTCAAAGTATCATTCGCTAGCTCTGAAAAGGGCTAGGTCATTGGATAAGGATAGTTTATGAAATTTTCCTAGGGTGTGCAGTAATAGTAATGAGGGTGTTCCGTGAGAGATAGGTGGTACTCAACACCTCCACCCCCCCCCCCCTCAATTTCTTCACACCACCACAGGCGATCGCCCCGCCGGGTTAGACCCATGAGCGAAGCCCGACAAAGCGACCCGCGGCCCCAGTGGCGACTTTGGTAGTGGAGGGGGAGGGGTGAGACGATCTATAGGTTCAAAATATCACGGGGGTATGGCCGCGCGTCGGGAGGGCGCGCGTGCCAGGGAGCTATATTTTGGATTTCGGGGAGGGAAGAGGAGTCGGCTCTATTGAACATGTTGGTGGCGAGTTTCTTGATGAAATCCTCCAGGCTCTCCATTTTTAAATCACGGCTTATTATCGTTCGTTGGTAGCATATCTTGGGGCGTTTGTGATCCTACGCAGCGCTACGTTCTGCTTGCATTGTAGGGTCAAGCGGAAGCTTTGTGCAGTGAATTATTCTTAGAGGGAGCCTGGAGTTCAATAGTGGACGGAGTACAGTACCACTTTGGCCTGGTTGGCCACAGTCTTGACATGGCCTCGCATGGTGAGCGCGTTGTCAATGTTTACCCCCAGGGTCTTTGCGGATCTGGTCCATGTGATGTCCTTGGCCTTGGAGTTTAAGTGAGGTGAGAGCCTTGCTAGTCTTTGTCCGTTTTGGCAGGAGCGCCAGGGTTTTGGTGACGTTCACCGATAACCGCCATTTTCCTAGCCAATCTGGTAGTAAGTCCAGGGTCTTCTGTATTCTGCTGATTGCGAGAGTGAGCGATATGGAGATTGAAGTATATGCTGCGTCATCGGTGAACAAAGCCAGAGAGCAGCCGTCTCCCACCGGAATGTCGTTTGTGTAGACCGAATAGAGATTTGGCGAAAGGCAGCTGCCCTGTGGTACTCCTACTGTGATAGTTTTGATTGTCGATAGATGGTCTTCTACTATGACTCTAAATGTCCTGTTTTCAAGGAAGGACGCAACGATCTTAATAAGTCTTCTGGGGGCGGTGGTGTGTGCTAGCTTGTAGAGAAGGGCCCTGTGTCAGACCCTATCAAAGGCCTTCTCCATGACCAATAAGACTGCGACTGCCTGCTCTTTTTTATTGCGTGCTGAGGCGAACGTGTGCAGCACCCTTTCTAATTGTAGGGACGTACTGTGTTCAGCCCTAAACCCATATTGCTCATTTTGAGATTTTATGTGAGGTTCCAGTTTGTGCTGGAAGAGTTTCTCGAAGACCTTGGATATTGACGGTAGCAGCGTGATAGGACGGCAGCTTTTTGGGTCACGATGTTTTTTCTCTGTTTCGGTATCATAATGATATGGACTAACTTCCAGACTCTGGGGAACTCGCCGGAGCGCAGAATACCGTTAAAGAGTCTGGTAATCTAAACGATGGTTTTGTAAGGTAGGTATCTCAGAGCTTTGATGGTGATAGTGTCTGGGCCCGGGGCCTTTCTTGGTTTTGTCTGGAAGATTTGCCTCCGTACCAGCTGTGGAGAGAAGTCGGTAGAATCTTCTGCAGGGTCGAGATTTGATGTAAGGTAAGCTTCAAGAAACTCCTCGATCCTCTGATCATTAACAGGTTCGTGGCTGGGGTTTGGGCTGACTGGCGCTCCAAGTAGTTTGCGAAAATTTCTGCTCGGTCCTCCGCACGGTATCTGGGAGTGCCGTCTTCATGTCACAGTGGTCTCACCGGTTGTGGCGCTTTTGTTAGCGGGCGACAGAGGCGATGAAGGGAACCCCAGACGTCAGCGCCCTCTTGAAGTCGGGTGTCCCAGCTTTCGGTGTTAATCCGTTCTAGGTCGGCTTTGACTTCAGTCGAGAGCCTATTGAGAGCGTTTTTAAAGGTAGGACATCGATTGTTCTGCCAATGGCAGCGTAATCTTCTCTTCTTTTGAATTTTATCTCGAAGAAAATTGGGTAAAGATGGAAGAAGGCGAGAAGAGTTGATGTTTATTGATGCCGTGTCCAGGGCTTCTCTGATATTGTTACTTAGGCTCTCGGCCAGTCTATAAACTTCCTCGGCTGAGCTGGCGGGATAGTTTGGAGTGCTTGCATCTATATGTTCTTGGAACTTTGTCCAGTTTATGACCTTCTTTGGCATTGGTGGAGCGACTCTGGTAGGAGGGTGCTGGATGGTCGCGAGTACTGGCAGGTGGTCAGAATCCATGTCGTCAGGGATGACCTCTAGATAGATAGTTTGATTTAAGTTTTTGTGGACCAGGAGATCGAGAAAGACATGTGGACGGCGCGTGTCCGCTTATATACCCATCGGCGGAAGAAGAGAACCCCGACGCCGGTGCATCACTACTAGTGTTGACCCATTGGGACCGCGAATGTAACGGACAATCGTAACCGTTACAATTTTTGGAATAGAGTATACTTCCCATTTGTTCACATATGAATTTTGTGACGATCTTAAGCAAGATTCCTGAGATAGAGCAGTTTAGGTGTTGGTTGTAGCAGTCTTCTAACAGAATAAGAAGACATTTTTGTAGAAAGCTTCGTCATTGTATAACATTAAAATATTCATCTATGTATTAATATGTAAAGTAAAAACTTTGTTCCGTTTTTGAGACAATTACGCGAACAGTAGAGTATGAAATTTGACACAGTTTAACTTTATATTGCAAAGAACTATAGAAGTTTAATATTTTCAAATAATATATATAAATACATGAAATTAACAAAAATAAACATTAAGCACACTAAATTCATGGGCATACATGATAATATACACATACGTTTACTGTTCTTTACGTCTGTTGAGAAACTTATAAGATACTTTATACAAGGACGAAATCGTTATTTTTTGATACTGATTACACCTGTCTAAATTCACCGAAATCATGTGAGTAACGCCAGGAGCATCAACTAGTAAAATATCTGGGAAAACTAAGAGCGTATATGACTTTAGTTTCTACAATTTCCTATTATGATATAACTTGTTGTAGAATCATGATTTGTATTAAACAGTTTCATTATAAAATAAATTTACGAATATTTCATTACGTCTAACACAAACAGGATATATTATTAAGTTCAAGTTTAACTTAAAGAAACGAATTAACATATTTTCATTTGGTGTTCATCGCAACAACTTTCTCAACCGTGAAGAGGGGAAATCGTAGAGGCTGACGGTATATTTTATTTACAGTTAATCATTATTATCAGTGTTTAGTTCACATAACTCACTTGGCCTTTTTCAGAACACTAGCTAACATTTGGAAACAACATTAGATAGATTACATTAATATGGTCCTTTAAATTGTTATTTAATTCAGTTTGATAGATTTTAAGCATGTAAACTCAGCATTTAAACTGACCAAATACTTATACATTTTGAGCGAAAATATTTAACTTATATACATATCTTTAACTTCATTTTAACTAAAGAAACTATAACTGCTAATAAAAGCATCACACACATATCCTCCCGTCTAAGAGTAGCAATGACTTCGGTAGAGAAATATAGGTTTTTGACGTTATGTTCTCGATCTCACTCTACTGGTCTGCAAGCAGTAAATCTGGCAGGCGATGGCAGACTGCGTTTGTTACTGCGCAACGTATTTGTTGAGCTAAATTAACAATATTTTCAATTATTTTAAAAAGGTTATTTTATATGCTTTTTAAATTATTAATTTAGATTATTAAAATCCATGTTGATCCCAGGCTTCTTTGAAGAATAGGTTGTTAAACCAAGCGAGAGGTCGACTTAAAGCTGTAAAGTATTTCGGTACTACGCTGGTAATCAGGAAAATAGCTGGAAAATAAATTGACGAAAATGATATAAAATAACTGAATTAATTTTAAAAGTATATAGAGAAACTATGATTTTTTTAACTAACATTAAAGAATCTGAAATATAAATTAATTGCAAAATTATACTATTTAAATATTTGAAATTTTTGAAGAGTATTTTTAGCGCTGTGTAAGTAGATAAGGAAGTTACTGATTTTGCCCCAATTTTCGAAAACTGAGTTGTCACTTGATCTCCACATTTCGAGGTCTTAGGAACCTTTTCCGACTATTTTCACGAAGACGTCAGTATGTCCGTATGTATGTATGTATGTATGTATGTGTGTATGTATGTGTGTATGTATGTGTGTATGTAAACACCTCTTAATTTTTGAACGGCTTGACCGATCGAAACACAGTTAATGGGTTTCGACTGGGTTCCATTTAACTATCACTTCCTAGAAATCTGAACTTTAAAAAACTTTGAAAAAATGCTTCCAGATTAATGCACCTATTAAATACAATCGAATCAGCTCTATTCCATGAAAAACAGCGTTCAATGCCGTTTCCTGCATCAAAATTGGTTAATCTTTTCGAGAGTTATCGTTGACGAAAAATTTTGAAAAAAAGCGTTTTGTCGGCATGACTTCAAAAATTTTCAACCAATAATTTCTTAATCAATTACGATATTTTAGTACTGAAACCGTACGTCAAACGCGATTTCAAAAATTAAAATCGAATAAAATTTTCAAAAGTTACAGCTTTTCAAATATTAAAATTACGTCGTTATAGCATACTTAGTTCATATTTTTAAAATAATTTTCAGAATAATATGTGTACTATTTTTTTAAATCTCCCATAATTAAAAAACTACGTCAAATGCCGTAAATTGGGTTAAAGTCGGTTGATTCGTTCGAAATATATCAATGACGAAATTTTTTTTAAATGTTTGTTTTTTATATTTATTCAAAGTATCTATTTTTTAGCCAATAAAACAATTAAGAGCTCAAAAATTGCGCTGAATATCATTCGAAAGATCAAAATCCAACATAATTTTGAAAATATACATCTTTTCGAAAATTCAATTACTTTATGTCATTTTTATTCAAAAATCTATGCTTAGGTATAATTTTTGCTTCTTTGAGTTTAAAATACCCCAATTTAATGCGAATTTTAAGGGATCCTGCAGGGTCAACCAGCTTACAGATTTTTATAACCCAAAAACCTTCACATAAATCTTACACTTCTACATCTTCACTGCTCTCGTTTTTAACAAACTTACTTCAAATTGTAAATATAATTTTCCGACTAACGTACAGATTAATTAATTCCAAAATCCTCGTGAAAAACAGCATCGAATTACGTAAACGGGAAAACTCGCTTGATTCGTTCGGGAGTTATCGTTGAAGATAACTTTGGAAAAACGTTTTTTCGATTAATTTAGAATTTTTTTTCAACTTATCGATTTTGTGACCGAGACAACTCATTCAGTGCTTACAACTGCATTAAATTTCATTCGAAATTGCGTCCAGAAATTGCAACTTTTCAAAATAAATAAAGCGTCGTTTTCAGTGATAAACATAGTCTGGCCCTATATACTGTTACAATTAAAAATAAACAAAATATTACATTGAATTTGGAATCTGTCATTTTCATTTTATTTTTTCTCATTTTCGCGCAAAATTTTCAATATTTAATGATATTAAAATGGAGTGGGGTTGTAAAGAGAATAGAATCGCTGTGATTGCATTACACAAAGTAGGTATGGGGCCAAATACAATTTTAAAACTCTTCAAACGCTTGGTATTAGTAGAATGTTTGTGTACCGGGCTATTGAACGGTACAATGAAGCCTCCTTTATATGTGACAGAAAAATATCTGGTCGTCTACGTAGTGTTTGTAAGAAAAAGGCGATCAAAGCAGTAAGGGAAAGAATTCGAAGAAATCCTGTCCTGTCTTGGAAGATGAAGATAGCACCTAGAATTATGTTGCGTATTTTAAAATATGCCTTGGGACTTGCAGCTTATAAGAGATGCATTGGTCATTTGTTAATTGGTAATTTAAAAAAGAATAGGGTGGTAAAATCAAAACAACTACTTGAGCGGTACGAAAAAGGGAACCCCACTTTTTCGTACAAAAAAATTTTGTTTACGGATGACATTTTTTTTTACAATTGAGCAATATCTTAACAAACAAAATGACCATGATTATGCTCAAAACTGTAAGGAAGCTTCTCGTTTCGTTAACAGAGTAGGACATGGGCATTATCCGACTTAAGTGATGGTTTGGTGGGGTGTTAGCTATGAAAAAGTGACAGCCATTTTTGTGTGAAAAAAGTTTTAAAACATCGGCACAAGTGTAACAAGATACCATTCTCCATTCGTTATCATTCTTGAGAAGATAGTTAAGCCCGTTAACAAGACCATGTTCAATACCAAGAATGATCATATCAGAAGGACTCGGCGCCGGGTCATAAAGCTTGATCCAACCAATCTTGTTTGGAAACCAATGTTGCGGACTTCATCAAAACTGAAGACTGGCCGTCATCTAGTCCCGATCTCTATCCGCTGGATTATATGTTATGGTCAGTTTTAGAAAGTATGGCTTGCTCTAAATGCCATGATAATCTGGAGTCCCTAAAACAATCCATCCAATCCACACATATACACACTCAGGTACTTATAACATCCCTGTTTTTGCGTCGGGGTAAGTAAGTAACAGTACAGTATTGGACAAGTAATTGCATTAATAATCGCTTGACGGATTGCCAGATTGCCTGTTGGCACCGCCGCACTAAAAATATAAAAAAAAATCATATATTTACCCGTGTTGGTCCAATTCTCCTTTGAAGAATAGACCATCTGCCGTTCTTCCAGACAGGAGAGCCATCTGCTTTTTGCTATTTTATTAAAAAAAAAACAACTCATGTTCTCATTAACTCATTGAACTAAATGCGACTTAAATACTTGTATATCGTAAAGTGCAAATGTTTAAAACTTTTAACAAAACTTTGTATCACATAATTGCTAATTACCACTCTTAAAAAAACAATCTGTCTTCAAATTTGTATTAGTATCTCGTTACTATACTGGCCTATTCACATTACAAAGTGAATTATAAATAAATAAACAACTTTAAGAAGTTGTACAACACATCCGTCACGGTAATTTAACTCCAAATTAATATAAAGTCATCAAAGACAAAATTAAAATAACAAGAAAAACGACCTTGAACAAGATTATATTATTCAAACAAACGAGTTGTCATAACAAAATTCCATACTAATTATAAATAAAATCAACTGAAAAACTCAAAGGATGTAAAAGGGCAACATGATTTTAACTCCTAAGTTCTAAGTTCACCTACTAAAATCTATAAGGTTTAGATTAATAATGTTATTAAATACAATTTAGTTTTATTTAAAATATCTGTAAAACAATATCAGCATGTACTAGGATGACATAAAGCTGAGGAGTTCTGCCACCTATCTTCGTAATTATACAAAATCACTGATACTTTTAAGCAATACGGTAAGTCAGCTGAATATTTATTCATTGGAGTATTTTCTCCCTTTCCCTATTATTATAAGCTCTATCTTATAGCCCTCCACTTTATATTAAATTAGTTTTACTATTCAAATTCCTATTTAAATTACTTTCTCTTTCTAGACAATCTCCTCGATAAACTTTGTCAAATCAACTAATATATATTTCTGCTAGGTGATTTTAATACCTGCCTCATCATATAAAATTCTCGCGCTAATGCTAACCTCAAACTCACCAAACACCAGACAAACTCTATTCGGTCTAATTATTGCCTACCGATTAAGATTGTCTTAACATTGATTGTCCAGCTCCGTGGGAATCATCTTTTGCCATCATTTATTTCTACCTTTCTTATAAAATTCATATTCTAAAGTTAAAAAAGTCTGTGTACATATTTAGACGGTCTTTGATGTGGGAGACTTAAGAGACGTTTTTAGTGCCATTAATTATTACTTCTGCACAGGCCATTTTTGTCACTTCTTTTTTGAGGACACGCTTATTCCCGGACATTGTAAATTCATAATGTTTTGGCAATTCTTAAATATTTTCAAAATTTCCTTTGGGGCACTGCGTGCCCCCAAAAAAACCCTGCTCCTGAAACTGTTGTCTTTGGCTATGGGCAGAGACACAGAACAAATATTAATTCCGTGGGCAGAGATTGTTGAATCATTAGATTCTACTCGACAATCCTACTCTATATCATATCTCATATATTTTAGTTCTCTTAATTGCTGTGTGTCTTTTCTTTTTTTAGTTATTAGGTTATATTATTGCATTGCCTAAAATATTAATTTCTACTTGTTGGTTTTTGAACTATATATATTCTTTCATTTATTTAATCAAAGTTGTAGAACACATTGTTCATGGAGTACACTACATCGTCCATAAAAACTTTTGTACCCTTATTAGCTCGTCTTCTGTGACGTTTATAGAATTATTATAGCTTTTATTTAAGTCGCTGATGATATGGATCAGATCTCTAAATATTTGTTCATTGAACTGGCTAAGATCTTTTTGGTCCTTCTCAGCGGACTTGCCATAAGGACATACATATTGACAACAGCATACTGGTAGAGGACCTCAGGGTCACGATTTTATTCTCCTTCCTCTTCTTTATTAACACAATTACTACGACAATTCCTTCAAAATTACATCTTTATGCTAATGATCTCCAGCATTCTCGTCATTGTAACACTACAATTTTTTCTTTTTTTATATCATAAGATAGCAAACAAGCATATGGCTCTCTAATGGAAAGAGAAACTATTACCTATAGTCATTAAAGATGTTAATGATGCGTTGCTATCCGTGTGTCGGAATGGCAATGTCACATGCATAATCCTACCGGCTACCTTACCCTCCAAACCGGAACTGACAATGACAACCATTGGCGCTATTGCCGAAGGAATAGGTAAGCCGGTGGTACCAAATACCCGAGCGAGACGTTGCGGATCTCTACGACCTAGTAGTCACGACGGTAGTGACACGTATATAATCGGTCGACTCAGTAGGTATTTTTCTGCAAAGGAGTCCGGATCAACACGGGAGTAAATTATGTAACGATTAAAATAAATAAAATTAACTTATATCGCCAAAGAATTCATTCCTCGGCAAAATCCCTTGGTTTCTTTGTCACTAATTTAAGGATCAATAAGAGTCGTTATGTGCTTAGTCATTTAACCCACCACGTATCAACTATTCTATAAAACTACTACTGCGCTTTCACATACCATAAAGAATTTGGGTCTTGTGTTGACCGCCGACTCTTGTGAATCTCATATTAGTACTAAGATAATCCTGGTGCTCTTCATTACTCTTCATTTCAATACAATTCAATTCAATTCAAATATCTTACAGCAAACTCAATGTTTGCATTTGTTTAATCACAATCTACATTATTCTACAATCGATAGCGAAGCCAAAAATATAGTTTTTAGAATTTTTGTTTGTTTGTCTGTATGTATGTCCGGGGTAAACCCAAAAAGAACTGCACGGATTTACTTCAAATTTTGCATGAATATTACTAATAGGTCGGGTCAACATATAGGCTACATATTATCACGCTATCACATACGGGGGAGGAGCTGTGCGGAGTAAACGAAGTCCGCGCGGACGAAGTCGTGGACAACAGCTAGTTTATATATATATATATATATATATATATATATATATATATATATATATATATATGAACAAAACAGTGGTAAGCATTGACGATATAGCGACAGGAATGGGTAAGGCGGTGGTACCAGACCCGGGTGATAATATCACGTTTGAGCAATCGCTCGCCTTTTACGAACCGCCTGACCGAACGACAAATTCTCTATTCTTCAAAAGAGGTCCAGACCAAGCGGAGAAAAATTACGATCAATGTGATCCTCAGATCCAATCATATTATTCTGACAACTGACATGAACCAGGTTACATTTTACATATCTAAATTCATACTGGCAGAATTCACAGGCATTGTTATTCAAACATTCAAACATTTAAAGTACGTTAATAAATTTATTAAAATTTTATTTGATATGTACAGTAAAAATCACTAATGTGTGATGGAAACAAGCCGGTTGCCACGCGCGATTGGCGACATATTTTCCGAACGAAGCGCAAAACAGGTTTGTGCATAAGGGAGGAGTATGTTACTTACGAAGCCGACATGGTCGCTTGCCACATTGCGTTATGAGGTACTTACGACCGCTCTAATATCGTTTATGTGCGTAACTTGTACTCTCATAAAAAAATACTAGATTTTTCTTTTTGACAGATGACTGTTAATGAGTCGAATTTTATATTAAAATTTGTTTATGTAGATTCTTGCACGTTTTTATATAAGTGGATTGTGCACGCACTGCACACAATCAAACAGGATGATTCTCCTGATATGTGATAACGCGCGAGAACTTAAGGCGCGGTACCATTCGTGTAGTGTATCACATACATGAGTTTAACAGTTACCTTACCCTCTGAATCGGAATCTATCATATCAGAAACAATTAAGGCGGTGTACCAAGCCTCGACGAAACGCTACAGAACTCTATCACCTAGTTCGTAGTCACGATGTTAGTTGCACGTATTAGCCTTCTCTAACCCTTTACAAGATGCCTAGCAATAAGCTAGTTTACATAATCTGGTCTTGATCCGGGCTCCTCAATTACATAGATTTATGTACATAATTAGCTGACAAGCAAACGCTGTTTTTGTTTGTTTGTTTTCATATAGTATAAATTATTGAATTACTAATATCGCTATTATAAAATAGGGGTTGATAGTAGAATAATTTAGGGTTGTATGTATTTTTTAATGCCACATCATAAAAAAAATTAAAAAAATTTGGGGTGGACCACCCTTATCACTTAGAGGTATAAAAAAGATAACCTATCCTGAAGCCTACTGAATATACATATAAAATTTAATCAACATCGGTCAAGCCGTTTCGGAGGAGCATGGAAACTAAAACCGTGACATAAGAATTTTATATACTAACAATACCCATGCGAATAATTCGCACTATTTAAATGGTTCTCAAGTTGATTTGAAATTGAACAAAAAAATTACCGACTGTCAATCATGTTGACGTTGTTTCAAAATTAAAGCTGTCAGATGGCAGCATTGCTGTATTATGTCTTAATATATGTATATAATTTTAATTTTATTTTAATAATTCATAAATATAATTTCATTTCACAAGTAATAATTTTTTTAATTGTTGATGGCGGTAGAGCAAGAAATTATCTATAAAATGATATAGAATTTATTTGGAGTTATTGTGAGGTTTTCTCTAAAAACGGACGAAAAAATCTTAACCTTAGCGTATTAATATATTATATAATAATTAGCCAGGACCAATACGAAAAAAACAATAACCTTTAGTCAGATGTAGAGTATATGTGTATTCAGAAATAGACATGCCATTTGTTAGTATATTACAACTTTTAGGATAGGTTTAAAATTTAAACGCATACAACACACATGCACACACAGAGCTACACACATACTCGTATAAGCGTGTGCTTATTTTGGAACACACTAACTTTTGAATTTATCTATATATTATTACGTGAAGGAAAACTTTGGATCCCTTTTTAATGCAATTGCGTGAACGGTAGAGTATAAAATTTGGCACAGTTAAAGTTTATATTGCATTGAGTAATGCAGAAACCTAATATTTTTAAATAAAATTCATTAGAAATACATTACTACTAATAAAAACATTACACACACAACATTCATGTGACACACATGATAATATACACTTATGTATAGGTACTTACTGTTTTCTTACGGCTCAAGTCACATCTTAAACTTGAAAGAGATTTTATTGTTTAATCTACAAATGGTCCTGGTCAAATTTTGGCTCAGGCGATTACCAGAAATATATCAAATAGCGGAATAAAAGAATATTAAAATAATACTAATACTAATTTTACTAACGAGATTCGCTTATTGACACACAATCAGTACCTACTAAATAATAAATCATTTTGATATTTATCGAAACAGCAATTAAAATTATCAAGGTTAATATGACTGGGTATTAAAACCTTATCATGTTTTACCAAATTTCTGTTAAAATATGCGGAAACGTTTTCACTGGTTGTCTTGTTGATAGAATCTTGTTGCCGTATACGCCTAGGGACGCCAATTGATACAGGGGCTCGAGTTCGATCCCCGACAAAGTAAGCATTTGTATACTGAGTAACTATTGCTTTAGTGTTTCTGGGTCGGGGATCAAAGTGTTTATTATTTTTTTAACATCGTAAGGTAGCAGTCAATCAAACGGCTCTATTTATGAAAAATAAAACTTATAAACTAATAAAATTACGTAAAATATTATTTATTAAATTAGTTAAATTTTATTTTCACAAAAATATGTAAAATGTTATTTTCAGAACGAAATATTTTATATTTCTTTATAAAACACGCGGAGATTTAGGTAAAGTTAGTTGTAAAAAATATTTCGACAAAGTTTCCGCATCGATATTACATAGATCAAATTCCTTAAAATCTCAGCCACTGGCCTAAAGTTTGGTTGTATCTGTCCCGACTGAACATCTCAACATGGTAAGGATCGACTGCTCGCATATACAGGTAGCACCGAAATTGAAGGCGTGATGAGGCTGGCAGTGTCTCTGTGGAGAGGAAACTCAGACGTAAAGCAGTTGACGCACCGGTCGCTGACTTGTGCAGGGTCTAACAAACTGGGTTAGTTGCTAAAATCAGAGCTATCTAAATGCTGGAAAGACACGGCGAGACTTGTCTCCTTAGTGATTCTTGGTCTGCCCTTAAATGCCTGTGGCAACAAAAAATGAACCCAATGCCACAAAAATCCGGAACCGGGCAAAAAGGTCGCCTCTAGTACCGAATTAGAAATTAGCTGAATTATTAATAAAGAATTGTATAAAATTATCGAGATAAGTTATTTTTGAAACTTTAAACATCGTATCGGTGTCATATAACACATAATTAAAACAATCGAAACTTACCGATATTTTTTACGGTCATGCTTTTGGCCGTAAATTTATTTTGCTAAGACAGGTATGTTTTTGTTTGTAAGCTTAAAATAACGAACCACTGAATTTTAAGACAATAATTATATCGTCTTAACGTACAATTCATTTTTTCAACACACAAAGTATTTGTGGTAAAAATCTTTAAGGAAACACAAACATAACCTTTTTTGGAATATAATCTATATACCTGATTAGTATCACAACTCGATTCTACTATTTTGTCTAGATAACAAAATGTATCAATTGATTCGATATCTGTGGAATGTTTAATAAATGCATAATATAATATGTACCTAATTGGCAACGTCATAATATTGAAGCGAATTTCCTTAGCAACTTTTATATTTTATAAAATTCAGCCTTGTCGATAGTTTGATTCGTATTTAAAAGCGAGTTGACAAAAATGTAAGATAATCGATACTTCCCAGTTCAAGCATTGAACTCAGGCTCACAGAGTACCTAAGTGAGGCGACGGATGCTGCTCAACACAAATACGTTTCTGCTCAGCAAGTGCTACTTGGGGATTTCAATGCCAAGTGGCTATACCCATACCAGTGCACTGACTTCGTTGGGAGAGATGCGTAAACTCGCTATAGCGTTAAACCTCACCCAGCTAGTTCAAGGAGCGACGCGGGTTCCTGACGTTGAGGGCAACACAGCCAATTGCTTAGACCTTCTGCTGACTGCGGATCCGGACCGCTACTCGGTGGCGATTTCCTCGCCGCTTGGTAGCTCCGATAACTGTCTGGTGAAATCTATATCCCTCTACTCGTCGCTCAATCCCAGTCCCAGGGGCTCTCGGCGCGTGTGGCGAATACAAGTCAGCAGATTGGGACGAGATGCGTTCCTTCTTTGCGTCTTACCCCTGGCGGCCTCTCTGCTTTTCTTCTGAAGACTCCTCGACCTGCGCGGATGCTGTGACTGTTGTGCTGCGACAGGAAATGGAATATTTTATCCCTTTCTCCGATGTAGCCATATCCATCAAAGCTCAACTCTGGTTCAGAGCCGATTGTAGACGCGCTGAGGTGCTAAAGCGTGAGGCATATCTGGTTTGGATTAATGCTCAACACCGCAAGGCCAAGGACGTATCGGAGAAGAAGAAAGCCTTTAACCGGGCCTCCAAATCCTGCAAAAAGGCTCTACTGAAAGCTCGATTCGACCATGTCAGCCGTATTGGGAACAAACTAGCTTCGTACCCCCGAGGTAGTAAAGCGTTTTGGTCCCTGGCAAAGACGGTTGAATCGAATTTCTGCCGCCCTTCACTACCTCCACTGTTAAAGCCGGATGGGACTCTGGCTCACACCACTGTAGAGAAAGCAAACTTATTCGCTGCTCTATTAGCGAAAAACTCACGTCTTGATCCCGCCAACGCGAAACCTCCCAGTTTACTTGGATGCGATGTGAAAATGCCGGAACTTCGTATCCGTCAGACTGAGGTGCTTAAAACGCTGCGGAATCTTGATGTGAGCAAAGCCAGTGGCTCTGATGGGATTCCAGCAATAGTATTTAAAACCTGTGCGCCTGAATCCGCTCCTGTCTTAACACGCCTCTTTCGCCTTTCGATGACGACCGGAACGTGCAGCCTGTGCCTTAAAAGGGTAGTCGTGCTAAACCCTCTAACTATAGCCCAATTTCAGTCACGTCCATACTCTGCAAGACTATGGAGCGTGTACTGAACAGGAGGCTAATCGCACACCTAGAAGTGAACGATTTACTCAGTGACCGCCAATACGGGTTTCGCCGAAATCGGTCCACTGGGGATCTTCTAGCGTATGCCACCTACGTCTTGAGTGCAGCCATCGAGAATCATGGTGAAGCGCTAGCTGTCTCTCTTGACATCTCTAAGGCCTTTGACAGGATCTGGCATGACAGTCTTATTAGCAAGCTTACTTCGTACGGTATACATACTGGTCTCTGTGCCTGGATCTCAGATTTTCTGAGTGGCCGATCGTTAGGGTAGTCGTCGACGGCTGCTCGTCCGACCAAATGGGTACAAATGCCGGAGTCCCTTAGGGATCCGTTCTCTCCGCAACTCTGTTCCTGCTTCTTCAACGGTCTGCTGAAGCCCGGTATCTATGGGTATGCAGACGATCGCACTGCTGTGGACAGTTACATATCCAGCGCGCGAGCCACGGCATCCACGGCACAGATCCAGTCTCTCAGAGAGGCGATGGTCGATCGTATGAACCTGTCCTTACAGGCAGTCTCCGATTGGGGCGATGCCAACCTGGTCAAATTTAATGCAAATAAGACCCAGGCGTGTCTATTCTCCGCTAAACGAAGTCCATTCCGCCTATCTCCGTCTTTTCAGGGTGTGTCTGTGTCGATAACTGACCACCTCGAGGTCCTTGGTATCACCTTAACGCCTACTCTTAAGTTTGGTTCGTACATCGAATCGAAAGCCCAAGTTGCCTCAAAAGTTCGTGCATGGAATGCTGCTCTCACCTCTGGGATGGATCCGCCAAATACCAGCTGGAGACGCTTGAGGCGATAGAGAGGCGTGCCAAGAGGCTCATAAACGACAATGACCTGGTAGGCAAAAAACTCCAGAGCCTCGCTCATTGCCGCAGAGTGGCTAGTTTATCGGTCTTTTATCGGATACATTTTGGAGAGTGTGCTGCGGAATTGCACGATTGAATTCCGCCATCCCCGTTTTTCTATCGACCGTCGAGGCGCACAGATACTAGGCATCGCCATATGGTGGACGTTAAACGTACCCGAACAAAGCGGTTCGACTCGACATTTTTCATCCGAACAACAAGGGACTAGAATATGCTTCCTGAATCTGTGTTGCCCGACGGGTACAACCTGGGTATCTTCAAGAGAAGAGTGAACAGGTACCTTCTAGGGAAGCGCGTTCCATCGTAGACCGCATCTTAGCTTGCTATCAGGCGAGATCGAGGTCAAACGCTTCCCTATCGACTAGTAAAAAAATTGAACTCTTATTTATTAAACCGATAAACGATCGAAAAAATGTCACTGTGCGCTTTGATTACAATGAATTTCAAATCCAAATTTAAACATCTAAACAGATGTATATACTATATAGATAACAAAATCGATTAAACCTATGCAGAATAGTTAGCAATTTCAAAACTTTTTTTTAATTTATTTTATATTAACCCCACTTTTTATAATTAAGCAGATTAAAGCCCGCCCGGAGAACATTTTGATAAATACCTAGCGGCCCGGTACGTGCTTCGCTACGTATAAAGTTAAATATTAAAAATGTGATAACAGATAAATGAAGAACCGCTCTACCGATATTGTGCAAACTTCACATAAACCATCTACTAAATAGTCCGAACAAATCCTAAGCATTTGGTTTGGATAGGTGAGCCCGTTCTTGAGTTATAAAATTACAACGAAAAGTGGCATTGATTTTTATATATATATATATATATATATATATATATATATATATATATATATATATATATATATATATATATAGATAAATGTACATACCTATTTCGAAAATTGACCAGAATTTTGATCCATGATTCTAATAATATGGGATTAAATGCAGCACCTGACGTTATTTTCCTTAAATTTAATAAGATCTCTTTCTTCAACGTACACATATCGCACATTTAGTTGAGTAAGAAGTAAGAATTGATGGAGTTTTACTGGGATCTTGAATATGTTTATCTTGAAATGTATTCATGATATGCATAACTCATCAAAAAGCTTATTTGTCAACTCTACTTAAACAGTAAAGTTTAAAATAAAGTCCTCCAGATCTAGTGAAAACAGTAACTAGCAAATCGTCTATTTTAAGAAACAGTAGCAGGTGATCCATGATGCTATTATATCGCAAGGCGACAGGTGTCGAATAGTTTTTTTTATTCAAGCTCAATTTGTATCATTGGGTCAGGAACATATATTAAGCGTTTTATCCATGCTGGTTTAACTATTTAGCTATTCCAATTTAGTATTAAAATTGCTAAAACAATCCATACCTCTTACAAACACTTTTTTGTATCACAGGGTAGCACGCAAGCAGATAGTTACCCCGATGGAAAGAGATAACCGTCACATATACGGTACAGTTTACACACCAAAGACGTTAATGACGATCTTGAATTGCCGAGCTTAGCAAAGCATTTCAAAGACATCTCCGAAAGATACTTCGATCGTGCCATTTTGCATCCGAACCCACTGGTGGTAGCCGCGGCTGACTACATCCCAGACCCTAATCCCGATCCCAAACTACGTAGGCCCCGCCACGTTCTTACCGATCCCGATAACTCTGGCCAACGGTTTACACGAAAACACTACACACCTACATTCGCGACACCGTCGCCGCCGGCGGCGACGAGGACCCCTGTTTCGCCCTTCGGCGAACCGAGCCCAAGGGCAAGGTTCAGCGGACGGACAAAACAATGCCACTAGCCCTCTCATCGCAAATCACGACCCCACCCTAAGCCGTCTCACAGGAGACACCCTTAGGGCAGAGGGCGTACAGTCTGGCTGAGCACTCTGCTCGCCCCCGCGACCGGTGAAGCTGTAACAGCCCATAAGGCTAACAGCAATTGAGACATTCCGAAAAAAAAAAAAAAACGTTAATGAAACGTTTTCGTGTGTGGCTAGAATGCAATACCACAAGCATAATTTTACGGGCTTCCTTACTCTCTAAACGGGCAAACGGCCAAAGGTAAGATAAGGTGATATTAAACCCGGAGTCATTGCAGAGCTCTACTGTAAGGAGTATTGAAATAGAAATTATAAAAACATGTTTGCCAATCGTTCAGCCCTAACAAATTTCATAGCAGAAAGGCAGATGGCTTATTTTTCGAGAAGAGCTCGAAGTTATAACATTTTAGCATATATGAAATACGGGGTTCCTAAGAAAACTACTAGGTATCGTTTATTAATATATGATTTTGTGTTAGACTACCTCGAATCGAATCTACCCATAGAAATTCGATGATTTTTTCGTAACTTCCCGCTATGTATGTAGAGAAGGAAGTTATTGATTTTGCCCCGAATTTCGATAATCGAGTTTTCACTAGATCTTCACGTTTTGAGGTTCTAGGAACTTTTTCCAACTATTTTTATAATGACTGTATATATATACCGCCCCGTTGGTGGAGTGATTAGCGAACCTAACTATGAATTGAGCGGTCTCGAGATCGATTCCCGACAAGGACAAACATTTGTGTGAGAGCATAGATTATGTATTTTTCGCCGTGTTGGTCCCGGCCTCCTTTGAAGAATAGGCCAACTGCCGTTCTGCCAGGCAGGTCGTAAAAGGCGACCGATTGGCTATCGAGTCACTACCATCGTGGCTACTAGGTGGTAGAGTTCTGCATTGTCTCGCCCGGGTCTGGTACCACCGCCTTACCTATTCCTATCGCAATAGCGTCAGTGCTTGTCGCTGTCGTGTTCCGGTTTGGAGGGTAAGGTAGCCGGTAAACTTATTCATGTGGCATTAGACCTCGCCACAAGATAGCAACACACCGTTAACATCTTTGGTGTCTATAGGCGATGGTTGACTCTTTCCATCAGGAGACCCATCTGCTTGTTTGCTATCTTATGATATAAAAAAAACAGTATTTATATGTATTTCTATGTATTAGTATCGTCGACTAACTCCCATATATACACAAGCAAATAGTTTGCTTACTTTGGGGTTAGACCAATTTGTGTAATTTGTCCAACAATGTGTCTGAAGTATATTAGCAAAGTATGTATAAGTAGCGAGTTTGAATGTATGTGTATCTATGTATATGAACATCTCATAACTTTTGAACGGCTTGACTGAATCAAACGTAGTTGATGGAATTCCATTGGGTTTCGCTAAACTTAGATTTCCTAAAAATCTGAACCGATTTGGGCCAGATTTTGAGAAATTTAAAAAAAACTAAACAATATTTCGAAAAATGTCTTTTCATAACTTCAAAATTAAAAATCGTTTGACTATAAAATCTAATCAGCTCTATTCCTTAAAAAAACTACGTTTAATGCCGCTAATTGCATCCAAATCGGTTTATCCGTTTGGGAGTTATCGCTGACGGAAATTTTTGAAAATAGTGTTTTTGGACATACCTTCGAGATTTTTCAACTAATCATGTTTGAATTTCTACAATATTTTAAAACTTAAAAAAATGAATCTAATTTCGTTTCTAAAATCAAACTCGAATTAAGTTTCCAAAAATTACAGCTTTTCAAACATCAAAATTATGTTGTTTACAACAAACTTACTTCATATTTTTACAATAACTTTTAGGCTAATTTACCAATTGATTTTAAAATGCAATTCTCCTTAAAAAACTGCATTAAATACCGTAATTTGAATCCAAAATGGTCAATTTATTTGGGAATCATCATTGATAATTTTTGAAAATAATGTTTTTTATATTACTTTGACATTTTCAACCTATCGATTATGAGAAGAACATATTAGATCCCTAAAATTGCATGTAATGCCATTCGAAAGGTCAAAATCGATCATCATTTCCAAAATTTACATCTTTTAAAAATCAATACACTGTTATTTTTTTAACATACTAGATGCAAAGACCTACAAAAAATATAGACGTAGCCATTGTAAACAATTAGAAACAAATCGGTGAAGACAAATTTTGTACATGTGTGCGTAAGACAACGCCAACATTTACAAGCATCTTAAAACATTACGTACGTATGCTAAAGAAAAATGTTGCAAGCATTGGCTTTCAAATTACCATTTACTAGTTTAATATTTTACTACTACGTTTTATAAATTATAATGCGCTTTACTTATATTAATTATATTTGGCATTTTATTTGTTTTACTTATTATACTTTCCTACGTCAAAAACAAACAAATTTAGAAGGACTTGAAATTTATTTATTTTATCTACTGTACGTATGCTATTATGTTAATGCATATTTACACATGTAGATATGCATTAATTACATAACAGAATAATATTTTTACGAACATTTTTCAGCATATTTTACATTTTTACTCTAATTAATTACAACCAACAATTCAATAGGTTTTTAATTCTTTTTCACTTTTAATGCTAACTATTTATTATACATTCTTAATACTCATTTTAAATAATAATATATAACTTCTTTCTACACTTAACTGTTCACACAAGAATAATAATTTACAAACTAAGTAATAAAATGAAAAATAAAATACGAGCTTATTTATTAATTCATTTAATTCTTTAGTGTACACAGTAATCACTAACATAACAACAATAATAGAAAACAAGTACAATGGGCTAGTTTTTCTCTAGTAATAGAGATTTCTTCCAGCCAACTCGTAATAAGGAAGAAATATTAAAAACAAAGATAATCTTCACTTCGTGTACAATGAACTAATTGCAATAACATTAAATCTATAAGAAAACAGAGTACTAATATAAACAAAAATAACTGGAATAAATACATAAACAAAATAGGGCCCACTTTAATTTCCGCATTTAAAATGAAAATGCATATTTTTTGAAGTTTTTATGGATAAATATAGTTAGACAATAAAGTTTTATTGATTATTCAATCAAAGCAAATGATTAAAAAAATTAGACACATAAAAATTTTAAAAAAATTACCTTTAAAAATTCGAACTTTCCACGTAACATCAGTAGGAAACCTGAAATATATTAAACCAATAAGTCTAACATTAAAATATATATTCTAAATAAAAGGGATTTTCCTAATGTTTGGGGAAATTTACTTGTATGTTAACTTACCACACTGCCACAATGGCGCTTCAAATTTGTGTTCTGAGAAATTATATCAAATATTATTTCAATTTTGTTATAATTTATGGAAATTTGGATACCTACTTGTGAAAAGTGATCCCGGAAGACTTTTTTCAATACATGTGATAAACAATAGTTTTTACATTACATTGTAAAAACAATTGTTTATCACAAAAGACGGCATGATTTTAAAATAAATACTGTCACAAAAAGAACGTTTCTCACTCTCTGTAGCCCCTGGCCGACTAGTAAGCCGCCGTCTTCATATTGCCGCATCGTCATCACATTACGTGACTCACGATACGAGCGCTTGGCTACGTCTATATTTTTTTATACGTCTTTGACTAGATGTTTGAACTGAACAATCCTATGCGTACAATTATACCCAAATTTAACTGGAAGAATAGCCCGCGGGTTCGGTTTACCGATTTTTTTTTATTTGCAATGTTTCTTGAGCTATGGGCTTACATTTAATTGCGAAGAAAACTAAAGTTCTAGTATTTTAAAAAGAGAAACAAAACCGAACGGGTGTAAGAGTTAAGATAGACGATGTAGTGCTCAAACAAGTGAATGAGTTTGTATATCTTGGATATAATTTTAGCAGGGATGGAAGGTACACCACTGATGTCAAAAGAAGAGTGCCTACATGGAACAGAGTGAGTAGAGCGTAAAATAGATTACTTACAAGCACAGTTTTAAGTCAGGGTGCCCGGTCTTACCCTGCGTAATTATGTGGTTGTCGCAACGCTATTGTATGGAAGGAAGAGTAGGTTAGGTCAGAAAGGGCATGAAAGTAGAATCAACGCGATCGAAAGAGGTTAGGCTTGAAAGAAATAGTCAGTGTAAAGGTGAGAAAGGGCATACTCCGTTGGTAGAAAGAATGGTAGATGGAAGGTTAACAAAACACATATAAATAACTAGCTGTGCCCGCGACTCCGTTCGCGTGGAATAATTTCTAAAATAAAAACCCGCATAGTTCCCGTTCCCGTGGGATTTCCGGGATAAGAACTATCCTATGTCCTTTCTTGGGTCTCAAACTATATTTGTACCAAATTTTATCCAAATCGGTTCAGCGGTTTAGCCATGAAAGCGTAACAGACAGACAGACAGACAGAGTTACTGTCGCATTTATAATATTAGTATGGATATGGAAGGGTGTAAGGTACCGGGGAAGACCAAGACTGATGGAGTACTGTCCGAAGGTGTTGTCAAGAGTCCCGCAACCGGCGTATTTTTATGAGGAGAAAAATGAAAGTCCAGGAAGCGAGACAAATCTGCAAGGATCGTGATGTAATCTCGGCTCTCTCTCTCTACCTACCCTGTAAGGCGTGAAGATATATATATATATATATATATATATATATATATATATATATATATATATATATATATATATATATATATATATATATATGTATGTGTCATTTACAACATATCTAGTACATTATACGATAGCAAAGAATAAGTAAAGAAGCAAACGGCTCATTTAATTTAAAGAGACAACCATCGTTTATCGACAACGAATGTTTTAATAATTCGAAGCCTATCGTGTGGCGAGTGTAAATGCAACAGTGTGGCCCGATTCACCTAACAAAACGTCAATCGATTCAAAGCGTTTAGGGCTCTTACACACAACGCTACGTCGTAACATGACGCTACGTTGTATCGTGTTTATGTATATAAAAGCCCTAATGGCTTCGAGTCGATTGGTGTTTTGTGGGCTGACGCTATTGCGTGAGAAATAGTTAAGGCGGTTAACAAACCCGCGGGGCGGGTAACGTTGCTGAACTCTACCAACTGACACGATGGTAGTAGTAGAAGTCATGTTTGGCCAATTCTTGTAAGGACCGGCTCAACATGGGAAACATTGTCATCTCTAAGTTTTTTGTTTTATATCATAAGATAGCAAACAAGCAGATGGGTCTCCTGCTAAAAAGAGTCAACTATCGCCTATAGACACCAAAGATGTTATTAGTGCGTTGCTATCTTGTGGCGAAATCTAATGCCACATGCATAAGTTTACCGGCTACCTTACCCTCTAAAGCGGAACACGACAGTGACAAGGACTGCCGTTATTGCGGCAGGAATAGGTAAGGCGGTGGTACCAGACCCGGGCGAGACAGTGCAGAACTCTACCACCTAGTAGCCACGATGGTAGTGACTCACATAACCAATCCGGTCGCCTTTTACGACCTGCCTGGCAGAACAGCAGTTGGCCTATTCTTTAAATGAGCCCGGGATTAACACAGGGAAAATAATTTGAATATCTCTAAGTTTTGTTTATATATACTTTTGTTCCTACTGTAACAACATAGCGAATGTTCCATTCTAAAGAAAATGTACCTACAACAGATGTTACGAGTAAATGAATAGTATATCAACCTAAAAATATCTCAAGAGTTTTTCAAACATAAGTATAAAAGCTAGCATTACAATAAAATTATAGTATTCCTTAATAAGGTAAAATGAATAAAAACGTAGTTAATATAGTTAGAAATAGCATATGTCAGCTCTAACATGTATAAAATGGAAGTTCGAGACGTTCCAAAAATAACTGATGCATGTTCAACTATATCTGCTTTTTATGACTCCTGCGCATCAGCTCAGGCGGGCGTCGCGGCCACGTTGCAAAACCACTGAGTTGACGATTATAGCCCAATCGTTAAATAAACACGGAGCTCGTGATTTATAAGTGTCGTCAACAGGGACGACTTTCTGCTTGGTTTTTTAAACGTTAAAATGAACAGATACAACTCTTCGAACTTATAACTGTCCTTGAAATCGTGTTATCGTTTATTATGACAACTATCTTACTTGTTGGGCCTTATCCAAGACTGCAGACGCTAAACTGTTAAATGCCTAATCACTACCAAAGACTTTAATTTCCATGTTTTTATATATTACCATAAGATAGCAAACAAGCAAATGGCGCTCCTGATAGAAAGAGAAACCATCGCCTATAGACACCAAAGATGTTAATGGTTTGTCGCTATCCGTGTGGCGGGATGACAATGTCACATGTATAAGTCTACCGGCTACCTAAACCTTCAAGCCGGAACACATCAATGAAAACCACGCTATTGCAGCAGGAATAGGTAAGGCGGTGGTACCAAATACCCAGGTAAGTCGTTGCGGAACTCAGCCTCCTAGTAGTCACAATGGTAGTGACACGTATAGCCAATCGGTCGCCTTTTACGACCTGCCTGACAAAACGACAGTTGGTCTATTCTTCAAAGAAGCTGGACCAACAGGGGGATAAGTCAAAGTATTAGTCAAAGTATTGGACATAGGGCACAAAAATAGGCACAAATAGACAGCCAGACAGAGAGACATAAAATATTAGCCATGACTTATATACTATGCTAGGTGATAGCCCACGTTGTACGAATTATTATAAAAGATTTAGGAAAAAGATTGAGCACAATCAGTAAGTGAAATAGAAGAAGTTTACTATGATTATTACAGGAAAGGAACCGGACGCTATTGCGGTAAAAAAAGCTTGCAGGTTTACAGGTGAGTTACAAGGCTGCAGAACTCAACCCAGGGTTTGTTAGCCGGTTAATTTTCAAACCTAAATCAGTGCAAGAACATAAGCTTTTTGTAAAGGCTTGGCTCTACCTTAACCTCAAAAATACCGGTTTCTTTTTAGAGCGAAATTGTAAGGGAACCAATAAACCGGTTAAATAGAGTTTTTTAACTTCCCACTACGCATGTAGATAAGGAAGTTTCTGATTTTACCCCGATTTTCGAAAATCGAGTTTTCACCCGATGTCCACGTTTTAAGGTCCTAGGAATCGTGTCCGACTATTTTCACGATGACGTCAGTATGTCTATATGTACGTATGTGTGGTGTGTACGTTTGTATGTAAACATCTCATAACTTTTGAACGGCTGGACCGATCGAAACGCAGTTGATGGGATTCGATTGGATTCCGCTCAACTTAGACTTCCTGAAAATTTGAACCGATTCGGACCAGGGATTTTGAGAAATTTTGAAAAAACACCAAAAAAAATTTGACGAAACAGTATTTTTTTAATATAACTTCCAGATTTATGTACCGATTGAGTAGAAAAACTAATCAGCTCTATTCCTCAAAAAACTACGTCTAATACACAAATTGCATCAAAATCGGTTTATCCGTTTGGGAGTAATCGTTGACGAAATTTTTTGAAAAATTTTGTTTTTCGACATAGCTTCCATATTTTTCAACCTATCATTTTTTGGTGTTCTACGATATATTACTACGTACTAAAAAGTACGTAGTAATATATCGTACGTGTACGTGTTCTACGATATATTACTACGTACTAAAAAGTACGTAGTAAAATATCGTAGAACACGTACTAAAAAACTACGTCAAATGCCGTTTCAAAAATCAAAATCGAATATAGTTCTCAAAACTTCTAGTTTTTCAAATATTAAAATTACGTTGTTTTAGCAAACTTAATTTTTTTAAATAACTTTCAAGTTAATTCACCGATTGACTTCAAAATCTTTTTTTTATTAAATTTGATGCAGTTTTTCTTTATTAAAAACTGCATCAAATACCGTTAATTTAATCAAAATTGGTCAATTTGTTTGGGATTTATTAATGAAGAAAACTAAAAATAAAATGTTTTTTGACATAGCATCAAAAATTTTCAACCTAGCGATTATTTAGCTACAGCAATATTTAAGATCTAAAAAATTGAGTTGAATGCCATCATCGTTTCCAAACATACAGCTTTTCAAAAATTAATATACTGCCATTTTTAACAAAATGTTAAATGCCATTTTTAATGTTCGAACTGAAATATCTATGCTTACATTTTTTTGCTCTTTTGAGCTTAAAATACTTTAATTTAGTGGGAAGTTTCAGGGATGGCCCGTAGGGTCAACTATTTACACTTTTTTTTAAATATTTGTTTTGGCATTAAAAACACTGTGCCTGACGTAAAATTTCACGATTTTGACTTAAACCGGTTTTATATCGCTTTATGAAGTGCTCTCATCTCAGATTCGCTCCGAGCGAAACTTTTTGTAAAGACCGCTAAATATCTCTATTAACCGGTATTCTATAAATCGGTTATAAGTCCCGACTCTACCCCCTAATTATATTGCGTGTCCGTATTTTTAGAATCATTTTTCATAACTCTTATCAGCGTGATAATAATACAATATAATTTCCTCTTTTTAAATTATACACTAAGATTTGTTTGCAAATGCGGCAGCGGTTACTCAAAGCATAGGTACTCTACGTGCTCTTATGTAGATAACTCATTATCAGATACAATTCAACGTCACAGTATTATCTATAATGATAACATGTTAGCTAGCAGGAAGAAGTCAACTTAAACACGTTTTAATCATTACTAATTGTTTATTAATATAACAATTTATATAATTAAATTTTACTAGATGGTAGAGGTCACTCGCTACCCGCCACAGGGATATAACGCACCATTAAATGTTTGGTGCATCCCTTTTCATCGAAAAGAGCAACTATTTATTCGCTATGCTATAAATCAAATGAAATAAAATATAATGAAAAAAATGTTTCTCGAAAAAACTTTATTAAAATTTTCATGGGATATTATCAACTATACTCATGTCTAGTCAGTGTTGGTTTCGAATAGTTTTGGACTTATATGAGATGTTATGAATATATATGTTTGTATAAACGTATATAAATGTTTGTTTGTATAAACGTATAAATGTTTATATATAACGTAAAAATGTTTGTATAAACGTATATATTAATACATGAAGGCAAAACTTTGTACCTACCTCTTTTTAAATACGAGTATAAAATGTTGCACATTTAAAGTTTACATTACGGAGGACTGTAAAAACCTAATATTTAAAAAAATATGCATTAGAAATACATTTAATTAATAAAAATAATCATTACATACACAAAATTCATGTGACATACATGATAATATAGGCTAAAGATTCTCTTTTAATCTTTTGTTGTTCAGTCTACGGTCGAATTTCGACCCCAGAGTGATCGGTATTATTGATGAATTTGTATTGAACAAGGAATGTATCCCTAGATAGGAGGAAAGTAATCGATTCTCTCTGACTTTTCTATGTGTTGGTCGCGGGCTCCTTTGAAGAATAGTCCACTGCCGTTCTGCCAGGCAGGTCGGAAAAGGCGACTGATTGGCTATACGAGTCACTTACATCGTGGCTACTAGGTGGTACAGTTCTGCATTGTCTCACCTGAGTCTGGTACCACCGCCTTACCTACTCCTGCCGCAATAGCGTCAGTACTTGTCACTGTCGTGTTCCGGTTCGGAGAGTAAAGTAGCCGGTAAACTTATGCATGTGGCATAAGACCTCGCCACAAGATAGCAACGCACCATTATCACTTTTGGTGGCTATAGGCGATGGTTGACTCTTTCCATCAGGAGACCCATCTGCTTGTTTGCTATCTTATAATATAAAAAAAGACTAACCTGTAAAGGATTTATTTTATTACTATTTTTTATTATAAATATGCTTCCATCTTTAATTTCTACACCACTTCACACTAGGGTAGGAGCCATTATATTGGATACCTAAAAAACACATACACCACAAAAATAAACAAGCGAACCCGCCCCGCTTTTTGTACGGAAACTATTTCTAAATGATCTGAGGGATTTTCCAAAAACATATTAAACACAATCATTATATTCTGTTCTAATCAGGTCAGGTCAACAATCATGACCATAAGAAGAAAATCCGTTAAATCAATTGAGCCATTGTCAAGAGACGCTCTGTCATACACGAAACAAATACATAGAAAATTGGAAAATATCTTGTCTATTCCTTAGATGGGCATAGCGAAAATGAATAGGTACAATCAACATTACATACATAATAATATTTTCTACTTGTTTTGTGATAGTAGATCGTTACACTCACATTTATAAAATTTGACATTGTAAATGTTTTCAGCTTTCTTTAAATAATAAAATAAAAACTGTTTTTTGTTTCTTTTTTGCATTTAAAAATGTTATCTTTAAAATAAGCTTAAAATATATTTTTAAGACCTAGGTCATGAAAATAGAAATATTTATTATGATGAAGGATAAAAACGATGTTTTAAACCTTTCCTTATTCAAAAATAATCAAAAATAAGAGCGTTAAAAATTTAAAATATTTACTTTAAATGAATCACAAACTGAAATAATAGCGAACAAATTAGTATTAATTTAAAAACAAAAAAAAAACGTTTTAAAACAAATATGTAAGACTAGAAATAACTTCTATGCTTTAAATTTCGTGAATGAACTGGTGGGGTGGGGCGAGGTGTATTGGAACGCGGACGAAACGATTGCGCGTACGCAGCCGCTTTCCCGACTTTCCAGTGCACGTTGTTTGGTATCAACAGGTCACCGAACGAAAACTGTAGCATTACACTTACCATCTTGTTTCTAGTCAACAACTAATAAATATTTTACGTGTATAAAAGAAAAACACGACATTTGATACTTATTTGAACATGATCTAATCACTAACATGGATGAATAACTGTATATGAAAAACAAATATATAATAATGTATATATGTCCGATTTTGACCAAATTTTGCCAAACATCTAGATTTTCTTTAATGGCTAAGGGCTGCAAACAAACAGACAGGCAGCAGGCAGCAAACTATTTTACAACACCAAAATTGGTATCGAAACATGGCTATCTGCCAGGCAGGAAAAGGCGTCCAAGT
Source organism: Apodemia mormo (assembly GCA_036924255.1). Classification (NCBI taxonomy): domain Eukaryota; kingdom Metazoa; phylum Arthropoda; class Insecta; order Lepidoptera; family Riodinidae; genus Apodemia; species Apodemia mormo. The sequence goes on along the minus strand of JAUPFN010000009.1, from coordinate 19,685,578 downwards.
TCACACAATTCAAAAGTGTGCGATCACTCGGCTGTCAAAATTGGTACTAATCCACATTATTCAAAATTTAGCAAATATTCCTCGTTATTTACGATAATTGAGAGTAAAAGCTTTACGTAACATGAAGCACAGGGGTTTTGAGACATTACCATCTAATCGCAAGCTGCTACGAAAAACTAAATTTTTGATCGACCTCGTATCGGACCCGGTACCTGATATTTCAAACCAACAGAAAAGTCACATGTTATTAAGAAATACTGAATTACTGTAAAATGTGAAAGGTAATTAAGCCGACTTTAGATTAAAAAAAAAACAATCTCTGGCCAAAACACACGAATTGATCTAACCCTAAAGTAAGCAAATTGTTTGCTTGTGTTAGGGTGTTAGTCAACGATACTTATACATGGAAATACATATATAAATACAGTTATAAACATAATAAACGCCCAAACACAGAAATACAAACATCTATGTGCTTCACACAATGTTTGCAGCTGTCGGAAATCGAATCGGAACCCCATCGATTCGTAATTATATATATCATAATTTTATATATCATTGACAAACAAGCAAATCACTATCCTGGTGGGAAGACACAATCATCGCCTTGCCAACCTAACGATGTGTATGGTGCGTTATTTCTATCCGTGTAATGAGATGATCATGCTACATGCATATGCAGCGTGAGAAAATTTTATCGACTCGTTTTCTCGTCATTGGAGATATTATCTCTACATGTACGATTATGCTATAATTAATATGATCGCTTAGGATTTATAACGAAATTCATTTTGACGATACATTTTCTTGCCATTAAAGACATTATATCTACATATATACTGTGCAGGAAGCAAGGCAAGTCTTTCTGGGCCGTGATATATGGCACTCAATTGTCTTTACCTACCTCGTAAGGGATTTGGTGTGAAGATATAATGATGGTGTTATACTATAGTTACTATGCCGCTTAGGATATGTAAAAAAAGATTCTCGTCGTTAAAGACATTATCTCTACATATATAATTAAAATGCTCGCTAAGATTTTGGAACGAAGTAGAATTTAACAACTGTTTTCTCGTCATTGAAGTCTGTTTTTCTTGTATATACTAATACGCCCGCTTAGCTTATGTAACGATTTTGTCGTCTATTTTCGCATAATTGAAGAATATCTCTACATATACACAAATAATATAGAGCGTATTAGTTGTTTATATATATTGTTAGCATTCGTAACGAAGTAAATTTTAACAATCTCCCTAAGGGTTGGAAGAGAGACTGCATGAATAGGACAAAATGGCGCTATCTGGAGGAGGCCTACGTCAAGGGACTAAACACAATCATATCTGTGTCATTATTTTACGGATATTTATAGATAAATTTTCAAAATATTTGCTTGATTTAAAGGGAAATTGTTCAATTTTAGTACTAAAATGAGGCACTTTTAAATGCGATATTTTTTTATTTTAATAAAATGTTTTTTGGTAATATCATTGACCTACCTAGGCCCTTAAGTCTCCTCCCCCCTGGATTATTTACCCTTATTGGTCTGGGCCCCAACTGTACAATATACCATTTTCCATTCCGCCAGACAGTTCGTGAAAGTCAGACGATTGGCCAAACGTGTCCCTAACATCGTGATTACTAGGCGGTAGTGTTCCGCAAGGTCTCGTCTGGAGTTGGTACCACCGCTTTACTTATACCTGGCGCATAACGTCAATGTTTGTCACTTGTACCGGTTTGGAAGGTACTAATTAACTTTAGTTGTATAGTAGCCAGTAAACTTATGCATGTGGAATTACCGTCTCATCACACGGATAGAAATGTATCAACATTTGTGGTGTCTACAGACGATGCTTATCTCTTTTCATCATGAGAGCCATCTGGCAAAGAGATAAGCCATATGCTTGTTTGCTATCCAAGCAGCATATAACAAGCAGATGCTTGTTTGCTATCCTATAAATGTCAAAAAAAAGATTTTATCGACATTGTCAATCATCTCCTGTATCGTGCGCGACATAGGGATTTCACGTGCATATCCTAAGTGGACACATGCAAGTTATAAGACTACTGTGAGTTTTTGTTAAATCAAAGCAGTCATGCTAAGATACATGCATAAAAATATCCTCTTCGTGATTTATCAAAGAAAGTTTAATAATGAGAATTACGTGAACAAGAAAACACGTACTACGTCGATAAATCAAAAAGTTATTTAAAGACGCGCAAAATATAGGTATGCACTGAAACGATGAGGCAAGGACATCACAGGACAAGTCACTTGTCCTCTAAACGCTGTGCGCAGGTAGCGATCAGAGGACATCGAGCCCATTGTTTATTGCTGTTAATTATTATGCCCCAACCCAATGCAGACAGACGTTTGCCGAATGCCGCTACTTGACAGTCAGGGGATTTGCGAGTCACAAAAAACCGAATACGGTGATCTTTACCTTCGTAAGCAGGTAGAGACTATTAATCTAAATTTATATGATTAGTGCATTTCTAAGTATTCTGTCATATTATGTTGTGTCTAAAATATCGCAAGTCACTATTGTGTCTGCAATGGTAGTTGATCGGTTAATGTAAAAAGAATGAAGACAATTTAGCAAACATAATACAGCGTCCATAGCAGTCGCAGTATTGCGCTCGATTGAGGACCGTTACGTGAAATGAAACGTCGAGTACGCGGTGTGAGGTAGGGAGCCGATTTAATGTCGATGGCGCCCGAAGCCAACCGAGTACTGAGTGCCGAGACGTCGACATACAGAGGGGGACGCGGGGGTGCGCCACTTTATCACGGCGAGCTGGCAACATCGCGCGGGGTGGGAGCGCCCCGCAGCGCAACCTCTCACTCACCGTCGCCGGCTCGCTAGCCAGTTTTACCTTTGACGGTCGAACGCGAAGTCGTCCCATGTCAGTGATGTCGGTGTCGGCGCTCGTCTACCACGTCTATAATGTTTCGGTGAATTCAGAATTGGACTAGTGAGTGAACGATAATATTTATTATCGACTACTGGAACACAGTGATTAAAAAAATATTTACTGGATTTACGGATGTTTCTTTAAAGTGTTAAGTGACATTTGGATTTTTTTAAAATAAACAAAAGTGAAGTGAAGCATAAAAGGATTGCAAACGGCTGAATTGGATTTTTCATGAAGTGCTAATATTGGATTTAATGAAACATTGAGTGCAAATGATATACACAAAAAAAAATAAAAAGTTGAAGTCCTTCCAGGTGTGTGATAAGAAAATATTGAAAATTAAATTCTAAAAATTATAATATTAAATTATATTAATTCGTAATATCTCACAAAATTAATTAAATAATTATAAGCAAAAATAAAAATATAAATATAAATTTTGGTACATTGAATTTTTAAATTCAGTTGACAAACATCGCTAAAAGCGTTCATCTTAATATCTAAACGTTAAAATATATCAATAATAATTATTGCTATTTTACAAGTAATTTTGTAAATACATATTATATCTAACGTATAAAATATAATAAATAAAAAAAAGATAGATAAATTACAAATAACCAAATGTGTATTAAATTCAATATATTACGTTAAATAAAAATAAATGAAACACAGTAAAATATCATTTTGTATAAAAATATGACGTTGCAATTTCATTAGAGACGTTTCGATGAACGTTTTGACGATTGTTGTTGAATGTCGATACGACTGTCGCCTTGATAGTAACAACCATCATACGATAACAGAAACTCGTGTGTGTTTGCGTTAGTAAGACGAATAAAAGGAAAAACAGATTTTCATACTAACTGAAAAAAATCTAGCAATAGCGATAGGTGTGTGTCGGTCGACTGCAGCAAGGTGCGTCGTGTTTCAGGGGGTGCTTTGAGACAACAGGACGGCGAACTCTGGTAATACGGCAGGGTACGTGGGAGCAAACATTAACTACACGGGAGCACAGGCTCCCGACCCTGGCAAACGGAACTACTTGCAAGAAACCATAGGCTACAGAGTCAACGTGCCAAGGTAAGCACTCATATTATCATGAATTCAGCGATAAAACAATATATATTTTTTTGTATTTAAAATTTTCATAACTTAAATTATATCAGAATACAATTTTTTGATATTTTTTTTTGTAATTCTTATCACTAAATTAAAATTCTCACTCTAATTGCAAAAAATCTTATATCGCTGACCACTGCATACATATTTAAATGTCTTTCTGTTTTTATCTTATCCGGAACAAGTTTGTTTACATTTAAACAAAACGCTGAAACGTGACTCGCGTACCTGTACTTACCTTATCGCAGTTAACGAGCAATAAAATCAAAAATATACCATCTACGCAAAATATAAAATAATGTTTGCATTCTAGTCGCTTTGACATTCATCTATGTTAATAAATAACATTTTTTAAATAATTAATATTTCATGTGTATATTAATTTATTTTATCGAGTTTTCCCCTTATCGAAGGGATTTATTACACTAACATCGGTAACTAAATATACGACTCGCGCAGTGCGCATCACTGCAATTATAATGAAAGAAATGAAATGTGCTCTTCCATTCACACGCACAAATGCTTTCGGCATCCAGTACACGCACACATATTAGAGAACGCACACTACCATCTGGTCACGCACACTCTCGCAGACACTCACACTTAAACACGGTGGGAATGCAAGCGGTGACTGCACTTTAGCTCATACAATAAACACAAACAAACAAAACATTAACACTGAGCACATCGCTCATTAGAACATTTTTACAGAGTTGTATCATTATCGTAAAACTTGTAGATTTAAAATCGTACTTAACTAATTTCAATATTATAATATGGAAACGGTGAATACATACCTAATTAAATAAACTGAGCAGGTGTGTTAGCTTGAACTTAAGCGCGCAACGACTTTGTTTTGTAGGCACCTTTAGAAACGACATACTGACGATACAATGCCACTAAAACTCATAAGCAAATAAAAATAAGGAGTAGGGAATATCAACTTAATTTTTAAATAAGTAATCAAAAATTTTGATTTTAATACCTAACTTATCAACGTTCAGCTTACATAATAACACTACAATAATTTGTATAAAAGACAAAGTAGGTATACCAAGCTAAGTGAAATCTACTTACATATTAAAATCCTTAACTGGAAGTAACAGATTCGTCATTGGCCGTAAGTAGGCGTGGGAAAAAACGTCACATTGTTAAAACGAGCGAGGCAGACGGGGGCGGATGCATCACAAAACACACAACACCACGTGCTCACTTCAAAATCAACTGATTTAAAAAAAAAACTTAAATTATTATCAAATTTAGCTAATTTGGTCACGTTTCTGTACAAATACAAGAATATAATAGGCCTTGGCAGTAATTGTCTTTAGAATTTTAAATATCATAATAGAACATCATATTTCCGTGAGTGAGTCTACTAACCCTAAGCGAACAATTTGGGCTTGTCGACCCTATCGACTCATTGTGTCGCGTTCACCCCAGAACATTCGCCTTCTTTATAGCCCCCAGAATTTGCTCTTTGAAACATGGTTCTCTCACTAAACTTTAACATTAATTAACGTAAAAAGAGAATAAGAGTAACGAACTCTAAACGCCAAAATTACCGGAACTCTCGAAAATCAGTCACTGTATGTGTAATTATAATTTTCATTATAAATATTCATTAGCATCGTAAACGAAATGATATATGCACATTTTTATTTTAAAGCCAAAAAAAATAGTTATTCTTGCTTTATTTTGTGACGTTTCAATTTTGTCAATTGTAACATCAATATCGATCGAAAAATATAGAAACGTTAATTCCATTATGTGTTAGCAATGTGCACACAAGCCACAATGTGAAGTGGCATTTAAACGGGGGTGACCAACTGTCGTCGAAACTCAAGGGCGGAACACGCCACAACTTCACGCTACCTCGATAATAATCTACATAAGGCTCACAATTAATACCTTTATTAACACTGTTTTAATCAAAAGTGTTTATAGAGTTCGTACATAATTACGATAAACAAATAAACAGCAGATCAAAACAACATTACAATATTAAAATATTTTACAATTACTTAGACAAAAAGAACGGAATATCCGAATTTTAAATTCCTGGTTGAAATTAATTAAAAATACCAAGTATCTATTTTAAATTCAGTGATATAGTTGGTCATTATAATTACAGTATAAACATTTCAAATTGACGCTGATTAGGTTATGATAGATTTTTTACGAAATTGATTCAACACGTGATTATCTTCACTGCCAATTAGCTAAGAATTCACCACGTCTGCGCAACAATCTAAAATTAACGGGAGCCTATGTATCAAAATACCTACACGTTACTCGCACATCTCTCAATAATATGCCAAATACCTTCCAGAACATTTAAGAGTTAACGTCACGGTTATTCATTGTAACATAACATTTTTCACCTTGTTACCTTTAACTAACGTCTGTAAATAGTATTATTGTGGTGATATTTAAATAAAAATAAACTGTCATATACACACATCTTGCAATAATTCCATTGAGAATCTTCCACGAAAAGTCGCTACAGAAAAGATGCGTGTATTCAAAATTACATATTTTGAGCATAACTGATTATTCGGATGTGGTGTACAAAAAAAACATACCAGGATGCAGAAACAATTTTTTTGTCAGCCGTACTTTGATCGGCAAAAAGGTTCAGACATCACTATAAAAAGCAGGTCGGCCCAAGTTTACCTAAGGAAGGACCCTTGTAAATCATCTGCTTTAAGAATGAATAGCGAAGCGACAACTCGAGTCTTGTTGACTTGTACGTTTATTGGCCGTCAGTGTTCTAAGTATCTGTTAAGCTGTTTACGTGAACACTTAAGTAGTAATTTTAATAAAAACAGCGAATTATCGCCTTTAACTGGTTTTTGTTACTACTTAAATTCGCATTAATTAATAATTGGTAAAAGACATACTACTCTGTTATCACCGTACACAAATATAATGACTTAAATGAAAGTTTTACCTAAAACATTACTTCATATCTTAATATAAGACTAAATTGATATTCTTAATACAATATTGTAGATTTACAACTCATACATCTCGAACAATAGACAGCCCGTGCGAGTGTTTGTCGGGCATTTGTCGAATGAGAATTTTTAGAAAGGGCTCCGGGAAGGCTCGGGAATTCGCCCCAAAAGCAGTTCACATGAATCGGTCTCCCACTCCGGCTATACAAAAAATCAAATACATCCCGAGAGAAACACAGGGGTAACAACGCGTCACTCACTATACACTACCATATTGATTTTTTCTCTCATTGTTCATAAAATAATAAAATCTCGTCCGGTGTTAAAAAAGATCTTGCGCCGATAAAATTTGGGTTGAATATCGAGTCTGTGTTTATTAATAATCGACGCGTTAACGTGTGGAATGTAAAATGTTCAACGTTGCAAGGCCACTTGCAATAGAATAGAAACTACTTATATCGTGATGTGAAATAAAATGGATTGAAATTGTTTCACATTAAATACGCTAAACGTTACATTAACCACAGAAAAATACAATGTTTACATTTTTAAACTATATATAAACAAGCTTCTCGTTGCTATCACAAGTTATAACAATACATTCATAACAACACATTTGTCCAATAAAGGTCAAAACGTTTTGGAAATCTTCAAATATTAAATTTTCGTTCGCCAAAACTTAGTCCCAATAATGCACTCTCGAAATACACAGCACATAATACATAGTTATTTAACTAATCGGTAGTTAAAATAGGTGGATTCAATAGGAAAAATGATGTTAACAGCGGCTATGGGTGCGCCGGCGGTACGGGCGCGATGAGCGGCGGGGGCGAGAACGCGCAGTTCGGCGCCACCGCCGCGATGGTCGCCGCGGCCACCTCGGCCGCGATGCAGGACTCGCAGTCTTTCTCGCAGGTAAATAGGCAACCATTTCTGGAAATCGACTCTAAACTTGATATCGTCAGCTTTCTCAATTCGCTAATTATCTGTAGACTGACAAAAACTATAAAAATACATTGGATCCAATCTAGCTTTGATTTTTTTTTAAATTTCCAACAAAGAATAATTATGCTGTTAACTCAAATAGCTATTCTTAATTTAATAATATGTCAAAATTCATATACCACTATCTACACATATACAAAGACAAGACATTTGTATTTTAGCATATTTGTAACGAATAAACTCAAAAACTAGACCGATCTTAATGATTATTGAAGTTGGAAAACTACACTATTCAAGATTGACATAGGCTACTTCTTACTTGACTGAGCAAGAGGTAATAATGTTTGGCCACACGAACTAAGTCGCAAGTAAAAGCCAGTAAGATACAACTGGATTAATAAACACATAGTTGATCTAAAACTTTTACTGAAATAAACTCATTGTTAGACGAAATACCGTTGGACTCGAAATAGACCTTAAGTGTTTTCTCAAGCTTTAGACAAATCTTTTAGTTACAGTCATTCTTTTTCTTTTCAGATGCAAAACAACATGACTATGGGAAACCCCCAATATAATGCGATGAACGGCTACGGGCAGCAACGCAGCCATAACCCAACCATGACAGGAATGGGAATGGGTGGCAATGGCGGCATGAACGGCATGACCGGCATGGGACAAATGGGCAACGCTGGCATGAATGGCATGAACCCAATGGCACAAATGGCTAATATGGGAATGCATGCTAACATGATGACTTCCCAGATGGGTCCTGGCCAAATGGGTGGTACAGCAAAGATGGGTCCAAGTTATCAGAGGCGGCATACACCGTATCCGTCCGGAGCTATGATAATGGGAACGAGAAAAGCTCAATACATGGGTGCACAACCAGGATTTGGGCCTGGTCAATATCCTACAGGATACGGTGGTAGACCAGGATTCCAAGGACAATACCCGCCTCAGCAACCTTTAGGTCCTAGTAGTAATTTTGGTACAGCAATGAGAGGAAATATGAGGCAGTCTACGCCACCATATTCAAACCAAGGCCAATACTTCAATGGTGCAGTACCAAATCAGTTTCCACAACATCAAGCGGGTAATGGGCAATATAGTGGTCAATACAGCGGGCAATTCGCCCAAGAAGTTGCGATGCGGACAAACATGAGCTACCAGCACAGTCCAGTTCCTGGGAATCCTACTCCACCATTGACACCAGCCAGCAGTATGCCACCCTACATTAGTCCCAACGCTGATGTTAAACCTCATTTCAACGAGCTGAAACCACCTATGGGCATGCAAAGTAAGTAAACCCAAATATAATATTTTCGTAACATTATAAACAAACAATACTTAATTGTAAAATCTGACCGATTTTGCAATAAAATGTTACAGCAATAAAAAAATGAACATGCCTAATGTCCTATTCTTTTTTAGATGATGAGCTCCGGTTAACATTCCCTGTAAGAGATGGTATTATACTACCGCCATTTAGATTAGAACATAACTTAGCAGTTAGCAATCATGTATTCCAATTAAAACCCACGGTGCATTCAACATTAATATGGAGGTAAACATAACAAACAATACATTTTTACCACAGACTATTGTTTTAATAATTCTAAAGCGAAATTAAATAAACTGATTTTTTTAACAGGTCGGATCTTGAGTTACAACTAAAATGTTTTCACCATGAAGACAGACAAATGAATACCAACTGGCCAGCCAGTGTTCAGGTGTCTGTAAATGCTACACCACTAGTAATTGATAGAGGAGAAAACAAAAATTCACACAAACCACTGTACCTGAAAGAAGTTTGTCAACCTGGCAGAAATACGATACAAATAACCGTCTCCGCTTGTTGTTGTGTGAGTATTTAGTCTTAAACATGGTATAACACATCGTAATTAATAATAAATTTATGTTGTTTTATGATAAGTCAAATCATTTAAAAGTAATACTTTATTTTCAGTCGCACCTCTTCGTTTTACAATTAGTCCATAGGCCGAGCGTACGAAGTGTATTGCAAGGATTATTGAGAAAAAGGTTACTAACAGCAGATCATTGTATTGCTAAAATCAAAATGAATTTTAACCAATCACCACCTAATGGGAATCCGTCAACTGGTTCCAACGACAGAGACAGCGTTGAACAAACTGCTTTAAAAGTTTCGTTAAAATGTCCAATTACTTTCAAAAAAATTACATTACCCGCGCGTGGTCACGAATGCAAGCATATACAATGTTTTGATTTAGAATCATACCTGCAATTGAATTGCGAGCGAGGATCATGGCGATGTCCAGTTTGCAAGTAAATATTTTGACAATATTATTTGGTTATGTTAATCTTTAGTTACGTTTAATAGCGATATTTAAATGATTACTTGTTATTATTTCAGTAAACCAGCGCAATTAGAAGGCTTAGAAGTAGATCAATATATGTGGGGCATTCTTAATACCCTGAATACTTCCGATGTCGACGAAGTGACGATTGATAGTGGAGCAAATTGGAAAGCAACTAAGATTGCAACTAACACCAACATAAAGGTACATATACTTGCTGATGTTTTGATATTTATTCATACAATTTATATAAAATCAAATTACGTTAATTTTATAATATCAGATTATTAAATATATATATATATTTAAAATTATAAAACTTTATATTACAAACTTAATTTGCCGATTAAAACGATCATTTAAAATTTAAAAATTTGTTATGCAGAGATGTATGTTGGTTATAGGTTACTAATACGATCGCACTTATATTATTCCACGTTAAACTTTTTTATAATTCAGTAAATCTAAAATATATTGTTAAAATAATGTACTTTACAAATTACAGCAAGAAGATGACAGTTCTGATACAAACGGAAAAAGAAGTAAAGCTGTATCGCCAGGATCAATGAATATGCCTACAATGAACAATTGGGACATGGCTCAGGCTTTGTCGCCATATCTACCACCGGATATGAACACGATTGCCAGTGGTTCAATGATCTCTCCTTACAATCAAAGCACACAGAATAGAAACTCCGGTGGAAATAATCAAAATTATGATTTTGGTATGAACAATGGACCAGGAAGCAACGAGTTCGCGGGAAACGGCCCACTATCACACCTGAATGAAAGCGTTAACTCTTTAGACCCGCTCAACGCCATGGAAAAAAGTGTGAATGAACAGGTACGAACGTTATTTTATTAAAGACTAGCTGTTACCAGCGACTTCGTCCGCGCGGACTTCGTTTACTCCACACTGCTCCTCCCCCGTAGGTAATAGCGTGATAATATGTAGCCTATATGTTGACCCAACCTGTTAGTAATATTCATGCAAAATTTGAAGTAAATCCATGCAGTACTTTTTGAGTTTACCCCGGACATACATACAAACAAACAGATAAACAGACAAACGGACAAACAGACCAACAGACAAAAATTCTAAAAACTATATTTTTGGCTTCGATATCGATTGTTGATCACGCCCTAAGTATTCTTTTAAAAAATATTCAATGTACAGTTTTGACTTTCCTACGATTTTATTACATGTATAGATAAATAATAAAATATACGATTAGTTCACATTAAAAAATCTCAACTCATAGGTGCTTCGTAATATAAGTTTGTTTTTGGAAGTTTCAATATTTTAACAATATTTATAACTAGCTGTTGCCAGCGACTTCGTCCGCGCGGACTTCGTTTACTCCGCACAGCACCTCCCCCGTAGGTGATAGCGTGATAATATGTAGCCTATATATATATATATATATATATATATATATATATATATATATAATAGCGCTGGAAAATCACACGAATCGATCTAACTCCAAAGTAAGCAAATTATTTGCTTCTGTTGTAACCGTTAGTCAACGATACTAATACATAGAAATACATAATAAACATCCAAAGCCAGAAATACAAACATTTATGTTCATCCCACAAATGTTTGTCCCTGTCGGAATGAACCCGAGCCCCAACGATTCTTAATTAGGTTCGCTAACCACTCGTCCAACGGGTCGGTCACAAAGATAAATTTCAAATAAGTCAGAACAGATTTACTTGCTTCGATGCACCTTACTTGCTGACTTGATTTCCATAAACAAAAGCACGCCATTATTCCCTGATTTGTTAATTTGTCACCCGTATTTCCTGTGAACTTCTACTAATTTGATCAGCCATGCGTTATCTCCGCATTCCAACGTAATATCTAGCATCTACAATATTTGATATATTTCGACATTATTATTCAAAAGTCGTATAATTATGTCGTAATATAAATGATTTTCTTATGGTTGAACAAAACTGATAAGACAGACGTTTACATTATAGCTAACCTACGTAACATATGCTACATGTAAATGTATAGCGGCTATTTCCATTATCTAACCGTCTGTCTGTTTTTCTTAAAACTATTCGTTTTCTTTTGACAATATAGTTTTGATATACTTTAAGTCGCATTTTAACTATAATCATTAAAATTGCAAATATGACGATGGAGATCACCACCCAACGAGCCAACCAGCTAATCAGTGAATCATAGAAACTTGAGCGACTGTAATCGTTTAGGTTTTTCTTCACTACCAGCAAGGGAACTAATACGTGGTAACGACATCCATTTACTTCATTTATCTTCGTTTATCGCTTTCATTCCGATCTTGCGGGAAAATTGGAATAAAATGTAGCCTGTCGAATATGTAATACATAAAAAATCTATTTAGTGGTTCAAGAGATTATTACTTCCTACGAATTTTCAAACTTTTTTCTTTCTGAGTATACCCATATGACTTGAATATAAATCTATTTCCACTTCGTTTCTTGACCGAAATTTAATATATATTTTACTAGGTGACCCGCGCAGCTTCGTCCGCCAGTAGACGAACATTTCATCGATATACATATAATTTTTATGAACTTTCATCTCATATTTCAGATAACATAAATTATTATTTTATAAAATCCTTTTTATTTTTGAAACCCTTATCTTCAACTATCTCCATGCCAAATTTCGTCAGAATGGTTTCAGCCGTTTAGCCGCAAAAGCGTAACAGAAAGGCAGATTTCGCAGATTCGCATTTATAACATAAGTATGGACTAACCATTTTCCGCTGTATATTTAGCATATGTTTTATTACATTGTTTTTTATTCATAGATGCCACATACTCCGCACACCCCACACACGCCAGGGTCGGCCCACACGCCGGGAGGAGGTGGAGCTCACACGCCCGGCTCGAGCCACACGCCTGGACATACTCCAGGCCCACCCTCCGTAGACCACCATCCTCTAACGGACGTGGACATACCAGCAGATCTCAATTTCGACCCAGCCGCAGTTATTGACGGCGAGGGCACCGATAATCTCAATGTTAGTTTTTTTTTATATTTATGTAATAAGTCAATTAATGATATAACCTTTTTAACCATTAGTTAACAAACAAGCAGATGGCTCTCCAGGTGAAAAGAGAAATCATCGTCTATAGACTCTAAAGGTGTTAATGTTAGGGTGTTATCTGTGTGGCAGGAGGGCAATGCCACATGCATAAATCTGCCGACTACCTTGCCCACCTATCCGGAATACGACAATGACAAGCATTGGCGCTATTGCGACAAGAATGTGTAAGGCTATGGTATCATATACCCGGGCGAGACGTTGTGGAATTCTACCACAAACAAGTAGCAGCAGTTGCCAAACAAATTGCTTAACTTTTATTGAAGCTTTTATAAAGTCATCCTCAAACGAAAACCTTTTCAACGTCAATACATAAGTAAAGTTACTAAGCATGGTTCATAAAGTCAATAACAGAAGTCCGATGGCTTAAACTTTTACATTAGATAAGTATTTATTGCAATAATACAGCTAATATCTATTCTCACCGCGAAAAGCCTTGTATCGATCACGGTGAGCCGGAGCGTCTATCGTCGGTCGGTTCACACTGCCTACGTGATCAGCGAAGATATTTATTTGATTTTTAGTATTAACTTATTTTTACTTATTTATTTATTCAAGGTTATATATAAAATAAGTAATATTTACAAGTATTTCTAAATCTACGCATGTGCTTGGCTCAGAAGCAAAGCCATGATTCATTTAATGTTAGAATTAAGATTCTTATAACTTTTTGCAACAAAACTTCTAGTTTCGTTAGGTACTCGTCTTACCAAAATAGGTCACCGCAACTTGTAAACTTTGCTTTTACTAACGAGACTCTGGGCCTAAAACTAATGGCAGAATATTTATCACTTTGAGTCAAAAGTGTTGTACGACGCGCCCTGCACATTCCTGTCCATAGTGCCAATACTAGTCATGTTCCAATCTAGTGGATTAGTTAACATGCAAATAAATGATGCATCCAACCCTCGCATCACTAATAAAATATTAAGGCTTGCATTTAACACATCATTTTGAAAAATATTACATAGTAAATACTTAAAACCTCACTATATAGAAGGCCAAACGACTACAATATTTATTTTTAGTTCAAATAATAAAACACATTGCCATTTAAAGTCAGCTATTAATATTTGATATTTTAATTGCTTGGTTACTCAACAATTAATTATTATCTATATTAATATTATAAATGCGAAAGTTTGGATGTTTGGATGGATGTTTGTTACTCAATCACGCAAAAACTACTAATCGGATTTGAATGAAATTTGGCACATAGGTAGATGATAACATAGAATAGCACATACATAGAATGCAATAGCACATAGGATTTTATTCCGGAAAAATTAAACACCAAAAACTTTTATAATGCAGCGGGCTGCACGCTGCAGCTAGTATTTTATAAAATTTCTTTTCAAATTGTTATTCACAAACTTTTGTACTAAAAAACATCATTGAAATAGTACAACTCGTGATAGTTATTTCGATTCAAATCATAAGGTCCCGGAATCGATCCAGGAGTTGGACTAATATATTGAGGTTTTATAGGTGTTGTCTTTAAAATCCAAATCCCGACAGCAGCTCTGAGCCAGGTGGTAATATGTTACCATTCTCGCACCTCGGCTTGGTTATAAACGTCCTGTCAGTAGCGGTGGTGATAGTCGCCATGCCTATGTAGCCAATTGACAAACGTTTGAATTGGAAAATCTATTGACGTTCGGTTCCCCAACCTATTCCGCTTATTTAATTTTCAATTTTGTGTTCATTATAGTTATTGCCGGAAACGAGTGTAGATCCGATGGAACTGTTATCATATTTGGACACACCTGCGCTCGGGGAACTACTAGCTACACCTCCCTCATCGTCATCTTCGGCCGGCTCACATCCGCCTAGGGCTCCATCATCCGATGATCTACTGGCACTTTTTGAATGAAATGTACAGCCGGCAGATAAATCATAGGCCTGATATAACCCAACGAATGTAAGCTTTTTAAAGAGGTGACGGGATCTCGTTGAAATAGCTTGCGGGAATAATTCGCTTACAAGCGGAAAAATTTGCTCTTTCAATAGAGCTCAATATTGTGATACTAGATTTTAGTTCCTTCTCCCGAAATGATAACGTCGAATACCGTTGTAAGAATCTATAAGTAAATATTGCGAGCAGAATCTCTACACTTATAGTCGTATTTGACATGGTTATGGCGACATTCTACGTTATTATTTCATGATGGTTGTTGAAACAACGACATTGGGGAAAATTAAGTAGGTTTAATTATAAATAAAGTATTAAGGCGAGGCGTGGGCCCCGATCGCCATGCACTGCGGTGTTGTGCATGTATAGTTCCTCGCACCACCGCAACCACGGTGGCGCACCTAAGCTCCCTATATTCTAAACAGTAGCATAAACTGTAACACAAATTCAAATTAATAATGTCTTATTAAACTTTTATTCAATTAAGTATTATAATAAATTAGATTTCTTGATTTGTGTCCATATTTTGTGAATAGTTCATTGGGTGTAAATAAAATGAATTTATTTTATTCATACTAGTTGGGTACCATAGCGAGCGCCGCGTTGCATTGTAAGATATAGGCTAGTGAAGCGCGGCGTACGCAAAAGGCATTCATGAATTTTATAGTTCCTATTAATAGCGAGTGAACTATAATGTTCAATTGCCGTTTACTGAAAAGTATTCCTTAACGTTTTCACATATTCTGCATTTTTAAATTTAAGATACGATAGAACTCGTGAGTATAACGCTACTCGCTTTTTGGGTGATATATTCTAAATGAGTTGTTTCAAAGTCAACAAATAAATCGTAATTTAGTAACAAGACTATATTGTAAATGTGAGTGCAAAAATGAACTCTGTTAAATTATTTTGCGTTATGTGAATCGAAGAATGATAGAAATATATTTTAGTTTCTATATAAAGAGAAATGAACTGTATTATTTGTAAATATGAATTTAGTTAAGTATATTATTATATTATCTAGTTATATTTAGGAGAACATGGCAGATACTTATATGACGGCCAGTTTTAGTGTAGTATTACTAAATTAAAAAAATCTACACATGGTTTTACATGTACATACAAATACATTAACATGCCAAAAGTTTTCAGAGTACAGATTGTATTAGACTCGTAGAAGCACAGATAGTGAAATTAAAATTTTAAAAACAATTATCATTTATATTATTGATAAATATATATTTTTAACAATTAAATTATGGTCTACCAAACCCGCATGTCATTTACGCTACCACTGACATTGCAGCAGCCAGTTGCTAAACTAAATTGAATTTTTAAACAAAATATATATTTAGTTATTGACGATGAACTTCAATGCTAAAATTTCAATTAATTCCAGATTACTATTTTTCCAATTTTAGTTTAATGCAATAAAAAGGTTTTAGTTAATCATATTTTATAGCAAATCTTACTCTCCTCAGAGAATTTTCTTATAATACCCAAACAAAGATAAGACACTTAAAAAATGGGCTAGAACTTTTCTGTACTCTGAAATGCTATTCATATACAGTATAAACACTTACTGGATTTTTGTAGAATGCTTCCAATCTCTGCTCATCTTTTATTTTCATCACCGCTATTGTCTTAATCAGTGATCTGTAAAAAGCAATAAACAATAGACACATAAAAATATTTTATCTGTAGATGTTATTACAAAATATAGTTTTATTCATTGTTAATTAACTAAAGATTTGAACCTAAAGAAAATTGTTGATGAGCATTGCATTGATATAATCTTATTTCACATATTTTCAAATGTTTTGTTTTATTTTGGTGTATTAGTGATATGTGTATAAAAGTCAATAATATAAATACTATATTATTTTAATTAAAAAAGTATTACACTATGTGCTATGGTCGGTTAGATGTATGATGTCAGGTTGCCTTCTTAATTTAAAAATAAAAAATAATAATTAAAAAACATTACATATGTTTAATATACAAGCACAAAGCGTAAAAATGTACAGTTTTCTCTACATACTAATGTTGCATTAAAATAATAAAAAAAGACCCACAAAATTCTGTATTTTTTAGAAAAAAAGTGTATATGATTATTATCAGTGTTATATTTTTTTTTCAAATTTATTGCAAAATAGGAATTTATACATTTATATTAGGTCGCTGTGCCTGCCAAGTTCCATATGTGATATTTGTAAGGTTTTGGGAAGCAACAAAAAACGTGTTGTTAAATTAACGAATAGAATTATTTGTTAATATATTATTTGTTATTACATTAAAAAATAGACTATTTGTTAATTCATTACTTGTTATTAAATAACAAATAGATTATTTGTTAATTTATAGCAAAGAGTCTATTTGTTATTAACAAATAGGCTATTTTTTAATTTAATAACAAATAATAAATTAGCAAGTAAGTCTATTTGTGAGTTTAATAACACATTTTTTCTTCCTTCCTAAAACCTTACAAATATCATAATATATGTAAATTGTCAGGCGCAGCGACAATTACTGAAATAAAATGAAGTTCAAGCATATATTTTTAGCAAAGCCTTTCATCATACAACTAAAATAGTTAGCAGCACATAAGTACACTTTATTTGGAATCTAAATGGAATTAAGTTCCCATAAAGCTATCGAACCATACATCCATAATCCATTTAGGTATTGTAAAATTTACAGTGATAACTTACTGATAAAATTTTTAATAATTGATTATTTAACTTAGAATTGTATGTAAAACTGTCTTCTCACTAACTTTTGTAAAAAATTGGTGATTTGCGCATCTCTTCAAGCTATGAATATGGACGCCTCCTTAGAGTTAGTCAACTATTACGGAAACAATAAAATTAGTCTTGTTTAAAGCAGTGGTCAATTATTCATTAAAAGAAAATGTTGCACAAAGTAGTTTATAACCTTGATGGTCAGAACAATTTTCCAAATTGATGGTGTTTAATTGATCACAGCTTTTAAGGTTAAATTACATACTTTTAAGGGACCTTCAATTCCAGTTAGTTAGTTCTATTTATTGTAGTGAATATTGCTGTTGGATGAATCATTAAAACGATTTTTGTAAGACCAAATAGTACTTTTTTACTATTTTGCCTGTTTTGGGTATATAAAAATTTGTTTATATAAAAAAAATTAAAATATCATAAAAATGTATAGCATATCACAACCAAGAAAAACCAAAAATCGTGCTTAATGATGATTCATCTGAACAAGTAAATTATTACAATATTATATTTTGTTGAATATTGTAATGACCTGCTATGGAGTAAATGTAGATTTGTGCTCGTACAAATGTAAGTAACAGCATTTGGAAATAAGTGAAAAAGAATTCTAAAATCCTATGCAGTCCATAATTTCGAGTTCGTAAAACGCCAAAAGTACCTACCTACATACAGTAGTTTTAAAATCTTGATCTTAATAAAAACAATTTACTACTAATTCAGGTTGGTACCTTCTGAAATTGATTTCAAATATGTAAAACAGAAAACATAACATTTTTATGTTATTGAAAATAAAAGGAATCTAAAACATAAATTATTTTTCATTTCAACCAAGTCCAATGACATTTGTTACTTAGTTTTTCTATAGTATTAACTTCATGAAGCAAAGAAAATAACCATCATAGTCAAATGAATGAATACCTTTTGTTAATAAAACCAAAAGGTTCCAACAATATGGGAGACAGATGAGCACCTAGCTATAGTAGGGTAGAATTATTTGCCAGAATAAGGTAAGATAGGTTAGAGATATTGGATATTTTAAGTACAATATTTATCCAACTCACATATGGCTTGTTTAAATTTATTTTGAATTAAGATAATGTCTTGGTTAAAATAACACAAAAATTAAAAATATTTACCACAGAACATTTACTAAATTTAAACTTTGGAATCCCAGTCGGTAATATTTGACCGCTTCCTATTTTTTAAGTTTCTACTGGCACTCAATGGGAAAAATATGACTGCACCTAATTTGAATTATATATGTAAAATATTTCTAAATAACTTTATTTTGAAGCCTATGAACACAAAATATATCTATCAATATGTAGTATTTTACAGAATGATAAAATATGGTTTAATTATAGAGAAATTATATGTACAATGCAATATCATCATTGGCACGGGTCAATTAGTAACAAATGCCACCGCGAAATGCCGCAAGTGTGAGGATGGGACTCGAGGGGTCAATGTAAAATTTGAACATTTAGAACTAGACACTGTTACATTTAAATTGACCAGAACTTACCTTACGGTAATGTTTGGTTACTAGTCTTCATTTCATATTCTGGTAATGCAGATCAGTCTAGGATAGCCAGATATCGTAGTTACAAAATTTAAATATCCCAGCAACAAGTCCATGTGCACAACTAACATCCTGTTGTAAACATTTTATAAATATGTTACTATTTTTTTACATTATAGGTAATGTACAACCAGATCACATCCTATAGACACAAAAATGTTAATGATGCACTGCCATCTTCCGGGTGGAGACAAAAGTTTAATAACAATTTTCACTATCTTAGAAACTGGAATGTTAGCAACAAGCTTATTACACCAATGTGTACTTTTTAATTCATCATTGTCTACTAATGTGAGGATCTTTGAATTTTATACAAAAGAAAAAAATCCAGAACTAAAATGTACCATGTTTTCTTTCACAGTAACTCCCTGATACATGTGTATGGGAAAGTACTAGTACTTTTTGCTGCATCTGTAGCACTGGTGCCACAATAGAATTTGTCTACAACATATACAAGTCTAAATTTGAATGGGGCATCCCTTACCAAATGCCAGATGTTTAATATCAAAGTAGCCAGTTTGCCAAAATGCAAATTTAAAGTTATAATAGTGAATATAAAGTTGATATAATGCTACTTAACTATAGATAAAAAAATCACATTTCGGGCCTAGCTGTATTGGGTGAAAAGTATTCTCACATTCTGCTGAGACTCATGAGAGCCTTTTTGCAATATACATAAGTGAATGCTGAAATTTGATTCAAATTTATTAGGTACCTACCTCAGTAGCAGAAATAAGGACAGTAAATATTATAAACCAAACTTCTTTAAATAGAAAATCTATAAGCTCACAAGCCAACATTTGTTAGTCTAAAAATAAAAAAGAAATTCGATATCACTCCCTCCCTTAGGAGTATATTGTTCTGTGCTCTCTCCACTTCTAATTCATTAATAACTTAATAAGTTAATAGCGAAAAAGTAGTTTGTTTGTTCATTGGCGAAATCCTAAAACACATTTTTTACTTACCTTTAACATGAGCACGCTTATTCTTAAATTAAAATAGGGTTCACCTTAAGTTGAAATTTAATTTGATAGTAAAAAATGGAAATTTTAATTAATAAACACTTGTACTATAGTTTTACCATAGGAGATGTTAGTAAACAAAAGTAATTATCACTTATAAACAAAAATGAATAAAAAACCCGTAATATACATGCGTAGTAGTAAGTACTATCTAAGTAATTCATTATTCCGCGAATTCTAATTTTTTTGTCATAAACTACCTAGGGCTGTTTACGTTCGTTATATGAAGTATGACACAGCCACCGGCGACACGAATTGCGGCGCGGAAAAACGCGCGACCAGCGGTGTGATGAACGAATAAAACAAAAGAGTACTTTTGTCTTATTCACTAGTATGCCAGGGTTGAAATCAGAATAACACAAAATTATTACCAATGTAAATTATATAAATACTATATTTTATTAAAATTTTTACTACTATTTTTAGCCTCCGACACAAAAACGAGGATTGTTATAAGTTTCAGAGGTGTATCTGTGTATCTGTCCGTGCATCGTAGCGCCCTGGCGGATGGTCCGATTTAGTTGCGATTTATTTTTTACTTGAAAGCCCTATTTCGCCGCTAGAGTGTCATTGTAACTCACAGACAGAAAGTGTTATGATAGTAGAATTTGGAGTGGTTCGTTTCGTTGCAATAAGATATTTTTCATTATTAAGAGACTCTGAAGATGGAGCCGAAAAAAGTAATATCGAAATTTCTCGCATCCAGATGCAAAGATAATAAACTTTTAAACTCAACAAGGTAAGTTTATTGAGTTAGCGCTCAATTGTCTTGTACTGACAAACATTTTGATGCTGGATAATTTCTAAGATCTGATGCTCATCATGACTTAGGATTTAACGATCAAACTCAAAGGTGGCCATGGTAAGTACATAGTTATAGGATAGGTTCCAGTATCTGATGATAGAGTGGAAGGAAGCCCATGTGATCTTCTAAGCTTGACCAATTAAAAGTCACTGAGTGTAGGTTACTTTGATTTGTTTTGGCAAACACTTAGATGCTCGATGTTTTTTAAAATATAACGATGGAACTGAAAAGTGAATACTTGAAATTGGGCTTTTATTGCTAGAAGATTCACATGGTTTGATAGAGTTACATGGCGGAGCTGGAAGCCTCGGGAGCTTTGCAATAAAACAGCTCAAGCTCATTGAGTAAGGAAACACAGCTTAAGGTTACCTTTAACTTTATGCTGCAGGATCCCCTTTCGAAATCATCAGCTCCTTGTAAGTTTTGCGATTAAAATTAGAGAACTGAAATAAAAAGGTGAGCTGACGATAAAAAAGTGCCGTTTTTTTTAATTTTAATTAAGAGTTAGTATGATTACTTATTGATTAAATAAATAATTGGTTATTGACACATTATTTTAATATTATACTTAAAATAATATTAAACTCAATTTAGTTTATACACCGAAACTTAAACTTAATACAAAAACTTCAAAGCATTTTCTCAATTTAATGTCGGCTTGCGTTAAACAAAATTTGTTCCTATACATTCATCTCACTGTTATTAATAAAAATACGTTCTCTCTACAGCCCACTACATCAAAAACGATCATAGTTACTAAAAATTGCACGGAAAAGTCTACGTTGTCATACATTAAAAAATGGGTGCGTGTACTTATGTACGCGCGTGAGAAGTTATACTTCATTGGCTTCATTAAAAAATATGACCGCGTTTCCGATCCAGTAGTAGTTTTTAAAAAATATGTTGACGTGTCAAAATAACTTGTAAAATTTTTTATTGAATAAAGTACATCTTATTTCTGATTTCTGATATATTTTAATTGCATGTAAATACTTAATTACATTAAAATAATAAAAGGACTGGTAAAGGATAGTCAAGGATTTCGGGACTTAATTAGCAATTTAGCGGACAACTTCAACCTGTAACTTGTGCGAGACGGTGATGCGCGTGCATCTTAAAATTTTTCTCGCTGCCTTAAGAAATATTACGCGCCTAAAGAAATATAACTTTAAAAATCTCGAATGGAGGGATCAACGATAAGGTAATATATTAATTATGTAAGTATCAACAATAATGGTATTTTTGCGTACAATCCTAACGTTACGATAATAAATATAGGATCAAAAGATTATAGTAAATATAGTATTACAAAATCCGACCCTGGTACTAGCTATCGAGGTGTGACAGCTCAGGGCACGCCGCCGCGGTCGCAACAAGTCGAGCTGCGGCATACCCATATGGTCGCGCGACTCACCGCGCCGCATTTCGCGTCGCAGGTCGCACCGCGGGTAGCTTTGGCCGGGCCGTAACACTAAATCTAAGATTGGAAGCCCAATTAAAAATAAGATAACTGCTTTCAGTGAAGTCAAAACAAAAGTAGGTAAATTAAATTAATACATAAAAGTATTATTTTCTTTCCTTGCATTTTTTCGAAACGAGCATAATCACTGGTTTTCGTCATTTGATGAATCGCTCTTCCGCCAACTCCCTTTTTTGTTACGGTCTACGTGTGTAACCTGATCCGCCTTCTGTCTGCTTTTCCGTAACTTAACTTCCAAGTTAAGCTACTTCTGGATCCTGTGGCATCACTTGGGGCAGTCGTCATAGTGCCATCTAAACCACAGCACTAACAAAGAAAACTGCTTTTGAACGTAAGAGACGTTGAAGAAATAGGTGGTGGCCGAGTATTAATAAAGTTGGACTTGTGAACTGGTGGTTCGGACTTTGTTCCCCAGGCCGGTAACCCTTGAGATTTGTATTTTCTCATATGGTGATTAGTATAATTAATAACAGTTAGCTATCCCTGTTTCAGAAAGCACGTTAAGCAATTGGTTCTGGGCAGATATTATCTTTTTCTAAATGAGATTTTTTGAAGGCTTGTGTAAGTAAGTTATATTTTACACAGTCTGGTGTCACCGTCGATTGGAAGCACTCTTTGCGACTGACCCCCGCCACCCACCCTATCTACGCCTCTGTCTAGATCACTTATTGCATAATCTTGGTCACAAAACCGAGGTGACTATATAAGCTAAATAATGACACTTCAATTCATATTTTTAAGATGAAAAGTATTGTAGTTATAAAGGTAAAATAGTCCTGGTCCTCTTTGAAGAATAGAGCATCGCCCATTTCGCCAGGCAGTATATAAAAGGAGAACTATTATTAGTTTTATGTTAGTGCCATCATGATGCTGTTAAGTGGATAAGTTCCTCAACGTCTCGGTCGGATAAATGCCAACACTTTAATCATCCCAGCCGCTATAGGGTTACTGCTTGTCACTACCATGTTCGAGTTTGAAGAGTAAGATAGGTACTAAACGTATGCATGTAGCATTATTACGCCTCACGGACAGACATGGGCGCACCGAGGGGGGGCAGGGAGGGGGCAGCTGCCCCCCTGGAATGTGTTCACCTCTCTACTAACTTTCTACTCTTGTAGATATTTAAATAAAAACAGTCTTAAAATTACGGTCTTCCCCCCCCCCCCCCCCCCCCCGGCCCAGAACCTGCGTACGCCCATGCGCAGTAATTCCCTATTATCATCTTCAGCGTCTATAGGCGATGGTTATTTCTTTCCATCATAAGGGTTACCTCCTCGTTTACTATCCTCTAGCATCAAAATAATGGTCGAATTGGTCGGGTAACATCAAGTCTACGAAACCGGCGTGTTTGTATATATGGTATTAATCTGGGCAAAAATTATACTTTCGGCTTAAAGATATTTAGAAAAAATAAACTTAACCTGTCTTAGCCCGGTCGTATTGACAATACTTCTATGTGTATGGCTACACAAATCATTAGCAAGTGTTTAGTTTGTGTCTCTACTTTGTGCTTTAAACCTACTTATACAGATACCTAAGTGGGTTTTACAGGTTAACCAATAGTAATCGAATAATTAAAAAAATATTCTCGGGGAAATTAAAAGGAAAATTACGCACAAATGCCTTCGTAAAATAATAAAGATTAATACAGATATTAGTGTGATTGTAACTTGTTCCACATAAAAAATCCACACTACACAAGGCTCAACACGCGCACCGTTTCCACGTAAAGGAATACATCAATTTATTTAAGTACCACATAATCTTGTATATCAGCCAAAACACTAAAGATAAATGATTAACATCGTAAAACTTAAACAAAAATAATCCAAGAATCGATTAACAATTTAGATGGAATATTTCGTAATAATCGATTCTTAATCGATAACTATTTCTATTAGACATAATTGGTAAAAACCAATGTTGCCAGTGGAAAGATGAAATGTCGCCATATTTAATTATAACACGTTCGCTTGTAGGTTTTAAAATAAATAAAATAAAAGCTTTGTCCACATGGGTACTAGTGTTACAACAAATCTCGAAGCTGTGCTTACCTAATTTTTTTTTTATAGAAGAGGGTGCAAATAAGCAGGAAGTGCACCTGATGGTAAGTGATCACTGCCGTCCATGGACATCCGCAATACCGGAGGTCTTGCAGTTGCGTTGCCGGACTTTTAAAAATGAGTAAGCTCTTTTCTTGAAGGCCCCCAATTCGTAACTGTTTGGAAACACCCGCGCCGGTAATTGATTCCGCAACAAAGTAGTGCGAAGCAAAAAGAGTCGAAAGAAATGCACAGTTGTGGATTTCCAGACATTGCGATGGTGAGGATCATGGAACACAGAAAACAAGTTGTTTTCTTTGTTTCATGGTGAGGATGGAATTTCATAATTTGACGCGATGTCCGATGATGGGATTCGCCGGCAGGAATTAATCCAAATAAATCGTCGGAACACTCCTCATGGAAAATACGATAGAAGACACAGAGTGAACCATGGAACAAAGAACAAGCGGAATTGGCAAGTACAAACATTTGTATAAGGACCGCGATCGCCATACTCACACATAAAATAAGCATTATTGCATATAAACTACTAATGCAAACATTGTTTCATTGGTCGTTTTCATTTTAAACAACAATAATCCGAAACACACAAACAGAACATTTAAAAATATACCAAACTGCATTACAATAAATTTTATTTTGCTTCAAAAAAAAGAGTATTTACGTCCTTTTGTAGTCTATTCAAAATAGACTCATCTATTTGTACAATAGTGAAACTATAATCTTAATAGTTTCGCTATTCTACAATAGACGGCAGTATTGATTTTTCCGTAGTTTTCAGTTGGTCATATTTGAGTAGAGAACTTTCTAGAACGATATACGTGATGACTGTCATTACGTATATCTTTCTAGAAAAATTAGGTAAACCTAAAATGAACTTTATATGTAAGGTGTACGGCTGATTTTAGCTTGACTTTCTATTATATTAGAGAGAGAGAGAGAGAGATTATATTAAATCAGGAATTTAATTAAAATAAAATGAAAATTGTACTTTCGGATGATATGAAATATCTCCATTTTTAATCATCTGTATTCTACTATTATTTCTGCATTCAAGGCTGGCACAATACGGCATAATTCATTGTATAATAGATTTTCGCACGACGACTATCTCCTAAAGATATGGGAAGTATCATTAAGGCAATTTAGAGTAACAGCGCATAATAGTGATGCACGCTGCACGCCCACTCTTCACTTCCACTTGTTTTCTTTGTTTCATGGAGTGAACCAACATCTCTGTGCAACGTCAAAGAGTCAAGCCGTTCCGAAATAGCCTGGTCGTCAATGATTCGAACCGCTCTACGCTAAATGCAATCAATAGGAAGAAGCTGGTACTAGGGAGCTCCGGTCCAGAGATGAGAACAGTATTCCATAGGAGGCCGAATTTGAGCCGTATAAAGTTGAAGGTGATGGGCCGGCAAGAAGTACTTTCTCACTCTGCTGAGCACACTGAGCTTTTTAGGGGCTGGTTAGCCTTACCTTCCAAATGATCGTAATTAATTAATTAATTAATTCCAGAACGTAATTCGATATGTCGACTCCCAGAATCCCGACACTAGCTGAGACTGTCAAGAGAGTATCCCCAAATCAAGGTGACACGACAAAGGGTGTCTTTTTACCGGAAAACACGCAAAGATGTGTTTTCTTGGGGTTAAAAGTGACCACGTTTTAACGACCCCATTCGGAGACATCAGTTAGTCGATTCTCAACTTCGGACACAAGCTTATTTCGGCACTCTTCAACGTGTTCTCGAGAAAAACCGCTACGGCCGAAATATGTAACATAGTAATGTCATCAGCATAGCAATGTATGTTACGAATTCACATCATGTCATTGATATGCAGAAGGAACAATGTAGGTGATAGCACGCAGCTTTGTGGAACACCAGCATTGACGGATTTCAGGTCAGAGCACGCACCGTCGACTATGACCTTGATGCTCCGATCAGCCAAAAAACAAGTAATCCACTTAAATAATTTCTCGGGAAGCCCATAGGAAGGCAGCTTCGCCAGAAGCGCTTTGTGTCATACCCGATCAATGGCCTTCGCTACGTCCAAAGTCCAAACTAACTGCCAATGCCTCCCCCTTGGACTATACTGCCTTCACTCACCGATGTGTTAGGTATACTAGAAGATCACCAGCTGAGCGGCCGCGACGGAAACCGTACTGGCGGTCGGTAATCAGCTGCTACTCTTCTAAATACTTGAGGAGCTGAGAGTTGATAATTGTCTCCATAATTTTGGAGAACAAGGAGGTTATGGCTATCGGCCAATAGTTGTACGGATTAGGGATAGGATGCACTAGAGCTGTCTTTCTTGAAATTGGTACTACGCCGAGTGAGTAGGAAAGCCGGAATATGCATGTTAATACCGGCGCCAGCTCTAGAGCACACGCTTTAAGTACAATCGGAGGGATGCCATCCGGACCACTCGACTTGATGGATGTCCAAAGAAAAAAGTGCTTTACGTACGGAAGACTGCAGGAATTTTAATTCCGTCATAGAATTATGGCACTGAGGGATGGTAGGCGGTGCATTTCCTTGGTCGTCCAGAGTCGAGTTGGTCGCAAAGAACGAGCCCAGAAGATCGGCCTTCTCCTTTGCGGTAAGGGCCAGAGAGTCATCATCTACGTGTAAGGATGGAAGAGAGGACTGTGAGAAATTTCCCAAGACAGCCTTGGCGAGAGACCAGAACGCACGAGTTCTCGAAGGAAAGTGAAGTAATTTCTCACCAATTTTGCCAATGTGTTCAGTTTTTGCCTTGGCGATAGCTCTGTGGAGAACCTCGAGGCGGAACTGTACTCTTTACGTAATGTGCTGGTTTTTTCATCACGAGATGATAACGCTGCAGCCAAAGCCAGGTAGCGTTCATGCTTTCGCCGTATTATTCGCCGTTTATTTCTATGTAATAATATCGTCGACAATTAACACCTATAACACAAGAACACTTTAACCTTTGTTCTGTCGCAAACATTAAGTAATTGATTATAAGAGCTAAGTAAAAATATTGCCGCAGCGGCGATCACTAATAGACAGTTAATAAATGAGTGTTCACGATTGTGTGGAGATTTGCCCCGATCATGGCGGCGATGTTGGACGATCATATGTTAGGCCACCACGGGCATCTAGAGGAGCTGTAAACATTTTCAATAGACAATATTATTATTTCAAAAAAGTTGTAGCAAAATGTTTCACATTATGAGTCACATAATGTGAAACATTTCACATCATAATATATTCGTACATTTTTTGTAGTTGATAATTTATTTCAGATGTTAAAGTAGGTAATTATTTTTTTCCTATGTAATATCTTTTCTAAAAACTAGTTAAAATAGAATATTTATATTTTAACTAGTTTTTAGAAAAGGATTTATTTGATAACCGACAGACTCCATATATTTTTCTAGCGATTATTTGACAAACAATTATTACAAATTATAACAACGATCATGACATTATTGACATTTTGAGTTAAATTTAGGAATATTGACTAATCAGTATATTCTCATAAATAATCTTTTGGGTAATTATTAGAAGTAAATACATATTTTTTTAATAATTATAATTAAAGTAGCAGACCCACGCAGATTCGCCCGCGAATAGAGTAACATGACGTCGATACAGTTTTTCATACCAGTTTTCGTCTTCTATTTCAGCCCCTTAGAGGTTGATTTAAGAAAAAACTTTGGATTATTTAGTTTATTACGTTATATACGTTTATGTTTTACCCCGAGTCTTCATGTATCTCGTTGTCAAATATCATCAAAATCGGTTCAACGATTTAGCATTGAAAGCATTATATAGGATAATACCCGAACCGGATTGCTGCGCCACCTATCGGTTTCAATTATGAATCTACACCAATCAACTTGAACACATAGAAAAAAATCATCAAAATCAGTTCAGCCGTTTAGGAGGAGTTGTCAGATACACACGCACAGAAGAATTTTACATATCAAGATATATTAGGAACTTCCAATCTAATTTGTTTTCCACTAAATTTATGGATATATTTTGTTTATTAATAAATATATAAATAATTTAAGAGTTATCCTTAGTTTATGGTTATAACTAATGTAGTTCTATCATACCAAAATATATACATTTATTACAATAGTAAGGTTCATTTCTTCTTTAAGATGACTATTCATATCTTTATAATTTAGTTTTACTTACTTTCAAACGAAACGCATCGTCATTGAAAACTTAATTATTCAGTAAATTATTATCTATAAATAGGTGTTACTCTATTCAATATCAGATGTTAGATTATTCGCTATCATGTTTCGAAAGAATATGGTCAATGGCAACATTGCAAGATACTAACTAAGCGCGTTGACGCACTTGACGCCGTTGACACACTCACCAAGAATCAGTGTGACCAGATTCAAAATTTTAATGCTTTTTCAGTATACTTTATAATTTTTTCTAATATCAATATTTTTGTAGATATATTGCTCCAAGTACAGTATTTTTGAGTGTTTTGGAAAAGAAGTTGGGTAACACCAATAAAATTTATGATAGGTAACACCTTGAGCATCGTTCGACGCTTAGGGTAACGAACGTCCGTGAGCATTGTTGCCCCCAAGACAAGTGGCATAAACGCTAGGAGAATAGAAAAGAAAATGTATGGATTTGACATAAGCTGTTGATACGAGCATAAACGAATTGGTAATTGGTAGCCAAGTGTCATTCGTGAAACGAAACGTTATATTGCATCGATGATTTTTGATCATTTTCATACAAAACCTTAGCCAAGTGGCACTTTTGACAAGCAAAATTGTGATCCAATGATCAGCGAACGCTAGAACCCTGTAAATTACACTAAAAATGGCGGGTGATCACTATTATTCAATCAGCTGTTCTAAATCGTGGATAATATCTGTTAGAATTTTTGATAATTTCAAAGAAAAATGAACGCAAATTGCCATAATTTAAGAGTCCTAACCTAACTAGGGTAATTTCAATACATTTTCTTTTTCTAAGTCGCAGGCGCCTTTGTAATGGATTTCGGTTTTCATCCCCTAACTCCATGAGGAATAAACTCAGAGCAAAGTGACCTTGACAAAAGTTGGGGTCCCTTACCCCCTCCATGTAATGATGCAACAAAAAAGGGGTGTTATATAGGGTAGAATTTTTCCATCAAAATTTTTTATAAGTCCTGCGCACGCACTGACCGCCAACCGATATCTCTGTTCGTTCTAATATAACGCATTGGCGTCATTTAGACCAAATTGGTAGCCAAGTGGATCATGGCTTGTTTAACGTTCATTCTCTTGAGGTCTGTCGAATATTGTCTGTGAATTGACGGCAATGTCAGTTTGAAGTATTATTTTCACAACTTGAATCAATCTCGGATGAATAATGTACATGGATGGAATATAAAAAAATAAGAACAGAGTCGCTATATCTGATTCAATTTTGATTGTATGTACCGCGTAAGTGCAAATAAGATAAAATATACTATCTTATCTACTCGATTACTGTCATGCCGTAAGTTTCTATATAGCTAATGCCAATTGAACTCTGTCAGTACTACCAATTTAAAGAGATAAAATTAAATACTGTCACCAATTTTTATGTATTTTATCTTAGTTGCTATCAAATTTGATTGTGTTAACATATTTTAAGTAAATCCTCTTTACATTACAAGTAAACATAGAATTGTCCAAAATGTTATCGATAGTCACATTTTAAAACTTATGTTTCAGATTTATGAAAGATGATGATAAATTTATTATTAAAAAAATGATGTGGTGTCGCGGGACACCAGGTTGGATCGAACTTCCGTCGGCTAAACGGCACTACTTGCTTGTGTACGCGACTGTCGCGCCTGCGCACGTCTCATTTAACGCTTTTATTCCACGCATTTTTCTTACGGTTTTACTATCACATTATTTTCAGTTCGGTCGCGCAGCAAAATCCCTATCCCCTCCAAGCCTGCCGTAAGGAACTTCGTTCCAAAAATGAACAAAAATATGCAAAACTTAACATAGAAAACTTCTTTTTTACATATATTTTGGCATTCATATTTACAGAAATGTAAAATTGATCGAAATCTATTGCTACACTGAAAAATAAACTACCTTTTTTTCTTTCATTAAATTTACAAAATACAAGAGTTCTATTTTGTAAATTTAATATTTTTTTATAGACAAAATATTATATTTATCATCATTAAGACATTGTCTGCATTTTGCAAACCTAATACTTCACTACTTACGTAAGTTAGTACGTAAGTTAGTAGTCACGTACGTTAGTAAACGAGTCACTAGCATTGTGGCTTCTAGGTGGTAGAGTTCTGCATTGTCCTGCCTGGGTCTAATACCACTGGCCCACCTATTCCTGCAGCAATAGCAACAGTGCTTGTTACTGTCGTGTTCCGGTTTGGAGGTTAAGGTAGCCGGTAAATGTATGCATGTGCCATTAATACCCCGCCCGTGCCACAAGGATATCAAAGCACCATTAATAATGTGCCACCAATAGCTTTAATTTGCGTTCATTTTACTTTGATAGTTCTCACAGATGTTATATCCACGCTTTAGAACAGCTGATTGAATAATAGTGATCAACCGCCATTTTAAGCGTAATCTGCAGGATTCTAGCGTTCGCTGGCTATCGGATAATGTACGTGTATGTTGTACTACGTACCTTACGTGAGACAATGAGAATTAAACACTCTTGTTTTTGTCATCCTAATGTAAAATATATTTGTGTCGAACTAGTTTTCAATATTTGAACTCGCATTTTTCACCCCGCCATACTTACCAACTCCTCTTTTTACTTTGAATAAAACTGAAGTAACATCCACAAACATATTAATGCACATAAATTAAACTTGTATAATACACATATCGTAACAATATATATACGCTACTTCGAGGCACAAGTATGTAACACCGTCATTCCCGTCTTAAGAAGAATTGACCGTCTACCATTCTGTCAGGCTGTTTTTAAAGAAGAACGATGGGATTAAAATCTCACTAATATCGAGATTACTAGTTGAGAGAAATCTGCAAGTTGCAACGTCATATCTGAGCTTGGTATTACCACCTAATTTTTTCCTGCCGCAAAAGCGTCAATGCTTTTTACTTTACGTATGCAGTTTGGAGGGTATGGTATCCGGCAATACTGTTTCACCCCACCACATGGATAACGTCGGACCAGAAACATATTTGGTGTATAGACGATGGTTGTCTTTTCCCTTTGCTGTTTGCTAGTTTATTTAATAGGTAATTTAAATTTTTATGCCTTTTTTAATTCTGGGTGTTTAGTCAGGAACCATTTGAGAAGGTATTGAAATTTTTTATTATAATTTACAAAGACGTATAATATAAATCATGTTTACCAGTTTTTTGGAAAATTACCCCAGAAATAAACCGGCAGTACTGATGAATCTGACTAAATAATTCAATTTTTCATAAATAATTGTAATTTTTTTCGCCGTGTTGGTCCCGGCCTCCTTTGTAGAATAGGCCAACTGCCGTTCTGCCAGGCAGGTCGTAAAAGGCGACCGATTGGCTATCGAGTCACTACCATCGTGGCTACTAGGTGGTAGAGTTCTGCATTGTCTCGCCCGGGTCTGGTATCACCGCCTTACCTATTCCTGCCGCAATAGCGTCAGTACTTGTTGCTGTCGTGTTCCGGTTTGTAGGGTGAGGTAGCCGGTAAACTTATGCATGTGGCATTATACCTCGCCACAACATAGCAACGCACCATTAACATCTTTGGTGTCTATAGGCGATGGTTGACTCTTTCCATCAGGAGACCCATCTGCTTGTTTGCTATCTTATGACATAAAAAAAAAACTAGAATAAAAATTGCCCATGAATATTGCTATTATTATAAGATTTTTTAAGATAATTGTGGCAAAATTTTGTCATTTTAAACCGGTATATTGTATAACTAGCTGTTGCCCGCGACTTCGTCCGCGTGGACTTCGTTTATTCCACACTGCTCCTCTCCCGTGGGTGATAGCGTGATAATATGTAGCCTACACTTTGACCCGACCTATTAGTAATATTCATGCAAAATTTGAAGTAAATCCATACAGTACTTTTCGAGTTTACCCCGACATACATTGACTTTCCTACGATTTTATTATATGTATAGATTTTCCTTTAGTTCGTTCTTCTATAATTGTTAAAATGACACGTTAAAATGACGTGTTACCCAAGTCTATCAAATTTAGTAGACTTTTGATGGGGTCATTTTATATCGCCCAATTGACAACATTTCAAAAATATTAAGTCGCCAAAATAAAAATACCATTGCTTTATTTTTCAATCCTGATTAATAATATTGTTACGAATAATCTAGAAGCGTGTAGAGTTGGAGCGCGCGCGCGGTAACTTTCTAGAAATAAAAGAAAGAGATAGCTACTCATATTGGCAAACAAATAGTTGTCCTGGGCTATGCCATAATGGACTTTGTGGGATATAGCATAAGGTTGAAAGTAGCGTGTACTAGGATTTATGACTCATAACATGTTTACGATAAGAAGTGATTCATTGTTTCCCGATACATTTAGATTTTTCTGGATCCAGCTAGGACTTTCCCCTGCTTATAAATACAGAGGTGTTGACAAACACAAGGCAGTTTTTTATCAAGCGATCGAGAGCGATACATCAAGTGACAAGTGCGAAGCGGGAAGTGTTTAATTGTGTAGTGTTCTAAGTTCAGTGATAGTATAGCGAGTGACTAGAGTGTAAAGTGTATTTTAGTATTACGTTGTGTTGTGTTGTGTAAATACACGGATTTAATATAAGTGGTGTTTTTTACAATTGCGAACCCGAGCACGTAACAATATATATTTTTTAATTTTTTTCGTTACACAATACTGGAAAAAAAATCATAATGAAAAAACATGCTGTGACGTCACTTATACGGCAGAACAAGATAATACCTTTGTTTTGCTAAAACATATAGTTTAAAAAGTATAATAAGAATGTCATCATACGATAATGTCAAATATATCAATCTTTCACTTACCACTTTCCGTATTGTTCAAAGACTATACAATACTATGGTATTTTTTTCTCCCATGACTGACTTGATATTGGCAGAATCCGTACCAACGGGAAAGCCACTGAATTAAAATAATAATAATAATACTATGGTATTGTTTATTTGTGTTAGAAAATTATCAAAGACCTGCTTTAGCGACTCCACTCTGCTCTATTTGTAATCAACACTTGGATTTATTTGATATTTCGCAATAATATTACTGCAAACTAGAACGCTTAATAAAAATATGACCAAATGTAAACAACGGTTTAATGATTTACGATACTCGATGTTTATTCGATAAATGTCATATATGACAAGTGCTTTTTTTGGGGGTCACAAAAAGCAAAGGCGTAGCATCATTCAGCCGTATAAATGACGTTATTTGGCACTTACGTCTATTTAGAATGAGAAGAAATTTAAGAATTAAAATAAATATCAAAATGAATGAATTTTGAGAAAATAAAAAATACGGGTATTCTATTTTTCAATCTAGTTTAGGTTAAAAATATAATATAAGGATGTTAAAAAATGAAAAGTTGTCAATTATCAATATGGACGTTTAATGGCTCCTCTTCGCACTGGGCCATGATGGACCAACAATGATCGCCCAACATCGCCGCCATTATCGGGCAACTCTCCACACAATCGTGGACGCTCATTTACTAACTATCTACTGTTATGTTATGACGTCTATCGAAAATGGATAGCGAAGTGATCACCGCTGCGGCAATATTTTTACTTATTTAGCTCATATAATGATTTACTTAATGTTCGCGACAAAAGAATGGTTAAGTTATGCTTGTGTTATGGGTGTTAATCAACGACGATATTATTATATACAAATACATACAAAAATACTTTAAAATATATGATAAACACCCAAACTCAAAAAACATCTATGCTCATCGCACAAATGTTTGTACCTGTCGGGAATTGAACTCGAGCCCCCTCGATTCGTAGTTAGTTTCGCTAACTACTTGACCAACGGGCGGTTTAAATAACACAGTGTTGTGTTGGTCCGGGCTTATTTTGAAGATTAGACCACCTGCCGCTCTGCCAGGTAGTTTCTGGGAGTCGAGTGATTAGCTACACGCGCCACTACCATCGTAGCTACTAGGTGGTAAATTTCTATATTATCTCGCCCTAGTCTGGTACCACCGCCTTACCTATTCCAGCCGCAATACCTAGCGTCAGTGCGTATCCCTGTCGTGTTCTGGTCTGGTGAGTAGGGTTACCGGTAAACTAATGGAAATGTGGCATTCAGATCTTACCACAAGTATAGCAACGTACCATTAATATCCATGGTGTCTATAAACGATGGTCTTTTCTTTCCATCAGAAGGACCATCTGCTTGTTTGCTATCCTTATGATATATTAAAAAACAGATATCGTTTGGGTTACACGGTAACGGCTGCATTTATCTTTGTGATGCTTATTTATTGGATGCCAAAGGCATGATTCTTTTTGGTATAGCTCTATGAACCAAAAGTTTCGTCATTCGTCCACGCAACCATTATTTTTAAGTCGATAGAAATATGTCTACATGTACCAGACAAAACCACGTACTGATTAAACGGCGATTGTGTGGTCGCGCACGCAATCATGGGCCAAGATTCCTTTGATGTACCGACATCAAGGCGATTGCGCTCGCTCATATGCAATGATGGCCTAACGCAGACGTTTATGTCCTCTACACTATCGTGCATGCCTTTATTGGGCCATCATGGCCCAATGTGAAGAGGTAGCTTAATATATCCATGTTTCCAGTGCTCCGGTTGTTTTATTTTCAGCAGTGTCACCAAATTCAATATTTTATTATTTTTGACGTGACAACGTCTTATAATTCGATAGAGCTGGCTGCACGCACGAAAAAACATGACTCATGCGGCGTTACCTCGCTCTGAGGCGTTCCGTTTAAGGCTTGGAGTACAAGCGAGAGCTTAAGACGTTGTCACGTTCAACTATCGTCTGTAAACCAACTTTACAGACAACCGTTTTTTTTTTTTCAGTATATTTTATCGATAATTTTGAATATCAGAATTTTTATAGGTATAATGCTGAAAAAATACTGATTTTGAGTATTTTGTATAAGAAGTTGTAGTAGTACTGGAAGTAAAAATTTTATTTCTTGTTTTTATTTTTATCAAATTGACCTCAGTGAATATTCTTTCACATTAGCTGAATTGGCGTGTGGAAGAGATAATATGCTAAGGACAAAACTAAGGGATATCACCGCTCATACAGTAATGACATATAGTAACTTTTTTTATAAGTAGGAGAAATGGCAACGTCTAGTGTACTCTAATAATATGTGTTATAATGATTTGTCTTCTATCAATAAAATTATTACAAAAATTGTAATAATTGGATTGCCGTGTTTTAGAACGTGACAATGATACACTTCCGTGTACCATGTTTTATTGCTGAATAAATCCAAATAACCGTGTAACACAGAAATTACCGTGTATAAAAACAATGTAACTCAGAAAGATCCGGATAGCTTTCTCCATAGTCTTTATTCATAAAGGCGTGTTCTTTTCGGACACTCACTAAGTTTTTATATCTTACCGTTGCTACAATTGTTTACATTAAGAATACCTAATAATTTGTCAATCTTCTAAAGTTAAACATATTTGGGGGGATATGACTTCTATATTGTAATCATCTCAATCTCTTACAAATTAACCAGAATATA
Source organism: Apodemia mormo (assembly GCA_036924255.1). NCBI lineage: Eukaryota > Metazoa > Arthropoda > Insecta > Lepidoptera > Riodinidae > Apodemia > Apodemia mormo. The sequence goes on along the minus strand of JAUPFN010000009.1, from coordinate 19,648,879 downwards.
CAATTTCACTTTACCGCGTGTAAACTCACTCTTGTTTTTTTGTACTTCCCATTGAATGTAAAATATAGTAAATATTTAAAATTTAAGTAAACTTTCCACTACATACTTTAATTCAGTATTCAATTTGCAACTTCAGCTCACTCTTTATTCCCCGTAAAAAAACTAGCGTAATACTTTACTTTTTTCCTTTTTAATCTGAGAGCGTGAGTTAAGCTTATATTTAATGTATTTCATAAAATATTTACAGACGTAAAAATTTGAAACAATTATGTTGAGTTTTAATATTTATTCGTTATTTATCTTATTTTTCGTGTGATATATTATACTAATAAAGTAATTAGAGAGAATTCAATATAAAACATAATATACATATTACATGGATTGTATTTTGTAACAGTATTTCCGTCAAAGCTGTGAAATAGAGAAATGTCTGTAATGCTTTTTATCAAAAAGTATACTAATTATTGTATAATGTATTTAACTTTTTATTATCTCCGCAGTATCGTAATCATACTTATTATAAAAATATTTGACATTTATGTTTTAACACTATTCATTAAATGTTATGTCCAATTATACTCATTTAACTCTGGTCACACTAAATAAGCGAACTTCATACCTGCGTTTGATGTTCAAACTTCAAAGTATTCAACAGACAAGACTGTCACTTTCAAGTTTTAACTTCAGACTTCAGTTCAATCAACGGGTTTGAAACCGAAGCAGGTAGAGTTGTACGCCCCGCCTGGCGTCTATCCACCGGTTGAACGACACGAAACGATCGAACGAATCTCTTTGTATTTTAGTTGTTTAGACGTGATTTTAAAACATAAGTATTATCATGAGCTTTTTACGCATTATAAAATTTATGTAACAATTTTTATATACTTGTGTATGTGCATTTAAATCTCATAAGTGTGTTTTAATTTTAAGTTGCATACATACTGTTTCCACTTGCTTGGATTGATTGGATATTAAACTTGGTAAGTGTACATATATTTTTTTGTTTTTTTAAGTACTTTTGCTTTGGATGCTTATCAAATTGATCTTTATTTAAAAACTAAATTGTTTAAAACACTACTTTGTTACAAAATAAAAACATAGTAATATCTAATACTTCAAATAAATTATTATTATTAATGTTAAAAACAGGTGTGTCCGCTTGATTTGATTACATTATTACTTGGTAGAGCTTCGAAAAAAGAAATTTGTCTCATGATTGCTGTATCTCGCGTGTGGTAGTTGAAAAATAAATCGAAATAGGTAACTTTTTAGTTCAAAATAATAGATAGATAATATGTAGCTCAGTATAATTGAGGAACGTTACCTTAACCTATGGTTCTCATACTTAGTAGGCTAAATTTTACTGACCTGTGACAGCCATCCCTTATCTAAAGCCTTACGTGCTCATTCAAAACTGAAAGCATGAGGGTGTTAACATTTAACAAAGTACCACCAGACACGGTGCTTTAATGACATGTAAGTGATTTTTCCCCCGTGTTGGCCCGGGATCCTTTGAAGCATAGAACATCTGGCGTTCTACTTTGCAATTCGTAAGAGGCGAGCAATTGGCTATGCGATTAACTATCATCGTAACTACTATTATAATATGTGGTAGAGTTCGGTATTGGTTCGCCCGGGTCGGTTACTTGCGTATTCCTGCCGCAATAGTATCAATACTTCTCACTGTTGTGTTCCAATTTGGAGGGTAATGTAGCCGATTAACTTATACATGGCACTTAGACCCCGCCAAAAGGATAGCAACGCACCATTAGCATCTTTGGTGTCTATAGGCGGTAGTTGTCCCCAGTTGATTGGTTGTCATCAGGAGAGCCATCTGCTTGTTTGCTATCTTATGATTTAAAAAAATAACGATACAAGCAATCGACAAAGCAGTGTGGGTTAAAGGTGAACGAAAAAATCAACACACTTAGGTACATAAAACCTATATATGTATCGACTATCGACATATAATGATTGTGTCACAAGAAGTGAACAAAATATTCGTGATTCGTGAATAATTTGTTCACTTGTTATACGCATACCTACTACTACAAGCAACTAGCGATTCGTTTTTATAAATAAAAAATATAGGTAGGCATAATGTTGTAGCAAAATGGGGAGCTTAATCAGGTTAAACGTTTAACAGGAATATTGACCGATGCCTATTATTATAACACATTACACTGTAGGTACCGTTAGGTTGGCTGTTGGCGTGACAAATTTTTATATTATGTTAGGTAGGTAGGTATATTTGGTACTTCATACATAATTTTTTGAAATACTGAAAAATTGTCACTCGGTCTGCCCCTGCCTCATCGGTTTTTTGGGTAAGCAAAGTGCTCAACCAGAGTTAACTTTGGTAAAAAAGGCATTAATGCTAATGCGGCACGAAAAGGCAACAAATCCCTACGAGAAATGACAGAACTCCACCATCAAAATTCTCGTTGTTAGTGACTCGGGAGCTTATTGGTCTACTACGACCTGTCTGGCATTAATTCAGATGGTCTATTCTTATAGACGGAGCGAGATATTCGGTTTCCTCTACTTACTAAACAAGAGAACCGGCGTGATGATACTTTATCACGGCGTGATGATACGGCGACGGCGTGATGATACGTCGAATGAGATCAAACAAGCTGTTGGTCTTCCATTACAAGAATCGAACCAAAAAGCCTGATGTTAAAAACAGGTAGGTAAGTACTTTTATATTAGTAGATTACTTAAATGGCTTTTAATAATTCCCTTTAGTTTGGGCTCACACGGTTGATGGTTTCTTTTAAAGAATCAAATAAATTACACTTGGTTACGAAGGTCAGATGATGCATATGTGAAATACCTAGATAATAATTTATGTTGCGTGAAAAAAGCGTGCCTTAACTATCTTATATAACTTCCTTATCCTATCATTATTTTAATACTAGTTATGTTGCAATAACTTAACAGAAATTGAATGAAAGGAGAGTGATGAATGAGATCGGCCTAAAAGGGCTACAAGAATTTAGCGTCACCCGAAATTAATAAATTAATTTAATTCACAATAAGACCATATTAGAATTCAACGGACACTTTTTAATAGCAAGTTAATTTTAAAAGGATTTTAGTTGGAAAATCATGAAACTAGTCAAGCTTGTACGCTTTTTCTTATTTTTAAATCAAGCAAAGAAATTTCTTTTCTGTTTAAAATTAACACTTTCTTTTATTTCTGACCAACCAAAATGAATTATAAACATGACGGATAGGTAAGACGCAAAATTTTAAACAAACTATTATGTAAAATGCAACCAAAATTAAAATATTTTTATTATAGTCGAAACGTACAACGTAGAAGGCTGTATAAAAAAGTACTCTTAGTATCATCCGAAAGAAACAAAAAAAAAGTGTCATCTATTTACACTGTGAACGAGTGAATAGTGATAAATACAAAGAGTATATATAATCACTACGTTTTAATAAATATTTTAATGTAATCAAAAGTTATATCGTTTGTTAAAATCAAATAATCTTCATGATTGAGTGATATAAAAATTAATTATATTTATGTTGACGATATATTGCGATGTGGGTGGCTTAATATGGAATGTAACAATTGTAAATTCAAGTAATTAATTAATCTTTAAAGTAAAAATTTATCTTTGAAGGAGTTTCGTGAATTTTAATATTATAAAAAGTGTCCGTGATACAATTTACATTTCAGAAGAAATTAATAATGTATTACAATACGGTAAGCAGCTATCATGATTCATTGCGTTTTAGGCCAAACTTGTATGGAGCCTCATCATTCTCCTTTACATTTAAACTTATTGAGAACACAAATACACCGATATTCGATCTTACTTTACGTGAAGCCGTTACCGTTACCGTTAAATGTAAATTATATTTAAATGCACATTTTTCTTCATTAGAACCAGTTTAAAATCACAAAAAAGTTTGTTCAATAAGAAATTGTTAAGTTCGTGACTGCATGTACAAACTTGCGATGGAGGTTTTTTCATCAACTCCACATATTGTGTATTATCCTTATCACAATTCACAAGAGATGCGCGAACATTTGTCGCTCATAGCTCGGTACTCGACATACCTATTCGGTTTATTGTTGACTAGTTGTACTGCCGAACAACTCAGTTCAAATTATAAATACTCGGTAATTATTAATAACTATTTAAGTTAGGCAGCATAACAACTTTCTATTGCAAATTAAATGTTGGGTCTTGTGACAGTAATATATAACTGTATGCGCCGCCTGTTCACCTTCACAAAACTACTTTTATTTTTCGAACTAACTTTAAAACAGTCCTTCTTCTTCTCATGTTAGGAAGTTCAGCCTTCATGCTTTGTCAGACCAAAACTGCGCCACAGCTACGGCAGCATCATTGGCCACATTTAAAGCAGTTGGTGTATGCGACCATTACTGCGAAACCGGGATTTTTGGGCGAGCAAACTACAGAGTTCCTAACCAGAATGGTAATTGTTAAAGTTAAGAGTCCGAGCTAACGGTGTCTCGTGTTAGACCAAATGAGATTAACTTTGGCTAAGAGCAGTATCTTAGCGATAGGTGGAAAAGTAAGGCATTTTCATTTTGACTCGTTCCGGATCTGGAGTGTAGACGGGACGAAACAAGTTTATAACATTCACGTCCGTTTATAACATTTCAAGTGTTTGCTGTTATTGGGTCATCAGGACTGAATAGTGTTACAACACTGGACCGCAGTGTTGCATATGTACATCATGGCGTTAGAGATGTTATGCTTTGCGTACACGTTTACAGATTAAGTAGATATAAGAGCGAGCCATAACATAAGGTGCGTGGTGAATTCAGAGAAAATTTAAATGTGGTATCGTAACTCAAAACTGCATGTATACTTCGGCCAAGTACTCAATCTATTAAATCCCTTACACCCGTAAGAGATAGTTGTAGTCATATCTACCTTCCTTTCAAGTTACTCGTAAAAAGTGAACGAAGGTTAAACGCGTTATTACATGGTGGTAGAGTTCTGCAATGTCACGCCCGGCCTGGTGGCTTTAGTATTTGTGCCACAATAACATCACTGCGTACGTCGTGTAACGTCGTGTTCTGGTTTAGAAAGGGTAATGTAGCCGGTTATCTTATGCATGTATTGCATACCTGATCAACATGCAGCAATAACATCTTTGGTATCTATAAGCGAATAACACCTTTTCTTATTAAGAGGGCCATCTGGTAATTATAAATGTAATAAAATGTCATAAAGAAATCAAACAAGCACACTAAACCAGGACTTGTTCTTTTATACTTGAGACAGATTTACCATGACCGTGTCGTATCATCTTAGTTTTGTATAATGTGCCGTAACACTTAACAGTGATGTTTTCTGTCGTTAAGCGCGAACTGCCACTTCCCGGATTATACATGCGTTATGCAATTTATTCGTCGTAAAATCTGAATTCGATACTGATTGGCTAACAAATTGTTTAAATATTTTAGTTTTTGTTTAACTAAGTCTAGAAAAGCGTAGAAAGTATTTCAACATGTTAACCACGTGTATTTTTATAATTGACTGCCCCATGGTCTAGTCTTTAGCTTATTCTGCTCAGTTCATTAGATCCGACATTCGAATCCCGAAATTTCGTTAACAAAATAATCTTAAAGCAATGTTTTACCAGGTGTGACGACACGTGCTCTGACTGGCGTTTAATGTCACGGGCGGGCTGCATGTGCAACCACGAAAGAAAAAAGTACTATTTTTCTTTTATAGTGCAGCTATATCTCACGTGATGAACGTTTCGATGTGATCAGATGATATCTAAACACAGCTCCAAGAGTGCCTCGCTATTTGTATCGTTATCATATGGATATTGATACATAAACTTTCAAAATATTAGTATTAAGTATTTCTAGTTCTAGATAATACAGATGACACGGATAATTTGTTATGGCAAGGCACCGTTGTGTCCGGTAAAGTGGCCGAGAATGCGTCATCATATCGCAAAATGGATGATGATTCAGAAGTTAACATTAAGTTGGCTAACTTGTTGTTTCATGAAAAGTAACTAATATTAAACAGTCCGTATTTGGTCCAGAACCTATTCCATGATCGCTCATAGACGACCGATGCTTGAAAATATGACGGCATTCTTACTTTAATCTTACTTATATATTTATATATATATATATATATATATATATATATATATATATATATATATATATATATATATATATATATATATATATATATATATATATATATATATATATATATATATATATAATTGAGTTTCGCCAAAAAATTTTTTGGCGTTTTTTCAAAATTTTTCGAAATCTCCTGGGCTGAATTGGTTGAAATTTTCAGGAAGTGTAAGTTAAGCAGAATCCAATCGAATGCCATCAACCGCATTTCGATCGGTCCAGCCGTTCAAAAGTTCAAAGTTATGATATAATATATATATATATATATATATATATATATATATATATATATATATATATATATATATATATATATATATATATATATATATATATATATATATATATATATATATATATATATATATATAATTGAGTTTCGCCAAAAATTTTTTTGGCGTTTTTTCAAAATTTTTCGAAATCTCCTGGGCTGAATTGGTTGAAATTTTCAGGAAGTGTAAGTTAAGCAGAATCCAATCGAATGCCATCAACCGCATTTCGATCGGTCCAGCCGTTCAAAAGTTCAAAGTTATGATATAATATATATATATATATATATATATATATATATATATATATATATATATATATATATATATATATATATATATATATAATCATAAGATAGCAAACAATCAGATGGGTCTCCTGATGGAAAGAGTCAACCATCGCCTATAGACACCAAAGCTGTTAATGGTGCGTTGCTATCTTGTGGCGAGATCTAATGCCACGTGCATAAGTTTACCGGCTACCTTCCCTCCAAACCGAAAAACGACAGTGACAAGCGCTGACGCAATTGCGGCAGGAATAGGTAAGGCGGTGGTACCAAACCCGGTCGAGATAATGCAAAACTCTACCACCTAGTAGCCACGATGGTAGTGACTCGTAAAACCAATTGGTCACCTTTTACGACCTGCCTGGCAGAACGGCAATTGGCCTATTCTTCAAAGGAGCCCGGGACCAACACGGGGAATATCACTATATACCTCTTTCGGATCGGACAGGGTTTTCCTTACGCCCTGTATACATTAGATCTTGTATTAACTGTGTTATATATACATTATACATGTTGAAGCAATTTACGATACATGTTAAAGCAATTACTGAATAATCTTTTCCTAAAGAGCCGTGAGAACTTGCCATGAAGAGTTCAAATAGCAGTGTTTCAATGTTACATGCATTTTTAAAGTAAGAATGCCGTCATATTTTCAAGCATCGGTCGTCTATGAGCGATCATGGAATAGGTTCTGGACCAAATATGGACTGTTTAATATTAGTTACTTTTCATGAAACAACAAGTTAGCCAACTTAGTGTTAACTTCTGAATCATCATCCATTTTGCGATATGATGACGCATTCTCGGCCACTTTACCGGACACAACGGTGCCTTGCCATAACAAATTATCCGTGTCATCTGTATTATCTAGAACTACAAATACTTTCTTTTCATGAAAGCCTTTAACTGAAAGCTTAATACAAGATTAAAGTACATATTCTTACTTTTTTATTAACTTCCCGATACTTATGTAGATAAGAAAGTTACTGATTTTGCCCCGATTTTCGAAAATCGAGTTTTCACCAGATGTCCACGTTTTGAGGTCCTATTAACCATTTCTGACTATTTTCACGATGACTTCAGTATGTCTGTATTATGTATGTGTGTATGTGTTTTTTTTCTCTATATCATAAGATAGCAAACAAGCAGATAGGTCTCCTGATGGAAAGAGTCAACCATCGCCTATAGACACCAAAGATGTTAATGGTGCGTTGCTATCTCGTGCCGAGGTCCGATGCCACATACATAAGTTTACCGACTACCTTACCCTCCAAATCGGAACATGACAGCGACAAGCACTGACGCTATTGCGGCAGGAATAGGTAAGGCGGTGGTACCAGACCCGGGCAAGACAATGTAGAACTCTACCACCTAGTAGCCACGATGGTAGTAACTCGATAGCCAATCGGTCGCCTTTTACGACCTGCCTGGCAGAACGGCAGTTGGCCTATTCTTCAAAGGAGGCCGGGACCAACACGGCGGAATGCAGCCCGGGACCAACACGGCGGAAAACGGTGTGTATGTAAACATCTCAACTTTTGAACGGCTGGACCGATCGAAATGCGGTTGATGGCATTCGATTGGATTCTGCTTAACTTACACTTCCTGAAAATTTCAACCAAGTCAGCCCAGGAGATTTCGAGAAATTTTGAAAAAACCCCAAAAAAATTTTGGCCAAACTATTTTTTTGATATAACTTCCAGATTAGTGTACCGATTGAGTACAAGTTTTTGTCAGCTCTATTCCTCAAAGAATTACATGTAATGCATACATTTCATCAAAATCTGTTTATCCGTTTAGAAGTAATCGTTGACGAAAAATTTTGAAAAAAATGCTTTTTCGACATAACTTCGAAATTTTTTAACCAATCATTTTTTGGTATTTTACGATATTTTAATAATAAAATATTACGATAAATGTCGTTTCAAAAATCAAAATCGAATCTAATTTTCTAAAAATACAGCTTTTCAAACATTAAAAATACGTTATTGTTAGTAAACTTACTGAATATTTTTGAAATAACTCACTCTAACTCACTTATTGAAGTAAAAATATTATTAGCTTTTCTCCTTTAAAAACTGCGTCAAATGCTGTTAATTTTATCAAAATCGGTCAATCCGTTTGGAAATTATCAACGGTTCGATCGATATCAATTTATCAATTTTATGCAAATAAAAAAGTTATTATTATTATTAATGACGAAAAGTTTTGAAAAAAAATGTTTTTTTTACATTGCTACGAAATTTTTCAACCCAACGGATATTTAGCTAAAGCAATATTTTAGATCTTAAAAAATAGTTTCCAAAATATACAGCTTTTCAAAAATCAATATACTGCATTTTTAACAAAAAAGATTATAGATCGAGTTTGAACTAAAAAAATCTATGCTCATAGTTTTTACTCTTTTTCGCTTAAATTACCTTAATTTACCGGGAAGTTTCAGGGATGGCCTGTAGGGCCAACCGTTTACATATTTTAGAAGTGCGAATGGCATAGATACATTTTATGTTAGAAAAAACGCAGAAAGCTAATATTTTTATGTAATATGCATTTGAAATCAAAAATTAATGAATAACTTTAAAAAATTAATAGAACTTTAATCTCTTTCTGTAAGTCATTTCAAAAAATTTTTCAAGTAAATATTTAACACAACCTTCTGTGGTTTTGTATCCCGTTGTTTTTTGGTTATCTGAGAGCAATATATGAACGTCATTTTACGCAATGTTGAAGTGCTCAATCGTCGTGTGAATTGGAATTATTAATGACCTTTCAGTGTCAAGTGAGATTGGAAAGTAGGACTTTGCATCTATTCTATACTAACTTGAGGTAAAGCTTGTAAGTTTGAGAGATTTGTTAAAAGTAATCTCTAGAGCTAAGGAACCGGTTCTGAAAATTTTGTCATCGGTAGAAAACTACATTATTCTTGATTGCAATATACTATGTATATGTTTTACATTTTTCCCCCGGGACTGTGACCTATCAGGTTATACCGCAGGAAAATGCTAATTACTTATATGTTATATGTGGAATTTTGCCAAATTTCGTTTCTAAAAAAAATAGAGGTAGGTAGGTAAATTAAGTGGGTATACCTATTGTATCTAATAATAATAAAAGTTTGGATGTTTGGGTGGATGTTTGTTACTCAATCACGAAGCACACAGATAGATGATGACCTGGAATAGCACATAGCACTTTTTATACCGGAAAAATTAGTTGTTCACGGAAAAATTTGGGATTCACGAAAATCTTATTCTAAGGTGTGAGTACTGAGTATCAGGGACTGGGATATATGGTCCGCTACATTATATGTAAATATAATATTTTTCAAATCAATATGCTTATATATCATTTTCGCAAAAGAGAAAATTTTTGAAAATATTTTTTTAAGTAGCCAGAACGGGGAAAGTTAGAAAGTTAAATGGCTTACCTGCTGTAAGGTGAAAAATGAATGAGAAGTAAAATTAATTTAAAAATTATATATTCGTTGATTAGAAACCTCATTGAAAAACAAGTTGAAGAAATCCCTACAACTATAAACTCATCATCAAAAAACTGGGGCCTAATTCACGTAATTAAACGTCAATCGAGTCGAGGCGCTTAAGATTCTTGTACACATTTTCTTACATATTAACCGCCTCGTAGCACATCTTGACGTTCCCGCTGACCCTTCAGCTCTAGCAAAGTAAGATTGATTAAAAATTAGGTTTTCTTCGGGCGAATCAAATTCGCACTTGACCGGTTTTTTATAGCAACAAGATAACAAATAAGCAGATGACTTTCCGGATAGAAAGAGCATCTCTGATTATAGATACCAACGATATTACTGGTGATTTACTAGCAGTATGTTATGGTACTCGTATATACAAAGATGTAAGCCTTGACGGTATTGTGGTTGAAACAGGTAAGGTGGTTGCCGAACTCCACTTCCTGGTACGTGTACCTTATAGTCACGATAGTTATATTGATAGCAGCACTATACTGTGCTTGAGTTACCTGGTTATTTATTTTTCAAAATATGTATTCCTGCTACTAAAACGTCAGTGCCCATTACTGTCTTGTTCTGAAAGTAGGGTGTCTACGAATCACAAACAGGAGAATAGCAACGCTTCATTGCATTTGATGATTAAAATTGTCAAATATATTTGAATCTTACCGTGAGAAAAGAAGTTTGCATTTTTGTTGTCTTATTCATTAAAAAAAAACTATAAAGTGTGTGAACAGTGAATGTGTATGGTTGTTACTTCTATTAGGTAAAAACTGCTGGGCAAATTTGGTTGATATCAATATGATAGGATCGTCACCTATCACATTGTGGGACAGAGTATCTTCGGCTAAAATAGGAGCACTGGTTGTACTTTGCCTACACTTCTCGTATACGAGCGAGAAAATATTTTTTAAGTTATGTTGCTAGAATAAAAAGTAGTAGTAAACAGTAAAAGTAGGATTAAGAAACAGGATACACAAAAAGCTTAATAAGCGAAGAGGTTTATGAATTTCTTACATTTTTTGAAATATACAATGATATGGAACCTATTATTTGTCTACGACACAGCACAGCCAAAAAAAAAGAAATTATAATTGAATATATATAATCATACCGGGACGTGTGATTAATATGATTCTGCTATCTGCCGCGTGCAGCCCGCTGCATTATAAAAGTTTTTGGTGAATCCCGCGGGATCATCTTATTTTTCCGGGATAAAATAATAGCCATAAAATAGCCTATATGCTATTCCAGGTCATCATCTACGTGTGTGCCAAGTTTCATTCAAATCCGTTTAGTCGTTTTTGCGTGATTGAATAACAAACATCCATCGATCCATCCATGCAAGTATCCAAACTTTCGCATTTATAATCTACTAGCTGTGCCCACGGCTTCGTTCGCGTGAAAAAAAATCTAAAATAAAAACCCGCATAGTTCCCGTTCCCGTAGGATTTCCGGGATAAAAACTACCCTATGTCCTTTCTTGGGTCTCAAACTATAATTGTACCAAATTTTATCCAAATCGGTTCAGCGGTTTAGCCGTGAAAGCGTAACAGACAGACAGACAGACAGTTACTTTCGCATTTATAATATTAGTATGGATATGGATTAGTATGGATGGACTAGCTGCAACGTGCAGCCCGCTGCATTATAAAAGTTTTTATTCACCGCGGAATCACCTAACTTTTCCGGGATAAAAAATAGCCTATATGTTATTCTGGGTCTTCAGCTATCTACATACCAAATTTCATCGTAATCGGTTCTGTAGTATTTGCGTGAAAGAGTAACAAATATCCATACATACATACTCACAAACTTTCTCATTTATAATATTAGTCGGATATATAAAAATCAATTTAGTGTTAGTCCCGCTAGAACTCGAGAACGGCTGAACCGATTTGGCTAATTTTGGTTTTGAATTAATTGTTTAAGTCCAGGGAAGGTTTAAAAGGTGAGAAAATAGTAATAGTAGTTAAATAGGCAGAACAACGTTTGCCGGGTCAGCTAGTATTAATATAGATTCATCTATGTATTTCGGCTTGAGAATCCCGAGATTCGGGATCCCGGCCGTTTCCTTGCCCCGAAAATCCCGGGACTGTACTTGGCTAATCTCGCGTTTTTTGGGATTTCCACAAACAGGTCTAGTTTGCATTCCGTAGTCCATTGCGCTTGACAATAAACTTGCCTTGATTTACTTAAAAAGCATTTGTGATACGATACATACTACAAAGGAATAATGAAACAGTACTTCAAAAATATGTGAAAATTGAACATAGAAAAGAGCTGTCACTTCTTTTGGACTGTAAAAACAGGTGGAATAGTTTTTTTACAATGCTGGAGCGATTTAATCTTTTAAAAACCTGCATTCAAAAGATCTCAATTCGTTTACTAGATGACGATTTTGAATTGGTTAAAGAAGTTGTTGATGTGCTGACCCCAATTAAATTGACAGTAGAAGCAATCTGTCGGCGAGATGCTAATTAATGCACAGCTGATGCCGCTTTGAAATTTCTTATAAAACAACTGTCTAGCAAAAACTCAGCACTTGCCAAAAAAAAAGAAAACATCCTTAGTGGAACGTATAAGGCAACGACGAAGTGATGATTTACCTGTTGTATTGAATTATTCACATAATCCACGATAAGATGATGAAAATCAGTTATTATCGGGTTTTGAATGGCAAGACTTATTTCTAGTTCCTAGACAGTGAGAAAGCAAATAAAGAGTATTATTAAAAGACTTCATAGTCGAGATGTCACGAAAGAAGAAAAAATGTCAGGAACACAAATAGACGATGAGCTAAAGCAAGAAATCCCCAACCCCAATTGACATTAAAGGAAAAGTTACAGCTGGAAATTGATAAGAGAATGAATTCCGCAGATCCCAAAGTACAAATACAAAATGAATCCGGGTTGGCAAATAGTATTACCTAGACGTGAAATGAGCATGTATTCGTGTGTTCGAAAATGGAGTAGTTCGTGGATATCGCTTAGAAACAGCAAATAAGTATCTAATGTCTATTCCTCCAACCACCAACCTTCCAACCTGAGCGAGCGTTTTCAGCTGCTGCTTATGTTGGCAATAAACTACGAAGTAGACTTGGAAGTGAAACATTGGATGCTTTGATATTTCTGCGATTGTATTTTCGAAATTCTAATTAGTTTTGTTGTGTTGTCTTTTAAATTTCTTGCAAAAGTATTTTGTTTAGTTTGTCAGTTTTGTTTTCTTACTGTATTGTGTTCTGAACTTGTGATTTATATTGTGCAAAGATATTAAAATCATTTTTTTAAAAATAACTCAAGTTTTTTTCATTTGAGCAAAATTAGAAACCACAAAGTCTAATCCCGGGATAGCCCCGTGATCCCGGGATTACGCATTAAAAATCCCGTAATCCCGTAAGATTGAAAAATATGCTCGGGATTGTATTCACTAATTTCGGCATAACTTCTAAACTACTTATCATAATTCCATAACTGATATATCATTAGAAGCGTCTTGATAGTTAAATCATTCTAATTTCCATAACATCATAACAAATTTGATATGTCGCCATCTAGACGATATAAAATAACAAATTAAAAAAATGGGCCATTTTGTGACGCCTGACAGACGTGCAAAATTGAAATTATTTTGTATAGAAAGTATTCCTAAATTGCTTTGTTGGAGTTAATAAATACCTAACTACGGCGTAAAAAAAAACTTGTTTGTTACACCTTATTTAAAAATACATACGCAAAGTGTAGCGTTTACTAGCTCCTGAAAATTGCCAAGCCCAAGTTGAAAACTTTGTCGTCTCAACATACGCATAGATTTTGCGGTCATGGCACACCAATATATGTTTTACATCAACAATGTGTTATTTCATATCTTTCAGAGCTCTATTTTTAAGTAGCTGGGTTTTAATTTTGAAACTTATCTTTATATATAATGTACCGTTTTCCTGCTGTCATAGCTTAACCATAGAAGTATCTTTTAACACGTCGCGTCAACCTCAACATGCCCGTTGGAAAACCGTTAGATGTCCGCATGATAATGAGGTTGAAACTTAGGGATCAATATCAACAAATTTATTGTGTTTATTATACGTTTATTTAAGTTTCTACGCTTTAGATTCAAGCTCTTTGTTTTTAAATTTTAAATTTGATCAAAAATCAAAAGAATTACCTAAAAGAGAATCATCACGCCCGGTTCGCTTGCGGGGTATGCGAAGTAAACCGAACGTCTGTAGACTTTCCGGTTCACCGTGATTCACCGGTTTGTCGGAGATAAGTGGTGATCCTCATCGCCACATTATTAACAATTATCGAGTATTTCTAGCGATAATTGGGACCGACAGTATTACGTGCTCAGCCGAGGAACGGGAGTCTCTCACCACTCTACCAGACTAGCTGCTACTGAGATTTTAGATTTTCGAGAAAAACCTCGAAAAAATCTCAATAACACTTTTGCCCGAGCCGGGGATTGAACCCGGGACCTCAGTCCTCAAATGTTAGAGTGGTCTGAGCCGAATAGGCTACCCCTAGACCACGAAGCAGTCAATCAAGAATTACCTCCTTTTGATTATTCATATTTTATGTATAATTAAAATTTTCAGTCAAATCTCTTTCTTGTACACTATAAATCATCATCACTTGGTTTAACTGCATTTTGATTATTATAGTAAAACGCTTGTACTGATTTCACTATAATTTTTAATAGTATAAAGCGTAATTCGCGACTGACGAAGCCCATGAGGATGTTTTAACACGCGAAATCGATAGTTTTTCTAATGCTGCGGCCACACTTGCGGCTATCACGGCTATCACCAAAAGCTTCGCGCAATGACGCGATACATGCAGATGTGACAGGCTATTATCGGCTATCGTCACAAACATTCGATCTGTGTGTGCCTTATCGCGCGGTTGGCGGTACGTCAAAGGGTTTTAGCGCGCTAATATCTTTGGGATGATACACGCAGGTGCGGTCGAAGGGTTACTGGAGCAACAACAAAAACAAAATCTATTCAGGTTTCAGTCCGGGAATTTTGATGTCGAAGATAAATCTCGCTTGGTTTGTCCTAAGGATAAAATATAAAACATATTTTATGACCTAGTTGGAACATTAATTTAATTGCGTGACGCATGTCCGTTTCTACTCCTAATACAATGAGTAACATATAGGTAGGTCAATGATTTTATCAAAAAAGTAATTTCAAATAATTCTATTTATAAAAATGAAAACATCATTTAAAATTTATCTTAAAATAAGCAAATATTAAAAAAACTGAGTTTGAGCTCACATGCGGTTGAAATGAAATCTTAAATTGAAGTAGGAAAGAACGAAAGATAAATTGAAGGTGTCAAGAAGAAAGTTTACCGTATTTTTTTAGGAAAAATGTCAATAAAATCTCTTTGTTTATACTGGAATCGCTGTGAATGAAAATGTTTATAAACGTTCTGTTCAATCTGCCCACCTCGCAAGGTATCCGGCATGGTGATACTTTTTTAAGTATAGATTTCTCTCTTTACTGTGTGTTATGTTGTTATCAACGATCAGTCTAATGACCGGTTATGTCTTCGACTTCCTGATTAGTTTCCATGTAAGGTATAGCTGCACTTGGCTCTACGTGACCGCAATCTTATGTCACTTGACTGTCTTCCAAACAAAGTGCATAATTAAAATAAGGAAGTATAGGTACAGCTTTTGTGCAGTTGAAATGCTTAGAACGCATATACAGCTTCAACAAAGACGTCTCTATATATACATATATATATATATATATATATATATATATATATATATATATATATATATATATATATATATATATATATATATATATATATATATATATATATATATATATATATATATATGTGTTTATGTGTGTGAGTGTGTATGTATGTACATACACTTATACATGGCGTGTGGTATATGTATTTATAAAAGTGTACATATTATATATCTAAAATAATGTACCTATTTATAGGAAAAAATACATCATCAGTGCATCAATATAAACCTTTGTGGTTTTTCTCGGTGCTCTTGTAATTTTTTTTGTGTAATAATTAAATATTTAAATGGTAAATAAATACTTTTTTTTTTTTTTTTTTTTTTTATAGAAGAGGGGGCAAACGGACAAGAGGCTCACCTGATGGTAAGTGATTACCGCCGCCCATAGACAACCACACTACCAGAGGTCTTGTAATTGCGTTGCCGGCCTTTTAAGAATGAGTAAGCTCTTTTCTTGAAGGTCCCTAAGTCGTATCCATTTGGAAAAATTTCTGCCGATAGCTGGTTCCACAAAGGAGTGGTGCGGGGCAAAAAATGCCTCGAGAATCGCACGGTTGTGGATTTCCAGACATCGAGATGGTGAGGATGGAACTTCGAATTTTGTCGCGATGTCCGATGATGAAATTCGGCAGCAGGAATTAATCCAAACAGTTCCTCGGAACATTCCCCATGGTAGAGCCGATAAAAGATGCAGAGTGATGCCACATCTCTACGTAACGCCAAAGAATCAAGCCGATTTGAAAGAGTCTCGTCCTCGACAATTCGAGCCGCCCTACGTTGAATTCGATCAAAAGGAAGGAGCTGGTACTGAGGAGCTCCCGCCCATAAATGAGAGCAGTACTCCATATGAGGCCGGATTTGCGCCTTATAAAGTAATAAGCGATGGGCCGGTGTGAAGTACTGCCTGGCCCTACTGAGAACTCCCAGCTTTTTAGAGGCTAATTTAGCCTTGCCTTCCAAGTGACCGCGGAACTGAACGTCACTCGTAATGTCGACTCCAAGTATTCCAATACTGGCTGTGGCTTTCAGGGAAGTATTTTCAAAACGAGGTGATACGACAAAGGGTGATTTTTTAGCGGTAAACGCGCAAACTTGTGTCTTAATGGGGTTGAATTGGACTAAATTTAATCGACCCCACTCCGAAGCAACAGAAAGTTGTGCTTCAATTTCTGACACTAGTTTGTTCCGGCACTCGTTGACGTGTTCCAGAGAAATTCCGCTGCGGCCAGAGTACAAAGCATCGCCCGTACTGTCATCCGCATAACAATGAATGCTGCTCGATCGCAACATGTCATTAATGTGCAGAAGAAACAGCGTAGGCGAAAGCACACAACCTTGAGGAACACCAGCATTGACGAGTTTAAGGTCAGAGCATGCGCCATCAACAACGACCCTTATACTCCGATCCGTCAGAAAACTGGTGATCCATTTGCACAATTTCTCAGGAAGCCCATAGGATGGAAGCTTGGAAAGAAGTGCCCTGTGCCATACCCGATCAAAGGCCTTCGCTATGTCCAAACTAACTGCCAATGCCTCTCCTTTATTCTCGACTGCCTCTGCCCATCTATGTGTTAAGTAAACCAGAAGATCACCAGCTGAGCGTCCGCGACGGAAACCGTACTGGCGGTCACTAATCAGCTGGTGCTCCTCAAGATACCTCAGAAGCTGGCAGTTAATAATGGACTCCATTATTTTGGAGAATAAGGAGGTTATCGCTATAGGCCGATAGTTGGACTTGACCGATCGATCGCCTTTTTTAGGGATTGGGTGCACTAAGGCGGTCTTCCAAGTTATGGGCACGACGCCTTTTGAGTAGGAGAGTCGGAACAAATGCGTTAAAACCGGTGCCAACTCTGGAGCACACATCTTTAGCACGATTGGAGAGATGCCATCAGGCCCACTCGACTTATGGACGTCCAAGGAAAAGAGTGCCTTACGCACTGTAGTTTGCAAGAACTTTACCTCCGGCATGGAAGTATCACACCGCGGGATAGTAGGTGGTGTATTTCCTTGGTCGTCCAAAGTCGAGTTGGCTGCAAAAAATGAGCCTAAGAGATCAGCTTTCTCTTTTGCAGAATGGGCTAGAGAGCCATCATCTTTGTGCAAAGGTGGAAAAGAGGGCATACAGAAATTACCTTGAACAGCTTTGGCTAGAGACCAGAACGCACGAGTTCCCGAAGGAAGGCGAACTAGCTTCCCGCCAATTCTGCCAATGTGCTCGGATTTTGCTTTAGCGATGGTTCTTTTAAAAGACCTAGAGGCATAATTGTACTCCTTTCTGAGTGTGCTGGTATTTACATCCTGAGATGCCGATGCCGCAGCCCAGGCATGGTAGGATTCATGCTTTCGGCGTGAAGCCGTTTTGCATTGGTGACCAAACCATGGCTTAGATTTGCCACCAACGGGTACAGCAGAAAACGGAATGTAAAGTTCCATTCCCTGCAGCACCACATCAGCGACGCAGTCAGCAACGACATCTGGATCTTCCAGTGAGGAGCACACACGCCTCCATGGGTAAGATGCAAAAAAAGACCGCATCCCGTCCCAATCTGCTGACCTGTAGTGCCAAACGCGACGGTAGCCTGAAGAACGAGGCCGTGATAAGCGCGAAATCGGCACTTTGCTCCGTACTAGGCAGTGGTCCGATGAACCAAGTGGAGCGTCTACAGAAACCTGATAACTGTCTGGGTGTGAGGTCAGCAGAAGGTCTAACAAGGAAGGAAGATGGTGGTCCACATCTGGAACACGCGTAGGCGAGGTAACCAGCTGTGTCATACCATACGCTAAAGCAAAATCGTGAACAGATCTCCCCGCATGATCGGTAGTACGTGAACCGAGCCATTCGGCATGATGGGCGTTAAAATCACCGATGATCACGATTTCTGCGGAGGGGATCTGCTGCAGCACGGAATCTGTTGCAATTTGGATGTGTTCTATGAGTCGGTCTGATTCGGCATTTCCGCTGTGGGACCTGTACAGGCACGCATAGATGCGGGGATGGTCGTCGCAGTCTACACGTAGCCAGAGGATGGATAGGTCCTTGCCTTCAAGGCTGCTGAGACGTCGAGAACAGATATCCTCTCTGACGTAAGCACAAACTCCCGCCCGGGGTACAAATGAATGCTCAAATTTGTACCCAGGGTAGGAGAGATATGAAGTATCAGCCGGAGAAGATATCTGCGTCTCGGTTAAAAAGAACAAAGCCGGCTTGGCCGTCTCAAGGTGGTGGTGGACGGCATTTAAATTCGAATGTAGACCCCTAATATTAGTAAAGTCCACGTGGAGTGTGGTAGGGGATGCCTGAAGATTTTTGTTCCGTTTGCCCCGAGCAGCGAAGTGTGTGAGCGCGATTTTGCCCCCCCCAGAGTACGCAGGGCAGCCTGGGCATCCATGATTAGGTTGATGACAAATTCCTGAACATGGATGTCCAGAGGGGGATTCTCCACTGCTAACGCTAGTGGTACCCCCCTGGGGTAAACTACTACCTTTGAATCGCACTTCCATAGTGTTAGGGGGAGGGGGGAAAGGGCCTCCGGGAACCTCACAGACCAAACGGAACGCAACAGCAAAGCTGTTACTTTACGCTGGTTTTAAGTGAGGTAGTGGTATTGCCCCGGTCGTGCCGGCCCATTCAGCTAAGCATAGCACTACCACTTTTAAAATGATATATAAAACACTTAATGATAAACGTTATAGTAAATTATATATATATATATATATATATATATATATATATATATATATATATATATATATATATATGTGTGTGTGTGTGTGTGTTTGTTACAAAAGAAGATATATGTGTGTGTGTGTTTGTTGCAAAAGAAGATTAATTTATTTCGCGAGCCGACAAAATTAGCGAACTGGAAGGCCTATGACTAACAGTCACACTCCCTAAACTAAGCAATAAAGAATAATAGCGTTGCTGTACCCGAGGAGTATTTTTAAAGAAAACGCCAAAAATATCTAAAGTTGTTTTTTTTTTTTTTTTTATATCATAAGATAGCAAACAAGCAGATGGGTCTCCTGATGGAAAGAGTCAACCATCGCCTATAGACACCAAAGATGTTAATGGTGCGTTGCTATCTTGTGGCGAGGTCTAATGCCACATGCATAAGTTTACCGGCTACCTTACCCTCCAAACCGGAACACGACAGCGACAAGCACTGACGCTATTGCGGCAGGAATAGGTAAGGCGGTGGTACCAGACCCGGGCGAGACAATGCAGAACTCTACCACCTAGTAGCCACGATGGTAGTGACTCAATAGCCAATCGGTCGCCTTTTACGACCTACCTGGCAGAACGGCAGTTGGCCTATTCTACAAAGAAGGCCGGGACCAACACGGCGGAAAGTTGTGACGGCCACTCGGCAAACTTCAGATCATACTTTTCAACCGACGAAATGAGGTTATCAGTTTGACATGTATGTATGTAATATTGTTGAAATTAGATAATATTTAAATATGATGATCTATTTAGGCATCAAGCACGTGTACCAAATTTTGCCAATGTATGTATCTTAGTCTACGAGTTTCTTGGGAACTAAAAGCTATATCGATTTGATTCTTTATGATTTAAATCACATTTATTCTAAGTTAAGGAACAGTCCAAGTTTCTGCACAATCTGTTTAGTATTTTTTGAAACATGGGTATGGTTGATAGATATATAAAGTCGTTTTTTTTAAAATTACTTTTATTGAATTAAAAGGCGGTACAAGATGGTCCAATCCAATTGGTCGCCTTTTATGACTTGCCTGGCAGAACGGCAGTTGGGCTATTCTTCAAAGGAGCCCGGAATCAACACGGGAGGGCGACTTCAAACTAGGGTACAGTATAGAACTTAATATAATAATAGTATATAAAAGACTAGCTGTTTCCTGCGACTTCGTTTGCGTGACCAAAAAATATTACTTACTTTTGCTCAGTCGGGTAAAAGGCTAGCCTATAGCCTTCCTCGTTAATGTGGCTATCATACACATAAACATTTTCTTAAATCTGACCGGTACATTCAGAGATTAGCGCGTTCAACCAAACAAACAAACAAATTCTTCTGCTTTATAATATTAGTATAGATAATAACACGCCGGTTCCTTTCCGGCATAGTCAGATAATCGACCTTCAATAAAAGCTCTGATTCATCACGATTAACCAGTGTTGTTGGCCGGCCACGTTTAGCAACTATCGTTTCTCATTTGCGATACCCAGCAGGTATACGAGCTTATCGAGACATAGGGGTGCTAACATACCATAATTAATAGAAAACAAAATAGCAGCAAATAAAATTAAAATTGAATAATAAGAAGAAAATAAATGGAAAGATGAAGCAAATTTAAATAAAAAGACTAGCGACGTAGGTACTATATTAATGTATGAATAATATGAAAAAAAATATATCCAATGCAAATGTAAACACGTCAACGCAACAAAAAAAGCTTTTTATTAAAAAAGCAAAATGTAAAGAAAAATTACATTTGAGGAAAAAAAAACACACTTGAATTACAAGGCCGTTCTATATTCAAATCAGTATCAGTATAGCACTAAGAATCAGTATAGAACTTTAGACGTTAATTCCATTAAAATAACATTACATTTTTGTAGGTATTTGCATTACATATTGTAAAATGATTTTTAAGGATTTTACGCAAGTGTATGTAATATCTTGTGATCGATTTGTGATTCATAAGATGGTAAGTGCATATTATGCTCTAGGTATTATTAATACTAGTAATGTCACGTTTGAATTATAATTATTACAAGTAAGACATAGGTACCTACAACATATGAATCACAGACTACTTGATTGCCCGCTTAGCGTTAGCACACGACCATGCATCGATCGGTTGGTTACTTTGACTTTATGTAGTGTGAAAACTCCTGTAAAAAAGATACACACTCGTAAAAATGTATACATACGTATTAGGTATATTCGGCTACTAATCGTTATTCGACTTATTCGGCCACTTTTTGTTATTCAGTATTTGGCTCAATATTGTGAGAAAAATTCGCACATTTTACTCAAAAAATTAATATATTTTACTAAGAAACATTCCACTTAAAAATTAGAGGTAAGTTGTTTTGAATTAAAACCTTTTTTTTCATTAATAACTAATACTTCACTAATTAATAAAAATAAATTAAATAAAACGAAATTTATTAATATTATAGTTTGACAGAAACAACAGAAAATCTGGACAAGGCGGACAACGTTAATTTGGTCGGTACGCATTCAAAAAGTCTATGTCCGGCTTTATCCGGGCGCCTGGCAACGCGAAATCCGCTGGTTACTTGTAAGCCACTCGCGAAGGTTACATTCTTTCAATATCACGGACATTATTTTCGCAATGACTAGTCTCGGAACTGAAATTTCTCACGTAACTTTTACGTTTTCGTATATTTTGTATTCATTAAAAGTTTGTATATACGCTACAATATTTCAAAGAGGTAAGATTCGATTGTAAGTTTGGAATAAATAAACTAAGAAACAGATCATATAAATTATTTTACCATAAGAAAGTTACACTTTCTAGGAGTAGCAAAGGCTACTTTTTACCCGATTGAACTAGGGAAAGTAATGATTTTGGGACTTGCGAACAAAGTCGAATGTAACAGCTAGTTAGGTATAAAATAATTAAGGTTTATGGTCATCGCACGATATAACATTAGAATATCATAACAATACAGCGGCACCAATGCACCGTCTAAAATATCCAGCCGACAGCCAACGAGGTTGCAAGCTCAACGTCCGTGCTTTCTGAGGTCTCTGAGATTTCTTTGAGGTTCAAGGTTATTTTCTCATGCATGTAATTTTGTTTTATTTACCAACGACTCTAAACAAGTCTTCCGGTAAACCATCGCCTATAGACATCAAAGATGTTGTGTTGAACTGAACTAGTTTGCGGAGGGTGGCAAATTTAATTAATTTCACCTTTTAATTATGGATTTTTTTTTTTTTTTTTATATCATAAGATAGCAAACAAGCAGATGGGTCTCCTGATGGAAAGAGTCAACCATCGCCTATAGACACCAAAGATGTTAATGGTGCGTTGCTATCTTGTGGCGAGGTCTAATGCCACATGCATAAGTTTACCGGCTACCTTACCCTCCAAACCGGAACACGACAGCGACAAGCACTGACGCTATTGCGGCAGGAATAGGTAAGGCGGTGGTACCAGACCCGGGCGAGACAATGCAGAACTCTACCACCTAGTAGCCACGATGGTAGTGACTCGATAGCCAATCGGTCGCCTTTTACGACCTGCCTGGCAGAACGGCAGTTGGCCTATTCTACAAAGGAGGCCGGGACCAACACGGCGATTTGGTTAATTTAATCAACACGGATTTCCGCAGATTAACGCCTAAATCAATTAAATACCTTGTTACGTTGCTATCCGTATGGCGGTATTGAAATGATACATGCATATTTTTACAAGCTACTTTACCCTTCAAACGGTGCGCTACAGCGACAAGCACAGACGCTATTGCGATACGAATAGGTAAGGTGTTCGAATCAACACGGGAACGTTGCTAGACTATTTTTCTTGCGCCGTGAAGTGACGCTAACTTAGTAGGTAGCAATCAGTACGTGCACTATAAAACCTCAATTTACTCGCTTAAAATAGTCGGATAGTGTGATTGTGGCAAATTTATGTCATCTTTGCGAAATAAACTATTTTAAAATTTGATTGACAAGTTATTTGATCAGTCGCCTTATGACCCTTCGTCGATCGGCGTGGGTTGCTCTAATTGGTTTAAAGAGCTTTTTAGATAACGTAATACGACAACTGGTTAATACAAGCTTGATGCAAACATTTTAGTGATATCGTTTAGGTTTGATTTTGAAAAGGGAATAAATATTTTTTATTGCTTGTGACTATGTAACAACATTGTTTACTTTTAACTAAAATGACAACTTTACGTAAAGAAAATATGTGCGGACATTTTTTTATTATAGCTGTGTAGACACCGAAGACAATCATGCGTTTCTATTCGTGTGGTTATTAACTTTTTAGTTTTAAAATAAATTGTTACATTTTCGGGATTAGCGTGCAAAAGTCAATACATGCAATTTTATTTTTTGATTGTCAATACTCAATAGGGGTTCCCAGCCTCCACTTTTATAGCTACGCGTATAGAGGTATCAAAACTTGCGTAATTTCACACAGATTACGAAAAAGTTAAAAAAATTGAATTGTAAATCTTGAGGGCTCTACCCTGGTTTGAACATTTTCAAATTTTCCCTTTTACAAGCCTCAACTATATATCTAAATTAATTCAAAAATTAAGATTAAGAAGTATTTTGTTATTGAAATCAGTAAATTAAACTACAATAGATGAAAAATTATGAATTTAAACCTGTTCTATGTATTTTAATATGTGCTTAATTTGGTAAATATTACAATCTGGTTTTAAAAGACCCATTTCTGGAACCAGTGTGAATAACAATTTGTGAGGCTACTGTTAACAGTTTTTCTACATCTATTTATAGATTGTGTGTGACTGTGTAAAAAGGTAAGTCAAAAATTACCAGAAATATTTCAAGAAACTAGCAGTACTGGTACTGGTAACTGGTAGCATGACATTGGTTCCACACAACAATTTCTATATCGAATTTGTTTATTGTTAATCTAATCCTGTGTTTAGTGCCACTTGCAGCTTCTTTAGCTTTTATTATTCTCTCCCAAGCTCAAGCTATCATTGGTAAAAAAACTGACCGGTAGATTTTTAGTATGTACAAAAAATGTTTCCTATAGTAACAAAATCTATAATCTCAGCTTTTTGTATAAAAGTCTACCGTACCAAATTATTTTTTCCCCGTGTTGGCCCCGGGCTCCTTTGAAGAACAGGCCAACTGCTGTTGTACCAGGCAGGTTGCAAAAGGCGACTGATCGGCTGTACCAGTCACTATAATCGTGAATACTAGATGCTAGATTTCTGCATTGTCTCGCCCGGGTCTGGTACCACCGCCTTACCTTTTTTCATTTTTCATTTCTTTCATTTTTTAGACATCATCCTACCAACATACTTCGATTTGTGTTGGCTCAAAGGTTTTCTCTCAAGGAGATTGCATCTAGCATGGAGTTCGTCTTTTGTACAATCTTACTTAAGTATATAATAAAGTTTAAATAAATATGCTCCAGTTTCATACTCGACATTCAATTTCAAATTTTCGTTTTGAGTGAATGGTTAGCAAAAGTAAGACATCTTAAGTGCGCCAATTTTCCAGTTTGATATGTTACCAACCCAGAAGTACAGAAACTACAAGCTGTATAGTTTGACATACTATTTTATAAACCCACATTTATCGACAAGTCAGTTAAATTACCAGTCGCCGTATACAAGAACATGGTGAATTTATTTATGCAATCAACTGCTTTCTAAGGGTTCCAGAATATTATCTTGGACCAAAAATGCGACCAACTAAGTTTAAGAATAAACCAATACACCATTGTAAGAGTACTTTGAAATACTCTTCTAAGTATTGAATCATACCACCTTTCTAAGACAATTTAGTTGCAGTTCTCTCATATTTAAGAAAAATAATGAAAAAATTATATATTTGACAATAATGAGATATTTTCAAATACTCTACTATCTGTTGAATCATACCACCTTTTTAAGCCAATTTAATAACACAAATTAGGTACTTCACTTAAATTCTAAATTTAACTCTGTAACAATATTGTGAACGAAGTAAGTATTTCCTTTGCATTGTCATAAAGTTGCATAAGGTACCCTAAATAAACTGTTCCCTGTTCTATTAAATGCGTAAAATGTTCTTCAAAAACTGCTTCGATGGTAACGATCACTTACTTTCCCATTTTATCTACTTTCATTTATTGCGAAGTTGTTTTTCTTTACATATTATGACTTTGATAGCGTAAAGTCAGATATTTTATTACAAGCAAATTTTGTAATATATAAATAATAAGAAAAGATATTTTACAAACTAACTTCTACTTAGATACCACCGAACCGAGTCAAGAAATACAAGATGAAACTTGACGTAATTTACAGGTTGATATCCATCGTTGATATCTAATAAATTTATTGATGCAGGCAACCTGCTGTTGGAAGTAATTTGAAATTATGTATATTTTTGACACTTAATTAGTAGAAAAATTAAGTATTAATTTCATATTTACGTCAGGAGCTGAAAATAAGAATAGTGAAATATCACCATAAAATGACTATTTTTCAAATTTTTGAATATTGGTAGAGCCCTGAAGATACAATTCTAGTTTTTTTATTTAATATTTTGGTATAGATTACCAAAATATTTCTTTAAAAGAACTAGAACTATTGATTGTAGATCAATCAATTACGCAAATTTTGAGAGGTCTTGCGTTAGATAAATCCAAAAGATATATTGCGGCCAATTTTTTTGTGTCAGTAAGTTTTAACGTTGATGACATTTGAAAAGGACAGTTTTCACTGCACGGTAAAAATACATTATACTAACACGCTTAGAAAGAGCAGCAAAAAATGTCAAATTTGGCACCAATCAAGGAATAGAATTTGTAAACCCATAAATGATACAAGTTCAACCGTCAAACTTTCTGTCATATAAACTATATTTTGTAGTGAATATTTTAGTGGGGTGGGGGTTAATAGAGGAAATGTATAGAAAAGTGAAAATTTGGAGTTATGGGTATTTTTAAGGCCAAATAAAAACGCCAATAAAATTTTCGTACAAGTAAAAGATTTTAGATCTAAACTTGAACTGATTCTGTTGAAATTTGGCAATGAGATAATAGAAAACCTGATAGCAAACATACCACGTTTTTAAAAAGAAACCCTAAGGCAACCCCTAAAAGAGTAAAATAGGAGAAAAGTTTGTATATATACAGATTATGTTGATGTTAGGTACCTACTCTAGAGTATAACCATTATCCTATGAATAAGTTTTGATTGGATATTTATTATTCCCGTAGTAAACCGGCGGGGTTATCACATAACTCGCAATGCGCAATTGTAGTAATTGTTTAGTTATTGCAATACATATAATTGCAAACGCTTGGTGATACGCCTGCGAAACGTCTGTTGCGGTCGATTCCACCCTCCCTAAATCACAAGAAAACCGGCATGTTGATATTTATTGATTTAAATATAATTTAATTTGATTAATTTCGTAATCATTATAAAATGTAAGTACGTGTTTCTGAATGAGAGTGATATTTGTGTAAAAACATAATTTATTATTTATTTAAGGCGAGGGATTTCGACGCGCGTCAATTCTATAGAAAATGGGTGGCGCGGTAAGTTCTGAAACCGTTGGGAAACGTGTTAATTTTCGGATAAATAAATATAGGACATCAGCTGAAAACTAAAATTTTGCACATTCTTTTTTGTATTTAAAACTAAATATCACCATATAAAAATCATGTGGAAGACTAGAAATATTATTAACAAATTATTTGTTTTAGAGAATTTTTTAGCCTGTTTTCGGAATTTTATATGATCGAGTAAAGTACATTCTATCATGTAATCAGTTAGCACATTCCTTGGATAATATCTTCAGGTATATCGTGTAATTTTTGTAAAATTGTTATTTAACAATCAATACAAAAAAACGTGATTTAGCAAACCAGTTTTTTCCCGTTTGTCGCGATGCCTCGCCTTTATACTAGTTGTTCCTCGCGACTGCACTCAGTCGATTTAAATGTGACCACGTACCAAAAAACCACTATCGTGAATGCTACATGGCAGAGTTCCACAGCATCTTGCTCGGGATTGGTACCACCTTTACTTATTCCTACTGCAATATCGTCAATACTTATCACTGTCGTGTTCTGCTCCGGTAAACTTGTACATGTGGAACTGTTGGTTGGTTCTCTCCATCAGGAGAGCCACCTGTTTGCTTGCTATCTAATGATATAAAAAATCTATTAAATTGAAAAAAGGGGGTTTAGAAAGTTAATTTCCTAAAGCGAATAATCGAAATACGTGCGAAAGCCGCTAGAAACACTCGAAAGCTAAATCTAAATATGAGCAAATCTATACATACATATAAATAAATTTGAAGTGTTTGTCTGTCATTTCAAAATAACTAGGTTTTTTCAAGTGCAATGTGTTATTTTTACGATACTAATACCTAAACAATTTGTTAAATGATGTCTGTCTGTCATTCTGTTGATACGGAGTAATCTCTGGAGCGGCTGGACCGATTTTGATGAAACTTTCACAGAAAAGTAGCGGGTTTATAGGACAGGTTTACCCAAGTGAGCAATATTTGGATCACGTGGACAAAGTCGCGAATAAGTAATAGCTAGTTGAAAAATATACAAATAAAGCCACATAAAGTATTAAAGATATGTATGATTTTGTTGTAATAGGTGATCAAAGGCGATATGAATGATATGATTATGTATGCGCCAGAGCACCAGCACTCGTATGAGGCAGGACATTGCACCCGACTGGCCTCCCTCCCTCGTTCCGTTGCTCCTTTGTCACTTTACACAACAAACCTCTTTACAATTCATTATCCTACATTAATTACTAGCTGTTGCCCACAACTTTGTCCGCGCGGACTTCGTTTACTCCGCACAGCTCCTCCCCCGAAGGTGATAGCGTGATAATATGTAGCCTATATGTTGACCCGACCTATTAGTAATATTCATGCAAAATTTTAAGTAAATGCATGCAGTACTTTTTGAGTTTATCCCGGACACACATACAGACAAACAGATAAACAGACAAAAATTCTAAAAACTATATTTTTGGCTTTGATATCAATTGTAGATCACGCCCCAAGTATTCTTTTAGAAAAATATTCAATGTACAGTTTTGACTTTCCTACGATTTTATTATATGTATAGATTACAATAGAACTTTCATTACAGCATCATAATTTGTCAATTATTTTTTATTACCAGATAAGATAATCCTTCTACTTTTGTAAATGTGAAAGTTTGTATATATTATGTGCTATGTTTTTTACTGTTTTCTGCTGAAAAAACTAGAAGGATTCAAGGCATATTAGTATAGTAGATTAGACTTAACACATAGGCTACCTCTTGTCCCGACACAAGGATTGTTACTTTTAAGAGTCACAAAATACTTCAAATTCCACTTATTTCTGTATCTACTACATATATCAATTGAAGAAAATACCAACTGCCGTTTTGCCAGGCAAGTCGTAAAGGACGACTGATTGCCTATAATGTCACTAACAGCGTGACTACTACTTACTATTATAGGTGGTAGAGTACCGCAACGTCTCACCTGGATATTTGGTACCACCGCCTTACTTATCCCTACTTCAATAGCGTCACTGCTTGTCACTGTCGTATTTCGGTTAGGAAGCTAAATTAGCCGGTAGACTTATGCATGTGGCATTACCATCCTGCCACAGGGACAGCATCGCAATTCACACCATTAACATCTTTGGTGTCTATAGGCGATGGTTTTATAGGTTCTATAGGCGGTGGATATAGAATTTAATTGCGTAAATAGTAGGCCATATAAATTTATTATCGTGACCAATAAATTTATGCCCAGTGAAGTGAAGTCAGATTCTTATTAATCTGAAATTTATATTCGTTTGTTTGGATGTTTCTTATTCAATCATGCAAAAACTGCTGAATGGCATTGGATAAAGTCTGGGTCCATAGTTAACTAACAAGCTTAAAATACATGATTCTATTGGGATTCTTAAATAAATCTGCGCGTGCGAAACTACGACCCGCAACTAATATAAGTTAGTCCCCATTGCTCTAGTGATTTCAATGTCGGTATTGAAACACGAAATGTGGTTCGGATTCTAGGCTATTCTATTCCAGCAATCTTAAGAAACAAGATTTGAAAAATAAAACGATATATTTTATAGCTGTTGCCTGCGACTTCGTCCGCGCGGACTTCGTTTACTCCGCACTGCTCCTCCCCTAAAGGTGATAGCGTGATAGTATATAGCCTATATGTTGACCTGACCTGTTAGTAATCTACGTGCAAAATTTGAAGTAAATCCATGCAGTACTTTTTGAGTTTACCCCGGACATACATACAGACAAACAGATAAACAGACAAACAAAAATTCTAAAAACTATATTTTTGGCTTTGGTATCGATTGTAGATCACGCCCCAAGTATTCATTTAAAAAAATATTCAATGTACAGTTTTGACTTTCCTACGATTTTATTATATGTATAGATATAATTTTTAATCAAGATACCAAATATTATTATTTTCCGAATTTGAAAGTGCTAGCCCTGAATAAAAATTTAATTTTCGTTTATCTTTTGAAAAATACGGAATTAGAATGTGATTTTAATACAGATAATAGTCATTTATATAAGCTATCGTTCCATTTATGAATCTGCTTCTAATACGGCATTATAACTGAGAAAAAATAAGACCGGAAATGATAAAAATACATTTTCCACTTTATTTGACCACAGTAAATAGACAATTTTTTAAGTGTAGTATATCTGCACAATCAACTGGAATAATCAGTTTTATAACATCCTATTTTTTTTTTTGCAAAAAATGATTTTGTAAATTTTTAGACCCGGATATAGACAAACTTTGAAACGGTTTAAAAAAAAAATTAAAAGCTTTATCATATTGAAACTGTTTTACTCAGACGTTTATAATAATATTGCGTATAGTATTTTCGGATAAAAACAAAGTGAAACAAAATCGAGGTTCTTAACACACTGTGCGTTCTGATCACCCAGTACAAACAGTATGACATACAAGCAGATATTTTAAAAATGATTGTTTACGTATTAGTATCGTAAAAATAACTCACTACAAACAAATCCTAGTTATTTTGATTTCACAGACGGACATTTCAATTTTATTTATATGTATAGATTGTTGCTTAAAATAGGATTTATTTAGATAGTTCACTAGTTTGGCGACTGATGAAATATTGACAATTTCCCCGTGTTGGTTCCGGGCTACTTTGTAGAATAGTCCAACTGCCTTTCTGCCAGGCAGGTCGTAAAAGGCGACCGGTTGGCTATGCGAGTCACTACCATCGTGGCTACTAGGTGGTAGAGTTCTGCATTGTCCCGCCCGGATCTGGTACTACCGCCTAACCTATTTCTGCCGCAATAGCTTATATGTATATTATAAGTCATTGCTTGTCGCTGTCGTGTTCCG
This sequence comes from Apodemia mormo, assembly GCA_036924255.1. Lineage (NCBI taxonomy): Eukaryota > Metazoa > Arthropoda > Insecta > Lepidoptera > Riodinidae > Apodemia > Apodemia mormo. Next base: position 19,617,798 of record JAUPFN010000009.1, on the reverse strand, counting down.
GTTTGGAAGGTAAGGTAGCCGGTAAACTTATGCATATGGCATTAGACCTCCCCACAAGATAGCAACGCACCATTGACATCTTTGGTGTCTATAGGCGATGGTTGACTCTTTCCATCAGGAGACCCATCTTCTTGTTTGCTATCTTATACCATAAAAAAACATTAATTGCCCATCAAAACGATTTTAACTTATTAGTAGTAACACTAAAGTAACATTAGTTGAAAACGTTACATTGCTGTCCGTGTTGCCGGGTTAGTCCTTAGTACCTTCTTTTACTTTTCACTGATTTAGGCGTTTGTCATACATCTCACCATCGTATATATACCCATATCAAAGAAACCTACATATCTAGAACAAATTTCAAAATTTCAAAATATTGTCATTTTAATGGTTGTAGTAAGTAAGATTTTTCCCGGGCTTCTTTGAAGAATAGGCCAACTGCCATTCTGCCAGGCAGATCGTAAAAGGCGGTCGATTGGCTATACGAGTCACTAACATCGTGGCTACTAGGTGGCAGAGTTCTGCATTGTCTCGCCCGGATCTGGTACCACCGCCTTACCTGTTCCTGCGGCAATAGCGTCAGTGCTTGTCACTGTCGTGTTCCGGTTTGATGGGTAAGGTAGCCGGTAAACTTATGCGTGTGGCATTAAACCTCGCCACGAGATAGCAACGCCTTTAGAATTTAGAAACGCAAAGGTAGTTAACTTTGGTGTCTATAGGCGATGGTTGACTCTTTTTATCAGGAGACCCATCTGCTTGTTTGCTATCTTATGATATTAAAAAAAACCAAATCCGGGTAAGACTTGTAGAAATCCTTGAATAAATTTCCACAAACTACAATTTAGGTATAGACAAACTGTTTCTTTAGTAATAAATAATTGGTCAGTCTTTGAATAGTCAACTGGTATGTTCCGTTATTTCTACAAATCAGCGAGCTAACATGTTTCCGATGCACTTAGATTTTAATCATGGAAATATAACCTTTATACATAGGTATGAAACGGGTGATAGTACCGCAAATATGGATTAAAATTGATTGTTCGTATTTTGTGGATGTTTAATATACTAAATTATTGTTTTCGTCGTCAATATTAAAGGCGAGCTCCTTCGAAGATGAAATCACTTATGATTAAAATTCCTTAAAAATGTGCAATCACGCACTTAAAAGTGCAACTTTTATGTGCGTGATTTAGTTAAAGGCGTAAAACCCGAAGTTGTGATGATTCGACAAACTAATTAAAAATAGGCATATGTTCAGTCTCAGACAAGTTGCGTTTTAAAAAAGAGTTAATTATAAAGGATTTAACGACCCAGGAATCGAAGGTCCACATACGAGCACTTGAAGAAACACTTTTCTAATTAATAATAGCTAGTAAAAACATTGTGTTGAGAGGATAGTACCTACTTTCAGAGTACCTAAGCTGGCCGTCGAGGAAAAAATAAAACAGAATACGATTTTTTGACTAAGAAACTATTTAGAAAGTATAAATATATCATAATTTGGTAGCATTTTGATACATATAGAATCTTTGCTTTGGTTTATTGATTGTGATATCACTATATAGAAAAAAAATATAATAAAAAAATAAATATAATCATTTGGGACGTCACACGTCAGAAATGGCGAATATTAAAAATATATTGTCGATAGCAAAACAACACTCGATCAAATTTCTTAATTTCTCAAGCGATCAGGCGATACAATGATAAGCACGTTCACTAGATATATAACATAAAATTTGGTATATTTAAATGTAAATTTTTAAAATCCGAGTAATTACTTCCTTATAGCCTTTTATCCCGCAAAAACTGCAGAAGTAATAATTACGTCGTAAGTTACATTCCTCGGAGAAAGGGATTCGAGAATCAAGCCGGGAATTTCATTATAAACACCGAATAGAGTAACTACTAGTGCATGAGTCATTTTTTCAGTATTTTTAAAACAATATCTTTCACTAGACTGCGAATTCCTGCTAAAAAGTCTTCCTCGAAAAAATTTAAATAACAGTTTTATTAGACCTAGTTTTATTAGATTTAGTATCAAACTCGGGACATGATCTGGGCCGCTTAGGCTAACCACTACACCACAAAGAAGTCAAATTACAATAGATATACATATGATTCACGTGTATCCATCCACGACTTATGTTTTATTGCGAATAGACCTTGATTTTTACCTAATGTTTCTCACGTAATTGTATAGTTACGATAGATTCAAAAGATAAATAAAAATATGTATTAACTATGTAAGGATTCACAGCTTCTGATTGCATGCAATTTAAATAATTTATCATGGTTGCAATTACGCCAAAAATATATTCTTATATATTTTTTGTGTATTTTATTACCACTGTGTCTGGTTTTTGTTTTACTAAGCTGTAAAACAGATGTTTCACGCGGCTTCAAATGTGTAACATGACACAACATGAAATACATCGCGTAAGAGAAAACAGGCCTTTTTTATGTCATAAGATAGCAAACAAGTAGATGGCTTTCGTGTAGAAAAGAGACAACTATCGCTTATAGACATCAAAGATGTTAATGGTCGTTGCGATCCTTGTGGCGGGGTGTTAATCCTTCCCACATGGATAAGTTTACTGGCTATATAACCTTTCAAACCGGAACACGACAGTGACAAGCACAGACGCTATTGCGGGAGGAATAGGTAAACTAGTGGTACCAGACCCGGACGAGATAATGCAGAACTCTATCACATAGTCGCCACGATAGTAGTGACTCGCGTAGCCAGTCGTCGGCTCTTATGAACTGCCTGGCAGGACGATAGATTTTTTTTATTATCATCAGATAGCAAATAAGCAGATGGGTCTCCTGATGGAAAGAGTCAACCATCGCCTATAGACACCAAAGATGTTAATGGTGTCTTGCTCTCTTGTGGCGAGGTCTAATACCACATGCATAAGTTTACCGGCTACCTTACCCTCCAAACCGGAACATGGCAGTGGCAAGCACTGACGCTATTGCGGAAGGGAATAAGAGAAGGGAATAAGGGTAAGGCGGTGGTACCAGACCCGGGCGAGACAATGCAGAACTCTACCACCTAGTAGCCACAATAGCAGTGACTCGCATATCGAATCGGTCGCCGTTTACGACCTGCCTAGCACGAGGAAAAATCGTCTTATTTTTCAAAGGGGGCCCCGACCAACACGGAGGTAATGCTTTTTTAATAAATAATATCGATTATTAACTAACAAGAACGTCTCTTCAGAAGACAAAACCACCAATGATTACCGGTGACTGATTTTTTTTTATATCATAAGATAGCAAACAAGCATATGGGTCTTCTGATGGAAAGAGTTAACCATCGCCTATAGACACCAAAGGTGTTAATGGTGCGTTGCTATCTTGTGGCGAGGTATAATGCCATATGCATAAGTCTACCGGCTACCTTACCCTCCAAACCGGAACGCGACAGTGACAAGCACTGACACTATTGTGGCAGGAATAGGTAAGGCGGTGGTACCAGACCCGGGCGAGACAATGCAGAACTCTGCCACCTAGTGGCCACGATGTTAGTGACTTGCATAGCCAATCAGTCGCCTTTTACGACATGCCTGGCAGAGCGACAGTTGGTCTATTCTTCAAAGGAGCCCGGAACCAACAAGGGGAAAAGATATTTGATGAGCATAGATATTTGTCTTGTGTGGTCTAATGGGACAAACGTTTATATTTTTGGCTTTGGGTGTCTATTTAATTATTTCAGAATTTATTTAAGTACTAGCGACCTGCCCGCGGTTTCACCCGCGCAGCTTTTGTTCCCGTGGGAATATCGGAAAGGTTTATACACTTAAACCTTCCTCAAGAATCAATCTATATTAAAAAATAGTATTTAAAAAAACCGCATCAAAATCCGTTGCGTAGTTTTAAAGATTTAAGCATACATAGGGACATAAGCACATAGGGACAGACAGACAAAGCGACTTTGTTTTATACTATGTAATGATTACTATGTATTAGTATCGTAGGCTGAAACTCATATAACAAACAAGTGTGTGTTGGTCGCCGTGGTGGTCCCGGCCTCCTTTGAAGAACAGGCCAACTGCCGTTCTGCCAGGCAGGTCGTAAAAGGCGACCGACTGGCTATGCGAGTCACTACCATCGTGGCTACTAGGTGGTAGAGTTCTGCATTGTCTCGCCCGGGTGTGGTACCACCGTCTTACCTATTCCTGCCGCAATAGCGTCAGTGCTTGTAGCTGTCGTGTTCCGGTTTGGAGGGTAAGGTAGCCGGTAAACTTATGCATGTGGCATTAGACCTCGCCACAAGATAGCAACGCACCATTAACACCGTGTATCTATAGGTTGACTCTTTCCATCACGAGACCTATCTGCTTATTTGCTATCTTATGACATAATTAAAAAAAAAATAAGTAATTTGCTGTCTTTGGTGTTAGATCTATTCGTGTTATTTGTACAATAATATTTAAATGTGAAATAAACAAACGAAATCTAAGTGAAAATACATTACCTACAAACTCATACACATAGATTGCTTCTCAAGTTTCAGTCGTACCATTCTTTTATTGCTGCTGCGTAAAAGAATAAATTCAAAAAGTAACTGTCTTGACATTTATATACGATGGAGTTTGTAGAAGTCTGATAAATAGATGATTTAGTACCAATTCTGCATAACGCTTTAAGTATTTGGCCGGTGATAAGTGATCGGCATTATGTCTCATGTTATGATAGAGTTCGACACTATTCATTTCCGGCAGTTATTATTTAATGAAGTAATTTGTTGAGCGAATTACCCGCAGGTGATCCGATCGAAATATTCCATGCGTCTCTATCGACAATGTCGCCGCTACACTAATAAAGAAACAAATATCTACTTGATACTTGCAATAATATTTATTTTTATTATCTATACAAATAAATAAAATTGGAGTGTCTGTAATATTAAAATAACCGCTTTTTACTAAATGCGTATGGATTTATATACGGTACATATACCAAAATAACATTTTTTACAATTTTTGTTTGTCTGTCTGTCCGTCCGTCTGTCTGTCTGTCTGTTTGTTCTGACTAATCTCTGAAACGGCTGGACCGATTTTGATGGTACTTTCACTAGCAGATAGCTGATGTAATAGGGAGTACTTTTATTTTAGAAATTTTTCGACGCGGTCTATAATAATAATTGAAACAAAAACTGTACCCCCATTTTTACGATAGTTAAGAGAACCAAGGAGTATAAAATTTGGCACAGCTAAAGTTTACATTGCGGAAGAGTGTAAAAACCTAAAATTTTTTATATAATACTAACTGCAGCGTGCAGCCCGCTGCATTATAAAAGCATTTAATGAATCCCGGGGGATCACCTAATTGTTCCGAGATAAAATGCCTATATGCTATTCCAGGTCATCGTCTACCTGTGTGCTTAATTTCATCCAAATCCGTTCAGTAGTTTTTGCGTAGTTGAGTAATAAACATCCATCCAAACATTCAAAATTTCGCTGTGTAACAATAAATATAGATGCATTACAAATACATTAAATTATTTAAAAAAAACATAATACACATTACATTCATTTAATATACATTATAATACAATACACATATAAACAATTAAGTTTATGCCGAAAGAATGTTATCAAATATGGCAAAATAATATCCAACATTAAAATCTCGTTAATATAACTTGAAGAATTTCTTTAAAAATGATTTCGGGAATTTCGTATTAATTTACTTAATATCTTTTTAAATCCAACCTAGAAATTAAAGTGGTAGCTCAAGAATTTTGTCAAGGGTAATAAATAATTGTAAATAATTAACGGATGTTATATACGTAAACGACATGAAACAATTGCCGCTTTAATACAAACTAGTTAAAATGTAATTAGACGAAGGTTAGTGGCGTGTAAAAAGGGCATAAAGGTACCGCAGTTTTGAGCCTTTTTAGATTTGTTATTTATTAATATCCGCCTGATTATTGTTCACATACAAACTATCCCTACTTATTTCATTCCTTTCAAAGATGAATTTTCAAAAAAAATCTTATTGCTTCCGTACATTACTTAAGGAACCCCTGTACAAAGCTTCAAGTTTCTTGACCCATTGCTTAAGCCTGTGCGTTGTCTATGACTCTTCGGCCGCACCTGTGTGTATTGTCCCGGGATGTTAGCGCGCTAACGCGTGTATCGCATTGCGCGAAGGTTCGTGACGATAGAAGCAACTGCGGCCGCAGCATGAGACACACAAGTAGATTTATCATGAAGTTGCAAATAAGTTCCTAGAGAATTCAGTGGTATGGGCACGAGTTTGCTTGCTACTTTGCCCTTACAATCGAAACTGCCGCTATTGTGGCGGCAATAGGTACAAAGGTGGAACCAAATTCAGGCGAAGAATAACTAAATTCTGCTAGAAGTAATGATAGTGAATTCTTCAGTTTTCGCTCGCTTTTTACAAATCGCCTGGTAGAATGGCAGATGAACTATTATTGAAAACGGAGCCCAGACCAATACTAAGAACTTTATATGTACTAACTGTACATAGAGTGATTTATTAGTGGATCATTGTAACCAGTTGTCAGCAAGATGATTCCAAACGAATCGATCTCCTAAGCCCCTAGGCTTCAATAACATAGCTTACTCATTTGAACTTACATACAAGTTACAAGACCGCTGGAATTTTATTTGTCCATGAGTGCTGGTAATCACGATCAGGTAAGCTTTTTGTTCTATATAAGCCTTCCCTTATATTACGAAGGACAATCATTTGGGGGTGAGCAGTTGTATGGCGGTCAGTATCTGCTGATGATCCACCCTGCTCCCACAGAAGGTTTCGGAACCCAAAAACAAATAATTATTAATAGTATACCTGTAATTAAGCATCCACCTAGTTGCCCTTCTTTTATATAGGTATTTATCGAGAGCATATTACACAATATTTGTTGCTCACGTGCCATGAAGGAGGTCTAATGATGATGTATGTAGAATGATTAATGTATCAAATATTCTGATTTATTTTTTATTTAAAAATTGTACTGAAATTGTTTTATTAATTTAAACTTAAAATTTATTTATCTTAAATGAATTCACGATGGATCAACTGATCCAAGATTTACCAACTTTTAAAAATAAAGAAAAATTTGCTGGTTGGTATTGACCAGTCGTATTAAGTTAGTAGAAATATGATGTAATATTTGGTATGTGCATATCTATGGCTGTTAATTATTGAGGAATTAGGTTAGTCGGCGCAGCCTTAATTAATTTATATTATAATATATTCAAGGTCACTCTGAGAACAAGTAATATTGCCTTTCAAATTAATAGATAAATTGATTTGTTCTTAATTTAAATCAGTTCATCCATTTAGAAAACACTATTACGGACCAATAGACACAAATACAAGCAACTAGCGCATTTCAGTCTAATTTTTTTGAGCCGCGAAAGTTAGAAGCTAGTTCAGAATGGGTTAATTCTGGAAAAAAATTTTGATGATATAATATCTTGGTTGTGAAATTAAGTTTTTAAAGCAATAAGAAGCGTATGATGATTATTGACAGTCGCGACAATTGTGTGCGGACCACAGGACTGTTATAGAAGTGTGTAATTTTTGTTTCGTTTCCAGATATGCTATCGGTCAGCACTACCTAGTAACTTATACTATGCCCTTTCTCATTTTTACACCGATACTATCTTTTGATCTCAACCTCTCCCTTACTTCGATTTTACGAATGCAATCCGAAACTATCACCACAGATTTTTCGTAACAGTCTCAAATCGACAGCTTTAGTTCTACTTTCATGCTCTTTCTGACATACCCAGCTCTCACTTCCATAAAATAGCGTTGGGGCAAACAAAGAATTATTTAGTGCAAGTCGGGCACGCCGGCTAAGGACAGTGCTTTGAAGAAGTTTCCCAATGCTAGGAGCATGTCAGCTGTTTTCCTTCATTCCTGCTAAAAGCGCATCCAAGATATACAAACTGATCCACTTGTTCCAGCACTACATTATAAATTTGTGAAGTGTGCAACATTCACACAAACCTACAACGAGGTTTAAGGATATTTAAAAATTTGTAAATTTATGTTGTTTTTAGAAATAAATAAATAAAATAAAATAAATAATCTATGACTACTCTTACATCCGTTTTGGTTACTTCCCTTTCAAATACCAGAACCTTAGTTTACTTCGCATTCAATTGTAAATTTTACATATTATTATTATTATTACATGTATTACTATAAAAAAAACACTCTTATGTACCCACATTTTATGGTTTTGTTTCTGTTTTAAAAATTGCCATAAATTAACGCCTCAATCTTAGAACTGTTGTCATCATTCGACATATAATCGCAAAGCAACAGTAAAACTGCATCAATGGATTAATATCTGGAGCCCTGAAATATATCTTTTCCAAATTTATATAGGGCCAAACACAAGCACACGTTCCCAAATAAGAAATTTTTTTTTAAATGACTTAATAAATTAAAAAAATATTAAAACTAATTATTGTTAAAAAAAACACTACAAATCGACCCTAAAACAACAAAACCCTCCTTCTAACGTAGTCCGATAAAAATAAATGGCCTGACACTGTCAAAATTAAGAAAAATCCAATGACGTCTATAATATTACCATATTTTATAATACTAGCGACCTGCCCGTGGTCTCACCCGCGTGGCTTTCGTTCCCGTGGAAATATCGGAAAGGTTTATATGCTAAAACCTTCCTCAAGAATCAATCTATTAAAAAAACGCATTAAAATCCGTTGCGTAGTTTTAAAGATTTAAGCATACATAGGCACATAGGGACAGACAGAGAAAGCGACTTTGTTTTATACTATACAGTAGTGATTACCACTGGACTTGCTGGTGTCAAAAGATGTCAAAATCGCCATTTTGGCGCTGTAGACCGATGCGAGTGCCCATGGAACTAAAATTAGTGACGATCGTTTAATATTTACTGTTAAGTGGGCTGTGGGTCATGAAAATAATTAAATGATTGTATTAGTTTGCGCATTTATACGAAATAAACAGGAATAATAAGAAATAGATTAAGTTCAAGATGTAGATTTCCCCGTGTCGGTCGGGGCTCCATTGAAGAATAGACTAACTGCCGTTCTGCCAGGCAGGTCGTAAAAGGTGACCGGTTGACTATTACGTGTCACTATCATCGTGACTACTAGGTGATAGAGTTCCGCAACGTCTCATTTCGAGTATTTGGTAACACCGCCTTATCTATTCCAACCGCAATGGCGTTGATTCTGTCATTATTGTGTTCCGGATTGAAGGATAAGTACAAATAGCAACGCGCCATTAACATTTTTGTTGTCTATAGGCTATGGTTTCTCTTTCTGTCAGGTGAGACATATGCTTGTGTGCTATCTAATGATATATTTTTAAAAAATTTGTTAAAATATATTCTAATAATTCGTAAAGTAGAGAAAATTGAGCAAGAAAGGGTCACTACTCACTGGTAATATTATAACATCGATATTTGTTTGTTTTGCTTTCACGCAATATCGGGTTAACAGATTTAGATGAAATGTGGCATTAAGATAGACTATAAGTAAATTGTAAAAATAAAGAAAACGTCGAACATTTTATACATTTAATTTTATAATTGATTTTTGAATTTTAAAGGCCGCTCCCGTTGGTCGAGTGGTTAGCGATCCTGACTACACAATCAACGGGGCTCGGGTTCGATCCGATATTTGCGTGATCAGCATAAATGTTTGTATTTCCGGGTTTGGGTGTTTATGAAATATATTCCAGTATTTATATATGTATTTCTATCATTGATATATAATTTCTATGTATTAGTAACCTTGACTAACACCCATAACACAAGCAAATAATTTGCTTACTTTGGGGTTGATCTAACCTTAGGTAAGTGTAATTTGTCCCGTAAATATTTATTTATTTATTATAATACTGTATAATTTCTTCGAGAATTTGGTTATGATAGTATACCGAAAGCCCAACAAATGGCTCGTTTATCTTATTTTTGTTAATCTCAGCCTAAATTTGACCGGAGGTTGCATTAATTTGTTCTTATTTCTTATGTATACTACGATAGCGAAAATATTCCTTTCATGTCTCCTTAAAAAATTAAGTTGTTTACGAATTCCCATTCAATAAAAATAGTACAGATGAGCCCAAATTATTTGCCATGTGAAGAAATGCCGTATACATTGACCAGTTACAGAAAGTGAAATTGTTTTTGTTCCTGCGGTAATTATATAGTTTATTTATTTATTTAACTTTATTGTATACCTTAAATAAATTTTTATAATATTATATATGATAATTCTTACATCTGTGCGTTTTGTAATTTTTTGTTTAATCAAAATATCGAAATGACTTTTTTTCAATCATGATAGTTTCGATATATATGCAATATTTGATAAAACATTTACTATCAAAATATTGTAAACAAGGAAATCTGTTTTCTTTGGAGTCCAGTTAACAGCTTTCATTGTTGTAGCCATATATTTCTTCGTTCCTTCTTTCCTTCCTTCGTTCTTTCTTCCGTCAAATCGACTGGATATCTGCAAATATAAAATGTAATTAAAATCATAGTTCACTACATGAAAAATACTTATCCTATAAGTAAGACATGTTTAATTAAAATGCAAAAGAAATAATACGACTATAAAGTGACTTAAATATGCAACTATGAAAAAGAAGACTGAGTTGGACTACTAAAGTAGAATATCGGTATTGAAATTATCGATATGACCTGTTGATTATCACTAGTTAATTCCAAGCAAAACAAAATTAACTAAATATTATCGATTCTGCCATAAATCAATATCTCTGTTGCTAATACAATAATTAATGTATTAAAAGTTTCTGATAAAAATTAGATGCTTTAAATACAATGTTACTCAATTTTGATTAAAAACAGTGACTACATGAACATTGCACGTACCTGTGAAACGAAGTTTTACTCCCCTTTAGGTAAGGAAGTTTGCAATATACGCATTTCCTAATCTCTCAAAACTTCAGAGTACACAAAATATAAACTTGGAAATTCACTGAAACATTAACAAATTAAATAAAATGTGTAACTGCTTCATAATATTCAGACTACCACGGCAGCCATAGGTACGGCATACGTCAAAATTAGTTCTCGAGACACTCATGGGTCGCGTTTCAAATGGACACAAAAAATTAACTGTCATTTTTATGGGATAACCTGTCCAGGGGCAATATTATACACGTCATTAGAAAAATCTAATGACGCTTCTCGTGCCAAAACCATCACGCCATTTAGGATACATTGCGTGCAAAAAATATAATCGTACACGTACTTGAGAAGCATAACTCTCTTAGCGCAGTTGTCAAAGTCAAAGTCAAAGTCAAAACATTTTTATTCAAATTATCCTTTACAGGCACTTTTGACGAGTCAACATTTTTTGAGTTACTACCGGATCGGAAACGCGGCCACACTTGGGTTGGGTATAAAATACAATCGAATTTAGAATCTCCTCCTTCTTGGAAGTCGGGTGAAATGAAAATCACTTCATTGATGCACGAGTAGTCTTCCCAATCCCAAAGAAATTTCCGTTCGCTACAAAAAGCTTGTTTTAACCGAATAACCGAATTACAAAAATTATGTTATTATAACATAATATTAAATTACTAAAACTTTCGTGAGACATTATTAACTAAATATTTAAAAAATTGGTAAAGTGCGTGTCGGGCCACGCGCAATATGGGGTTCCAAAGTTGCCCATCACAATAATACGGAATAAGAATATGGCTTTTATTGTTTCACTAGCTGTTGCCTGCGACTTCGCGCGGACTTCGTTTACTCCGCACTGCTCCTCCCCTGTAGGTGATAGCATGATAATATGTAGCCTATATGTTGACCCAACCTGTTAGTAATATTAATGCAAATAGTAAATCCATGCAGTACTTTTTGAGTTTACCCCAGACATACCTACAGACAAACAGACAAAAATTCTAAAAACTATATTTTTGGCTTTGATATCGATTATAGATCACGCCCCAAGTATTCTTAAAAAAAAACAATGTACAGTTTTGACTTTCCTACGATTTTATTATATGTATAGATACTACGAACATTTAATGTGACGATCCTTCAGTGACTGAGATATCCGCACCACAGGTTCAACGCCTTTAAAGCAGTATTTTCACGCCCTCATCCCCCCCTCCCCCTTCCAATCCCGGGCAATGTTGTTTTTCTAAGGATCTCTGAGCTAGAGTGCGAACGAACGGACGGACAGACGGACGACGGACATATTGAAAATATGAGGGTTCGTTGTTTACTTTGGAACCCTAAAAACGACTAAACTCACATTTAATCGGTGTAGGTTCCGACTAGCTTTAGACCTATAAGGTCATCAGGACTCGGGAGAGTCGAAAGTTCTCGCGATTGGGACGCAAAAGCGAAATCGATTGTAATAATAATTATTTATTTATGTAGTTACGACATAATAAGACGTATCTATGTGTTGTAAAAGTACTCAAAACGTATTTGAAAGTACATATCTATTTACAAATGTGGTTATGGCGTTCTTTAAACACTGAGGATAAGGCCTAGTTCGAATCCCGTGAAAGTCAAATAAACATTTTGTATTAATCCTGTTTGAGTAAGAGATGACCCTAAATTCTTATATTTTATCCTGTCTCATGTATACATAAACTAACCATATAGTTTTTATCTTAAAACGGGACACTCACGCAAACAATAAATAATAGAAGTAATATCTGTAGGGTCTATTTTCATAAGAAGAAAGGAATTGAATATCGGTGTTAAGTTAGATCAACCAACATTTTTGAATATTTTGAAATAAATAATTTTCCTATTGAAAATTGAACATATTGTTACGAATAATCTAGAAACGTGTAGAGTTGGAACGCTGGAGAGATCTAGAAATAAAAGAAAGAGATAGCTACTCCTATTGACAAACAAATAGTTGACCTGGGCCATAATGGGCTTTGTGGGATATGGCATAAGGTTGAAAGTAGCGTGTACTAGGATTTATGACTCATAACACGTTTACGATAAGAAGTGATTCATTGTTTCCCGATACATTTAGATTTTTCTGGATTCAGGTAGAACTTTACCCTGGCTATAAATAGAGATATGTTGACAATTACAGGGCAGTTTTTATCAAGCGATCAAGAGCGATACTTAAAGTGAACAGTGCGAAGCGAGAGGTGTTTTAATGTGTAGTCAGTGATAGTACAGTGAGTGACTAGTGTGTAAAGTGTATTTTAGTATTACATTGTGTTGTCTTGTGTATTTGTATACTAAATACACGGATTTAATATAAGTGGTGTTTTCTTACAATTACGAACCCGAGGTACGTAACAATATTAAGCGCGATTTTTGTGTTCGGCTCATATCTTAGCAAATATCTGTCTAATTACATAGGATTTCCGACGAATTGATACAATTTAAAACTTCTTGTGCCTTTATTGTGTATATTTTTCGGAAAATGGGCATTTATTCATTTTATTTCACGACCCTGAAATATACTTGGGGAAACTGGGATAGAGTACTTGAAAACGGGACAGTCCCGTTCAAAACGGGATATATGATCACGTTGTGTATACATCACTCACTTTCTCGTACCTCTGAGTCTCTTAATGCCCGCATGACAATCGATTAACTGACGAATTGTGGCTTTCTAAAAATCGATTTACGTTCTCTTCATTTTGCCTAAGTAAATAGTAAATTGGCGTGATGATATTTTGCTTTTACTTCAATTATTTAATTAAATAATGTGTAAATTTCATCGTTTATTTAAAGATCTTAAAAACAAGATTAACTATGTTGTAATTTTTGAGTGTAATACTTGAACGTCAATATCGATACAACCACTGACGTTGTTTGAAATATGATTGAAATTCTCATACTAAATAATTGTATTTCATTGGAAAGGGACAGGTCCCAATCGTACTGTGATATCTATTGTAGTATTGCACTAATCTGCAAGTCAGTACGTAACAAGTAACAATGCTCGATTAGACTAATCTAAGAGAGAAAGTGAATTATACTTAACTACAAAGTACAAACGCCTAGCACGGCCTTTGCGTAAGCATAAAATATGAATATCGCTCAGGTCTGTTATATTGTTTTAAATTTAATTTTGTCGCTTTGTTTGCACGTTCAAATATTAGCTCGTTTAGATGACAAGTATCATTACATAGTACAAAACAAAGTCGCTTTCTCTGTCTGTCCCTATGTCCTTATGTCCCTATGTATGCTTAAATCTTTAAAACTACGCAATGGATTTTGATGCGGTTTTTTTTAATAGATAGATTGATTCTTGAGGAAGGTTTAAGTGTATAAACCTTTCCGATATTCCCACGGGAACAAAAGCTGCGCGGGTGAAACCGCGGGCAGGTCGCTAGTTTATTATAAAAGAAAAACCCGACCGGATCTGACACAACATAAACTTCCTTATAGCGCCTTCGGATAAACATTAATTTGCCTATGTGACTCTCACAATTAAGACGGATCTAATACACCTTCTAAGCTTTAATACATCAAGCCTGGAACCATGTAGGCTATAGTTCGTGCCAAAAAAATATACTTACAAACGCTCGAAAAACATAGCCCTTCTAGCATTTGACTGCCTAGGGTCAGTGGTCTAGAGGACATATTTGGCTCAGATCATGAGGTCCCGGGTTCAATCCCCCCGCTTCGGGCAAAAGTGTTATTGGGATTTTTTCGAGGATTTCTCGAAAATCCAACACTTCAGTAGCAGCTCGAAGTCTTGCGCGTAGTGTGTTACCATTCCCGTGCCTCAGATGAGTACCTAAAGCTGTCGATCTCGGTTATCCCTAGAAATAGTCTATAGACGTTCAGGCGTGATGATACCTTTCTTCTAGTACAGTTTAGAAAAATAATTGCTTGGTGTTTAATTGAAACTGTATAATGAGTAATGACTATACCTGATAGCCTAAAAGACAACAACACTAAACATCTGGCCAATGGGTGAGAAAGGTGCTTAACCACAGCTTATATATTTATATTATTCTAATGCCCTGTGCTGCCTCTCATGAGACTGAATCTTAATGAGGCGTATTTTATTGATTCAGGCGTTACTTTGCGAAAATCCATGATTAAAAAGGTGAAATTAAGGCGTTTTAACTAACAATGACGAAAACTCTTCTGAGATCTTCGTCATCGAGATCATCTGTGAAGGTTTAGTGAGGAGTATGGTTTTTATAATATTATATCAATGCGAAAAACAGGTAGCTCTGCCGATGGCAAGAGACGATCATCGTCTATAGACACCAAAGATTTTAATGGCCCAAAGACGTTGCCATTCGTGTCGCGGATTGAATTGCCAACTACTTACTACCTACTATGCCCTCCAAACCAGCACGACAGTGACAAACACTGACGCCGTTGCTACAAGAAGATGTAAGACGGTAATACCAAACCCGAGTGAGTGGTTGCAGAACACAATTACCTAGTAGTCACATTGATGATGACTTGCTTGGCCGGACGTTCGCTTTCTATAAATTGGCTAGCAGGAAGACAAAATGCTGTATTGTTCAAAAGGCGTCCGGACTAAAACGGGGTAACGGATATGTCTATCTGTCGGCAATAGTTTTCTCCCGTGGTACGTGTCACTACCATCTGGACTACTAGGTGGTAGAGTTCTGCAATGTTTCGCCAGAGTATTATTTATTTATAAAACACACCATGCACATTACATAAAATATAAATTCCAAGTCATACATGTGTGAAGTAATTAATTAATTAATTAAATGTTTTATGGTGACCGTTCCAAGTGACTTATGGCACATTTCTTTACTACCTGCATTTTGTAGGTAAAAATATCCACTTCGCTTTCAACTGAGCGAGCAATATCGTTGATCATTCGTAAAGCACGCGAAACTGGATTATTATACTCTATGTTTGTTCTGGCCAAAGGCAAACAGAACTAGCGACTTATACGTACATTGCATCCCCTATTAAGCACATTAAAAAATATACGTTCCAGGATTGATGGCAAGCTAATATTGCTTGTCAATATACGCCAAATATAAAGTAATAGTGATATATTTCTTCGCAACAATAGAGTGTCAAAGCCCGTCATACCCAAAACATACATAGAAGGGTAGAGACGCGGATAGTATACATACATTTTTTTTAAAAGACAGCGCAAAAATAGTCTGTGCACCTTTTCTGCCATAAGCACATAATTAGTTTCTGTTGGCCCCCAGACTATTGCACTACATTGCAATCTACTTCGTACATACGCGTTATATAGTATTTATATGGTGCGTGGATCTTTGAGTTCCTGTGACTGCCGCAATACCCACCCTAAAGTCTTCCTAGCAGTCTTACAAGTTTCTATGATATGAAACCGAAATCTCATATCCGGAGTAGATGTAACCCCTGGATCCCTAACTGCATCATGGTAACGATTTAATTGCGACTCGGCTAATACGTAGGGATATTGTATTGGAGTACCATCGCCTTATATATTCCTGGCGTAATAGCGCAAGTGCTTGTCGCTGTCGTGTTCCGGTTTAGAGAGTAAGGTAGCTGGCAGACTTATGCATGTGGCATTGCCATCCCGCCACACGGATAGCAACCAGGGGTGGCTCTAGCTCGTGTAGCGCCCGTGTGCAATGAAACCCTGGCGCCTCCTTATGGGTCCAAGACGATGCTCTTAGCTGTTTCAGGGAGCGCCGAGGCGCGCCCTGAGACGGCGGCGCCCGTGTGCATTGCACACCCTTCACTGCCGCCCCTAATAGCAATGCACCATTAACATCTTTGATGTCTATAGGCGATGGTTTCTTTATCAGTAGGAGAGCCATCTGGTCGTTTGCTATCTTATGATATAAAAAAAGATTAGCGTCTTTGCCACTGTCACAGGATCATCATTCATCAGAGTCAAAAAACTGATCGAGGTGAAGAATTTTAAACCTGGAAACAGAGTCAACGTTGGCCATTGGCGTCACAATTGCATAAAAACTTGTATACACTTGATACTAATAGTTATCGACAAAAAAGTTGAATTCTCAAGCCAGAACGTAATACGATATTACTCACATTATAATCGTAGTCATAGTCTTTAATATACATGTAACTTAATACTCTTGAGTTATTACAATTACAGCTAAGTAGCTAAAGCTGACATTTAAAGCATGTGTAATGTGTATGGTTGTATTTAATTCAATTGATTTTTTTTTAATTACCTAATCGCTAATTTGCGTGGGTTTAATATTTTTGGGGGACTATCTTAATATGCATCGACCAAAACCAATATCGTAGGCACAAAGGCTTTTCTAAGAAAAAGTCCCATTGTTTTACCCAGAACTTCATGATTATATCCCGTGTTGGTCCAGGTCGTAAAGAGCGACTAATTGACTATACGTGTCACTAGTCACTACCATAATGACTACTAGGTGGTAGAATTCCTCAAAGGCTCGCCCAGATATTTGATATCACCGCCTTATATACCGTCAATGCTTATCATTGTCGCGTTCCGGTTTGGAGGGTAAGGTAGCCGGTAGACTTCTGCATATGACACTGTCATATGCAGAAGTCTGCAAATCAATATATTATATGAAAACATAATCAAAGCGACAGCGTTTCCTAATGACTAGTATTTGCAACATGTAGTATGAAAGTAGAATCAACGCGGTTGAGATGAGGTCGCTAAGAAAAATATGTGGTGTGACACTCGCGGACCGGGTTCGTAATGTCGAAGTGAGAGAGAGGTTAGGTTTGAAAGAATGTGTCGGTGTAAAGATGAGAAAGGGCATGCTCCGTTGGTTCGGACATGTAGAAAGAATGGCAGATGAAAGGTTAACAAAACAGATATACAATGCGAATGTGGAAGGATGTAGGTACCGGGGAAGACCAAGACTGACATACCACGATCAGATCGATCAAGTACTGTCCGAAGGTGGTGTCAAGAGTCTTCGCAACCGGCGTGTATGTATGAAGAGAGTGATGAATGTGGAGGAAGCGAGACAAGCATGCAAGGATCGTGATGTATGGCACTCGGTTCTCTCTGCCTACCCCGTAAGGGATCTGGCGTGAAGATATGTGTGTGAGTAATAAGCATAATTTATGTCAACGGTATACAGAATACAACTTTGTAGTGTGTATTAGTATATTGTGGTTTTAATCAAAACATTTTGAAAAAAGTTTCATTTCCACGTGTAGAACGGCAGTTTGTCTATTATTCAAAGAAGCCCGTTCTTTGAATAATAGACAAACTGCCGTTCTACAAGGCAGGTCGTAAGAGGCGACCGATTAGCTATACGTGTCACTACCTTCGTGCCTACTAAAGGTAATAGAGTACCACAACGTCTCGCTTGGGTGAATACCCGATCCCTTCGCTTTACTTAATTCTGCTGCAATAGCGTCAGTGCTTGTCATTGTCATACACGTTTTGGAGCGTAAAGTAGACTTTTGAATGTGGAATAGTCACCCGCCATGCAGATAGTAATGCATCATTAACATATTTGGTGCCTATAGGCGATGGTTTCTCTTTCCATTACGAGAGCCAACTGCTTGTTTGCTATCTAATGATATAAAAATATGTTATTTACATCATAGAATAGCAAGCAAGTATTTAGCTTTGCCCGGAGCATTAAAGAAGGTAATGTTACCTTATGGCATGGCGTAAAATAACAGACACTCGATGTTTTCCAAATGCGATAAAGACAAGCTCTTTTCTGGTGGGAAGGAAAATTCTTTAGAAGAAGCATGACTAAATCGTAAGTTTTTATAAAATTTCGACAAGCTTTTACCAAGGCAAACGTCGCAATGAAATTTAATATAACATTTTCAAACGAATTCAAAAGAAGTTCTACTAACCAATTTGTTTTGTTAGAAAGTAATTGAGAGTTTCAAATTATTGGATGGATTTGGATTATTGGATCCCACTGTATAACGACCTTCAATGAGCTGGTTAACAAATGAAAAGTATTTCATTTCAAATAAAATATGTCAATAAATATTTTGCAAATGGGTTGACTAAAAAATTTCAGTTCAGAATATGATTATTTACAATATATTTATTGACCTATTTAACTGGATATAAAATACTTTTCACCCATTAACCAACCCGTTGAATGCTCTTTAGTGGGATCTTAGACTAT
Organism: Apodemia mormo; assembly: GCA_036924255.1. Lineage (NCBI taxonomy): Eukaryota > Metazoa > Arthropoda > Insecta > Lepidoptera > Riodinidae > Apodemia > Apodemia mormo. The sequence continues at coordinate 19,598,724 of JAUPFN010000009.1, read as the reverse complement.
TAGATTTTTGGTAATTACTATGGCCGAATATCGACTAACATTAGTTACCATAATTTTATTAAAGTGTGTCAAAGTGGCAATGTTTACATTTTTAACAATCGTTTCTTCGCTTATTGTTAGAAAGTTCCAGAGTAAAATCCTCGAGATGAATTTGCGAATCAACAGTATTGTCAAGCTATGTAATTATGAGAAACTCCTGGCGGCTATTAGAAAAGAAATTTTCGACAATTTCAACGACAACAAACGACAAGCAATTTGAGAATCTTCAACCACCAATTTAGCGTCCTAACTTTTGCTGCGATTTGTTGCACTGTTAACAATCAGCTAAACGCGTTGTGTTTGAAAGTAATTGCAAAAATTCCTCAACAGGAAATTGTACATACTATCGTTAAACAATTTATGGGGAACTCCCGGCGGCTATTGGTAATAAACAGGTTGCACTTAATAAAAAAGTTATTTGACACTTGAGGATATTGTAGAACTTGTGACTTAAATCTGGTGACTTATAATATGTACTTATTAAAGTACCATTCTGATGTTGGCGACCACAATAGATGAACCTGCGATTGGTTGCTCGTCGCTTCCGATCAGTAGCATTCCGATATCTGCAATAGCCATGCTACTCTCCGCAGTTTTTATTGGTGACAGTTATGATCTATTACTTTGTACGATGATTTTGATGTGTTTCTCGACAGTAGAGATCTACAGCGACTGATCCGGATATGATTCCACCGCCCTATTCCTGCTATATAGTCAGTAATGAAGGTACCTGGTAACCTCATATATGTAACATTACATATTGCCTCACAGATGGCAATGCGCCAATAACATCTTCACTTTTCCATCAGGAGAACCGCCCGCTAGTTGTTTTTTTAATATATCATATATGATATGGCATATATGATATATTAAATATATCATATATGCCATATCATATATCATGATATGGCAAACAAGCAGATGAGTCTCCTGATGGAAAGAATCAACCATCACCTACAGACACCAAAAATGTTAATGGTGTGTTGCTATCTTGTGGTGAGGTTTAATGCCACATGCATAAGTTTACCGGCTACCTTACCCTCCAAATCGGAACACGACAGCGATAAGCCCTAACGCTATTGCGGCAGGCATAGGTAAGGAGTTATTACCAGACCTGGGCGAGACAATGCAGAACTCTCCCACCTAGTAAATATGTTTATGGTATATGAAATGATTTCGTCCGTCAGATATGCTCAGCTTGAAGTGAACAACTGATGGCATTCTGATCTGGCGGAAAAACGAAAATTGTCCTGTCAAAATTTCCTGTAAAAATATTTTGATTTTTGTCAAACTCAGCAAATATCCAAATCTAGTCAAGTTTTAGTTTGGATGCAGATTTTTATCAACAACACCACTTTTACAATTCTTTATTTGCCAATTTAGTATATTGGGTTAAGCCTTTTTTTTTCATATCATTTGAAAGCAAGCAAGCCGATGGCTCTCCTGATAGAAAGAGAATCCGTCGTCTATAGACACCAAAGATGTTAATGAAGCGTTGCTAGCCGTGTGAATGGCAATGCCCCGTGCATAAGACTAATGGCGGCATTACTCTCGAAACCGCAACACAACAATGAAAATCATTGACGCTATTGCGGCAGGAAGGGGTAAGGCGGTGGTACCAAATACCCGGACGAGACGTTGCGGAACTCTACCAACTAGTAGTCACGTTGCTAGTGACAACGGTCACCTTTTACGACATGCCTGACAGCACGGCAGTTAGTCTATTTTTCTAAGGATTCTGGACCAATACGAGGTAAATACTGATATAAACAATCATGTACCAGATCAGGTATATTTCAGGTTAAGATCAAAAGTGTCCGTAATTCAGATAAAAACTATCCTATCTTTTAAGTTGGACCAAACACTAGATATCTACAAAATTTCATTGAAATCGGTTCAGTAGTTTTGGAATAGTGGATAAACAATTTGACACGTAGTTTATATATAGATATTTAGATTATAAATGCCAATGTTTGTAACTCAATCATGCAAAAACTTTCACGATTTGGATGAAATTTGACACACAGGTAAATTATAACCTGGAATAGGAAATAGGCTACTTTTTATTCCGGAAAAATGTGTGGTTCCCGCGGGATTTACCAAAAACTTATTATGCAACGAACTGCACGGTGTAGTTAGTATTGCAATAATTATTGCAAGATATGCAAAAAGACATGACCTAGATGTAACTACTATTATAGAATATTTATATTACTTATCTACTAACGTACTATGAAATAATTAATGTTGCTGCTTGAAATACGAATTTTATGTCTGATGTAGGACCCTTTCGAAGAATAGAAAATATGCCTGCTCGACAGGTAGCTCGTAAGACGCAAACTATTTGTTAAATATATTACACTAGCAGGTGGAGGCTTACCATTTTGAGAGTCGAATTGTCTGTATATTATGATATAAAAAATCTGTAAACCGGTTGACCCTGCAGGCATTCCCTGCAACTTCAAGCTAAATTGAAATATTTTAAGCTAAATAGAGCAAAAACTATACTTAAGCATAGTTTTTTTCAGAGTTAAAAATCCAAACTGTTAAAAATGACAGTCTTTTGATTTTTGAAAAGCTATATATTTCAAAAATAATGTTTGATTTTGATCTTTCGAATGCCATTCAACGCGATTTTTTAGATCCAAAATGTTGTCTTAGCTAAACAACCGATTGGATAAAAAATTTCGAAGTAATGTCAAAAACCATTCTTTCAAAAGTGTTCGTCATTGATAATTCCCAAATAAATCAACTTATTTCGATCCAATTAATAGTATTTGACACATTTTATAAGGAGAAATGCTATATAGATTTTTAAATAAATATTAGTCTAAAAGTTAATTTAAAAATATGAAGTGAGTTTGTTGTATACAGCATAATTTTAATATTTGAAAAGCTGTCACATTTAAATTTAATAAAAATAAACACATGTCACTATTGACACATTTTATTAAGTTTCAAAATATTGTAAAAGTCAGAAATCGATTGGTGCCAAAATCTTGAAGGTGTGTCAAAAAAGAATTTCAAAATTTTTCGCCAACGATAACTCCCGAACGAATAAAGCGATGTTGATGCAATTTGCGGCATCGAACGCGGTTGTTAATGAATAGAGTTGATTAGATTTTGTAATCATTCTGTATATTAATTTGGAAGTTATTATAAAAAAAACATTGTTTTTCCAAAAATGTTTTTGAGATAAGTATTTCAAAATTTCTCAAAATCTCCATGGCCGAATAGGTTTTCAGGAAACCTTAGTTTGGCGGAATCCAATAAAATGACTTCAACCAGGTTTCCATCGGTGAAGCCGTTCAAAAGTTTTGAAATGTTTACATACACACAGACAGAGACATGCTGATATTATCGTGAAATTAGTCGGAAAATGTTCCTAGGACCTCAAAATGTGTAGAACTGGTGAAAACTCGATTTTCGAAAATCTGGGCACAATCAGTACCAAACTTCCTTATACTACTAACATAGCGGAAAGTTAAAAAATGAATACTAGTAATTGCTTGTTGTTCGCCTACTTTTAACTGAGCTCGATGTTAAATTGTCTAAAAAATCCTTAAAAAAGGAGAACTCAAAGTTTTTAAAATCCAGCTAGCAATGCACCATTAACATCTTTGGTGTCTAAAGGCGATAGTTGAGTCTTTCCATCAGGAATCCCATCTGCTAGTTTTCTATCTTATGCTATAAAAAAAAAACATATAAATACACATTTAAAGAGTTTGTTGCTCAATTATAAAAAAAATACCTCTGAACAAATTTCACGAATTGATTAAACTCCAAAGTAAACAAATTATTTATTTGCTTGTGATGTGAGTATATCAATGATACACAGAAATTGCTATTACAAGCATTTTCATATTTAATAAACACCCAAACCCACAAATAAAAAACAAATGTCCTGTCGGGAATCGAAGCCGAGTCTTAGTGATTGCGTGGTCAAGATCGATCAGTATTACCATATACGTTAAAATTGCTCGATGGGGATCGTCCGTGTACGTAGTACGGACCGAAGGTAATTTGTATTGAACTGAAATATTTATCGTTTCCTCTGTTTATCTCAAAAGGGAATGGGCGTAATGATATTTATGAATTATACTAGCTTTTGCCCGCGGCTTCGCTCGCGTGGAAAGTGGGGGGTTAGAAAGAGACAAAAAGTGGCCTATGTCACTCTCCACCTCTTCAACCATCTCCACTTAAAAAATCACGTCAATTCATCGCTCAATTTTGCCGTAAAAACGGACAAACAAACACACACACTTTCCCGTTTGTAATATTAGTATAGATGGACCCACAGTTTTTGTGACAATATAATTCATACTTATTTGTCAAAGCAGCAGTAATCAGACATAATTTTACTCGCGATGAGTTAGATTTTATCGGTTTGGAGTTTTATTTTCAAATATCCTTAGATGTTTCAGAAAAATCTTGTCATATAGAACAAGTAATTATTGTATGTCTGTCTGTACGCGAAACCGCTCTAACGTTTTCAATATAAACAACGAATCTTGGGTCATCGATTAATCGATTTGTATTGTATTTATTTTCTGAAACTTTCAGTTTAATTTATCAGACAGACAGTTTTAATTAATTATCATGCTATTTGTTGAGGTGTTAGATTGTTAAACCAGAATCGGGTTCATACGCCAATCAAGTTCAAGCGCCATCACTAAGATTCTACGAAGAATCCCGAAAATAGACACATAAAGTGGGTGCTCTCTTCTCTTGATAGGTTGATTTATATTAAATTACAAACACTATTCGAAACTTGGTTCGCAGATAATGTAAACTAACAAAGTTAAATTGCAACTGTCTTGCATTGGTATTTCAACAACTCACGATTTAATTATTATATCGATATGAACGTTATTCGCTCTCTTGGTGTAATGTAAAAGGATTTACAAGTGGTGTTTTTACAGCGTGTAATAATAATTAATTTTAATGATACCAGTAACCTTGTTTTTGTATTTGGAGAGAGGCAAGATTGGTCAAGGTGACAGGTGGAAACAATGTATGTGGGCAACATACCTAAGTCATACGGTTTGAATAGGTTACGGGCTATGTAACAGTACTTGAATGCGTTAATTGGAATCTAAGTGTTGTATACTTTTTGTTGTCGGCACTTGAGCGCTTTGTTGGCCAAGTGGTTCATGTATAAGCCTTACGACTTCGAGAGAGACTTGGCTTAGCTCAAAACCTTAACAGAAGCAGGATTTCGTGTAATAAATGCTCATGTTGTTTCCGGATTTAGATTTTTTAATACCATTACGTAGATTTTTGGTAAAATTAAATAGTATAGTATAGAAGTTAGCCTTCCTGTCCATCAGGAGAGCCTAGTAATTTTACACCAAAAATGGTGTGTTACAATCTGCATTTGTTTATCAGCTATATGTGTGTAATGCTACATGCATTTAAGACAGTTTTATTAAAAACTAGCTGTTGCCCACGACTTCGTCCGCGCAGACTTCGTTTACTCCGCACAGCTCCTCCCCCATAGATAACGTGATAATATGTAGCCTATATGTTGACCTGACCTATTAGTAATATTCATGCAAAATTTGAAGTAAATCCATGCAGTACTTTTTGAGTTTACCCCGGACATACATACAGACAAACAGACAAAAATTCTAAAAACTATATTTTTGGCTTCAATATCGATTGTAGATCACGCCCCAAGTATTTCTTTTAAAAAAATATTTAATGTACAGTTTTGACTTTCCTACGATTTTATTATATGTATAGATATCATAGAAAGAAAGCGAGGTAGAAGAAGGCCAAGGATAAGCTATATGTCACAAGTGAAGGAAAAAATAAAAATCTTTTCGTATAGGGAGATCAAGGAGACGGCATAAGATAAGAAAATTAGATGAAGTTACACGGCGAAATATATGCTTCACCGACAAAAGCTTGCTCTTAAATTTGTTGAAGATGCCACATGCATTGATTACTACCCTCCAAACTGAAACACGACAGCTACAAGCAATGACCCATTGTGGCAGGAATAGGTATGTCGGTGCTACCAAATGCGGGCAAGTCGTTGCAGAATTACAGAATTACTTATCAACTAGTTAGTAGTCAGTAGTCACCATGTTTGTGATACGTACTTTCCTCGTGTTTTACCAGACGGCTAGCAGTAGAAAAGGCAGTAGTTAGTGTCCAAATAAACACCGAGTGGTGTATTAACACGTCTGTGGCTTGGAAATGAAAACAAAGCGATGGTCAATAAAAATTGACAAACGTGCCGGTAGGGACAAATCAGGTTTTGTAATTTTCCGATGAAAGACGATAAAATACGTCTGATAGGGGGCCGTTCATAAAATACGTTCGCATACAAGGGGGGGGGGGGGGTCTGGCTGAGTGTGACAAGATGTGACAAGGGGGGACGGGGGGTATACGGCAACGTGACGTTCGCCGTTTATTATTTTTTGACATGAACGCTAGTTCTGTGGCGCGACTCTAGCGGCGTTGCGATCCGTCACAACGGGTTTCTTTGTTTTTCCAATACTTAAGACAGTAACGTTTCCACGTACCCTGCGCGTAATGTTATTATAATAACTAAATAAATATTTTTAATTTTCAGAATTTGTGTACTATCATTTAGAATTTATCATACTCAGCAGGGGGGGGGGGGTCTTAGTTTTTGTGACGAAATATTTCTAGGGGGGTCACAAAAAGTGTGACACAGCGTGACAATGGGGGGGGAGGGGGTCAAAAAAAGCTGATTTTAGTGTGACGTATTTTATGAACGGCCCCTAGGTTATTAACTTGTTAATTATAAATGCGTGAGTGATGAATATTGCCTGTATAGTTTAACATATTGTTGAAGAGGAAAGTTAATTGAGACATGTGAGAAGACAGAATTATCTGTAATATAATAATCATTACGTGAGAGCACTGCATAATATTCAGGAAATTGTGTAGATGAGATCGTCCCGCGTGACGGAAGCCTAGCAAAAAGTACAGTTTGTTCTACATCAGTAATAATATACAATTTTGATTTGAGCCATTGTTCACGATCTTCACACTTCGTTGCCAGTTCAATGTCGATGCAAAAAATAAACAAAATGTAGAAAGTGAAAAGAAAATATGGTATAATTTACTTCCAATTTCATTAAAGTATATTTTATTAAATTAAATTCAGCCAAGTGCGAGTCGGACTACGAAAAAACACGTTTATTGTAAGGGGGCCCCACTTAATATTATATTTTTTTTATTTTTAGTATTTGTTATAGCCGCAACGGAAATACATAATTTGTGATAATTTCAGCTTTCTAGCCATCACGGTTTATGAGATACAGCCTGGTGACAGACAGACACACAGCGGAGGCTTAGTAATAGGGTTCCGTTTTAACTTTTAGGTAGGATTCCTAAAAACGAAAAATACTTAAGTATATATGCGTATATATTGGTCTCCGCGTTAATCTAGTTCTCTTTTTGAAGAAGAAACCAAGTGTATTATTGCTAGACATTGCCTAAAAGGTGCGAGTAGGCTAATATGTGTTATCGTGAATAGTGGTAGAATTCTGTATCCTTTCGGTCGAGTTTGGTACCACTGATATTCCCATCGCAATAGCGTCGATGTCTGTTGCTGTCATTTGCATGTGGGCTTCACATATAATCACAGATATAGTAACGCACTACAAACATATTTTGTGCCAATAATTGATGGTTGTCTCTTTTCAATAAGAGATCCATCTGCTTGTTAGTTTAACGAATATTAATTGCTCGTTTAATAATACAAGCGATCGCCTTGTGGTCTAACAGAATAAACAGAAAATCTCTTCTTAGTTTGATAACAGACTTAGGCGCTCCATAGACCTACAATAATATTGCGCAATACTTTTATTGTGCAATACTATTGAATACCCCGCTTGATTCCAAACGTTCAATAAATTCACTCAATAAAATTTACAAATCAGTCTGGTCAATATTTTCGTGCGAGCTGTCTGACGACGAAGTTTTGCCGGCAACCATGCTGGTGATTTTGTTAAATAAATCTCAATACACTCAAGTAAAAATTCCCATTTTTTATCTTTTATAGCATTCATGCTCACCATTTTGCTTAAATTTACGACACGACCATACATTTAACGCCGTGACTAGCCCGAAGGGACTGCTCCAAACTCTGAAGTGGTAAATATTAAGCAATATTAAGCCTACAGAGTGCAAGAAAAAATATATATGCAATATTAAAAATTAAATCCGGTCAAACTTTCGTTCAATTTTTGTGCAATCTTCAATCTACCCTAAGCAAGTCAATAATAATGCACAATACGTAATATTGCGCAATATTATTGTAGGTCTATGGGGCGCCTTAAGCCATAATCCCTTAAGGAATTCTTTTGTCAAATCATAGATGTAATAGTAAGCTATACATGTGTGTATATTATAATGTATGTCAAAGCAATGTTGCGTGTGTAATGTTTCTTTTTTAATTTAATGTATTTTAATGCAATTCTTTGAAAATATTATGTTTCTGCACTCCTCCACAGTGTATACTTTAACTGTGCCAAATTTCATACACATACGTTCGCTATTTGTAGTAAAAAGGGGTACAAAATTATTCCTTCACGTGTTAATATATAGATAAAATTACACTACATTTTTTTATTGTAACGAATATACACGACTCACACTGAACTAACTATATTATTAATAACATGTGACAATTTCGCAAATTAAGTTAATAACCAAACCTACTAATATCTCTGCTGTCCCATTTTTGATACTTTAGTAGTTTCTATATATTAATAAAATTCATTCTAAGCAATTGCTGCACATTCATACATAATTCATAATCCAGCAGTAAGACTGAAAGTAATAAAAACTAAATATTATATTCGTTTTAGTACGCAACCACAAACTATATTTACTACTTGGACAATTATATTCTCACTTGCAGGAGCTTAGAAGGCTAGCACAGTGCGCATTTAACTGTAAATAAATTCAATTCAACTCATTTATATTATAACGAGAAAATATTATCTTAACATTGTTTGTAATAGATAAACTCACAAAATATTTAACCGATTTTAAAAATTCTTTCATGTATGGAAAGCTACATTTTTTGGAATAACATAAGCGACTTTTTAACGTAACAAACAGAGTCGTGAGCAATAGCTAGTCTTTAAATATCACAAGCGTAAATTAAACATCACAATATAACCAGAGCTTTTGTTACTCATCACTTTACCTATTCCTGCCCCAACGTAATGGCGCAATTGGCTTGTCTTGTGCTGTCTTGTTCCATTTTGGAGGGTAAGGTCACTAGGCAGTAGAGTTCTGCATTGTCTCACAGGGGTCTGGTATAACCGCCTCACCTATTCCTGGCGCAATAACGTCAGTACTTGCCACTGTCTTGTTCCGGTTTGGAGGGTAAGGTAGCCGGTACACTTATGCATGCATAAATTTACCGTTAGCTTAACCTGCGTATTATTTAGGTCTAATGACCTCGCCACAAGATAGCATCGCACCATTAACATCTTTGGTGTCTATAGGCGATGGTTGACTCCCTCCACCAGGAGACCCATCTGCTTGTTTGCTATCTTATGATATAAAGAAAAAAGTAGCCAGTGTATGTATGTATACATGTAGCATTGCACCCACGGATGACAACGCACCATTCATATTATTTGGTGTCTATGTTCCATAGCTATCTCTTTCCACAAGAATAGCCATTTGCCAAAAGCTAATAAACAAGTTAAATACTTGACTTGATTGCCTATCGTTTATTTTTATTGAAGCTCCAGCAAGTCATATTCAAAACTTATAAAAAACTAAATATATTAATTATTAATTTCGTAAATTTCGTAATCACAAGGCTAGCTATTTTTACCTCTTAGACAACTTTATTCTTTTTGCTTATACTTATGAAGATAGTCTAGAACACGTTAGTCTATATATGTATAAAATAACTGTAATTTCATAAAAACTTTTTCCTTTGTTTGGGAAGTTGCCTTTTTAGAGCTTAAGAGGCAGTTTACACTTTAGACCAACTTTTGACGAGAAATAAAAATTTTCCAACTCCTAATTTTTCATATTATAAGGTACTTTTATTTAATTAAATGGTACCGTTAGATAGTTTAATCTTTTAAATATTTCCTCTATCAAACAGATTTTTAATCATCATTGTATTTCTTATAATAAATTTTCTCCGAAATCCAGTTTCGACAATTACGCAAAGAAGCTATTTTTCCAAAAGGTATTGCTACTGCTAGAATCAACAAACTTAATTAAAAAAAAAACACTGAATTACCAGAAACATACAACAATTGTGCCTGAATGGATTACTTTTTTCCTAAAACATATCTAATTAATTAAGCAAATATGCCTATTTCAACGAAAATTAACGAAATATTAACTGGGTTTTTTGTTATCAAAAAATGACATTTTCCTATTGAAATTGGCGTAGAATAAAACAATATTCTATTCTTATGCAAAAATAAGTCACTTAAATAATATTTATTTATTTTTTATTTCAAAAACAAATAAAAGAGAATACTATAAAATCCGCTACATCCATGTGCCAAAATTAGAATTGCGTAGTAATAATTACAATATTAAAAGTATCAATCCTATTTTCATTTTACCATTACTAAGTCCACTATATGGACGACGACGTCCAGCTCTCGCATCGATTAGAAAATATCTAAATTTCAGTTGGGAGATTTTGTGAAATGCCTCTTAAACAAAAGGTCCGGAAACGGATAACAACTACTTAAAATAAAATAAAATTATTCGTTCCAATAGGTAAACACAAAGATAGATTAATATTAACTGCTTAGACAACTTTATCCTTACTTGCTCGTAATCATGAGGATAGTTTAGTGCACAGTCATATTAGTATAAATTCACTATCACTACATAGTATAAAACAAAGTCGCTTTCTCTGTCTGTCCCTATGTATGCTTAAATCTTTAAAACTACGCAACAGATGTTGATGCGGTTTTTTTAATAGATAGATTGATTCTTGAAGAAGTTTTAGTATACAAACCTTTCCGATATTCCTACGGGAACAAAAGCTACGCGGGTGAAACCGCGGGTAGGTCGCTAGTTAACTTATAAAACCTCCTTGAATTGTTTGCCTTGTTTTCTACCGTTTACTCTTTTCGGAGCTCCAGTGATATTAATAAAAAATTACACTAATATTCGTTCTCACACGTGCCACGAGGCTAGCTATTTATATTTACTAATAAGACATATTTTTATTCTTACTTGGCAGTACTAATGACGATACCATAATGCCACAAAATTTTGTGGTAATGCGCATTGTTTATATAATATAAAAGCAATAAAAACTACTTGACTTTTTGTCTTGTTTGTCTAGCACTCAGTATATTTCAGCTATACGTTCAAGGTCTAATGAAACCTAAATATTTTGTTCTTTATATAATGTAACCACAACTTCAGTCACTTATATTTACTGCCTAGTCAACATTTTTAACTTTTCAACACAGGGAAAATGTAAAAGATTTTCCCCGTGTTGGTCCCGAGCTTTAAAGAATAGGCCAACTGCTGTTCTGCCAGGCAGGTCGTAAAAGGCGACCTATTGGCTTTACGAGTCACTACCATCGTGACTACTAGGTAGTAGAGTTCTGCATTGCCTCGCCTGGGTGAGGTACCACCGCCTTACTTATTCCTGCCGCAGTAGCAGTGTTCAGGTTTAGAGGAATAAGGTAGCCGGTAAACTTATACATGTGGCATTAGACCTCACCACAAGTTAGCAACGCACCATTAACACCTTTGGTGTCTATAGGCGATGGTTGACTTTTTCCATCAGGAGATCCATCTGCTTGTTTGCTATCTTATAATATAAAAAAAAAACTCGAAACTCCATGGCTAGTCAACTCCATAACTAGTTTTGTGAGCATTATTAAAGGCTCAAATAAAAAAGTTAACAAAGTAATTGACCGATCTCGATTACAAATTTTTTTAACAATTTACTGGAAATGAGAGATAGAAGGGGAACAAAATGTTTATAATAAAGATTTTAATTTTATATTTAACAAATTATATTTGATTATTTTTAAAGGGCAATAATTGGCCCACCTCTCTCTGTAACTTCTGTAAACCAGTATCAACAGCGGCAACCGTCCGGTCCTGATAACCACTGAGTTGCGAGCTCAGGGTGCCCTGGGGAAAAGCTAAGCTGTCTTGGAACCCGCAACGAAATTAATGAAAAGTATATAGGAGGAGCAGGAAAATACATCCTGTTTCCCTCCCTTTTAAGCAGGAGACAGCAAAATATTAAAGGCATAAAAATGCTACGTAATGAGACTCTTACAATCAGGTTAAGCCTGATTGCTATTGCACCACGGAAGTTTGGAAATTAGAGACCTACCAAAATGGCCTACTTAATTTTCAGTAGTAACTATGACAAGATCGCTTGAAGGCACAGAAGTTTCCACGTGTTCCCACAAGGTTGGAGTAATAAATTACACCGGATATACATTGGATACTATCTAGCATTTGACTACGTTCGTTTTGCCAAAGATTACACTACCAAAGGATGTGGTGTGCAGTTTATTCATATTTATAGTTTAACAAAGAGCATTCGCAAAAGGAAAAGAAACTAATTTAAATGTAATATAATAAAATTAAAGGAACTAATTTAGTTTTGCGCTGTAGTAGGCACGAGCACTGTACAAAAAAACTTCAGTGTATTTATTATATTTGTTGTGTTCTTGTATAAAGAAGACTGCAGTAGTCCCAGACAACATGGTTATAGTATTTTGATTTCTTTTTTCGTAAGTTATGTGGGGTACAAATACGATAGCGTATAATTTCCATAATACCTATTACATTGAAATCTTGTTAGTGCACTATCCTTTTCGGTATTGCTAGTTTCCATGTCCCAGATTATAGTTCATACGAGTGCCATATTGAGTAAGAATTGGGACATCCTGTCATATGCCACTGCAAATCACTATATTATATTGAAACATAATCAAAGCGACAGAGTTTGCTAATGACTAGTATTCGCAACCTGTAGTAATGAGCATAATTTATCTCCACGGTATACAGCTTTATTGTGTATGTGTACATACAACTTTGTTGTGTTTATTAATGTATCGTGGTTTTAATCTTTATATGAAAAAGTTTTATTCCCCCTTGTTAGTCCGGGATCCTTTGAAGAATAGACCAACTACTGTTCTGACAGGAAGGTTGTAAGAGCCAACCGATTGGCTATTTGTTTCACTACCATCGTGACTTCTAGGTAGGTAGTAGCTTTCTGCAATGTCTCGCCCGGATATTTGGTACCATCGCCTTACACATTTCTGCCGCAGTAGCGTCAATGCTTGTCACTGTTATGTTCTGTTTTGGTGGGTAAGGTAGCTACCAGCTACGCATGTGGTGTGGCTTATTCATGTGGCGTAGTCATCCCGCCACACGAATAGCAACGCTACATTAACATCTTTGGTGTTTATAGGCAATGGCTTGTCTTTCTATCAGGAGAGTCATCTGCTTGTTTGCTATCTGATTTAAATATACATGGGGCACACTAAAAGTTTTGCACTTCTAGCTAATCGGAACTATACAATTTCGAATGGTATATTTTTAAAACGTTGCAACCTTCTTAGTAATAAAAAAAAATCAATTGGCGGGAAATTATTGGTCAATTGTTTTTTTATTATCATACATCAAAGTTCTACGTACGCAACGAAAATGGAATTAAGTCGAAAAGATTTTAGAGCGATGATTTTTTATGATTTTAAAAGTTCTCTTTCTCCGCAAGACGGTACCGCTCGTCTTCAAAATGCTTTTGAGAGAGAAGCACCTTGTTTGAGCACCGTGAGGCGTTTTGGTGCGGAGGCGGAGGTTTGCTGAATTTGAGAGAGGTCGAGTTTCTTTACATGACGAATTTCGTGAAGGGCGGCCTTCAACTGCCGTCAACGAAAATAATGTGGCTACTGTTAAGCTTTAAGCAAGCCAAATTCAGAAAATATAACACGAAGAATTGAAAGTTCGGAATTTTGTTGTCGTTGAATCCCTCATGAACTGACAGCGGAGCAGAAGCGGGCTCGCGTGGTATGGTGCTCACTGATGCTACTGAAGTACGACCACGGACATTCTAATGCTGTTTATGACATTGTCACAGGAGACGAAACGTGGATTTATTGTTTTGAACCCGAAAAAAGCGCTTTGAAAAAGAGAAAAGAACACTTCATAAACCTTGAAGGGTCGTAACTTTTGCTATTAAATGCTATTTTTGTTTTATTTATGAAAATGACTCCACTTTTATAGATCTTGTTATAACACGAAGAATAAAAATAAAATTTCTGTTAGAAAAATCCAACTTCTAATAGAATTTTTTTTTAAATTCTTAGTGCTATTAAAAGATCTATAAAAGTGGAGTCATTTTCATAAATAAAACAAAAATCGCATTTTTTAAGTTACGACAACTTACGTAGGACCCGTCGAGGTTTATGAAGCGCTCTTTTCTCAAATACGCCTTGAGCGAAACCTTTTATAAAAACCGCTAAAAACCTCTATTAACGGGTGTTTTTTTAAACTGGAATCAAATTCTATTCGTAGTCTTCTGAAATACTTATTCAGAACTGATTTAGTCCCATTGGTTGAGTGTTTAGTGGCCCTGACTACGCAATTGGTGGGGGTCGATCTGGATTCCCGACAGGGACAAATATTTATGTGATGAGCATAGATGAATAATTGTTTTTCTTAATTTGGATGTTTATTGAATATATTTCAGTAGTTGGTGAATCAAGCAGGATTGCCAAATTTTTCCGGGAGAAAGTAGCCTATGTGCTATTCCAGGTTATTATCTACCTGTGTGCCAAATTTCATTTAAATTCGTTCAGTAGTTTTTGCGTGACTGAGTAACAAACATCCATCCAAACATCCAAACTTTCGCATTTATAATATTTAATTATATTATATTATATATAAACATAAATATTATATAAATAAATATTAATATTAATTAATTAATTAATATAGATAATATAGATATTGATTTACTCGTACATATGTATTAGACCATACAGACCACTATTTTTTCTATTTGATCGTTGATTTTAATTAGACGTAGCACTTTGTTACAAAGAAGACAATTCTAGAAACAATCTTAACGTAATCTTTACACCATATAATGTAAGTAATAGACTAGTTCTGCGGACCTGTTTTGCGGATAAATATACATACACTAGTTTTTATTGGCCGTTTCTGCGTATTGTTGTTGTAAGATTGGTATATAATTTACAAACTGGTGGAACCTGAGCGGATTCATATAATGAATGTAGCGGTTTGAGATTCCTGCCGCAAACAAATCTTTCCTTTTTGTTTATTTATTCTATAGCATGGTATATTTTAAAAATATTTTTACTAGCTGACCCGGCAAACGTTGTTCTGCCTTATTAACTTTCTTATTTTTTTTCAATATTTTCTCACCTTTTAAACCTTCCCTGGACTTTAACAATTAATTCAAAACCAAAATTAGCCAAATCGGTTCAGCCGTTCTCGAGTTTTACCGAGACTAACAAGCAGCAATTGATTTTTATATATAAGAAGATGTTATAGTAATACAGACAAGCAGATGGCTACTGATGGGAAGATATAATTATCGTCTATAAACACAAAAGTTGTTCATTTAGCATAGCTCTATGTGTAGCGAAGATGTTATGCCACATGACGTGCTGGCTTGCCTGCTATCTTGTTCTCCTAACTGAAATATGAAAATATCAAACACAGACTCTTTTACAGCAGCGACAGAGAAGCATTAAGTGATCATAATAAACCAGGGAGAGGCGTTGCAGAACTCTGCCACTTAGTAATCACGATGATAGTGACAGGTTTATCTAGTCACTCTTGTTTTACTAACTGTGTGGCAGGAATGTAGATGGTCAATTTTATCAGATGGGAAACGGATCAACCCCGGGGAAATTCTACTAATACACGACATGAAAGCTGTAGACTGTGTTTTTTACTTTACTCCAACATGACTGTATAGATTTAAGTGTACTTATAAATAGGTAGTCATTACCTGAATTAAAGATACATGGACTTTTTACCGTTCCGAAAAAAATAAACGATCCGCCACGCAGCTCGCGAATCCTACGGGGATTCGCGAGCTGCGTCAAGATTTCGTTGTGTACATAAATGACATGAAAGTTCAAATTATTTCAATTACAATTTTACATCAGTATACATGTTTTACAAACTATAATTTAACTTATTATAAATTAGAAAAATTGTTTAGTAAAAAATAAAAATACGTTCATATTTTTAAATGTATTTGTATTTTCAAATATTTTAAAATGTTTAAATGTAGTAAAATTATTTGTTTACATGTTATGAATACATATAAAATTTAAATAAATAATAACACCCCTATACCTCAGAAGAGGTAGACAGGGGCGCAACTAGTTCACTCACGATATGATAGATCGACTTATCGGACGGAGTATCCAGTCATAGGCAATTTATGTTTATCAGAAAAATGATTAACTTTAAGAATAACATTTTCGACCCGGGATTGAAACCCAGAGCCTCATGTGTCTAAGCCAAGGGTAGGATTGACAGTACATATGTTGTTTGTACTTTAGAACTGCTACTAAATTACTTACATTACTATTAAATTTTATTTTCCCACAATACTATTATATACTAGGTTATTTTAAAATATTTTTAAATATTCCTTCACGGGACAAATTACACTTACTGATCTTACCCCAAAGTAAGAAAATGATTTGCTTGTGTTATGAATGTTAGTCAACGACACTAAGATATAGAAATACAAATACTAGAATATATTTAATAAACACCCAAACTAGGAAATACAAATATTTATGCTCATCACACAAATGCTTGTCCCCGTCGGGGATCGAACCCGAGCCCTGTCGATTGCGTAGTCAGGGTCGCTAACCACTCGACCAACGAGGCGGTCTTAATAAAAGAATTAATTTAAGTACACTTCTTCATGAAATATATTTTTATTCCGAAATCGTCACCTTGACTTGAGTTCCTATTTGACTAAGTATTTCAATATAATTAAGAAACAAATCTTGGAACCGACGGTATATACCTACACATGTATATTATGAAGGTTTAAACCTTCAAACTTTTCGCTTCTTTTCACACTTCAAAAGTTTTAACATCAAACATTAAAGCCCTCTGGCTCATTCCATAATAGCATAATAGGTGAAAATATTTTAACCCAGTATTCAGTACGTCTAATTAATCAAAGATATCCGGCTGAAAACAGATTTCATTCAAGGGTGTAAAACTTTGATTTGTACGAATAAAATTCATACAAATCAAAGAGTTTTAAACCCTTGAAGCACGTTTGTTTTTAGCTGGATATCTTTGGTGCCGAATGCTGTGTTAAAATATTTTCACCTATTATGGAATGACCTATATTTATACCTAATAAAATACTCCGTGTGCATACGGATTTAAAAATATTAATAAATACACAAAGAAGGTGTAACTGAAATTGATTTAGTATTGACATAAAACAATATATTATATACATGACAGAATATTTAGTAAATGAACTAAGTTCCGACTTATCAGCTAACTTGACAGGATTACGGATTTCTGACTTCTGATAGAGCATCTGGAATTCTGCCAACTACCTGGCAGAATGGCAGATCGCAAAAGGCGATCATGTCACTGCCGTAGTGAATACTAGGTTATAAATTTTCGCAACGTCTCCTTCGAGTACATGGTACGCCGCAATAGTGTCAATGCTTATCGTCTCGTGTTCCGGCTTTAGAAGGTAAGGTAGTTGGTAAACTTATGCATGACATTGCCGTACCAGTACTCAGATAGCAACGCACCATTAACGCGCGTCGTAGGCGATGGTTTCTCTTTCAACCATTAGAGCCATCTGCTTGTTTGATATCTTATGATATATATATATATATATATATATATATATATATATATATATATATATATATATATATATATATATATATATATATATATATATATATATATATATATATATATATATATGGTTAGCCAATTAAATTAAACAATAAATAAACGGACAATACTGGCAACAAGAATAGTGACCATTCTGTATTTAATATTCTGTACTCATCGTAATAAAATATAACTGAATAATACACTAGAATGTTACTAACACATCCCTATCATCCTCTCTGAATAAGCCCTCATACACAAAATATATTACGTATCATGCCTCGAAAACTTTTATTTTTAACCGACTCCGAAAAGGAGGTTATCACTTTGACTTGTACGAGGATGTCCGATTTATTTTCAACCGATTTCCTAAAAGGAGAAGGTTGTTATTGTATTATGTTTAAAAGATATATTTTTGCCGATACCTACACAACACGAAGAAAAGGCGTGTTCGTAGTTCGATGTTAGTTTTTTTACTGCACGGCTCGCATAAAAAAGTATATATTATGAGGTAATGCATTCTTTGTAAGTTCGCCATTGTTTGCAGGCGCCAGATAGCTGTGAAGTGCTTAGTTACTTCCTACATAACTAACTGTTCCCGTGCTCTTAACTGTGGTCTGTAGCTAGTGATATTTCTCAGAGCTTACACCTATTTTGATAAACAGTGTGAGTACAGCCAACATTACTTAACCTGTTTTTTTAATGCATATGTATTTTTTTGCTTTATAAGTGTGAATTCTGATTTACTGGTATAAGGTCTGCCTTATAATTAGTTTTTAGAATTTCGTAGTCTACAAGGACATTTTATAGTTTCGCCACATCCACCCATCTGTCCGTTCGTTTATCTGTCCATAGAGAAGTAGTACTAGCAAACTGGTAAAAGACAATATTACGGAAAAAAAAGCGTTCCGGCTAAAGTGGATTTTTTCTCGAATACCTCATAGTGAGAGGTGTCGTTGTAGTTTTTAAAATTTATTGTATTATGCGGGTTTGTGAATATTTACTTTATGATTAGTTTTTAGGGTTTCGTAGTCTGCATGGACACTATAGTTTCGCCTAATCCACCCATTTGTCCGTCCGTTTATCTGTCCATAGAGAAGTAGTACTAGAAAACCGTGGTAAAATGCAATATTATGGGGGGAAAAAATGTTCCGGCTAAAGTGGGTTTTTTCTCGAATAACCCATTAAAAATTAAAAGGAAAACTATCTCAACTAAGACTACTGTACTAGGAGAAGTAAAAACGAATATATATACCGTCATAAGCGTTGAAAAAGTTAAATATTCTTAGTATAAAACAATGGGACTCTACAATGCGCGTGGTCCGATACCTACTTGCAGAAGTTTGTGAAGATAAAGTATTCTCAACCACTAGACGGATTTGCGATTTGCATATAAGTTTTGTATTGCAGTAGGCTCTATTTAGTCACGCAAAATTTTTATCCTCCTAATATGGATTTTTTATATAATTTAACAGCAAACGTTCATATAATTTCTCCCAATGGGAAAAAATAACCTTCTTTCTATAGACTTAATATTAAAGAACTTAACGATGTGTTGTCAATCAGTGCAAGTACATAAGAACCGTTTTGTAAAGGTTTGGTTCTACCTTAACCTCAAAAAACCGGTTACCTTGTGGAGCAAAATTATAAGGGTTTTAAATCTATAAACCGTTTTTTTTTTAAATATTCCTTTGATGTCCGCCGGATCCAATTTTTATCTACTCTGTTCGCGACGTACAATTCCACGGTTTTGACTTAAACCGGTTGGTATAGGTTTATAAAGCGCTCTTATCTCAGATATGCTCCGAGTGAAACCTTTTATTGAAACCGGTAAATACCTTTTTAACCGGTCTCAAACCCTGGTTACCATCAGTATAATAAAAGTAATGCAAGATTCATAAGTTTACCGAGCACCTTACGTTAAAACCAAAACATGATAGTGACAAGCACTGACGCTATTGCGACAAGAAAACGTAACGCTGTGATACCAAATCCAGGCAGTAATTGAAGGACTATGATCTAGTAGCCTCGGTGGTAGTGACACAAATGCCAATATAAATGTGGATAAACTCTCAAACTAATGAACTGACTTTTAAAATCAGTTTATGTATAAAAAGCTACCTTATCACCGAGTAAAATAGGGTATATATTGTAGACTACGAAATTCTAAAAACTAATTATAAGGCAGACCTTATACCAGTAAATCAGAATTCACACTTATAAAGCAAAAAAATACATATGCATTAAAAAAACAGGTTAAGTAATGTTGGCTGTACTCACACTGTTTATCAAAATAGGTGTAAGCTCTAAGAAATATCACTAGTAGATTCAAACACAACCTAGAATTACCAATCTCAAACCTTAAAATGCACAGCTCGGGGCCAAACGTTATGGCTGTAAAAATATTTAATAAGTTACCCGAAAAACTTAAATCGGAAGAAAATTGTAAAATATTTCTACGCGATGTTAAGAACCTACTGATATATAAATGTTATTACACCTTAAGCGAATTTTTGAATGACAAATTTTAATAAGAAACAAATTTTAATCAGAAAAGTGAATCAGTCCGCCTCTGCATTGCTACACCCTATCAGGGTACATATGTTGTTCCTAGAATGTATACTTAACACCTATAAATGTATAACATATGACGCAATAAAGTATTGAGTATTGAGTATATATTTTAGGCAAGCGAAACCGTAAAAAAATTACTAGTTGGGATTAAAACACAAGACTGTTAACAAATAATAATTAATCTGCTAGAACATATCTAACAATAATATGAACATCTTAGTTTTAAGAGAAAGGTCTCTTCCTATATACTAGCTGAAAAATGAAAATAAATTAACAAGTTAACATTATTACGCTGTTGTTGGAGGCCGAGAGTGTTGCTATCGGAATGTATATTTGCCAACCTCACCCTTGAAAATTATTACTTTGCGTAAAACATCCATTTTAATAACAATCTTGCTATTGTAATGTATACGGAAAAGTTGATTATTGCTTTAGTCCTATTTTATCGAGAAAATATCGCATTTCCTCATACGTTAACAGAACGTCAAGGTTTTATAAGTTACCGTTACACGTACCTACCATGATATCAAACAAAATAATTAATAAAATCTATATATATAAAAATCAATTGCTGTTCGTTAGTCTCGCTAAAACTACTATTTAATATTACATACAGTACCCGGCGATAAATATTGCACATCGACCTTTGGAAAGAGACAATCGGCTAATTTCGGCTTCGTAGAGCGTTATCTCTGTCGCACAAAATACAAACAGTCCGGTACCTATTAGGAGCTGTTAAAACAAGTGATTTGCTTCTTTTGATATTTTTATTCTTTGTATAAAATACACTAATTTTTCTATAAGTGATGGCTTTAGGTTGGGGTAAAATAAAATAAAAAAACATTTTTACATTATGTTTACCTATTTAATTATTTTGGAACATTACAGCTTTAGTGTACATAATAAACACCATTATACCTATTGCTAAAATGAGACATTGCAATAAAAATAATAATAATTCTAATTCTCAATTACTTCCATTTCACTATCTGTGCTCTCAAAGAGGTCAATATCACTGTCACTATCAGCCGTATTTATTACTAATCTCTCAGTGTAATTGTCTAAACTGTGTTGAATGCTTCTATATTCATTCTCACATTTGATTGCATGATCGCAAACCTTTTTCCACTCTTCAGCGCCGATCATGTTTACTTTTTCAGTCAATAATGTTTTTACTGTAGTTAAGTTCATACCCACATTTCTAGAGGCTACATAGCCTTTCAGTTGAGACCATATATTTTCAATTGGATTAAAATCCGGATGATATGGTGGCAATCGCAACACAGTGTGCCCATGTTCGGCAAGTATTTTGTCCACAGAAAACTCTGTATACCTCTCCTTGTGCTGACATATAATAGCGTAAATCTGGGTTTTTGTTAATTTTGGATCAACTGGAATTTCATGTCTGTTTAACCAGTTGATCATTTCCCGTTTAATGGTGTTTGAGTTGGGGGGTCTCTCAACATACTTGTTGTGATAGGGTGCGTTGTCGATAACTAGAACAGAATCACTGGGTATATTTGGGATTAATTGGTTAACCAGCCATTTCTCATATCTTATCGTCACTCCAAGATTTCCCTTTAGTGTGGGATGCATGTATATATGACTCATCCATGTAGACGATATTTTTTCCTGTTTCGCGAAATTTGCGTATTTTATCAAGGTATTCCATTCGTTTGAGACTAACGTCGTGCTTTTCCATTAGAATTTTTCGATTATCTTCCATTTTAGTGAACTGAAATCCCATGTCATGAAGTATTTTTCTCAATGTTTTTTCAGACCCATTGTAATTAATAGCTTCAGATAACTTAGCTTTTAATGATTTTATTGTTGGCAGTTCATTAAATCGTAAGTGAAAATCATACACCATTCTTCGAACAACATCGTAATCAAAATCGTCCATATCCAAACGAAATTGCTTTTTTGGTCTCCCTTTTTTTGGAGTGCTGAACTTAATTTCAGTCGAATGTGTTTCAGTACTGACTTCGTTTAATATATTGTTCAAAGTTCTTCTTGAAATTCCAGTGACATTTGCAACTCGCTCTTGAATCTTCTTAAAATAACAACTTACATTTTCATCTACTTTTTTTTTAAATCTATCAGCTTCGCTTACAAAGTATTTATAAACATTGTAGATAATTTCACGTGACTGACCTCGTAAAGGTTTCCCTCTTTTTCCGAAAGAATTTGTACAGTACAGTACAGTGTAATTTTTTTTGTACAGTACCCGGCGATGGTCTCAACTGAAAGGCTATGTAGCCTCTAGAAATGTGGGTATGAACTTAACTACAGTAAAAACATTATTGACTGAAAAAGTAAACATGATCGGCGCTGAAGAGTGGAAAAAGGTTTGCGATCATGCAATCAAATGTGAGAATGAATATAGAAGCATTCAACACAGTTTAGACAATTACACTGATAGATTAGTAATAAATACGGCTGATAGTGACAGTGATATTGACCTCTTTGAGAGCACAGATAGTGAAATGGAAGTAATTGAGAATTAGAATTATTATTATTTTTATTGCAATGTCTCATTTTAGCAATAGGTATAATGGTGTTTATTATGTACACTAAAGCTGTAATGTTCCAAAATAATTAAATACGTAAACATAATGTAAAAATGTTTTTTTATTTTATTTTACCCCAACCTAAAGCCATCACTTATAGAAAAATTAGTGTATTTTATACAAAGAATAAAAATATCAAAAGAAGCAAATCACTTGTTTTAACAGCTCCTAATAGGTACCGGACTGTTTGTATTTTGTGCGACAGAGATAACGCTCTACGAAGCCGAAATTAGCCGATTGTCTCTTTCCAAAGGTCGATGTGCAATATTTATCGCCGGGTACTGTATGTAATATTGAAATACAAAACAACCTGCCAACCATGTTCGTGGCTTTGTTTGATTTTATCCTTTTACTTTTTAGTGGTTTAAAACCCTTCCTTAGTGGTTACCAACCTATCTGTACGAGTATGCAAAATGTTACCCTTGTGGCGCCGCTGGTCTGTACCGGTGAAGGGTCATAGTGATGGAACCAGCGGACCAACTTCTTGTCAGGGGACGTCATAAATGTGGATGTTGATGACGTCACACAAAGACAACGAAGGGGAAAAGAAAGATTTTCCCAGCCAGGCAAGGTGTACTGCCTGGGGACCGAAGTCCATTTGAGAAGCGTTGAAACTTGTATATAGTGTGTTGAAGATAAATAATTATGATATTGCGATTCAGAATTTTTTTTAATTTCATTATTTTCTATATTTTATTATTTTTTCTTGTAGCGGTTGTGATTGCTTAAACTGCTACTAGTAGGTATTCGTTGGGTCTGCACCACCTGTGTCGTTAGGTCTGGATCCCCATTTCTGCCCCACTTGCGTTTCTGACTCACTTGGTGGCCGATCAAAACTAAAAAAAAGAAGACATGTGGCACTCGGAGACTGCCGCGGTAAAGCTATTTTTTATATAGCATAGCATGTAATTGCAACTTATGTAATTACAATTATATATTTATTTTATTTATGTAGTATTTTTTTTCTTTGTTTATTCGTATTTAAAACACTTTGTACACAAATTATACGAGTACCTATATACGTACACAAATTATACGAGTACCTATACACCTATATACTTTCTCACAAGCAGATTACGGTAGTTTTCCAATACAACCAATGCCACCTAAAGGCGGGTTGCTGAACTAAAGAGACAAGCGTGATATTTCAAAAAGTCATTAAAAGTTCTGGTACTTATCGATAGATGGAAAAACTAAAAAGTATCACCGCTGTGCCGGTCCGGGTGGGGGGGATTTCGGTTTTTTCGTTACGGAATTTCTGGATTCGGTCTCCACGCTCAAGGCCCGCGATAGAAGAAGCTATGCAATAGCTTAAAAGTTTGATGTCAAGATAGGGGTTTTCGGGTACGCACGATCGATTGCAAGCATCCGTTTTTTTGATATCTCACACGGTTGCAGAGTTAGCATTTTCAATCAATGGTCTCTCCTTCGTTATCTAATCACTTCCATTATCATTAACTCGGTCGCCCGCCACATAAAGACACAATTAGAAGCTGATTAGGATGTCCCGTATTGCGTATGACTAACATCTAATGAATATGAATTAAAATAAATATCATCAAGCTGGTTCCCGTGACGAAGAGGCAGAGCGGGCCGCGTGTCTTTAGGACCTACCATGATTCACCTGTTCAAACGATATGTGATGATCCGATTATCAACTTACCTGCCTGTAACGACATTCATTGTATCTTTGTTTTTGTGTTGTTGCGCTTAGATGTTGACACACCGCTTGGGTCGTGGTAATGTTTCGCGTCACCGGTCCCCATTCCCGTTTCGGGTCAACGGTGAAAACCTCGCTATCCGGGGCACGGGGATACAACACTATAATTAGACTCCGGGTTGCTATTTCGATTAAATTTTTTGATGAAATCCTTGAAAATCCCCGTGTCGATCCGGAATACATTCAAAAGAAAAGATCAGTTAAATTACTGCTTGGAATCTCGTAAGCAAAGATAAAACACTAATACGTGTCGCTATCATCGTGACTAGGTGGTCGAGTTCTACAATGTGTAGACTTGGTTTGGGTACCACCGTCTTAACCATTCCTGCACTTATGCATTTGACATTACATCTCTGGCACATGGATAACTACGCACTATTAAAATCTTTGAACGATTGACGACAATACAATATTGGTAGTGATCCCATTACCATTTTACCAACTTTTTGCGTGTGTTTGTCAAAATGTTTGCGCATAGTAGTAGGAGTTCATTATGTCTGAACAGTTCGGGTCGTGGTCGGGTTCCCATCCACGTTTCTAGTCACCAACCCGCACTAAAAATCTAAAAATACATCGTCGTCAAAGGTACGAGGGGGTTAGCACACCACAACCAGACTCCAGGCTCCTACTATGATTTAGATTTTCGATAAAAGCCTCGAAAAACCCCCGTGTTGATCTCGACGCCTTCCAAAAAACATATCAACTGCCTTTGCGGGGAATCTCGAGATAAGATTAATGACATATACTGTAGTACAAAAATATTTATTTACATAAATATTAATACTTTTTTTCATAATTGATACGTAATTTTTTCGTATTTTTTAAATAATTTATTTCTTTATCAATTTTACAGCTACATTAATTTTTTTTTTAAATATTGTTTAGGATATATCATATTCACATGGTATGATTTTTTCAGATCTTAGATATCAACACTAAAATTTATGAAAATAAATAAAAATAGGTACCTTCATACCCAAAGCGCTGGTACCATCAATATGGCCGTTAACGGAAAATATGTTTTATTAATTGATATTTACGTTTTATAATTTTCATTTTGAGTGAAACAAAAGCCACCTATATTTCTTACGTCTATTAGTTTGTGAAACCACAATTTTTCCTTGGGCCGTAAACTGTTTTCGCAGTCGTCACAATTGAGGTTTACATTTAGATACTTCCCATAAAGCCAGAAATATACCCAAATATTTATGAAACAACGTCTGAAATTGGCTTGTGATCTAATTTTCACTGAGTTCATTGTAGTTTGTAATTTTAAAAATGTTGAGGGAACATTTTTTAAGTTTCTGCAACACAGTAGAAACTCGATTAACAGGATTAATTAATGACATAAGGCATTCGGATAATCGAACTAATAATTTTAAGTACTGTGAAATAGAAACTAACATGTACTTACCGAAAGAAAGACATCTGAAATCTCACTATTACGCTGATTATTTTTCAGTTTTTAAAAGCAAACTGAAGCATTTTGAGTTGAGCACGTCCGCGCGTTGTCAGAGGCTAGACGATACTAAACTCAAATAAGACCACACATTTATTTGTGCTCTTATTTCATAGCCACGTTTGAGGCCGCGATCTTGAATCTCGTTATTCTTGATCGAAGCTAAAGTCGTTTCCAAGTTGAACCCAATCCACAGACCACATGAATATTAATAGATACGGCATTGGGAAGGAAATGTGTCGCCGCGGATTTGAGCAAACGCTCTTATCATTGCCAAAAATGTCATACATTAGTAGACATAAATAGAAATAAACCATGTGGTAGATACTTTTTTATTGTACCGAATGACGATTAAAAATTATGTTCTATACTACTAATCGTCGGCACTTGGTAAAACTGCATTTTGATTTTAATTATGAAACATTTGTACTGGTTTTATTACATATATATATATATATATAAAAAAAATATGTATATGAAGTGAGACCTCCTTTTTGGGAAGTCGGTTGAAAAAATATGACAGGTTCTTCGCGATGTTGACAAAGTAGAGAACGAGGTTAAATACCATGAAGTATTAGGTAAAAGTGGAGGTAGCACTCGGATTAATCACTTGAAACATACCTATGTGATATCTCTGTCTATGAAGTCTCGCCATCTCTTTTTAAACTGCTGTGTTGGAAAGAGAGGATAAGACCTTAGAAAATGACAGCAGTAAAGTTCTGTTTTATGTAGGTACGAGTATTAGAAGTTTTGCCTCCAGATTTAATACAGCTTCATGTTAAATACTCAGGTTCACTGACATTTACCAGTTCGTGGGCTGACAAGATGTATGTCCATTGTCGTTTGTCGTTTTGCCGAATTTTACGATTATCGTTTGTCTGCAATAACCGGGACCGACCGAACATTCAATATTTTAAAATTAAAAAATGTTTATTAGGGTATTAGGGCACTATCCTCTCTTAGGGGATACGGGCGTGATTTAAATTCATGATGAATGCTTTTAACCCGGTTAAGCAAACCAGAATAATGTTTTTAGGTCACGTGAAAGAAGTTGCTTATAAAAACTTGTTACTTAATACGCAAGAAATTCTGAAGCGTTAGTAGTATTGCTAAAAGTTACTACATAACTCTAAATTAAAAATTTGAAATGCCACAACTTATTCCTTTATCATTGAGTCACCTTCCTGCTTTATGTGGATTATTCGCAGAGTAACATAACCTGCCCTATGAGAGAAACATGACTTGCTGAAAGTGATCAAGCAGTCGGGCTGGGAGTACATCAAAACTTAAGATCTACCGTATGAACCATCCCACTAGGATACAGCCCTAACCCGAGGTTCAGTCTCACATGAGACACCCTTAGGGAGGGCTCTTAGCCTACTTAAACTCTGGCACCCTACTTGCCTGAAAGGCCCGGTTTCGAAGTACCGGTAATCTGGACCAAATGCTTAAGTTCATTAAAAAACACTTTAATAAGCTTTTGATTTAAATAAAAACCGCACTCAAATCTGTCACAAATACACAGATATTTCGCGTCGACAGACACAAATGCACAGATATTTCGCGTTGGGGGCTATTTATTTAAATTTAATATTTTTTCCGTATACTGATTTACCGAGTATTAATTTAAGTGATACTTAAAACAATGCACTAAAGGTAAGCTTATCTCTAATGACAGATTTTTTCCAGCTACCCCAGAAAGTGAAGAGAGAAAGAATTAGAATGAAATTCACGAAAATTTGAATAACATTTAAACTAATAGGTATTATGCAGAGGAAATATTAGATTTTTTTGTTTATTTGTTTGTGTGTTACAATTAAACTCCAAAACTACTCGACTGATTTTAAATTTTTTTTACTTCTAGAAAGCGACTTTATCCAGGAGTGACACAGGCTACTTTTTTACCTCGCTGAACAATAGAAAGTAATAGTGTTTACGATGTCACGTGAACGAAGTCGCGAGTAACAGCTAGTAAACAATAAAAAGTAGTAAAAACTATTAATATATTATACGAGTACATTATACATATAACTAGATGGTAGAGTTCTCCAACGTCTCGCCCGGGTTTGGAGTCACCGCCTTACATTTTCCAGACACTATAGCGTCAGTGCTTGTCACTTTTATGTTCTAGTTTGGAGGATATGGTAGTTGACAAAATTACGCACCAAATGTTAAATTCGTCAAACCACAGAATACTGAAGACTAGTCTCCAGTATTCTGTGGTCAAACGGATAGCAACACGCTACTAACTAAATGTAATTAGTTGTTAAGTAGTAACTAAACCTACTACACTATAGTCTAACACCCAAACTAGAGTCTACCTTCACCTATCTGTTTAATTAAATATATATACATCTATATATATATATATATATATATATATAAAAATCAATTGCTGTTCGTTAGTCTCGATAAAACTCGAGAACGGCTGAACCGATTTGGCTGGTTTTGAATTAATTGTTGAAGGCCAGGGAAGGTTTAAAAGGTGAGAAAATATTGAAAAAAATAAGAGTAGTTAAAAAGGCAGAACAACGCCGGGTCAGATAGTAGTAAATAATAAAATAAATAAATATTACTGGACAAATTATACGAATTGGTCTAACCCCAAAGTAAGCAATTTATTTGCCTTTAGTAAGGGTGTCAATCAACTATACTAATACATAGAGATACATATATAAATACTCAAATAGATTTAATAAACACCCAAACCTGGAAATACAAATATGCTTATCACATAAACGTTTGTCCCAGTCGGAAATCGAACTCGAGCCCCAGTGGTGCGTAATCAGGTTCGCTAACCTCTCGACCAAAGTGGCGGTCAATTGATGAAAAGTATTTTACCTAAAATTTAGCATTGTCAAAAAATTTATCGCGAGTCCGTTGGCAGAAAATTCCTTGCAAGGCCACGACTCGGTAATAATTTAAAATTGACTTTATTAAACGTACACTTATTAGTTTATTGAATAAGTTTAATACCACCGACCACACAGCCCATAGACGCCTAATATTTGATTTTCCGTATTGAATGCATTTTGGCAACTAGCTGAGGTAAGGCGAAGCGGAGTTGCAACGCCATGATTGACTAACTCAAGCCTGCATTGAAAGATAGTGATGTACAGAAGATCTGGTCGATACTAATTTGAGTATTGTCGAGTGGACATTTATATCCGAACTATAAGTCAGATGCGTTGACAGAACCCATTCGCCTGTTATAAGGTGTCTATATACTGTGTGGCCAACTAAAAGCCTGAACCCTATAGAATATGCAAACATAAGGTTATCTATTTGTTCCCTGGCATAACTACCATGTTGGCGGGTATTACCAGGTATATTGATACTAGTTTTTCACCCATTTTTAGGGTTCCAAAGTAAACTAGGAATTAGAAACCCTTCTGGTTTCGCTATGTCCGTCCGTCCACACGATAGCTCAGAGATCCGTATTACTAGAAAGCTGTTGTTTGGCCCGAATATACATATTACTCACGTCAGGAAAGTGGTAACATAAAATCTTGAAAAATATTTTTTTCAGGGTAGCTCCCCTACATGTAATGTGGGGGGGGGATGTTAATAATTTTCTCGCGTAGGGTACGCGTATTGGGTATCGTTGGATAGGTTTTTAGAAAATAATGTAGGTTTGTGAAAACAAGTTTTAATTAAGGGACTCGCTTGTAAAATATTAAGCTTCTAAGTGCTACTTTTTATTAGAATCAAGTGTGCCCCCCCCCCACCTACCATCTGCATGCTAAACGGTTGGTTATGGGGGTGGTAAAAAATCATAGTAGTAGTAAATATAATGAAGTAAAAGGAAAACTATCAGAGCTTAGAAGGTTTTACAATTTTTTTAGTAGTAGTCGACCAACTTATAAAATGTACTTCGAGAAGATTTTATAGGCGTTGAACCTGTGCGGGTATATATTTATCACTGACGTTGAATAGTTTAAATGTTCATAGTATGAAACAATAAAAGTCCTCTTCTTAGTCTTGTGATGGACAACTTTAGAACTTACATTGTGCGACAAGCACTTTACCAATATTTTTAATAGTTTAAGATAAAGAAGGCAAACAGACAAAAATATGTTTATGTTTTAGAACATGATACAAAGGTTTGAGTTAGGGTTTCGTACAGAGTGCTAAGTGTGAGTTTTTCTTTTCGCATTCGATCGTGAGCGCGTTTCGAGTTTACTAGGAATTTGTATGTGATTTGTACAGCGCCACCTAGTGGTAAACTGGTTTCTCACGTTTACTACTAGGTGACGCTGTACAAATCACATACAAATTCCTAGTAAACTCGAAACGCGCTCACGATCGAATGCGAAAAGAAAAACTCACACTCAGCACTCAGAGGATAGGGAAAATACGCTATACAAACCCAAGGCCAACAAGGCAACAATGTGAAAGTTTGATAAAGATTATGACGAAGATAAATATTAACCTAATTAAACCATTTCCTGTAATTCTGCTAACACCTGCCATAAACACATACGGTGTTAAAGAAAATTAAATATGTACAAAGCAAGATATCGCATTTAAACAAAGGAGCGATACACATAAGACACCGACATTGTATTAAAGCATGGGAAACGTGAGACCCGACTCAGCGTTTATGGGAAGGTGACCTTAAATGTTCTTGATAATATTTATTTTGTTTTGTTTTACTCTATTTTTACTTATAATCCTCTGAACTTGAGGCTGCGTAAGTATGATTATTTAAATAATGTACATATACTATATTTTGGCCTTATACATAAAATACTTTTTATCTCGTATTACATTGTTAGAGTAGAAATTTAAAAAAAATCAATCACGCAGTGAATTACTAAGCGTAGCGGACTACTAATATCTACCTACATCTATAATCTATACATCTATACAAATAAATAAAATTAGAGTGTCTGTAATATTAAAATAACCGCTTTTCACATCATCCATATGCATTTAGCATATGGATGTATACACGATACGTATACCAAAATATTTTTTTTTATCATTTTTGTCTGTCTGTCTGTCTGTTTGTTCCGGCTAATCTCTGGAATGACTGGACCGATTTTGACGGGATTTTCATTGGCAGATAGCTGAATTAAATAAGTTTGTTTCTGGGACCACAGTCTATCTATACATACAAATAAATAAAATTGGAGTGTCTGTTAATGTTTCTGTAATTTTAAAATAACCGCTTTTTACTAAATGCATATTGGTGTATACACAGTACATATACCAAAATAACATTTTTTACAATTTTTGTCTATCTGTCTGTCTGTTTGTTCCGGCTAATCTCTGGAACGGCTGGACCGATTTTGACGGTGCTTTTACTGGCAGATAGCTGATGTGACAGGGAGTAACTTAGGATACTTTTTTCGAAATTTGTAAACGCGGACGAAGTCGCAGGCTCAGCTAGTACTACATAAATCTGTAGCATCCGTTTGTACGAGTACATTTAATTTTTTGTTTTAAATGTTAATTTTATGACTCACTGACAAATTCTTTCCATTTGGAAAAGGAGATTGATGAAATCGTTCTCAAAGTGCTACAGGAATATAGCGTTGGCAGAAATCATTAAATTAATTTAATGTATGTAATAAGCCTCTATTAGAATTTAACGGACCCGTTTTAATAGCAAGTAAGTTTTAAAAAGGAATATAGTTGGAAGCCATGAAATAATGGTATGCTTTTTCTTATCTCTAAACCAAGCAAAGATTTTTCATTTCTGCCATAATGTTAACACTTTCTTTTATTTATGACTAACCAAACTAATTAGAAAAATGTTGGATAGGTATGAAGCAAAATGTTAAAACTATCGTAGCAAAATAAAATGAAAATATTTATTAATACATGGGGCAAACTAAAAGTTTTGCACTTCTAGCTAATCGGAACTATTTGAATTTCGAATGTTATATTTTTAAAACGTTGCAACCTTCTTAATAATAAAAAAAAACAATTGGCGGGAAATGATTTGTCAATTGTTTTTTTATCACACATCAAAGTTCTACGTACGCAACGAAAATGGAATTAAGTCGAAAAGATTTTAGAGCGATGATTTTTTATGATTTTAAAAGTTCTCTTTCTGGGCAAGACTGTGCCGTTCGTCTTCAAAATGTTTTTGGGAGAGAAGCACCTTGTTTGAGCACCGTGAGGCGATGGTTTGCTGAATTTGAGAGAGGTCGAGTTTCATTTCTTCAAAAACCATATTACAATAATAAATATTCCTGGACAATTTAAACCTAATGTGCATAAGTTTGTTTGGAATGTAGGTGTTATAAAATGTTAATAATATTGATATATTACGAACCCATATGATGTTAATGCTCTTGATAAGACAATATTCAAGCCTTTTGATTGATATATACATATACGATATTCGACGGAAATATACAGACGGATATATATCTAGACAGATATTTTTTATAAAAATTCAAAAACTCTGAATTCTTTTGCCTAATTTGGAAAAAGATTAAAAGATTTAAGCGTTTATGCTTCACGCGTATGGAAGCGTAGTACAATTAAAATAAATTTTAAGACATCACTGCTTCATAAAATTCAACGAAGGTATTCTAAATTATAACCATAGCAAGGTGTAGCCACTAGCACCAATCTGAAGTATTTTATCCATCTAATAGAAAACACAATTTAGAACGCAATTAACCAAGTGTTTATAGCATCAGTTAGCCTGAATTGATCTTACAACACGTCTTTAAGAACCAATTTAACGCAATCTTTTTTATGTGTGCGGGAATTTTATTTTGAGGTGACGCTTTTGTATGTAATAATGTATGTGATACTTTACATATTAATAATCTGTCTAATGAAAATATTGAACCTGTTTTAAAAATGCGCGCACATGACATTTGACATGAGAATGCAAAAAGTTAAAATTTAGAAGAAGCAACTAGATTTTTTGAGAATCCTATAAAAAGAGACCGTTTTCTAGAATAAGACTGAGATAAGGATGTATAGGGACCAAACTTCATTCGTTAAATTTTATGAAGCAGTGATGTCTTAAAATTTAATTTATTTGAATTGTACTACGCTTCCATACGCGTGAAGCATAAACGCTTAAATATTTTTATCTTTTTCCAAATTAGGCAAAAGAATTCAGAGTTTTTGAAACTTATAAAAAATATCTGTCTAGATATATATCCGTCTGTATATTTCCGTCGAATATCGTATATGTATATATCAATCAAAAGGCTTGAATATTGTCTTATCAAGAGCATTAAAATCATATGGGTTCGTAATATATCAATATTATTAACATTTTATAACACCTACATTCCAAACAAACTATATTCTTATGCACATTAGGTTTAAATTGTCCAGGAATATTTATTATTGTAATATGGTTTTTGAAGAAATGAAATATATATTATAGTTTCTTCATGTGCTTGTGCGCTATCATATTGGGTCATGAAATTTTATTCGTACAAATCGAAAAGTTTTACACCCTTGAATGTACCGAATGCTGGGTTAAAATATTTTCACCTATTATGGAATGACCTTATATAATGATTTTTTTTTAACATCTATGTTCAAAACTATGGATTCGATTTTCGGAAGACCGTCCCTCAGACGCTGTGTGTAACGAGGAATGTAATGGGGTCATGTGCATAAGTTTTCTTTAAAAAAAAGGTGTGTTAATCGAGTATAGTATTTTTATCAGTAACAAAAAAAACTACTTTACTAAATTATCTTTACACCTCTATTTTATTAACAACTAGCTTTTGCCCGTGGTTCCACTCGCGTGAAATTCATTTTAGAGAAGTGGGGTGTTAGAAAGAGACGATAAGTAGCCTATGTCACTCTCCATCCCTTCAACTATCTCCACTTAAAAAATCACGTAAATTCGTCGCTCCATTTGCCTTGAAAGACGGACAAACAAACACACACATACACTTTCCCATTTATAATATCTATTAGCATGGACGGATGATTTAAAAATATATAATAATTATAATAGCAAACTAATAATAATAAAAGTCATCACGTAGACTATAGATACATTAGACACTGTATAGCCGTCATACGTATATAGTCTATATACATAAAAATCTTAAATATATACATAAAAGGTTTTTTAGCGTTATAGACGTTTTTTGCCGGCTAGGGTACCTCTCGGAAACGCCATATAAGGAACTTCGTTCCAAAAAAATCTACAATAAAATACTTTTTACTAATGTAGGTGATACAAACTCTATCACCTACATTTTTAAAAAATGTAGGTGATACAGTGATTCACGGTTTAAAAGAATCCGATAATAATGAATTTAAAGTGTGGGAAATATTTGAACGTGCGAATGCGCGATAGCTTATATCTTGACGTTTTATCATCTAGCTCTTGTCAAATTAGTTACCTCTTGAAGATTTATGTCTAATACTGGTCGTATTTGTGTGCTGTTAGCAACGCGACTACTGTAAACTTTAAGATTAATGAATAATTTATATTTCTGTATCCTGTTCTGTACACTGAATATTCATATTTTTTACTAAAAACAGATGTATAAAAATTTCATATTTAGTTTGGATGTTAAATAGAAGTAGGATACATACGGATTAAGATAAGATTAAACAATCTTTGCAAATTATTTATTTTATTTATTTAATTAAAATTTATGCACAAACATGTACAGAGGTGGACTTAATGCTCCATGACATTCTCTACCAGTCAACCTTAAACAAATATAAACATTGTTTACGATGGGGTGCACAGAGAAACTTATTACAATCGATTTATCTTGTTTATTTAGTTGTCTAACTTTTTTTATATTATTATATTATTAGATAGCAAACAAGCAGATGGGTCTCGTGATGGAAAGAGCCAACCAACATTCATATACACCAAAGATGTTGCTGGATCGTTACTGTCTCGTGGCTAGGTCTAATGCCACATGTTTAAGTTTACCGGTTACCTTACCCTCCGAACCGGAACATGACAGTGGCAAGCTCGAACACTTTTGCGGCAGGAACAGGTAAGGCGGTGGTACAAAACCCGGACGAGACAAATCAGAACTCTAGCACCTAGTAGCCGGCCTTTCGGCCTTCGGCCGCCTTTTACGACCTGCCTAGCTGAATGGCAGTTTGCTTATTCTTCAAAGGAGCCCAGAACAACACCAACACGGGGTAAAACTTTATGATTTATAGAGAAATATAGGTGTCAATAATATATTTACGATGTCTAATTTAGAAAATTCTATTTTTTGTAGGAACTAACGACATACGAGCAATGGGCCAGTTTATGCAAAGCAGACACCACTGCCCATTGACATCAGCAACAAAAAAAAACTAGCCGCTCAAGCGATACCAACTTAGAAATTTCAATAACAGGAATTGTAACCACGAACATTTTAAAAATGCCCTGAATTCAGTAGATGAACGTTTAGAAAGCTAACACTAAAACTAGCAAAATTTTTCTATGGCGCATTTAAACCACTGATTAAAGGAGGGAAATAAAGCTGTGAATTAAACCTCAGCTTATAAACAACTTTATGGAATTATCACATCACAAAATAGCGTACCGAATTGAAGTTGAAAGATTTTGGTCGCAGTCGATATTTTTAACAGTTAAGTTACACTTAAACAATATGGAACCTTAGTTCTTTAAGAGACTGCTCGTAAATATTTGCAAAAATGTATCAACCACCGACCACACAGTCCATAGACACCGAATAATAGGCGATTGACTTGTGTCAACACATCTGACTTATAGTTCCGATGTAAATGTCCACGCGCCAATGAGTAGTGATTGGGTAATCAGTGTCGACCAATCAGATACTCTGTACATTACTATCTTTCACTGTGGCCTTGACTTAGCCAATTACGGCGTTGCAACCCCACTTCGTCTTACCTCAGCTAGTTGCCAGAATGCATTCAATACGGAAAGTCAAACATTAGCCGTCTATAGGCTGTGTGGTCGGTGGTATCAACAAAATTAAAGGAGGGAAATAAAGCATGTGAATTAAACCTCAGCTTATAAACAACTTTATGGAATTATCACATCACAAAATAGCGTACCGAATTGAAGTTGAAAGATTTTGGTCTCAGTCGATATTTTTACAGTTAAGTTACACATAAACAATATGGAACCTTAGTTCTTTAAGGGACTGCTGGTAAATATTTGCAAAAATGTATCTACAAAATAGATATATAAATTTACTCTTTTTAAATTAATGCATGCTGAATCAATTTCAGTTCCTAATTATACATACTAACTTAATAACAGTGGATGCACAGAGGTTTTATACTTTTAATACCTAACTTATATACACAGTTTCTGGTGAAAAAAATTAATGCTTCTTTTGTATGTACTTAAGTATTTTGTAGTTTTCTACTTAATTATTGATTCTATCATTTTTTTAGTGTATATCATGTGTTTTTTAAGTGTAAGTTATTCCCGTTTATTTTAATTGACGTTCAAAAAATGTATAAGTTATACTTATTTTGAATAAAATATATTCTATTCTATTCTATGATATTATACACACATTATATATATTATTAGATTGCAAACAAGCAACCACCTGTTTGTTCCATCAAGAGAGCCATCTCTCCTGATGGAAAGAGAAATCATCGCCTACAAACACCAGATATGTTAATGTTGCATTGCTATCCGTACGGCAGGATCGCAATGCCACGTGTAAACATCTACCGGTTACCTTACCCACCAAACCGAAATACAACAAATCACAAGCATTGTTGTTATTATGATAGGAATAAGTAATGCGGTGGTACCATATACCCGGGCGAGAAGTTGTGGAACTCTACCACCTCACGATGGTAATGATACGCAAATCGTTCACCTTTTACAAACTGCCGGGCAGAATGACCGATGGTCTATTCTAATTGACAAATACGGGAAGAAATACGAATAGCATACATACTCGAAATCCATTTTAACTCTAAATCAATGTAGATTTAGAATTTATTTACTTTTACTTGTACTTTATTTCTGCCTATTCTTCAATGCGTAAGTTAAGTTACTAATGAAATCTGATTTCATATTTGATTACTAGCTGTTGACAGCGACTTCGTCCGCGCGGAGTTCGCTTACTCCGCACTGCCCCTCCCCCGTAGGTGATTGCGTGATAATATGTAGCCTATATGTTGACCCGAACTATTAGTAATATTCATGCAAAATTTGAAGTAAATCCATGCAGTACTTTTTGAGTTTACCCCGGACATACATACAGACAAACAGATAAACAGACAAACAGACAAAAATTCTAAAAACTATATTTTTGGCTTCTATATCAATTGTAGATCACACCCCAAGTATTCTTTTAAAAAAATATTCAATGTACAGTTTTGACTTTCCTACGATTTTATTATATGTATAAAAGATATATATTGTGGGACAAGCGTGATTTTGTATCTGAGTCGTTACTTCGTATTGGATTCACTAAACCTGGTATTCCTTATGATAATTCCAATGTTTTTGAACATAAAAAAACTTTTACTTTCGTAATGTAAGAACTCTATCACAATGTAAACAAAAGATATTTGGATAACTTTTATTCCTTAAATTGTAGAGTTCTGCAACGGTGAAGTAGCCACCACAGACGGTAAGAACAAACATACTTTGCTACTTATGTAATGTCAGTGCTTGTCACTGATGTGATATGTGATAGGTTGAGCCTGAAATGTTGCAACTACTAATCTATTGCCTGAGATTCAACTTCATAGCCATAAAGATGATGATGCCATAATGATGACATTCATCACACATTGTTGGCTAACCTTGCTACAAAAATAACAATGTCTATGATAAGCAAATGTCGGATGTAGCAAGTGATATTCAAGAAAAGGCCGGCAACGTAATTGCACGTCCTTAGTATTACGAATGTCAATGGGCGATAATGATCACTTACCATCAGGTGAGCCTCCTTGCCACTCTTCTATGAAATAATTCGAAAAATCACTTTCCTGCATATTCCGGAATCTTCATGACAGAATATGTGTATTTTTTATCGAGGTTAGGGTGTAAAGACATAAAGCTGTAGACTGTAGTATTGTGTTATGAATCTTAATCCAAAGTCTATCTACCAGAGGAAGTGTCACCCAAAATCTTGTTTGTCAAGTCTAAACCTTGTCTGCGTAGTTATTTATACTGTTATTTTATTACAGTCGTCTGCACTCTACACTCTAGAGTCTAGAGGCAGTTGAATGAACAGAACCGTCGCTTGTGGACGTGTTACAGCAATAGTTCTAAACTGTGACCTTTAAACTTTTCGTTTTATTCAAGTTCATTGGAATTATTTGTGAAATGTGAGGTTCTGTGCTGTGTAGCATAAGAGTGGTTCTTATCTGTGTGGTTTTAATTTTATTTTTGCATAGATATTATCTGGGTGACGCATGTTTGTTCAGTGAAATTGTTGATACGATGCAGTGTAGATGACAAAATTTCTTTGGTTTGTGGTTGCGGTTTCTGTTGAAAGGTATTTTCTTTACTATTATAAGATATGTTTATATGCGAATATTATTATGATGTGATAAAAATTGTGTTTGGTATACAATATATATATATATATATATATATATATATATATTTGTGTGGATTTGACATGCTGATTCGATTTTAATTCGATTTTCTCGGCTTAAAATGTTTACTATCTTCTTTAAAACTTTAAATCAACTCTGGAAATATGTCTTTATCTATGCAGGTTTATAACTGTATAGATATGAGATGTAACACGGTTAGACTAAAGAATTAAGTACTTTCATCTTCGTACAAAGGGCGTAATACTTTAAATTTAAATGTTTTTATAGAACAAGAATAAGATAGCACTCAAGCAGACGGCTCTGGTGATGAGATAACTGCCAATAAAATCAAAAGTGCTTATAATGCGTTAGTCTGTGTGGTAGAGATGTTTCAGACACGCAAGCCGTATGTTTTAATAGAACGGATAGCAAATAAATATATAAAATTTCAAACAAAAAGTTAGTCGCGGAAGGAGATAAATGATGGCGGAAAGATATAACCATCATTATTTTAATGGTGAAATTTATTCGTGTAGCAGGGATGTTACAGCAGATATGTAAGGCAGTAGGAAGCATCAATATGGGCAAGGCGCTATATTACCCTACCACCTAATCTATATCTATATACATATAAATATAATAAAATCGTAGGAAAGTCAAAACTGTACATTGATTATTTTTTTAAAAGAATACTTGGGGCGTGATCTACAATCGATATCGAAGCCAAAAATATAGTTTTTAGAATTTTTGTCTGTTTGTCTGTTTATCTGTTTGTCTGTTTTTTTGTACGTATGTCCGGGGTAAACTCAAAAAGTACTGCATGGATTTATTTCAAATTTTGCATGAATATTACTAACAGGTCGGGTCAACATATAGGCTACATAATATCACGCTATCACCTAGCGGCCGGGTACTGTGCGGAGTAAACGAAGTCCGCGCGGACGAAGTCGCTGGCAACAACTAGTACGTATAATAAAATCGTAGGAAAGTCAATATATGTCCGGGGTAAACTCAAAAAGTACTGCATGGATTTACTTCAAATTTTGCATGAATATTACTAACAGATCGGGTCAACATATAGGCTACATATTATCAAGCTAGCACCTACGGGGGAGGAGCTGTGCAGAGTAAACGAAGTCCGTGAACGAAGTCGCGGGCAACAGTTAGTAGTATAATAATAATAGTAATGAGATATTTTGTTTGATTGTAATAATAATAGCAGTGAGATATTTTGTTTGATATTATGCGACATACCTATGCGAAAGTGTAAGTAGAAATTATCTTCCTCTTAATTAAAACTAAACATAAAACTACATAGCAAGAAAAACATCAGAAAGAGTTTTGTAATATCTCGTTCGGATTTGGTATCATCGTATCGCATGAGTGCTTATGAATAAGGTAGGTAGTAGGTAGGTGACTGTTGTCCATTTCCTATAAAACTATGCTAGGCTACGCTTCTTTTCACCTTATGTTATAAAAATAAAAAGTTAATAAATAATTATACAACCTAGGCTTGTAAACAAAAAAGAGTTGTTGCATAATTAATGAAGCTGTTTGCTGTATTTTAAATATTTACGCTTCAAGGAAGCTGGTGGTGAATCTTATTTACAAAGGTCGCACAAATAAATTATCCGTGACGAATAAATGTTGTAAGAAAATAAACATGAATTTAATTGCAACTCTATTTGTATCCGACTCCAAATAAAGATGTTGGATAACGACGAGGGTGGCCGCCCCGTTGGTCGTGTGGTTAGCGACCCTGACTATGCAATCGACGGGGCTCGGGTTCGATCCCCGACGGGGAAAAGCATTTGTGTGATGAGCATAAATGTTTGTATTTCCGGGTTTAGGTGTTTATTAAATATATTCTAGTATTTATATATTATGTATTTCTATGTATTAGTATCGTTGACTAACCCCCATAACACAAGCAAATAATTTGCTTACTTTGGAGTTAGATCAGTATGTTTGATTTGTCCCGTGAATATTTATTATTTATTATTAATACATACAAAACAGGGCTCCATCTTTATTTAGAGTCGGATTGTTATTGGAAATTTCATGTAAATTCCTGAAATCGACCCGAATTTTTAAGAAGAGGTCAACGGCTTTACTACTAGGAATTTCGTAAAATGTGAGAAAAAGATAATAGGTACATGGCACTAACATCACGACTGCTAACTAGGTGGTAGAGTTCTGTAACGTCCTGACCTACGCGATTATCGTAAATGTTGTTATTGTAAGACACATAATAGCGTTGTATATTAGTAGCAGTAAAGACTGCCACTAATATACAACACTGCTTGAATATTTATGGTGCTGTAACATCCCAAGAGGTGTATCCAACAACAGGTGACCAGCAAGCAATTGGCAACGTTTTTGATGATTTTTCGTTACATTTAAGAGTCATCTCTTATCGCTGGCGAGTTGCAAATGTTAGGTAATACGCCCGCCAGTTTGTAACTGCAGCCTTATCTATTCTTGTCGCAATAGCGTCGGTGCTTAACGCTGTCATGTTCCGGTTTGTAAGGCAAGTTAGCCGGTAAAGTGCATGTAGCATTTTAACCCCGTCATTGGTTATCTCGTATCACCAGGAGAATAATCGGCTTCTTTTGCTATTGGTTTACATCAAAAATTAATAATATAACAGATTTTTAAGAAGGTTTTTCAAAATACCACTTCCACAGTATCTGAAAAAATTCACTTTTTAGGTGTCAAAATAGTAAACGATGTCCAATTTTATATTCATTTCGAGAGTTAGTTTAGCTGCTTTACAGCAATTAGATGTGATTGAATGGTGCCAGAATGTAGGTACTTCATGTCTGGCCTTGCAATTAGATTTATAAAGCCAAGTTCGTCTGCACATTGAATACTGTTAGCAATTTTTATTTGTAAAACCCTAGGCTGGTATCAAACCCTCTAATTTAATAGAATTCAACGTAGAGCAGTACGACTTGACGATAATCCTACTATTATCGGCGATAAGTAATTCTTTGATTCAAGAGAGATATTAGAACTTTTTTCACAGACATCAAACAAGCAATTGCTTGCTGTGGGCAAAGAATAACCATAGTATCTAGACACCAAAAAGGGTATGGTGCGTTGCCATCCGTGTAGCGGATGTATTGCCATATGCATAAGTTAACCGAGTAACCTACCGTCCAAGCCGGAACACGACAATGACAAACACTCACGCTATTGTCTGTATATAGTAGTGTTTCGCCGGGCTTTTTAAAATAATGCTGGCATTCACATTTTGCTATCAAATTACACGTCGTAGCTATTTCATTTACATTATCATTACGTTACATTATTTACGACTATTTTGACAGCCCCATCGGTTGGGTGGTTAGCGAAACTAATTACAAATCGATAGGGCTCGGGTTCGCTTCCCAACAACGACAACCATTTTTGCGATGAACTTAGGTGATTGTATTTCTGGGTTGTGTGTTTATCATGTATGTTACTGTATTTATATATGTGTTTGTATTGTTGGCTAACACCCACAACATAGCAAAAAATTTGCTTAGTTTTTAGTTAGATCAATTTGTGTAATTTTTCATCGTATTATTATTACTAACGATCACTTGTGGCCATGAAGTATTAGGTTTAGGTGGAGCTAGCACTCGTATTAATCACTTGAAACAAATACCTACGTTATATCTCACTCTCTGAGGTCTCCCCATCTCTTATTATACAGCTGTGTTAGAAAGAGAGGGTGAGACCTCAGAAGATGACAGCAGTATTTAAAGTTGTGTTTCAAGTAGGTATTAGAAGTGCTGCCTCCAGATATAATACAGCTTCATGCTTATGGCCGAAATTTAACGATAGACTAAAAAATATAATCTCGTGTAAGTTTGACAACTGACTTTAGCTGTAAATAAAATAGTTTAGTAAACATGTGTGTTTAATATCATGTATGTTACATGAATATAGTGTGCGTAATGTTATTTTTATTAATTAAATGTGTTTCTTATGCATTTTAATTAAAAATATTTGGTTTCTGTAATCCTCCGCAATGTAAAACTTAACTATGCCAAATTTCATACACCACCGGTCGCACAATTGTTTTAAAAAGGTGTCTAAAATTTTTCCTCCACCTAGTAATTTATACATTTATATATTAATACGCGGAGGAAACTTTGGACCCTTTTTTAAGACAGTTGTGAGGACAGTGGAGTTTTATACTCCATTTGGCACAGTTAAAGCTTACATTGCGGAGGACTGCAGATTTTTTTTTCTTTTTTATATCATAAGATACCAAAGAAGCAGATGGGTCTCCTGATGGAAAGAGTCAACCATCGCCTATAGACACCAAAGATGTTAATGGTGCGTTGCTATCGTGTGGCGAGGTATAATGCCAAATGCATAAGTTTACCGGCTACCTTACCCTCCAAATCGGAACACGAGTGTGACAAGCATTGACGCTATTGCGGCAAGAATAGGTAAGGCGGTGGTACCAGACCCGGGCGAGACAATGCAGAACTCTACCACCTAGTAGCCACGATGATAGTAACTCGCATAGCCAGTCGGTCGCCTTTTACGACCTGCCTGGCAGAACGGCAGTTGGTCTATTCTACAAAGTAGCCCGGAACCAACAATTTAATATTTTTAAATAAAATACATAAGAAATACATTAAATTAATAAAAATAAACATTATACACACTACATTCGTGTGACATCCATGATAATATACACACATCTATACTTACGACTAAAGCTCTCATGGTCTCATACATAAAAACTCATGGTCGAATTTCGGCCACAGGCGATCGCTAGTATAGGTTATTTATTCGATCTGCTGGTATCTCTCTTTAGACAAACAGAGAAACTATGGAATAGCTTACCTTACACGGCTGGGCCGAATAGTTTGATATTAAAATTGTTAATAGGTGGGTCAATAAAATCTTCAGAAGCCGACATCGTATTGATAACTACTCTTTGTGTTGAAAATGTGCATGGGAAGTGGTGCGAAACAGCAATTATTACATACGATTCTCATATATTTTAACGTTAAATCGCTTACGAGGAAAGGCAGAGAATCGTGTGTTTATTATCACTTCAAACAAACTTGCTTGCTCCATATTTATAATTCTTTTGAGTTCACGTGATACTCGGTCAATTATAGGCATTCAATTTGATTGTTTGATACATTAGGCTAAGTCCGTAGACAGGCGGCTTGCTTAGCGTCTAGAGCCTAGCGAAATACCTAGCGAGTAGCTCGGTAAAACGAACGTTTTAAAATGTTCGCAATCGGCCGCAATGCGCGATTGGCGCCTAGCTAACTGCTTGGCGACCTATGGAACTAAAAAAACGTGTTGGTTTTCTGTCCCAAGGCGCGAGGCACTAGGCGCTAAGCAAGCCGCCTGCCTGTGCGGACGTAGCCTTAGACATTTTTCTTTTTTCAACCGACGAAAAAACGAAGTAGGTTCTCAATTCGACGCTATATCTTTTTTTTTATGTTAGACCACGCAAGCTTTTTACAGAGTAGTCCGATTTTGTTTTTTTTTTTATTGCATAGGGTAATGTACCCAATTCAATAAAAAATAATGATCAAAGTGGTCCCATTTAATTAAAAAAAATCCAATCATAAGGATACGAAAACAAGGGATGATCGATTGTACACTAACTGATTTTAATGTCATAACCATGCATAATTTCTTTGTTTCAATTTTTAATACAAAGATATTAGTTATGTAGATATAATATATTTGTTTGGGATCTATCAACGACGAGTTTTTGAAAAAAAATTTTTTGACATTGCTTCGAAATTTTTGAACCTACCGATTATTCAGCTAAAGCAAT
Organism: Apodemia mormo; assembly: GCA_036924255.1. Lineage (NCBI taxonomy): Eukaryota > Metazoa > Arthropoda > Insecta > Lepidoptera > Riodinidae > Apodemia > Apodemia mormo. Next base: position 19,554,199 of record JAUPFN010000009.1, on the reverse strand, counting down.
AGTTAAATTGAGTTGAATGCTATTTGAAATTGACCATTTGAAATTTGATCAATTTGATCATCGTTTCCAAAATATACAGTTTTTCAAAAATCAATATACTGTCATTTTTATAAAATAGACTGCATGTTTGATTGTTTCGTTGATTCATTCTTAAGTGTTTTCTTGCTGTTTTTTTGTGACTTAGCAATTAAACATTTTAATATTTCTTAGAACTGAAAATCTATGCTTATAGTTTTTACTCTTTTGAGCTTAAAATACCTTAATTTAGCGGGAAGTTTCACGGATGGCCTGCAAGGTCAACCGTTTACAGATTTTTCACAATATGATTATTGTGAAACAGCACAAGTGTATTAATTGATTAATATTGTATTAAGATCAATTTTCAATCTAAGTCAGGGTAAAAAACTAAAAATGTATAATCATGCCCGTATCCCCGAAGAGGTAGGCAGAGGTACAACGTGTGCATCGACGATTAGCCAAAGATACGTTTTAGTCCCACAACGTGATAGGTGACCGGCCTGTCGCCTGTATCACCTTTCTAATCCCGGGCAACGTTGTTTTTATTTTGAAAATCGGTACCAAACCAAGAACTTCCCGAGTTTAGAAAAAAAAACTATTTATCTTAGCAAAATGTTAAAAATGTGTTTTTCTTTATAAGACCAACTTTCATCTTTAATACCCACTTTTCCTTAAAAACTCTTGCAAGAAAGCTACCATAAATAAAAATTGATTTCTATCAATATTAGACTTTAAAGGCGAAGTGATGGCGCGAGATGGATCTTGAGTTGGTACATATTATAGGTAGACCGTACTATATTATAAGTAGACCAGAAAATATGGTGTAAAATTTTAGCAGATAATCTTTATATTTGTTCTGTGTAGATAACATTGATAATAATAAAAATCGTGTTTTTAATAAATCCAGAAAATTTTAAGGATTTTTTCTTGTAAGTACTAAAAAAATTTAGTCTTAGAAACATGTTTTTTTTATTTTGGTTTTATTTTCCTGCGCCCTTCTAGACCAAAGCCGGATGACGCCTTTGATGGGTATATAATATTTGAACTTTTAAACTAACGCGTTCTACTATCATTTTTAAATATATAAACGGGTCAATAACGCGTACATATATAGAACTTACTTGTAAAGTTCGACGTTTCGGCCAAGTTACATTGACCGTGGTCACGAGCAGACTGGAGCAGCGAGTTTCCTCCGTCGTTCACGTCGGGATCGATTTTCATCTACCCCCTTCTGGTCTTGTTTTTTCGAATTTAGCCTACACACAACACTAACCGTATCTTGGACTTTATTTGTTTGCAGGTGCAAAGGCCGTATTTTGCTAATCACTGGATTCCAAGCAAGAGACAACTTAAATCCGTCTTCCCTGTTGAAATTTTTATATTTCCTAATTTCAATAGCTTCCCGTACCATACGGGGAACACAGTGTCGCTCAGTAGAGAGAACCTGAGGTCGGTGGAATTCAGGAGGTTTGGTATCCTATAGTCAAAAGGCAGCCGGCATTCATGACATATATTAAAGGGATTAACGATAAGATTGGAACGCTACTGAAAAAATATTCCATACCTACCATCTATACGCCAAGCTTAAAGGTAGTCGGGCATGTGGGCACGCCTACGGATGTCATACCCTTCCAGACGCCAGGGGTATATAAAGTGGACTGCAGCTGTGGTAGTGCTTATATAGGTCAAACTAAACGTACTATCGCAGATAGACTCAAAGAGCATATCACGGCTGTAAAAAACAGGCAGGTTAATAAGTCGGCTATAGCTGAACATATTTTGGATTCCAGCACTGATCACTGGATTGAATTCCACCGACCTCAGGTTCTCTCTACTTAGCGACACTATGTTCCCCGTATGGTACGGGAAGCTATTGAAATTAGAAAATATAAAAATTTCAACAGGGAAGACGGATTTAAGTTGTCTCCTGCTTGGAATCCAGTGATCAGCAGAATAAAGCCTTTGCACCTGCAAACAAATAAAGTCCAAGATACGGTTAGTGTTGTGTGTAGGCTAAATTCGAAAAAACAAGACCAGAAGGGGGTAGATGAAAATCGATCCCGACGTGAACGACGGAGGAAACTCGCTGCTCCAGTCTGCTCGTGACCACGGTCAATGTAACTTGGCCGAAACGTCGAGCTTTACAAGTAAGTTCTATATATGTACGCGTTATTGACCCGTTTATATTTTTAAAAATATATAATGTTTGGGTAAAAATACGCTGGCTTTTTTTAGGTTAGATAATTATAAATGAAGTCCATACATTAAAAGATATAATTCTCTTAAAAATACTTTCCTAACAATATTAATAGGTAGTATAACTTTGCGAGCCAAACAGAGCTCTGCTTTTTGCTAGTTTAATGTTAATGTATGAGTAAACCACAGATCACATGATTCGTGGAGTAAACTTACCAAAAAATTCAATTGTTGTATGGATATGGAAGAGTGGGGAAATAGCGGGGGAAGAGCGACCCTGGCACAAGTAGTTTTGCACTTGAAAGGGGGACCCCCAGCCCCAAGAAATATGTAATTATGTTTTGGTAAATTAAAAAACGATTTTTATTCTTTTATTTTTATATTGGCAACTATGTCACTACCATCTTGGTTACTAGGTCGTATCCTTCAACGACTTGCGTGGGTTTGGTAACACAGCGTTACTTTTTCTTGCCGCAATACCGTCAGTGCTTGTCACTGTCGTGTTCCGGTTTTAACGATAATGATTAAAGATAATTAAGAAATCACTTCTAAAACAAAGCAGTAAAAATAAAAGAAATTATATCCCACACATAACATGACGCTTGTATCATAATCTTAATCAATGATATGATTTGTTTCACATATATAATAGCTATAGCTGCGCTTTTAAAATCCCACGGAAACTCTTTGCTTTCCGGGATAAAATATGTCTTATTATAAAGACATAAATTGTTTACGTATTTCATTATATTTTATGCCAATTAAGTACAAATCCATGAAGCTTTTGCAGCGTGATTATGTGATAAACATTTTTTGTATCATAAGATAGCAAACAAGCAGATGGCTCTCCTGATGGAAAGAGACAGATATCGCCATAGACAGAAATAGACACCAATGATTGTAATGGTGCGTTGCTCCGCACCATTAATATGGCATTAACACCTTGCTACACGGATAGCTATCTGTGTAACAAGGTGTTAATGCCACATGCACAAGTTATCGGCTACTTTACTCATCAATCCAGTACAGTGACAAGCAATGACGCTGTTGCAGTATGAATAGGTAAGGCAGTGGTACCAGACCCGAGTAAGACGTTGCAGAATTCTACCATTTTTTATAGAAAAAAGGGGCAAAGGAGTAGGAGGCTCACCTGATGGTAAGGTGATTACCACCGCCTATGGATAGCCGCAACCCCATAGGTCTTGCATCTGCGTTGCCGGCCTTTTAGGGAGTACGCTCTTTTCTTGAAGGTCCCTAAGTCGTATTCATTCAGAAATACCCCCGCCGATATTGATTCCACAGAGGAGTAGTGCGTGGTAAAAGTGCCTAGAGAATCGCACGGTTGTGGATTTCCAGACATCGAGGTGTGAGAATGGAACTTTGAATTTTGCCGTGATGTCCGATGATGAAATTCAACGGCAGGGATCAATCCAAACAGTTCGTCGGACCATCTAGTAATCACGATGATAGTGATTGGAAAAGACAATTGTTCGCCTATTATGATCTGCCTGATAGAATGTCCAATGACCTATTTATACCATCAATGGAATTATAGTTATTATATTTTCAAGTAGCAGTAAAGACTGATTTCGAAATATAAAATACTAGCTGCAGCGTGCAGCCCGCTGCATTATAAAAGTTTTTGGCGAATCCCGCGGGATCACTTATTTTTTCCGGGATAAAAAATAGCCTATGTGCTATTCCAGGTCATCATCTACGTGTGTACTAAATTTCATTCAAATCCGATCAGTAGTTTTTGCGTGACTGAGTAACAAACATCCATCCAAACATCCAAACTTTCGCATTTATAATATTAATATAGATTCCTTTCTGTTTTTCTGCTATGTACCTTATGAAAGTCTATTAGGAGCAAAACGTGTCACTACCATCATTACTACTCGGTGGTAGTCGGTAAAATTAGCAACGACTACAACTTACCCAGTAATGGTACATTAGCCTTATTTATTCCCGTGTTTATTCCAGCCGAAATAACGTCAGTGGTTGTCGCTCAAGTTTTAGGGCGAAGGCTGGTGTCGCTAGCAAACTTCTACATGTGAGTCCAATCCATTGCTAGGCGAATTCCATTTTTATCAACCGACGAAAAAAACAGAGCTTTTTCTGCTGTCAGTTTGACATAATATATTATATTAATCTTGTTGGAAACTATACTAATCCATACTTAATACTAATATTATAAATGCGAAAGTCTGTCTGTCTATTAGGCTTTCACAGCTAAACCGCTGTACCGATTTTCATGCAATTTGGCATGGAAATAGTTGAAGATCCGGTTTAAACATAGGCTAATTATTTTTTTTAAATCAACCCGTAAGGGGCTGAAACAGGGGACGAAGTTTGTATGAAAAACTGTATCGACGACATGTTACGAACGACACGAAGCTGCGCGGGTCAGCTAGTTGGATAATATTTGAGTATGATGATTTATTTAGGAGTCCAAGTACGTGTAATAAATTTCGTAGGTGTATCGGGTATGTTTGTCCACGATTTCTCTGAAACTTAAAGGCATATCGAAATATTTTTTTTAAATTTTAATCATATACCAACTCAGGGAACAGTCAAAGTTTCATCAAAATCGGTTCAGTAGTTTTTTGAATTAAAAGTTGATATTTAAATCGGTTTATTTTTAAATTACATACTATTATGTTTCTCTCTTTATATCAGGGAGCAGAGTTTGTACGCTTTCTTATTAAAAAAAAAATAATACTAATGAAATTCAAATTGGTTGAAAACATTAAAAAAACTACTGACAACATGCTTTTTGTTCTCATCCTCAATTCGTTAATTCATAATCTCACATTTTAAGTAGGTTAGTGATGAGATCGAGCATAATTCCTTTATCTAAATATATCTTTTTATAAGCTTAAATACATAATATATGCTTATAAGCACGTACATAATATATGATCATATAATTTTATAGTATATTCACGCGTCCGCGAAGACACAGGTAGAGGCACAAGTGCCCCCACGATTAGCCGAAGACATTTAATCCCATTAATGTGATAGGTGGCAAGTAGGCATGGAAATTATTGTTAAATTAGGTTAACTGGTATGTTGTTAAAATTAATTAATATTTAACAGTTATTTATTTATGTTATATTATATCAGTCGTAACCTATAAATAATAAGTATTAGAAGCAATAAACACAAAGCTGTCGAGATAGCGACCAAAAAAAAGGTCCTCTGGAGTAGCTTTATAATTTTTTTTTAATTATCATAAATCAAGGTAGCAAGCAAAAAAAAACAATCTCTCAAATATTTTTAATATTATTATCCTATATGAAGTTATTGGTAATTTTATGATGCATATTTTTTTTATAACATAAGATAGCAAACAAGCAGATGGGTCTCCTGATGGGAAGGGTCAACCATCGCCTATAGACACCAAAGATGTTAATGGTGCGTTGCTATCTTGTGGCGAGGTCTAATGCCACATGCATAAGTTTACCGGCTACCTTACCCTCCAAACTGGAACGCGACAGTGACTTATACTGACGCTATTACGGCAGGAATAGGTAAGGCGGTGGTACCAGACCCGGTCGAGCCGATCAACTCTACCACCTAGTATAGTCCCTAGTAGTCACGATGTTAGTGACATGCATAGCCACTCGGTCGCCTTTTAGGACCTGCCTGGTAGAACGGCAGTTGGCCTATTCTTCAAAGAAGCCCGGGACCAACACGGGGAGTAAAAAATTTTAACAGTATTTGCTAATATAAGTAACAGTTGTTAATTGTTAAAAAAATTAGTACTTAATTGAATATGTTAACTGTTAAATGATCCATGCCTAGTGGCAGTCCTATCGACAGCCGGGCACATACCCGAATCCAGGCAAGGTTGGTTTTATCAGAAAACTGAAAAAACACATTTTTGAATTGCCCGATCCGGGAATCAAACCCAGGACCTCATGTGGTCTCAACACCGATACCGGACAACTAGAACACAGAGGCGACTTTATAATTTTAAAATTTATACTTTCAATTTTATAATTTAGACAATAAAAAGATATATAATTTTTTATTGTATAAATTATGATTATTTTTCTTTCGGTGTGCAAATATAATACATGTGAATTAAAAAGATTATCTTTTTCTTTTTGTTCTATAAATTTGTCAAATAAAACTAAGATTGAAATAGCCGAACCATACAACTTCTAAGTTCTGGGTAAAGTCAACGTGGCTTGTGTGAACACCTAAACTTCTGAAGGTTGTGGATTCATCTAAACTTCTAAAGGTTGTGGGGTGATATAAATACAATTTGTCAATAATAAACTACAAAGTTAACGAAATGGCTACATTTATTGAAGTCTCTTGTCTTAAGGAACACATGAATTCCGAGACTAATTACAACACTTTCGAACAAGGCATAAATAACCTGTTTTGATAATACCTCAATAAGTAATCGATTTATCTGCACAAGTTCTACTTATAATTGAGATAACATCGGTCGTTCACTCGATAATACGCAGTGTTGGGAAGGCTTGTCAGTAATAATAGTCTACGTATAGGCTTTTGAGTTAGCATGCAGTTGCATGATGTGAGAAAAGTACAAACTATAATATTATGCCTGTTCACCCTGCGTCCTTGTTAAAGCCAAGGTTTCTCAATTTTTTAAGTATTGTGGTTTTAAAAATAACATTTTATTAGTAACTGGCGCTCGCTTTGCTCATCGTGAAGTAAAACTCTAAGTACTTTAATTATAAAGTTAGTAGATTCTTTTATATATCTGGCTGCGTCCCGCACATCACTAAGTTTGTACGTAAAATAATATCTAAGTATTTAGCAAAACATTAAATCGACGAAAATTTATGCGCGTCATACACTAAAGTCAATGTGTGAATAATCAATAATCCTCGGTTTTCGTACCATTTTGGTTGGATTTTTTTTCAAAAATTATATTATATAAGTGATAACCCTTGGAGTATTCTATTCAATAAAAAAATTATCAAAATCAGATCACTCTGTATAAAATCAGTAATTGAACAATCAATCATCACTTGTTTACATACGTATCCTTATGGTTTTGATTTTTAAAAGAAAATTAAATAGGGCTACCCTCGGGGTATAGGGTGTACCCATTCTAATTATAAAATAATTATCAAAATCGAACTACTCTGCAAAAACTTATTCGTGGTCTAACAAAAAAATGCGTCATATTGTGAACCTCCTCTATTTTTTCGTCGGTTGAAAAGTAGAATATGTGTGTCTGTTTTAGCATAAACTACCTTTATTCATACGAAAATTAATCCAAATCCGTCTAGTTATTTCAGCATATTATTAGTTGAAATTAGTTTATAATGCACCTGTTCTTTGTATACACTATTAGTATAGAAACAATATTTTAAATAAATCAACCGGTTTCACTTATTAAAGCATCTTCAGGACGTTCTTTAAAAAAATATTATGTCCAAAGGTAAAGAATAATACGTCGTGGAAATGCTTTAAAAAGCAAAACTGGTCGAATTTAAAATATTTTGTCTATACCATCTATTATTTATAGTGAAATTAAAGTACAAGTACTGTACTGAAATTAAAGTTAAGTATAAATATACTAGTTTCAAATAATAATAATGGAACTTCCCCAAGTGCCGACGAATGAAAGTGTAAAATCTATTAAATATACGATTAGCCGAAAATACTTGGCCCCACAAATGTGCTAGGTGGCAAGCCTGTCGTCAACCGGGCACTTTCCAATCCCGGGCTAATTTGTGTTTATTAGAAAACTGAAAAAACATTTTTTTTAAGTGCCCGACCGAATCGAACCCGGGCCCTCATGTGGTCGACGTCAACGTTGGCCCACTAGACCACAGAGGCGATTGATTGATGAGCTTAGCGTTTTTAGTCATACATTCTATTCTGCAGTGCACTGCACCCTGCAAAATTAAGCACAATACTATCAAATCGATAAAAAAACTCTGTTTCTAATTATCGTATAAATTAAATTTAACATGTGCCTATGAATAAAAAACAAAATGTGTAATTGTAACAAATTATAATATTTTAAATGTATCTCACAACGTTTAAAAAATTTATTCGCTATATTGAAAACCACTAGGTGATAGCACTTGTGTTTCAAATATATTTCACAGCCCTGGGTATAAATATCTTGCACGATATTTTTTTAATCACATAAGTAAACAAACGTACATATCCCTTACGGAGTAGGTAGAAGCAGCTAAGTGTCATACATACGATCTTTGCTGACTTGTCTCGCTTACATCACATTCATTACTCTCTTCATACCACGCCGGTCAGAAGACACTTGACACCCCTTTCGGACAGCACCCGACCAATCTGATCATAGTTTGTCAGTCTTGGTCTTCCCCGGTACCTATATCCTTTCACATTCACATTTCACATCTGTTTTGTTAACAAAACAAACTTAAACAAAAGTAGTGGTAACATTTAAAAAAAATACCATTCGACTCGATGTAATTGTATGTCAAAAACATGAATAAGAGTATTCTTTATTAACTTCCTGCCTTTAAATAAATTTTAATTTTAATTTCCAGAATATGACAAAGTGAAACGATGCAGACTACAAGAGAGTCAAGTAGACAGAAGCGCAACATAAAAAGACGAAACTCGAGAAAAAAGTCACTATCGCCATCAGATCTAAAATGTGCCCGCGGGGACGCCAAAAGTGAAAACAAAAAAGCCTCAGAGGGATCAACCAAAATTAGACATAAGCGGAATAACAGGACTTTGACTCATCCGATAACTTGTAATGATTTCGATGGTGTTCCCATTAATGATGTGTTCGCTTTAAAAGTGGAGTCAATTCCACCTGAGAGTGATGAATCTCATTTACCTCCTACTAGTAGTGATAGAGATACGGAGGATGATGGACGGGTCTTAACGAAATCGGTTCCACAAAAGACGCGATGGGATTCTGTAAGTGAAATGGATTCGTTAGTTTCTATAGCTGTAAAGAAAGCATCGGCACGTAGACGCAGAACGCCCGCTAACCTTGGTAAGTGATATTAAATTTTATTACAATAGTTTTTTAGTTATATACCGGGAAAATTATAAAGTTAGGTAAATTATAAAATAAACGTTAATATAAAGTTTTTCTATTCTTTAATTTCTTTAAGTCTTTTAAAACAAAGACACGTTGACTTGTTATGGCGGGGGTCACAGTAGGCCCTAGTGAAAGTTTGAATGTTGGAAAGAAAGAAATTATTTATTTGTTAGAATAAAGTTTACAATTATTAGTCATCACATCAACAGACACTCCAATTTTATGTATATATTTTGGTATATGTACCGTGTAGAGATCCATATGCATTTAGTAAAAAGCGGTTATTTTCATATTACAGACACTCCCAAATTTATTTATTTGTATGTATAAATTATGAACTTATTCTGCCTTACTTCTTACAAGGGAACAGTAATGTAATTTTTTTGAATATGCACTATCAACTTACGGTTATTACATTATCTGTAGCATAATAGTATTAATGCAGCGGGCTGCACGCCGCAGCTATTCCAAAATATAATGGAGATGTGTATGTTTATTTGCAAAGAATAAATTCAAAAACTACTTGAACGATTTTAAAAATCTAATTTTAAATCACACATCATAGGATTTAATACCTTATAGAATCGTTGGAGATAAAATCGTGACATTTTAAAACTAACTAAAATTAGGCATTGAGCGAGTAAAAGGAGCAAAGAAGGTGTTTGCTGTTCACAGAGCTGTCCCAGTTACTTTTATAATAATTCGAGTGTACAGTATACCAAATAGGTTCGCATATAGTGTTTGTATAAACGTTTCGCAACTAGCAATTATCGACTAAACATGAAAACACATGACTATGCGGTAGTCGCAATCTTGTTCAAGTTATCATTGTGCTAATAGAATTATTAGCACAATGTGATTATGTCATCACACCTCATGTCTTTCTGCGTTTTGATAATAATTTAGAGCTATGTTTACGAATAAATAGTTTATCCGCAATGAACTCCGAAAGTACTCGACGAATATAGTTCCATTCTGAGGTTGTTTCTTTTGTAATTATTCTACCTGCTCCTTAAACAAATTAGTCTAACTAGCCCCAAGCGCTATTTTGAAACTTAACTGCGTGGATAACCTCAACACATTCACTTCATTGCAAACAATGCTATCCGCTGTAGAGTTTATCCTATACGACAATTTGGAAAAAAAAGCAAAACAACTGAATTAATTTATAAACATTTGATGACAAAAACTGAAATAGATACAAATTTCTTTACATTAGTTAAATAACAATTATCTGCCATTTCTCTTGAACGACACGTCAGTAATTTCGCGCGTTGGATAAGTCAGTATACAAACGCATTTGGAAGTTTAAAGTCACGTAGGTCGTCGAATTTTTGTCAACAATTCAATCTACCCCAGTAGTCAATCATCCCTGTTTCCCTAAAGCTGATTCCACTAGACATCATTTGTACGAGCTCCTAAGTCTTTTATGCAATTTATCGTTGTGCAACCCATTACCTCGATGCAACATTACGCTACACAGATTCTGGCTAAAATAAATAGTTTTAACAAACATTTTTGTAGTTAATTTGGGATCTGGAATAGGATCTGGGCTGACTACATCCCAGATCCTAATCCAAATTACGTAGGCCCCGCCACGTACTTACCGATCCCGATGACCCGATAACTCTGGCCAACGATTTACACGATAACATTACACACCTACATTCGCGACACCGTCGCCGCCGGCGGCGCCCGCGCGGCGATGAATCGCCCTTCGATGAACCGAGCCCAAGGGTAAGATTCGGCCGACGGACAAAACAATGCCACTAGCCCTCTCATCGCAAATCACGTCCCCACCCTAAGCCGAGGTTCGGTCTCGCAGGAGACACCCTTAGGGCGGAAGGCGTACAGCCAAACACCTATAAATTCTGGCTGAGCACTCTGCTCGCCCCTACGACCGGTGCACTGCTGAAGCTGTAACAGACAGCAGTAATTGAGCCATTCCGAAAAAAAAAATGGATTTACTAGCTGACCCGGGAATCGTTGTTTTGCCTTTTTATCTACTCTCATTTTTTTCCATATTTTCTCACCTTTTAAACCTTCCCTGGACTTCAACTTTAGCGATTCAAGCAATCTACAAAATTAATTCAAAACCAAAATGAGCCAAATCGGTTCATCCGTTCTCGAGTTTTAGCGAGACTAACGAACAGCAATTGATATTTATATATATAAATATACTAGCTGACCCGGCAAACGTTGTTTTGCCTTTTTAACTACTTTTATTTTTTTCTATATTTTCTCACCTTTAAACCTTCCCTGGACTTCAACAATTAATTCAAAACCAAAATTAGCCAAATCGGTTCAGCTGTTCTCAAGTTTTAGCGAGACTAACGAACAGCAATTGATTTTTATAAATATAGATAGATTATCTTTCGCTTTTGTTCACTTGATTTATTATACATAAATTTAAATAACTTTAATCTCATTATCCGTTCTACCTTTTAGTAATCCTTTGTCATTCATTATTATCTACGCAATTTATCATTGATCTGGATCCCTTAAGGTCTCATGATAGATTATAAAACAACAGGTATTTGAATTCCGTTATATTATTTAGGTTTATTCTTATTATTTAGTACATGGTACAGTTATTTTACATCATTATATTATCTTAATGTTTATGTTGAGGTGGAGAGAACTGGTACATATTTATGGCGATTACTATCTGTAACTACTCATATCATTGTTTTAAATTAAAGTTTTTCTGATTAATTAAGCATTTATTATATTTGTATTATCTGTGATGTATATCTATTATTTAGTATAGAGCCTGCCTCTTGCTGTGAAATAGCAACCAGCGCATATAACATGGGCATAAATGAGGGGGTCCGGGATTACTAGCTGACCGGCAGGCGTATCACTTTTAACATTTGCAACCCCCCAGCGATCTGCGATGACTCGTAATGGAAAAATCATCGAAAACGTAGCAAATTGCTTTTTGCAATTACTAAACAATTACGTTAATTACGCATTGCGAGGTACATGATAACTTCGCCGCACAGCTTACCCCTGAAAACTTACATGTCATCAATATAATCTTTCATACAAACTTTCTACCCCATATTCAAGCCACCAGAAGGTCAATTTTTAAAAAATGTAGCCTTTTATTTGTCCTCGTTTTTTTAACAATTTCCTTAAGAAATTTCATCAAAATCAGTGTAGCAGTTGAGCCGGGAATGCGTAACAAACTGGCAAACAGGTTATCAAACAGACATACTTTCACATTTATAATAGAAAGAAAGAAAGAAAGAAAATATTTATTTGCAAGAATATGGGTGTTACAAGTTGTTAAAAATAAATTAAGTTACCAACATATTCTACCATTATATGGTGTGCAAATATTTAAAAAAATTATCATTATAAAATATTACATTTAAAAGATTCTATCGAATATTTAGAATTACTACCGGATCCGAACGCGGCCACACACTGAGAAGATCCGGCGGAAGAAACTCAGCGGGCTGGTCTTTTTTCTCTATTTTATGTACTTGTTATAAATGTACAATTTCATATTACAAAAGAATTTTTTATAATTACAAGTTTCATATTTTGTGCAATTATTTTTTTTATAATTTACAAAATGTTCACTATTTACAAAATTTTACTAGGTACATTGAAATTTTTTAAGGACAATTCAACAAACTTATATGTATTTCTACCCATTAATATTTAATTTTATCGGCTAAAAATTCTTTAATATCATAATAAGTTTTATCTAACAGCAAATCAAACAACTTTTTGCGAAATTTATTTATAGGTAATGATTTAAGACTATCAGGAATATGATTGTATATAATAATAGACATACAATACACATTTTTTGTAAAAATATTTAATTTTTGATTAGGCACATATAATTTTTTACTATTCCTAAAATATGAGTTACCAGTGACTTCAGCATTTGTTTTAAATAACTTTTGGTGCTTTTTTACAAATACGCATACCTCTAAAATATACAAACATGGTAAGGGAAGTACCTTAAGAGACTTGAAAAGTGGTTTACAGGAATGTAACTGATTAACACCACATATTGCTCGAATACATTTCTTTTGGACTCTAAAAATTCGTATCAATTCAACAGAATTTCCCCAAATAGGAATTCCATATTGTGAATTAGAAGAGACATATCCATGATATGCTAATAGGGAGGCTTTTACGTTTCCTACTTCTCTTAGTCTTCTTAAGACATAGACAAATCTATCAACCTTATTACATAGATATTCAATGTGTACTTTCCAATTACAATATTTGTCAATAATTATTCGTAAAAAGTTTGTATAATCTACATCATCTATATTTACTTTATTTAAAAATACATTTGTGTTTTTAGTAATATTACTGTGGTAGTTCTGAAATTCAACTAATTTTGTTTTAGTTACATTAACTTTTAAATTATTATTAATTAACCAGTCTGAAACTTGAAGTAAGGTTTCAGTTGTTTCGTTTACCAAGTCTTTTTTATTTTTACATTTAATAAGTAGGGTAGTGTCATCAGCAAATAAAAAGCAATCATGTTGTAAACTATCAGGAAGATCATTGATATAAATTAAAAATAGCAAGGGTCCTAAAACAATGCCCTGTGGTACACCACAGTTGTTAACACGGTAGTTTGAAGTAAATATTTTTTACGGTTTCCGTATATTTTAGATATTTCGACGCATTGTTTCCTATTTTCTAAGTAACTCTTTATCCAATCTAAAGCCTTCCCTCTAATACCATATTTTTCAAGTTTTGATAGTAAAATATTGTGTGAAACAAAATCAAATGCCTCACTCATATCCAAAAATACACAAAGTGGATACATTTTCTTATTGAGACATTCAGTTATGCTCTTCACTAAATCAAAACATGCTAATGTAGTAGATCTACCTTTCCTAAATCCATATTGATTATTTTTTAGTAGGCCAAAATCAAGTAAATAATTATAGAGCTTTTCATACATAATTTTTTCAAAGATTTTTGAAATAACTGGAATTAAAGTAATAGGTCTATAATTGTTCATATCGCACATATCTCCTTTTTTAAATAATGGTTTGACAATACACTTTTTTAATCGTTCTGGAAATTTACCTTCCAAAAATGACAAATTAATTATATGGCTAAGAGGTCTTGATATTACACAAGCAACATTTTTCAATAATTGTGTGCTAATATTATCATAGCCAGTAGCATAAGTATTTTTCAATGAATGTATAACTTTTTTCACATCATGCTCATCTACTGGTGTCAAATACAATATTAGTCATACAGTTACAAAATTAGTATGGATAGCACAGGATTGCAAACGATAGCAAAGATAGAGTTTGATGCCACCACCTTATAACGTTACCATAATAACGGTAGTCCTAGTTACTATCGTATTCCGGTTTGTAGGGTAAGGTAGAACTTATGTATGTATAAGGAATCGTTATCTTACAGATTTGTAACGGTAAACAAAGTAAAGGTGACTTATTAAATACTAGCTGTTGCCCACGACTTCTTCCTCGCGGGCTTCGTTTACTCCGTACAGCACCTCCCACGTAGGTGATAGCGTGATAATATGTAACCTATATGTTGACCCGACCTATTAGTAATATTCATGCAAAATTTGAAGTAAATCCATGCAGTACTTTTTGAGTTTACCCCGGACATACGTACAGACAAACAGATAAACAGACAAATAGACAAACATTCTAAAAACTATATTTTTGGTTTCGATATCGATTGTAAATCACCCCCAAGTATACTTTTAAAAAAATATTCAATGTACAGTTTTGACTTTCTACGATTTTATTATATGTATAGATTATGTCCATTTTATAGCACTGTACCTGTGAGGCTGTGCTGTGAACCATGTTAGGGATTATTTATATATTAATTAATACGTGAAACAAAAGTTTTGTACCCCTTTTAACAACTACAACGCGAACGGAGAAGTATAAAATAACCGCCTCGTCCGTCGAGTGGTCAGTGAATCTAATAACAAAACGATGGGACTCTATCCCGATTCTCGACTCCCTGTCGAGTGTGTGAAACATTTGTGTGATGAGCATAGATGTTTGTATTTCTGGGTTTGGATGTTTAGTATGTTACAGTATATATATGTGTATATATATATATATATATATATATATATATATATATATATATATATATATATATATATATATATATATATATATGTGTATGTATGTATGTATATATATGTGTGTATATATATACCTATAACTTTTGCGTAACCTAACCTTTACATTTTAAATATTTTTTCATGATCTGAAGGCATGTTTTCTACGATACTACGATTACTACAATTGAATGATATCACTGCCTCTTCGGAGTTGGTAAAAGAAAAACCTCTCATCAAATCTGATTTTGGGGAAAATACAGAAATCACAGGGTGCTAGGTCGGGGCTATGCGCACGATGAGTGACGAGATGTACTGTTTCGGAAACTAAAAATGACTTTGTTTTGTTGGCCGTGTGTGAAGAAGCGTTATCATGGTGTAGGAGAATGCGGCTTTTCTCAATGCGGCCAGAATTCTTCGTGTAAAATTTTCTGAATTTGGCTCATACCAATCCCCAATAGTCCTCGAATTGTCTCATAGGTAATCCGGGGGTTTTCTTCAATTAGCCGCTTAACAGTAGCCACATTATTTTCGTTGACGGCAGTTGAAGGCCGCCCTTCACGAAATTCGTCATGTAAAGAAACTCGACCTCTCTCAAATTCAGCAAACCATCGGCTCACGGTGCTCAAACAAGGTGTTTCTCTCCCAAAAGCATTTTGAAGACGAGCGGCACAGTCTTGTGGAGGAAGAGAACTTTTAAAATCATAAAAAATCATCGCTCTAAAATCTTTTCGACTTAATTCCATTTTCGTTGCGTACGTAGAACTTTGATGTGTGATAAAAAAACAATTGACAAATAATTTCCCGCCAATTGTTTTTTTATTACTAAGAAGGTTGCAACGTTTTAAAAATATAACATTCGAAATTCAAATAGTTCCGAGAAGCTAGAAGTGCAAAACTTTTAGTGTGCCCCATGTGTATATATATATATATATATATATATATATATATATATATATATATATATATATATATATATATATATATATATATATATATATATATATATATATATATATATACTTATATGTATTAGTATTAGGCATGGAAATTATTGTTAAATTAGGTTAACTGGTATGTTGTTAAAATTAATTAATATTTAACAGTTATCTATTTATGTTATATTATATCAGTAGTAGCCATAGACTTATAACGCATATAATTCTATGGTAGTAGCCTATATTTAATAAGTATTAGAAGCAGCAAAAACGCAAAGCTGCCTCTGGTTATAAGTTTTAACAGTTAAGTTAGTGAGCAAAAAACAAACGATCTCTCAAATATTTTTAATAACATTATTATCCTATATGAAGTATTATTGGTAATTTTAGTGATGCATAAAATTTTAACTGTATTTGCTAATGTAAGTAACAGTTAAATGATCCATGCCTAATTAGTATCGTTGACTAATAACCCATAACACAAGGAAATAATTTGCTTACTTTGGGGTTAGATATATTCATATAATTTGTTCACCGATATTATAAACTTTGGCATAGTTAAAATTAACATCGCGAAGGAGTGCAGAAAGTTAATATTTTTTAATATCACACTGTATAAGATTATTAACTTTCTGCACTCTTACGCGATGTTAACTTTATACTACTTAGGTATAATAACTACTTTATACAGTATGATATTAAAAATATTACAATATCAATATATTAGCAAATTAATAAAAAAATAAACATTGATGATAGATACTACAATCCATTTTCACATTTCGCTCATGGTTAAAGTCTGTTGTCAAACTCGAGAAATTTTACTGTTGAGTCTATGTCAAACGTACTCAGAAATATGGCTGAATTTCGGCCAACAGACAATTGCTAATAAATGTTAGTGTGCTTTGTTTAGAACGTCCTTAATTGTGTTTTAATATTAAATTTTATGTCAAACTTCCCTGAAACCACGGTCTTCCTGAAACTTTCTAAAGCTGAAAAAGAAAGACTAAATTACCTATTATTTTCGTTGCTGTTATTAGATCTTTCTTATCTGCTATGTTAAAATATATGTTAAACTTCCTCTCTAGAACTCTATTGGCGACTGAATATACTACTAGTTAAGTATTAATAAACTTAACATCCAACTGTGCCATCAGGTCTTTCTTAATTGTGGCTAAAACATTAAAATATTGGTATGCGTAAAACTTCTTTATGGAAGTGAAGTCTATCGCAGGCTGAGTATAGTATTATTAAAGTACTTATAATTTTCCATACTTAGTGATAAGATATTTCTTATACTGTGCTGTGCTGTGACGTTTTAGAGCTGTACCAGAGGCAACAATGCTATTGCGATATTGTCACCGCACTGTCGTGACTCGTGATTCGGACGCATGAATAAATTTAAGGCCACTTTTGTGCGGCCGGCCGGCGGCAACGGAGTATACTAATTATTAGGGCTGCGACTTTCTAAAAACAGCGGTCCCAAAGATTTTAGTAACATTTTTGTATTATATTCGTTAAGTTAATTGATTTATATTATTATTATTATTCAATTGAAAACCCCTCTATAGGGGCAAAGGCCTCCTCCATTGCTTTCCATTTATTTCTGTCCCTTGCTTACATTACCCTGTTGTTTCCTTTGATGTCATCGATCCATCTTCTTGGTAGTCTTCCTCGTTTTCTCTTTCCCTCAGGTCCTTTCCATAATACGGTATGTTTCGTCCACCGAAAGTCCTCTATCCTGGCTAAGTGTCCTGCCCATTTCCACTTCAATTTCATCGAGTGTTGTAGGACGTCCATTTGTTTAGTTTTTTCTCTTATTTTGGAATGTCGTACTTTATCTTTCCTTCGTACTCCTGGAATAGATCTTTCCATGGCTGCTTGATAAATTCGTATTTTTTCTTTCGCTTTTTTTGTGCATGTCCAGGTTTGTGACCCATATGTTAAACAGGGAAGGATACAGCTGTCCATTAATTTCTTTTTTATAGAAAGAGGCATATTTCCTTTCATTATTTCCCGGTGAGCCCAATATTTTTTCTTCTAGTTATATTTATATATTTATTCTTCTACGATATATTTATTCTTCTAGTTATTTCTTCGAGGTTGCTATTTCGGTGAAATGATACTTGTTTTCCAAAATAAATATACGACTCTACATATTCAAGGTTTTCGTTTCCTACCTTTACTGGTAGTTTTGACGAATTGGTCATCACTATTAAATTTCATTTTAATATAATAATGTAATATTAAAAATGTATAATATAAAAAATAGGAGTATTTAATATAAAAAATAAAACAATGTGACATTTATTTAAATTAATAATTTATAATGATTGTATAAATTAGTAAAATATAAAAAATATAAATTATTATATAATGCAATAGTAAAATAAAAACTGATAACATATCTCTATATATTTTTAAAAATTATTTGTTGAAAAAATGTATAATTGTATTTTATTGAGAAATAATAAAAGGATTATTTATTTATTTATTTTGTATTATATTAAAACATATATATCTACAAATATTTTCTAAATAATTCACCACGCTTTTATCCATATAAGCAAGCACAAACGCACGTAATTTACTCATTAAACGCAAGTTTCACTTCGAAACCGAAGCATCTTCAGGAAAAACAATACCTTTTCCTTTGTCAGTAGCATGAGTGCTTATTTCGCTATTTCGGATGAGGTATCCAGAGTATACTTATTCTTGTAACAATACATTCCCGCCAAACGGATGTCTACGCATCATTAATATCCATCCTTTAACCATCTACTTATTTATTGTCCTATATTTTTTCCCCAAAAATGGCACAACTGTTTAATGGTGTGGATGGATACTTATCGCCAAGACCCAAGCATGTTTAATACCCATAAATCGGCTCATATAGAACTTAAAGTTCTATTGCAGCCTTACAATGGTGTAAAAAAATGCTTTTATCGGTATAAGATACTTTTATGAGTTTTTATACAGCCTAATGCTGTACAAGGCCTTTCTTAGAGTTTCGCGTAAGCTTTAGGCGTTATATCTGAATATTAATACACTACTGTACAGCTTTTAAGTATTTTGTAACTCATTAGGCTTATTTTAATCCTTAAAGCTGTACATTAGCTGTATTTTGTTATGCACGGGAATTAATTACAGCTTTAAGTGTTATTATAGTATCACTCAACGCTTGTTTCTGTAAAATGGGATATGCAATCACCGTTCTACAGCTATTATTTATGGCGTAATTGTAGACTGTTATGCAGCCAATGGTGTTAAAAAATCTACATATACAGCTGTAGTACAGCTCAAAGCTGTATTACTGAGAAAATTGTTATTTGTTGTTTATATATCTTCAAAGTTAATATCATGTGGAAAAAAATCAAGAGGAAGATTGAAAAGGAATATTTAAATTTTATAAATTACCAACCAAGTAATCGTGATAAGATAAAGCTGAAAAATTACTAAATCAGGTAACCTACAATCGTCATTTTTATTAATGTTCAAGGAAAAGGGTTCCGTAACAAAAACATTAAAAAGTGATTGTAGGTTATCTGATTTATTATTTTTTAGGCTTATCTTCTTCATTAAGGTTACTTGGTTGGTAATTTATAATATTTGAATTTTTTTAATGGCATATGATAGCAAACAGGCAGATGGGTCCCCTGATGGAAAGAGTCAACCATCGCCTATAGACAGCAAAAATGTTAATGGTGCGTTGCTATCTTGTGGCGAGGTCTAATGCCACATGCATAAGTTTACCAGCCACCTTACCCTCCAAACCGGAACATGACAGTGACTAGCACTGACGTTTTGCACCAAGAATAGATAAGGCGGTAGTACCAGACCCGGTCGAGCCAATGCAGAACTCTATCACCTAGTAATTACGATGGAAGTGACTCGCATAGCCCATCGGTCGCCTTTTACGACCTGCCTGGCAGAAAGGCAATTGATCTATTCTTCAAAGAATATATAAAAAAAGATTTAAAAAGAGAAATAAAAATCATTACACTGAGAAAATATATATATTTTTTATTTTTAACTTGCTACTATACGGAGTGTTACAAAAGCGGTATAGTAAGCCGAAAGGGGGTGACTCAGAGGGTCATTCTGAACAACTTTTGTTTAACGATTTGTGAAAATTCGCGAAAAACAATTTTGTTTTTCCATTGTGAAGTCACGTGACCAACAAAGTTTCTATGGAGAATCAATATTTTTTCGCGAATTTCCTAAAGTCGTTAAACAAAAGTTGTTAAGAATGACCCCTTGAGTCACCCCCTTTCGGCTTACTGTACCACTTTTGCAACACTCTGTATATATGTATACTTACAATCATTTTAAAAATATTATATACTTAGATACAATTACAGGCAAGACAGTATGTGTTTCTCTTTGAAGAACTAATAGTGTTAAATCACACGCACGAAGTAACGTATTCTTCTTAAAAATATTTTTGTGATAGACCAATCTTTAAAGGGCTAGATTTTTCATTCTTGATCAACTTAGTTATATCAAGTTGTTTTCTTGGCCATTATAATTCACCTTTATCCCTCCACAAACTGGGTACGATACAAATACAGTTTTGGCTTCTCTCAATTGTTTTTATTATTTTATAAGGCATATTTTCCTGAAAAATAAAGTAAAACATCCCATAAGTTATAGTTAACAATAAGTTGGTTTAGTTGTAAAGGTCAAATGACCGAAATCAATACATCACAATAGCGAAATCAAGTGACAAACATATGTTTTGTATTTAGGTTCTTCAATTTTTGTACGCATCTCTAAACATAAGTTAAGTGATTAAAAGCCAATGAATGTATAATAGATTTATATAGGGACTTAGTACAGCCTAAAGTGTATTTGGACGGTAATTAAAAGCCAATAGCCGTATAATAGAATAAAAAAGAGATTCAGCACAGCTATTTGCAGTATATCACCCTCCAAATACACTTTAGGCTGTATAACAAAGCGTCGCCATTATTGTGTATTAAAAACAACATTAAAGAAATATATTGTTAAATAAAAGATATATTTAACAATAGCTAAAGCTATATCGTGACAAGCAACTTTTATTATGATCATTATGCCTTTATATACAATAGTGTATCATAAGTACTTGTATATTCTAACCATAAACACAAACACTTACCGTAGTTTGGAATGATTTTATTTGTGTTACCTTAATTATTTCGTTGGCGCGTGAATATTTTGAGGTAAAATATATATCATTTCACGATAATTTAGAATTTGCACTTTGAATACACCGTTTAATAGTGCTCCAAGTCCAAGAATTTATCGTTTATTAATATATTTTTAATTATGGCGTCTGCAGTTATAATGTTATACGAATATCAAAAACAGATTGTTACGTTTTATCATTTTCAAACCCCTATTAAGAACATTTAGCTGAACGAGAGAGTATATTTATTGTTATAGTTTCTTTATACACCGAATAACAGCCTTTGTACAGCCTATACCAGCTTGTACAGCTGTTGTGCAGCCTATTTAACGCTTAGCTGTACAAGACAGTTACAAGAGAGTATCCTTAGTGTTATAGTTTCTTTATACGCCAAATAACAGCCATTGTACAGCCTATAACAACTTATATAGCTATTGTGCAGCCTACATAACGCAATAAGCTGTATAACTTGGGGCCCTTTTTGGTATCGGCTGTAGAAACGCTTCTACAGCCTTTGTATGGCTTAGTATACTGCTTTAAGTTTAAAGATGAACCTAAATGCAGCTTATATACAGCTTAACGTGCTGCTTGGGGACGTATAGATTCTAAAATTGTAAGTTTTAGTAGACCGAATATGCACTGTCTGAAATTACAGACTGCGAGCCAAACTTCTCCACATGCCAGCCCTGAGTGTAATAAGCATAATATACTCATATAGTAGGCGTAATACGTACAGAAGATATAAAGATAAAAACATTATGCGGATTTTAATTAGTCGGTGATTAATATTACATCATTGGCTTATACGCTGGTACATTGCTTCGCCAATAATATCATACACGTCAGGTTAGAATCTGAGCCACTTTAACCGGATTGGCTATAGTCAATGTTCAATTTAGAATTTAGGCTTGGTATACAGATTATATGATACTAGTTGTCGCTCATGGCGTCACACGCTTTTTCTAAGTGAAAAAGGATTTAAAAATTGCACAAAGAACTTATCTCCCTTTTACACCACCTTGGTGACGCCCACTGCGCGCTGCATAGTTTACTGCTGAAATTGCATACAACGGTAGATCACTTATTTTTGAAATATTTTGTTTTCGTTTCGTTAAGTCGTGGAATTTTGTGACCGAGTTAATTACATGAAAATTTGTTTTGAAGTTCGAACATGAGCTAATTCAGAGATAGGCTGTAATTCAAATTCACCGCGTTTTACGCATTTGTTGGTAGGCATGGGGAATGGTGGTAATTTTCTTCTCTGACTCGACTTGGCTGACTTTCAATGACGTTAAATGATTTTATTATAGTATAAATTACATTTCATTTGAGGCAGCACTAAATTAAGTGACTAGCTTGCAGTACTAATTAACATAAAGTGCTTCGAGTTAGCAGTAAGGCTGAAATTTTCATCGAATTTTAAATATCCATAAGAGATCATCCAATAATCACTAAGGTTTGAAAGCCCCTGAAAGCCCTTTCGAGTCTTGCATGATATAATCACGCAATACTCGCACGCAATATTTGACCAAAAATAATGTCCATTAATAATGGAAATTTTTTTGGTCAAATATTACTCGTACAAAACATCAAAAGGGTAGAGGAAATGGATGAGGGGTGTAGTGAGATATCACGTGTATTTAATTTTTCATAAGCGATTACAGACGAAAAACGCGTGACTTTGACTCGTTGTCAACGTTTTCTCCATCCGTCGCAATAAACAAAAAAAAATCCAGAATTAAACTTAATTATACTAACCTTTTTTTAAAGTTACTATTGTAAAAAATAGACTCTTTGTAGCAAAAATAGCATTATGATCTGAGGTGGAGAGATGGCCTAAAATCTCACTAGTGAAAGGAAGGTGTGTAAATGATTAATGAATGACCCCTAAACTTCCTAGTCTCAAGTGTGAAGGAGATACTAGAATTTTTTCAAATTTTTAAAATCACATTTTATGTTATAAAAAAAATATTTTTATTGCTGAACTCTCTTTAGCGGCGGCGCGCGCATGCCGTAACTGCCGCGCGGAGCCCTAGTTTCAACGTCTAATTAAAATTATAAATAATGGAAATAGAATACCGGGAGTTAGGACTTTTTTATTGGAAATTTCCTCCTCTTTAATGAGCTTTTTTCAAAATTGCTTAATGTTAATATTTTTCGAGTTATTAACAAAAAACGAAATATCATTTTATTTTCATCTAATTTTGTTAATAACAATTGCAATTTTTAACCTGCACCAAAATCCTCCAAAAATATTTTTCTAGAGGTGATTACGAATCGAATGAGCCATCGCTCATATTTTTAGGACCTTTATCTCTATTTTTCACGTTTTTGAACTTGTTGACTAGTGTAGTATGTATGGAGAAGCGGTTTTCTAGATTAGTTTATTTTAAATAAAAAAATAATTTACAAAATTAGTAGAATGTAGGATAAAAGCACAATACATTTATTTAGAATAAATGTCTGCCAACGTCCATACCACGTTGAATACACCGGTTCTCGTCCGATCACCGAAGTTAAGCAACGTCGGGCGCGGTTAGTACTTGGATGGGTGACCGCCTGGGAACACCGCGTGATGTTGGCCTTTTTTGTTAGAAGAATTCGTCAATTCCACTGGTTTTTTAATTGTTGTAGTGGGCCGATGGCCACTGTCGCGTCATTAATCATAGGTGCGCCGGTGTACATCTGCCTAACTGTTAAATGATATTGACGTGATGGCAACAAAATGGCATGGCATCTTTAATGACATCTTAATGGCATCTTTATGTAGGTAAATAAAATGAACTAGTTGTTTTAACCATGAAGTATTACAGCTTCAAGGTTTTACTACCAGCTTTTATAGTAGTATTCCGCATTTGTAGACATAGTAGAGTCATCTCTATTTCATTTTTGACGTCATCGACAATAATTAAACGAGTAAAATATATGAAATAAATACTTATACCATTTTAGTCAAAGATGATATAAAAATTAACAAAAATTAAGTTACCTACTTAAAAACAAAGGAAATGTGGGCAAAAATTCCATATTTTTTCCAATGTAGAGACATCTACAGTAAACTTTAACAACTTTTTAAACTACAAAGTAATTTAGCAGTGGACGTTAGATGTCTCTGGCTAAGATTTTTGTAATATTAAATGACGCTTGCAAGAACCGCATCGAGTGAAAGACCCTACGCAATTGTCTCTATCATGGTATCGCTTCTCGGCCTTTTGGCTTAGATCAAAGTGTAGTATCTGTTCTTTTCAGCTTAATATCTGAAAGTTCCCGCACTGCGGGACCAGTATATTAAACTGATTTTTGTAAATCGACGAGATGCTCGGGGCTCGCTCCACTCCCGTCACGGGTCGGCCCGGCATTGCAGTGCCGCCGGGATCGGCCCACATAATACATACAATGTTTTACTCTCAGCTCCCTACTCAAGTCGTATGACAT
The DNA here is from genome assembly GCA_036924255.1 of Apodemia mormo. NCBI lineage: Eukaryota > Metazoa > Arthropoda > Insecta > Lepidoptera > Riodinidae > Apodemia > Apodemia mormo. The sequence goes on along the minus strand of JAUPFN010000009.1, from coordinate 19,529,300 downwards.
ACGTAATACGTATATATTATCTTATACCTGCCCAGTGACTTCTTGTTATGTCTTATTAGTTATTACATACGGGTCTTCTTAGTTCTTACAAAAGATGGGCAAAATATCCATTCGTATCTATGCCAATCACAACACGATGTATCGATACACCGATATATTGTAACGTTTTCTATCGATACATACAATATTTTCTATTTTTTTATCACATAATATAAAAGAAGTGTTTTTGAAATAAAAACATAACACTTGTACCTCACAAAACTAACTGTGATCTTCTATAGTTAGGACGTAGGTAACTATAAAAATATTAATTTTCATCTACCTCAAATCTAAACAAAAATTCTGGTTGCTCACGGCCGCTTTGTAGGTACAAGTTTGTTTACATTATCATGCCGCAATGTTCGTATCATTTAACTGTGATATAATAACTACTAGCTGAAGCGTGCAGCTTGCTGTACTATATAAAATTTTTGATTTTTCGGGATAAAAATTAGCCTATATGCTATTCCAGGTCATCATATACCTGTGTACCAAATTTCATTCAAATTCGTTCAGTAAAATCCGAGTAAAATAAAGTTTTAAATCTTCTCATTTTGGGGATTTTGGGTTATTGATATAAAAAGCTTTTTGGTCGGCAACCACCGGCAAAAGTTGAAAAAACATTAAAAAGTGTTTTTTGCAATTACTCAGAAATGATAAAAGATAGATAAACAAGTTTTTAATAAAATGTGCAGAACTTAAAATTTTACATCAACAAGGTTAAATGATTTTTTTCTCCTTGAGTCAAAATTAACTGAGGCTGAGAATTTAAAGGGAAAACGTAACTTTTTGAAATCTTTAGCAAGTAGAATTAAGCGATTTTTTTTGTAATCGATAAAAATTGATAATAAATTAAAAATTTCCTTATTTATACTAGCATTTTTTTAAAGTTACGTTTTTTACTTAAACTTAAAAACTTCTCTTACTCGATTAACTTTGACCAGAGGAGAAAAAGTTTATGAAGTATAAAAACTTTATGATGTAAAATTATGAATTCTACACATTTTGTTCAGAACTTTTTTAACTAAATCTTACAATTTTTGAGTAATTGGAAAAAACACTTTAATTTTTTTTAACGCTTGCCGGTGGTTACCGACCAAATTACCTTTACATATCGTTATCATATCATTAAGATTACATTATATGCAAAATGTAAAGAAGAGTGACATATTTTGATTTAAAACTTTATTTTACTGGAGTAAGACACTAGTGCCAGTTTGTGCATAAGCCAATGTGACAACCCTAGCGCGATCGCCGAGTTTAGGTATTAAAAAGTGAAATACATACACGAGTTTGTCTTCTGTAGTCTCCCCAGTATTATGTGCTTAGGCTTAACTACTACTACTAAAAACATATTTATTAAAGGGCGGTAGTGAGTACTTTCAATTTTCCATCACTTATCAGGTTCACCTTTTGCAGCAATCATATTTGTATTCTGTCAAGAAGTTCGTAAAAGATAAAAGATTATCTAAATGTGTCCCTACTACAGACCACATGAATACTGATAGACATGAAATTGGGAAGCAAACGTGTCGCCGCGCATATGAGCAAACGCTCCTATCACTGATAAAAATGTCATACATTTGTAGATATATTACATCGGAAAAAAATATAAATAAGCCGTATTGTACTGTTTTATCCACAGATCACATAAATGTTTTATCGTAACGAATGAGATGACAAGGTTTAAAAATTATACTTGAAGTGATTTTATTTCATTGGTAAGTAGTGTAACTCTGTATTTCTGTGTGTAATTGGAAGCTACACTGGCAAACTAAGAAATTGTCTTGAAAGGCGTTCTGTTTAATCTGTGATCGCTACCATTGTGACCACTAAGTTTAGTTCCACGACGTCTCGCCTGGGTTAGTACCACAACCAATACCTATAATTGCTGTAATAGCGTCAGTGCTACTGTCTCATTCCAGTTTGGAAGGTAAGGTAAACATATGCACCATCCCTCCAAAGTTCTAAGCGCACCATTAACATCGAAACAGATTTTGTGTATATTAGGTCATATATATAATATATATAATATATATAACATAAGTCTACCGACTACCTTACCCTGTAGCGATAAAACTGTCTTTGTGTACCTTGTACGTAACATTTTTTACAAAATACTTGTTAATGCTGTAAATGCGCAATACACTATATTCATTCATTCAATTATTCATTTAGTCATTCATTCGTTCATTCACTCATTCAAATCTGTTTTGACAACCTACAAAATCTAGTTTTGAAATAATTTTTATTTTTTAGTAATTAATACCACATAACTACAAAATACACACTCGCACCTATTTTATAATTTGATTTTAGTTTATAGTGATAAAAAAAGAATGTTTTGTGACATTATTTTTAACACTACGAACTAAAATTAGTGACTTAAAAAATTTTCTTAAAAAAACGAAAACACGACAGTGACAAACATTGACGCTATTGCAGCAAAAATAGGTAAGACGGATGTACTATGTACTTACCCGGTCGAGACGTTGCGGAATTCTACCACCTAGTAATCACTATGGTATTAACACGTATTGCCAATTGTTCGCCATTTACTAACTACCTGGCACAATGGCAGATAGTCTAATCTTCAAAGAGGGCGCGGACCAACACGGGGATTCATAGGGCCTACGCCATCTCCTGGTCGAACAAAAGATGCTATTATTTTTTTAAGGGTAAATAGTAGCTCGAAATTTATGAATGGTATGTTCACGCTCACAGCCCATGCCTCAATTGATTACGTATAATTCTCAGTCCTGGTCGTCGCATGAAATGCGGCGATGAAAATCTCTAATCTCTCCAAATCCCGCCAAACAAACAATTGGCAAATCGTGATAAATCGGAGTGTCTTTACTCTTTAGTTATTCAGTAGACTCTTCCTTGACCGCGATTTGAGTGGCAAGTGACTCACATTGAGAGCTCATATTCAATGTTTTCATAGCGGTTCAAGCAAACTACTAAACGTTACCAGAAAAAATAATAAAAAATGGAAAAATATGAAATTCAAAATAAAATCCTGAATCGCGATATTGCAATTATTTATCTTGTACACACCATATACAAGTTTCAACGCTTCTCAAATGGACTTCGGTCCCCAGGCACACCTGCTGGCTGGGAAGATCTTTCTCTACCCCTTCCTTGTCCTTGTGTGACGTCATAAACCTCCACAGTTGTGACGTCATCAACCTCCACAGTTGTGACGTCATCCTGACAGTAGTTGGATCGCTGGTTCCATCACTATGACACTTCAGCGGTACGCACCAGCGGCACCACATTTTTTCTTTTTAAATCATATATATTATCTTGCCACTCAAATCGCGGCCAAAGAAGAGTCTACTGAATAACTAAAGACACTTCGATTTATCACGATTTGCCGATTGTTTGTTCACATGTGGTAGAAATGAAACTTAAATTGCAATAAATTCTCTTTGGTTGCACTGAATTAATTTAATAGAATATAATTTAGAAATTTTGAATTCATTTAATAGAATATGATAAGATTTTGAATGTATAATACCTACTGTGTAATGTGTTCTATCTCATTCCCTCGCCTTCTTTATTCTGTGCATAAATTATGTGTTTATTTCTCTATTGTGAAGCATTTCCGTTGCATCGAGTTTGAAACCATAACTATTCTAAAGAAGTTACACTTCAAAACATTTAGCGTTATACTTATTTTTAAAAGGATAAGATTTATTTTTCATGTTATATTATTTGTTTGAAAAGTATGATTTAAACAGTAAAATATTGAAAATATATATTAATTTGAAACAAAAACAACTTAACAATAATAAATGTGTCAACTATTTATTAAATAACCAAACCAAATAATGTGCTAACCAAAAAAATGATTAATTTACTTCTTTTTTAAAATCGCCGTAAATTTTATACGACATTTGATAAGAGTCAATGGATAGGATACATCATCTATATATAAATGTATGTTTTTGTACTCAAAACATATTTAACTAAACACAGGGTAATTTTTACCCCGAAAAATATATTGCTCACGTGTCCCGTAATTCAACTGATCAAACAGCAATGAAAATACGGCGTCTAGATACGGTGTAATCAAGGAATTATTATAAAGTAATTATCCATAAACTTAAAACTATGTTTTTCCCCGATGTCATTTTACTAATTTACTTTTTTAAATGTCTGTTTTTCCTAATTTTGTATTTGAGAAGTATGGATATGATCAAAGTATGTGATCTGGCCATCTTGTGGAGATCTAGGTAAACTGCATGTTTTATATAGTCACCTACTCTAGAAACAAAAATATATTTTTGATTTGATGTTTATCATCTTGATTAAAATATTTAATAATAATTTCGTTTTTCTAATATCCCCTAAGTCTGTTATTAAATGCACAGAACAACGTGATTAAATGTAAACAGAATAAATTTATTATTGAATATCATGCCATCTATGACGATACATGTACTAATAAGTATGCACAGTTTCAAGATACAGTACTATGAGTTTTCGCTAGATGGCATTTTCTATAGTCGTAGTTAGGGGCAATACACAAGTTCAACTGAACCATAATAATCCTTGCACATGCATGATAGAAATATATGTAAGTAGCTGACCCGGCAAACGTTGTTCCGCCTTTTTAACTACTCTTATGTTTTTTCTATATTTTCTCACCTTTTAAACCTTCACTGGACTTCAACAATTAAATTAAAACCAAAATTAGCCAAATCGGTTCAGCTGTTCTCGAGTTTTAGGGAGACCAACGAACAGCAAATGATTTTTATATATATAAAGATTATAGGTTAAAAAACTTAAAAAAATATATAATATTAAAGGCCGTATGCTCCAATGATGGTAAAAGCCAACCTTCGCTTTAATACTTATGTCAAACTAGCTTTTAAAACGATATAATATGTTTGATGAACACTCCTTATATACCTCCGGGTCCGAACAGAGTTGTAAAATATCTTAACCTATGGTCACGTATTAGTCAATTTGGAAGTGTCAAATTTATTTTTGCTTTCCTTTTAGAATCTTCGTAAGTTTCTTCAATGTTACTCTTGCTATAATTCTAATAATCATGATTCTCACTGAGAGTTGTGAGAATATGTAGATCTTGTATTAATGTTTACTTAAGGGTTGGGGTTACATCAATCCGCTGATATTTATTACGCTATTGCATAGCTTCTATCGCGGGCCTTAACCGTGGAGACCGAATGCAGAAATTCCGTAACGAAAAAACCTAACACCCCACTCCGACCGCACACAGTGGGCTCAAACTGAAAATTAGTGGACTTAGGCGACAAAGTTGCAATATCGATGCAATTTTTTTTATATGACGTGTGATGATATTCCCGACAACTTTTATTCTTATAAAATTTCTTCTAAAGTTGATAGTTTGTCTGAAAAAAAATTAATTAGATTTTTTTGTATGGAGCGAATTACGTTTTATTTTTTTTCTTCAATTGTACAAATATGTTGGGTATGTGACGTGAGTATATGATAGCTAGGGTCATTATCTATCCATGAATTAAAAGTTAGCGCCGGCCATCTGCGGCAGCGCGAGTACAATTCAGTAAAAATATGTATATATGTTGAATGAATTTTTTTGCTATTTAAAATAAATTCAAAGTATATTTTTTATCTCATTTGGCTGTTTTGACATTCTTTTTAGTTAAATATATAGTTTTAATAGCGCATAGGTACTTACATCTAGTAATTCTGGTAGAGATTTAGTTGTTATTGCATGTTATCGGTAGCACCTGTATTGTGGTTGATGACTCATTTGTTTGTGCGCTCGGCTAAGCGCATAACAAACAAGTCACCGAAAAATGCTTGTCTCTGATTGGCTGTTATTTTCTTAACTACCTGCACATAATATATATATATATATATATATGTATAACTGTACTTATGGAAATCACAGTATGGTATCCACGCCACAGACTTTGCCTAGTGTGGAGTCCAATAGCAATCTATAAATGTACAATAATTAATCTAAGTAAATAAATAAATAAAAATAAATTATATGGTGACGTCTACCAAGTCACCCGGTATTATCAAATAAGAGCTAACTATTAAATTTAAGTTATATATTTAGGTTAAGGGGGTCAAATACTTAACATTAAAAAGAAATACTTCACTGTTTCTTGATCATAGGAACGATAACTTATAAGTACTATAAAATACATACGCTTGATTATGTAAATAATTATCAACGACTTGTCCGTACAAATTTAAAATATACTTATCATTAGCAAAATTAGTATAATTTGAAACTTATTACGATATTTATTCAACAATAGATAACGTGCAGGTAGTTAAAAAAATAACAGTTAATCAGATACAAGCATTTTTCGATGACTCGTTGGTTATGCGCTTAGCCGAGCGGACAAACAAATGAGTCATCAATCACAATGCAGGTACTTCCGATAACATGCAATAATAACTAAATCTCTATCAGAATTACTAGCTGTAAGTACCTATGCGCTATTACAATTATATATTTGACTAAAAAGTAGGTCAAAACAGCCAAATGAGACAAAAAACATACTTTAAATTTATTTTAAATAGCAAAAAAATTCATTCAAAATATATATTTTTTACCGAATGATTATTCGCGCTGACGCAGATGGCCGGCGCTGATTTTTTTTCCATGGATAGACAATGACCCTATCTATCATATACTCACGTCACACACCCAACATATTGGTACAATTGAAGAAAAAAAATAAAACTTAATTCGCTCCATACAAAAAAATCTAATTAATTTTTTTTCAGACAAACTATCAACTTTAGAAGGAATTTTATAAGAATAAAAGTTGTCAGGAATATCATAACACGAAATATAAAAAAAAATTGCATCGATATTGGAACTTTGTTGCCTAAGTCCACTAATTTTCAGTTTGGGCCCACTGTGCGGTACAGCGGTGATATTTTTTAGTTTTTCCATCTATCGATAAATACCAGAACTTTTAATGACTTTTTGAAATATCACGCTTGTCTCTTTAGTTCAGCAATCCGCCTTTAGGTGGCATTGGTTGTATTGGAAAACTACCGTAATCAGAGTGCTAAGTGTGAGTTTTTCTTTTCGCATTCGATCGTGAGCGCGTTTGGAGTTTACTAGGAATTAGTATGTGATTTGTACAGCGCCACCTAGTGGTAAACTGGTTTCTCACGTTTACCACTAGGTGGCGCTGTACAAATCACATACAAATTCCTAGTAAACTCCAAACGCGCTCACGATCGAATGCGAAAAAAAACCCACACTTAGCACTCAGCTGTTTGTGAGAAAGTATATAGGTGTATAGGTATTTATCATCTACGTACAACAGTGAATATCTGTACTCGTATAATTTGTGTACAAAGTGTTTTAAATATGAATAAACAAAGAAAAAAAAATACTGCATAAATAAAATAAATATATAATTGTAATTGCATAAGTTGATAAAAAATGCTATGCAATAGCTTAACCGCGGCAGTCTCCGAGTGCAACACGAATTTTTTTATTTTTCGATAAAGAGCGCAACCGTTGTCTAAAGTTAACCCACATTCCTACTGTACTAATTATTATTTTTTCCTTTTCTAAATACAAAAAAAATAAAGTAATTCAAAAAATCTTTTTTTAACGAAATAGGTACATACATTTACTTTATATTATATATCCATACTATACTATACTATACTATACTACACTTACTATACTAATATTATAAATGCGAAAGTAACTCTGTCTGTCTGTCTGTCTGTTACGCTTTCACGCTTAAACCACTGGACCGATTTTGATGAAATTTGGCATAAACATAGATTAGACGTCGAGAACGGACATAGGCTACTTTTTACCGCGGGAAAATATTTTGTTCCCGCAGGAAATAAAATTAATCGAAAGAAAGCGGAGCATAAAGCGTAACGTAGAGCACATTAACTAGATGTCGCTGCACGAAAATACATCGCGCTAACGTATTGAAACACATATACATGTAATTAAATCGTCGAGTTTAGAATTATCTTTATTATGATATGATATGATACGAGTATTTTCACGTTTGTTTGTTCATTGAATGCGCTAAATGCTAATTCCTGGAACTACAAGTCGGATTGAAAAAAAATTTATGTGTATGATTAATGATAGCTACATTCATGAGGATTACTTTACAATTACTCTTAGCGTAGTTAAAATATCGATATTTGTAAAATAAGTCGGAAGAAAAAGCGGTATCGAACGGCTGTATCCGCGTGCGCTTGCTGACGTAATGCTTAAGTACACGTAAGTACAATGTACTATAAATATATTGGTTTTTAGTAGATGCACAAAAATGTCCAGATGTTATGCCCCCTTACATATATATATATATATATATGTAAGGGGGCATAACATCTGAAGTCCCAAAAGTCAACCTCACCTGCACGTGGTACACCCTGCTGAGAAACTAACGAGGCACTGACGACCGACAGATGGCGGTATAACCATCACATACAACACCGGGCAGTAAATGCTATCGATGACGACGGGCAGCAGCGTCAACGTCTGAAATGCTCTGGTGTCTGCGATCGCCAACCCGCTTGCCCAGCGTGGCGATTAGGGCAAAACCTCCCAACATGAATAGCGCTGCAAATAAACGGCCCCCAGTTCCCGGCCGCCTCACCAGGCCAGGCCAAGGTAGCGGTCACGGTATCGGTGGGGCAGGGGGTGCGAAGAATCCCCGGGTTACGGTAGGCTACCAAAAACGACTGACCCTGGCGACGTATAATGGACGGACACTGAGGCTTGACGAGAACATCGCAGAGCTTGAAGTAGAGTTAGAGAAAATTAACTGGCAAATTGTAGGGTTATGCGAAGTCCGAAGACAGGGAGAGGACACGATAACTCTGCAATCAGGCCATCTCCTCTACTATCGAGAGGGAGACCACCGTTCCCAAGGCGGAGTAGGTTTCTTCGTCAACAAAGCTCTCATTAACAGCGTTGTGGAGATATCCAGTGTGTCGACCAGGGTTGCATATCTTGTACTCAAGCTGACCAAGAGATACTCTCTCAAGGTCGTACAAGTTTATGCGCCGACCTCGACACACTCGGATGAAGAGGTTGAGCTATTGTACGAAGATATCAACAGAGCCTTAAATAACACCACTGGAGCTCATTACAATGTTGTCATGGGAGATTTCAATGCCAGGGTAGGTATACAAACTGGCATCGAAACGTCAATCGGACCACACGTTTACGGGAGGAGAAACCAGAGAGGGCAAATGCTGGTCAATTTCCTAGAAGGACAAGGGCTATTCTTGATGAACTCCTTCTACAAGAAAAAGCCTCAGAGGAAATGGATTTTAAGTAGGTATTTGATGGTGTTGCCTTCAGATATAATACAGCTTAATGTCCAACACAGTGTCTATTATTATTTTGTGGTCTGTGGTACTAACGTACTTTGCTTCTGAATGATACTATATTAAATACTTGATTTAAAATCTACGTTTATAAATATAAATAGCTACGTATGAATTTCGGAGAAGACATCTAATGTAATCCTACATGAAGTATCATGTGTGGTGCACTTCCATGAATATTCCGTGTCCAGCGCTAGATTTATTAGGGCCGGTTTCCCGTCTCGTTGTAGATTTATGTCCGCCGGACCGCCGGGTTGGATTAGATTTGTGATACTGAGAATTCCAATTTTCCGCAGTTTCTAGAATTACTTTAGGGCAAGGTTTGGCGTAGCCCTGACGGTAGGTCAAAAAACGAGATTGACTTCATCATTACAGACTGTAAGCGCATATTTAGAGACGTCTCAGTGATTAACAGTTTCAATACCGGCAGTGATCACCGACTTGTTCGAGGATCTCTATATATCAATTTCAAGCTAGAGAGAAGCCGTATGATGAAGTCCACACTCCGACCGATTCCTTCCCAAACCGAAAAAAGCTCGGAAAATTTTCAGCTGGAGCTAAAAAATCGGTTCGATGCCTTGGCACATACCCTAGACGTTGACGAGGACTACGAAAATGTGGTGAAGACCTTAAGGGATGCGGGTAAAAGGTTTTGTAAAAAGAGGCATTCGGGCAATAACTCTAAGTTCTCGGATGAAACTCTGGAGCTTATGAAGCAAAGACGTGAAAAAATCACTGCGGCACCGTCAGATCTCCAACAACTCACCAAGGATATCAGGAAACTGATACGAAGGGACCTCCGACGCTCAAATGTTACAAACATCCAACGAGCTATAGAGCAAAATCGGGGTTCCAAAGTATTTTCACATCAACTTGGAAAGAGTAATTTGACGAAGTTAAGAACTCAGGATGGCAGAACCGTCGCTTCTAAGCCGAAGATACTCACCGAAACTGAAGTCTTCTATGGCCAATTATATGCCTCGCGAATACCTCAACCTGAACCCCTAGACTCTGATCCCAGAGCCACATTGACACGCCACTACACCGACGAACTTCCAGATATAAGTCTCGAGGAGGTTGTACTGGCCCTGGGGCAGCTTAAAAATGGAAAAGCCCCTGGTGAGGACGGAGTTACATCCGAATTGCTCAAAGCTGGAGGCAAACCTGTGCTACAGGAACTACTAAGGATATTTAACTCCGTCTTGCACTCGGGGAGAACTCCAAGGGCGTGGAATAGGAGCATAGTAGTTTTGTTTCACAAAAAGGGGGACAAAACACTGCTTAAAAATTATCGACCCATCTCGCTCTTAAGCCACGTCTATAAGCTGTTCTCAAGGGTAATTACAAATCGACTTGCACGAAGACTTGATGACTTCCAACCTCCCGAGCAGGCCGGGTTTCGACGAGACTTTGGCACCGTAGACCACATTTTCACAGTGCGGCAAATTATACAGAAAAAGGAAGAATATAATCAGCCCCTGTGTCTTGCATTTGTGGATTACGAGAAAGCGTTTGACTCGATCGAGACCTGGGCTGTTCTGGAATCCCTGCAGCGATGCCAGGTGGATTACCGGTACATTGATGTTCTGAGATGTTTATACAATTCCGCAACAATGACCGTCCACATCCAAAACGTCCAGACAAGACCAATTCAATTACACAGAGGCGTAAGACAGGGGGATGTTCTATCCCCGAAACTATTCACAAGCGCGTTGGAGGACGTCTTCAAACTACTGGACTGGAAAGGACGAGGAATCAACATAGACGGTGATCGCATCTCGCACTTACGCTTTGCCGACGATATTGTCATCATGGCAGATTCACTGGAGGAGCTGCAGGAAATGCTGACTAGCCTGAATGGCGCCTCCCAAAGGGTGGGGCTTGGTATGAACTTGGACAAAACCAAGGTTATGTTCAACTCACATGTTCAACCTAGTCCAGTCACCGTAAATGGCATGACTCTCGAAGTTGTTCGGGAGTATGTATACCTTGGGCAGATTGTGCAATTAGGTAAAAACAACTTCGAGAGGGAAGTCAATAGGAGGATTCAGTTAGGCTGGGCAGCGTTTGGGAAGCTTCGTCACATCTTTTCGTCGCCTATACCACAAAGCTTGAAGACGAAAGTCTTCGACCAGTGCGTCTTATCAGTCATGACATACGCAGCCGAGACGTGGACACTAACGGTGGGACTGGTTCATAGACTCAAAGTCGCTCAGCGGGCTATGGAGAGAGCTATGCTCGGTGTATCCCTCAGGGATAGAATCCGAAACGAAGAAATTCGTATGAGGACCAAGGTCACTGACATAGCTCAGAAGGTAAGCAAGCTGAAGTGGCAATGGGCCGGTCACATCTGCCGTAGATCTGATCACCGATGGAGTAAACGGCTCATAGAGTGGAGACCGCGTCTTGGCAAACGTAGCGTGGGACGCCCCCTTACGCGGTGGCGCGACGATCTGCGCAGGGTGGCGGGAAGTAACTGGATGAGGAGAGCCGAAGACCGAGCTCAGTGGCGCGCCTTGGGAGAGGCCTATGTCCAGCAGTGGACGAATGCCGGCTGATGATGATGACAAAAATGTCCGCGACACTATATATCTATCTCTTATAACAACAACACAATAAGGAATTTTGAGTCGAAAAATTATAGAAAATTAATAGGTGAATTTTAATCCTTATCATAATAATCCTTACTAACGAAAAGTACTTCATCAACACGAAGATCTTAGGAAGACAAACTTTGGCTCTTATACCACGTTATTTAGATGCATAGTTTAAAAAAAATGTAAAACGAAAATAACTCAACATACCTAGGTACTATCTAGGTATTAATCGAAAGGCTGTGCGCAGTGTGCACGATGCGGCGCACTACTCTGATCGCCGAACGAGAACCGAACATTGCCGAGAAGAGCCGAACTGTGTGAGCGTTGGCTTTACTATACTTTTTAAGGTTCCATACTCAAAGTTTAAAACGGGACCCCATTACTAAGACACCACTGTCCGTCCGTGCGTTTGTATGTCTATCTATCTGTCCGTCACTAGGCTGTATGTATCTCATGAACCATGATAGTTGAAATTTTCACACATGATGATTTTTCCACTATAATAACTAAAACTAAAAAAAGAATAAAATAAATATTTAAGAGTGACCACCATACAACAAACGTGTTTTTTTGCATAAACTCACTTTTGCATTTGCATAAAATCATTTTAAAAATAAATAATTAAAATAAAATAAATATTAAGAAGGCTCCCATTCAACAAACGTGATTGTTTGCCGTTTTTTTATAGATTATGGTACGGAACCCTTAAGGCGCGAGTTCGACTCGCAATTGGCCGGTTTTTTTAAGGTAAATGAATGGTGATTCCATTAACCTATTATTATACCTTTAACCTCTGTGGCCCGCGCGGAGTAGACATGTGACCGGCTCTTTTCGCAATAGACTTCTTTGATACGGAACGTTGGATTTTCCTTCTTTGAAAAAAATCACTTTACTTTGTAGTAGTTGAATATTCGATCTATTTTGTGTATTTTACGGTGTTGTTGAGGGATACATGATCGTTCGCTTTGGCCTGATATGTGTCTAATTCGTTAGTAAGTAGGTGTAAGTACTGTATTTGTATAGTTACTTAATAAGAATTTGTAGTTATGATATTTTGTTAAATCTTGCTTTAAATCTTCCCCATTGTGGAAAACTGTTTAATTTTTGAAGCTGTAGGTATACCAACATGAGCAATCATTTAGGTAGAAGAAGCACAAATTTTCCAAACAAGATCATATTGATTGGTTAGTGGTTACTTAGGGGAAAGTTCCTGAATCAGGCTACAAAAAAATTTTACATAGATAAAGACCTTCGTGAAATCGTAACCAACATTAAAGACTTGATATTTAAAGTGTACCCGGAATTCGGATATGATAGATTTACCAAAAAAAAAAATCAATTGATGTGTGTAAGGGCAATTTTATCTGCAAGAAATGCAAGCGTTGACGCCATCTATACAAATAAATAAAATTGGGGTGTCTGTTTGTAATATTAAAATAACCGTTTTTACTAAATGCATACACGGTACGTATACCAAAATAACATTGTTTAGAATTTTTGTCTGTCTGTCTGTTTGTTCCGGCTAATCTCTGGAACGACTGGACCGATTTTGACGGGACTTTCACTGGAAGATAGCTGATATGATAGCGAGTACCTTAGGCTATTTTTTTTTTTATTTTTCCACGCGGACGAAGTCGCGGGCTCAGCTAGTTTTAAATATTTTACACTTTGACTGTTAATGTTTATGTTTCAATATTCACTTTACCGGGTTCATTGTAAGAAATCTTTTTTTTTTAATTTCTATTATTGTATTATTTTGTGTTTGTTTATCGTGTACGACGAAGTATTAAATTGACAAAATTAGGCCTATTGTTCTCAAGGTATACCCTTACTAACGAACTGCATTTACTTTTTATTTATTTCTTGAGAGTTATAACCTGACCCCGAAAATTGAGTTTAAGCTCCACCAAAGCGGAGATCTGTGTACGAAATCTACGAATCGAGCGGAAACTCGTGTACACTGTAAGGTCAGTGTAGCGAGTAAAGTGCTCTAACTGAGCACTCTACTCGCCTACGTGCCCTGTGAGGCTGTGAACTATAAAGGCCCATAAGGATAGTAGTGAGTCAGTCATTCCGAACAAAAAAAATGTACGGGCTTTTCCCACTCATTTTCGCACGAAATTACGCGCACTGCTCTCCACGCGTCGCTCACGTTTTCTCATCTCTTTAAACATGGCACAGAGCCCATCTTTATTTAAATTGCTTCAATCAAATATAACGCTCTTCGGTCTGTTCTAGTATATTCTATAATGGCAATGGTAACAAGATTTGTATGTAATTAAATTTTATTCGTTGTTCAGTACCCCTTTTGGCATTCCTCTCGTCTTCGCCTTGGTAAAGTTCTATTCATTTATGTTATTCCGATAAGGAGTGTAACATACGGGCGACAGTATTTTCGTTTTAGTTTAGCCTTCTATATGAAGATGGCACTAATATTTTGAATCTCATAATTTCGTTTTGTTAACCAACTGTAGAAATAAAGAAATTTTCGATTCGTATCACGTTTTCTGTGATTCGTATATTGAATTGATTTTTTAGATATATTCAGATATAATTGATATACTTACATTTTTATTAGGTTTTCTAACTTTTGAGATTTTTGTGATGAGTGTACAATAAAAATAGACTCACATGAAATTGAAATCGGTAGACGTTTGTTACAATTATTTTACTGATCGAACGGATACGACATAGGGACCTTCAAGAAAAGAGCTTACTCATTCTTAAAAGGCTGGCAACGCAACTGCAAGACCTCTGGTATTGCAGATGTCTATGGGCGGCGGTGATCACTTACCATCAGTTGCACCTCTTACTCGTTTGCCCCCTCTTCTATAAAAAAAGACGTGTGGCACTCGGAGACTGCCGCGGTAAAGCTATTGCATAGCATTTTTTATCAACTTATGCAATTACAATTATATATTTATTTTATTTATGCAGTATTTTTTTTCTTTGTTTATTCATTTTTAAAACACTTTGTACACAAATTATACGAGTACAGATATTCACTGTTGTATGTAGATGATAAATCTATACACCTATATACTTTCTCACAAACAGCTGAATACGGTAGTTTTCCAATACAACCAATGCCACCTAAAGGCGGGTTGCTGAACTAAAGAGACAAGCGTGATATTTCAAAAAGTCATGAAAGTTCTGGTATTTATCGATAGATGGAAAAACTAAAAAGTATCACCGCTGTGCCGGTCGGAGTGGGGGGTTTTAGGTTTTTTCGTTACGGAATTTCTGGATTCGGTCTCCACGCTCAAGGCCCGCGATAGAAGCTATGCAATAGCTTAAAATTTTTTAAATTATATGTGACGATTCGAAGCAAGATACTGCAATAATATATGGGCGATTTCAATAAATGTAATTCGGTCCCATTTGATATTCATACTAAACAAATCAAAATCTCAAACAATTCAGTCAATCTGAAACACATTACCGTATGATATAATATCTTACTATTTTTCAATATTAAAAAATCATAATATATTGGACCAAATATATTAACATAAAGATTGAAACTAATAATTCCATTAAAAAAAGGAATCGTTTCCGATGTTAATGAACGCTCTGCCTTACTTGCTTGACGATCTGTCCTCGCAAAGGCAAAATATACCCGGTGATAACAACTTGACGACTAGATGCAAAGTTCCGCTACATCTCGCCTGCGCTTGGAAACACGCATTTACGCAAGCGTGCCTTTAAGTTTGTTGTTAATAAAGATATGCAGTGAATAGGTTCGGTCTTGGCCATCCCGGCTCTCTTTATTATATGACTAGCTGTTGCCCACGACTTCGTCCGCGTGGACTTCGTTTACTCCGCACAGCTCCTCGCCCGTGGGTAGTGCCGGCGTTAGGGGGGCGCGTGATGGGGTGACGGCCCGGGGCGCCAAATTTGGGGGACGCTCAGGTCTGGGGCCTCGGCCTTATGCCTTCCGCGATATGTACCCACAATACTGTCCTCTACGTGCCGTATTCACAGTTCACAGTCGGTTAACCGACTGTGAATACGGGACTTACGTCTAAGAATTAAGAATTCTTAGATATAAGTCCGTACTTAAGTCCACGTTTTCATTGACTTATTCTGAATATGAATAAGTAAATGAAAACGTGGACGGACGACGGACCTATGCTCTGTGTTGGTGTGTGACTCTGAGCTCTACGCTCTGTGCTCTGTGCTCTGTACTCTACACTCTACGCATATCATTACAGTCGGTCCTCGACCACCCTGCGATTGCGCTTATGTTATGATTTATGATTGGTGAGATGCTTCCACCACCAACCTTATACCTTACACGCGTAGTGCATGGTGGGGGTGGGGATACCGAAACGTCCTATATGTCCTATGCTCGTGCTCGAGCGTGGCACGAGGTTGCTGATTTGTATACTTGGTCTCTCGACTCAAGCGTCGCTCGATCACACAACGAGAAAACCGACCACAATATTTTGACTGCTACAGAGTGTACGTTGTACGTGCACGAATTATTTTTCTTACTGACTTTGTAATATCGTTCTTCAAATATCCCAAATCCTTTATTCCTATATATTTTTTCAGGATTGTGAATTTTTTTCTACCGTTTTCTTAGCGGTCGTTGCCATTTTTTAGAAGTACTAGTAATAGGTTAACTACAATTGCAGGTTTTTCCTACTGATTTTTGCAACTATTCCGGTTACAGTTGCAAGTGGAGAACGCAGTTTTTCCAAATTAAAATTAATAAAAACGTATCTCCGATCAACAATCTCTCAATCGAGACTCTCTAACCTGGCTACTCTCTCGATTGAAAATGAAATCGCTGGACAATTAGATTTGTCTAATTTGATTCGTGTCTTTGCTGACAAAAATGCCCGAAAAGTTAAATTTTACTGAAGAAAATCATCAGTAAGTTTAACTGAAAAAATTTAAGGACATTAATCAAAAAATAACAAAATTTTCAACCAAAATCAAAAGTAATAAAAAATATAAAAAATAATAAAAAAAATTGAAAAAAAACAAAAATATTAAAAAAACATAAACTACGTTCACATTGTTTCAGCAAAAAATAAATACTCGATATTGATTTCCTTAAGTGGGCGCCTAAATATTTTTGCCCGGGGTGTCAGTAGCCCTAACGCCGCTGCTGCCCGTAGGTGATAGCGTGATAATATGTAGCCTATATGTTGACCCGACTTATAAGTAATATTCATGCAAAATTTGAAATAAATCCATGCAGTACTTTTTGAGTTTACCCCGGACATACATACAGACAAGCAGACAAAAATTCTAAAAACTATATTTTTGGCTTCGATATCGATTATAGATCACGTCCCAAGTATTCTTTAAAAAAAATATTCAATGTACAGTTTTGACTTTCCTACGATTTTATTATATGTATATACGTTAATATGTACGGTTAAAGAGGTGCGCCCCTGTGGTCGGCCGCCCTGCGCGACCGCACCGTGTCTACCCCCTTTAAAGCCGGCACTGACATTTGACATCTTATTCATGTTGTTAATACTGTTGGTACATAAAAATAAATAATGTTATAAAAATTATATGCAGTCATAAACTAGTTACGAATGCATTACCTGTTTTGCTGTCCAAGGGCATCCCACATGTAAATCACAACTGCCTACGGGGTAGTGATTACTGAGTACTTAAACAGAAGCGTAGGTTGCTAGAATGTGCTTTGTTATTTAAAGTATTTACCGCTCTTCTTCCTGATTAAAACTTTACTATTTATTAGTTTTGTTTTAATGCCTGCTGATTAAATTAGATTCGGCTAGAGTCGGCTATTACTAGATTTGTATTTTGTGTTCAATTGCTACGCTATTGATTTGCATTCGACTCAGTCGCGTAATCATGACAGATTACGCGATTATGTATGTTTTATACCGAATATCTTGTTGACCGATATATATATATAAATATATATATATATATATATATATATATATATATATATATATATATATATATATATATATATATATATATTAGGGTGATTCATTTGCGACAAACATTTTTTTTTTTAGGTGCTCAAGCAAAATTTTGTTCTGACATTGACTGAGCTTTCATTTAAAGTTTATAAAATAACAATTCATTTTCTTTCGGTTGTATTTCTAATAAAAATATAAACTATGATAAATTACAAATTTATTAAAATTTTGTATTAACTTTTTTGTTTCCCGCTTATTGTGTTATTTATTTATTTGTGTGTGTATGTGTGTCTGTATGTCAGTATGTGTAACATGTCAGGTATAAAAGTACAAAAAGTAAAATTGACAATGTAATGAGAAAAATAAATTTGAAACAAAAACTTGAATTTAAACATCATAATTTGTAATTTTTTTATCATTTTTCTACATTTTTAGTTACAAAAGTTACTGCAAGTTAAAAACTATGAGTCTGAGAGACTTAAGTTACGACCTTTTTTGAAGAGAATCAAATTTTTTATAAAAATATGTATTATTTTTTCCATCTATCAATCAATTTTCGCTGTAAAAACAAAAAATGTGCATTTTATTCGAAAACATAACTTTGAAAGATGGTACCAGTGGACCAAAGCAGGCGACATTAAAATTGACGAAGTCATTTAAAGAGCGTGGAATCCTGGATATATTTCAGTAATCAGAATGCCAATATCATTAATTGTGTCCAAGCATTAGAAATTTGAAAAAAAAATAAAAATATTTACATGCATTTCTAATGGGAAAAAATCAAATTAAAACGGCAAGCACTTCAAACTCGAATTAAGAGCTCTAACTTGGTGGAAATTTTTTTTTCAATATGTAGAACAAAATTTTGCTTGAGCACCTAAAAAAAAAAATGTTTGTCGCAAATGAATCACCCTAATATATATATATATATATATATACAAGAATTGCTCCTTTAAAGGTATTAGATTTGTGTTGATTTTAAAGTCTTAAAATATAAAACTGATGGAATCGTTCATTTTCGAGAAGTAGTAAAATTGAATGAAGTCCATATTCAGACTTGCGATATATCGTAAGTCTGCATATGGACTTCATTCAATTTTTTTCTCTTCTATTTGCAAACGCTAAGACGGACGATGGAATCGAATGAACCAATTAGCCGAAGTCTTAATGAGTCTCATTTTTAAACGAATTTTATCGTATTTGAAAATTTATGCGCATTCTGTATTTTTAGCGTTCCGTAATAAACTGTCCGTCCGTCCGTCCGCAGACTAGCTCTGAGATCCTTAGTACTAGAACACTGTAACTGTAATATACATATTAGTTACGTTAACAAACTGATAACATTAAATCATGAAAAATATTTTAGGGTGGCTCCTCTACCAGAGAAACGGTTCGTTTTGAGTGTCGGAAACATTTACGGTAGTAGTAATGAAGTTAAAAGGAAAACTATCACGGCTTAGAAGCCTTTTATAGACGACCAACTTATAAAAATGTTCTTAGAGGAGTTTTTATAGGTGGTTAACCCTTTGGTGCAGACACCCTTCATTGACATTAAGTAAGTTAAGTGTTCATAGTATGAAATAATAAAAGCCCTTTTCTTAATTCACATTATTGTGATGATCAACTTCGGAATCCTACAATGCGTAAATACTATAATATGAACGCATTAATTTAAAAAAAAACATGAGTACTTACAATATAAAGTATTTTGTGGAAGCTGCTGTGAGCTAAAAACCGTAAAATTTTCACTAGCCTGTTATTTATTAAAACAAATTATAAATGCGTACTACTTAATATTCATATTAGTATTCATGTTAGTACATAAAATTACATTCATAGCACGTAAAATTTAAGTTTAGAAATAAAAGATGAAGAATAATATTATGTAGTCTCAAATATGACCGGTGAATGTTAGTCAAATCTTCACGGATTAAAAATGTCTATGATTCCGTATAAGTTACGCTAAGGTTAAGATGTTTGCTTCCCTTTTTAACCCCCGACGCAAAACGAGGGGTGTTATAAGTTTCAGGTGTGTATCTGTGTATGTGTGTATCTGTGTGTCTGTCCGTGGCATCGTGGAGTCCGGGCGGATGGTTCGATTTGGTTGCGTTTTTTTTTAATTGAAAGCCCTGTTTTACGAGATGGTTCTTAGTTAAGATTCAATACAATATGTTCAGCCATTTCAAGGTAACCAGCTCTTTTCAAATTGATGAAAGGAATTAAATAATTTGTAAATGCTTTATCAATACTAAATTTTGTGTTCTGTTACTTTATTGATATTGAAATTACGTGGTAACGTTGAGCTAATACTTTGAGATTCTCATTCGGAGATCATCAGCGTCTATTTAATTGGCAATTTTCGTATTTAAATAACAGATTTTCTAAATATTGCAAGCCACTTTTTAACGACTTTCTGATATCCGTTAGTACAAAAACTTGACAGACTTGTTAAGGAAATGCAAATACTACAGTACCATCCAACTGAGTTCGTGATGTAGCCTGGACGTTGAGACTGGAACTGTCTGATGCAGAGTTTTAACAAGACAATCTTGCTTAGACTAAGTCTGGTTTCGCCGTGTTGGTCCCGGCCTCCTTTGTAGAATAGGCCAACTGCCGTTCTGCCAGGCAGGTCGTAAAAGGCGACCGATTGGCTATCGAGTCACTACCATCGTGGCTACTAGGTGGTAGAGTTCTGCATTGTCTCGCCCGGGTCTGGTACCACCGCCTTACCTATTCCTGCCGCAATAGCGTCAGTGCTTGTCGCTGTCGTGTTCCGGTTTGGAGGGTAAGGTAGCCGGTAAACTTATGCATGTGGCATTAGATCTCGCCACAAGATAGCAACGCACCATTAACATCTTTGGTGTCTATAGGCGATGGTTGACTCTTTCCATCAGGAGACCCATCTGCTTGTTTGCTATCTTATGATATAAAAAATAAAAAAAATGGTTACTATAAATACTAAGTTTGATTAGTGCTCATGATGACGAGAATTTGAAGATGGAGCTGATAAAGTGCTACCGAAACTCACGCGTAGAATGTAGAAAGAGATAAGATAGTCAAGTTCGGAATCGATGGATTTTTGATGATGTTTACTTTCCATTACATATAATGTCGAAAAACTGAACATGGAGCCGTATTGTAACTCACAGATAGTAATTGCTAATATAGTGGAGTTTGGAGTCATTTCATTTGTTACAGTAAGATCTTTCTCATGATGATATGGCTCTGAAGATTGAGCCGAAAAATTGACATTGGAACTTCAAGAATCCAGATTCAAAGTTCAACTACAATGAACTTCTAAAGTAAACGAGGTAAAGTTTTTGAATTAGCACTTAATTGTCTTGTATTGGCAAATATCTTAGTGCTGGGTGATTTTCAGGATCTGATGATGGAACTGAAAGGTAACTATGAGAACTCCTAAACTAAATAAGATAAACTAATCGAAATTGGACTCATTTGTTCTGTTCGGACAAATACTCTAGTGCTAGACGATTTCCAGAGTCTCATCATAGAGCTGGAAATACTTTATGGGAACCTTGGAATAAAATTAGCAACACCATCGAATTTGAGGTAGTTTGTATCGTTATTTCAAGGACTTTGGAGCGGAATGGCTTCCAGTGCCTGATGATAGAGCTGAAGGATGTAACCAAGATCTCCTACACTAAACCAGGTTAACCCATCAAGTGGGGAAAAAATTCAGTTTTTTTTTGCAAACAATTTGGTGCTAGACGATTTTTAGTATCTGATGATGGAATTGGAACGTAGTCATGGGAACTTCTAAACCAAACAAGATAAATCTATCGAATTTCGGATTTTTTTTTTGTGTTCTAACAAACATCCTGGTACTAGACGGTTTCTGGGGTCTTATAATAGAGCCGATAATGGAGGTCATGGAAACTTTGAAATAAAATGTAGTAAATTTTTATAAGGATTTTGAAGCATGTTGTTTATCAGTGCCTGATAATAGAACTGGAAAAAGTCTATAAGAACTTATACGCAAATCCAAATAAACTTATTGAGTGTAGGCTGCTTGGGTTTGTTTTGACATATACTTTAGTGCTGGATAATTTTTAGGATCTGATGGTGAAACTAGAAGGTGACCATGATAATTTTTGAACTAAACAAGATAAAACCATTGAGCCCCGTGTTGGTCCGAGCTCCTTTGAAGAATAGACCAACTGTCGTTCTGCCATGCAAATCGAAAAAGGCGACCGATTAGCTATGCGAGTGACTACTTGGTTACTAGGTGATAGAGTTCTGCATTATCTCGACCGGGTACCACCACCTTACCTATTCCTGCCGCGATAGCGTCAGTGCTTGTCACTGTCGTGTTCCGGTTTGGAGGGTAAGGTAGCTGGTAAACTTGTGCATGTATTTTCGTTAGACCTCGCCACAAGATAGCAAAGCACAATTTACATCTTTAGTATCTATAGGCGATGGTTGAGTTTTTCCATCAGGAGACCAATCAGCTTATTTGCTATCTTACGCTATAAAAAAAACAAGAGCTTAGATTCATTTGTTCTGTTTCGACACATACTCTAATGCTAGATGCTTTCCAGGGTCTTATAATGAAGCAGGAAGGAGAAAGTCTTTGGAGCCAAATGGCTTCCGGTGTCAGATGATAGTGGGAAGAAGTCCATGAGAAATCCTAAGCTAACCCAGAAAAACCCATTGAGTGTGGGTTGCTTCGGTTTGTTTTAGCATATTTTTTGGTGCTAGAGGATTTTTTAAATTTAATAATGGAAATTGAAGGCGGCCATGGGAACCTTTGAAATAAACAAGTTAAACCTATCGAGTTTGGACTCATTTCTTGTATTTTGAGAGTTACCCTGGTGTTAGATAATTTCTGTGGTCCTATGATAAAGCATGCGATTTTGGGTTCATTTGGTTTGTTCTAATAAGGAAGTTGGAACAGAATGACTTCCAGTTTCTCAGGATAAAACTGAAAGAAGTCCATAAAATCTCGCTAAACCAGACGGACCCATCGAGTATGGTTTTGGTATACTGTTTGGTGCTGATTTTAAGAATCTATTGATGTAACTTGAAGGTGGCTATACGGTCTTTTAAACTAAACAAGGCAAACTCAACTTATTTGAACTTATTTGTTCTGTTTTGACAGAAATAATCTGGTGTTAGATGATTTTCAAGCTCTTACGATAAAGTGAGAGAAGGTCATGAAAACGAAACGAACGAACGAATGAAAATTGAGAAGCACCATCGATTTTGATCCCGTTTGAATCATTTTTTTCTGTTTTCCAGTATCTAATAATAATAAAACTGGAAGAGGTCCATTATAACTTTTAAGCTAATCCAGATAAACCCATCGAATTTTGGCTAATTCGGTTTATTTTGACAAATATTTAGGTGCCGGATGTTTTCTAAGATAAAATAATGATGGAACTGAAAGGTGCCCATCAGAGATTAGGCTGATATCGTTAGCTTTTATTACTAGGAGATTCGCAGAGTTTGATAATATAAATAGAAAGTGGTCGTGGTCCGTGGAACTCCTGATATAAACAAAATAAGTCCATTGAGTGTGGTCTCATTTGTTATATTTTACATACAGTCTGTATCAAAATGATTTCCAGGACTACATAGTGGAGCTGGAGGCCATGGGAGCTTTACAATAAAATAACTCAAGCTCATTGAGTAAGAAACCATGGTAACCTTAACCTGATGCTGCAAGATCCCCTTTCGTAGATCATCAGGTATTTTCACGTTTTATTCTTAAAATAATGCGTATGTAGCGGAATGGCGGTCTGCGGATGTGTCGGGGGTTTTTGAAATTTTTAATTTTATCTTGTTAGAGAAAACCTCACAATTACTTCAAATAAATTCTATACCATTTTATAGATAATTGCTTGCTCTACCGGCATCAACAACAAAAAAAAAAATTGTCACTGCTTTGGTTTTTGTCACAGGTTTTTGTAAATTAATTAATTTTATTTATACAGGTACACATACAGCAATGACCCGCGAATTGTTAGTTAACACGAACTATTTTTTTTTTTTAGTTAACACGAACAAATTTGAAAATTAAAACCGTCAAATGACTGCTGACATTATTCGCACGGGTATTACTTTTATATATTAATACGCTAAGGTTCAAAATATTGCCCCCTATTTGGAGAAAAAGTAACGATTACTCCAAATGAATTCTACAGATATCATTTTGTAGATAATTGCTTGCTCTACCGACATCAACAACTAAAAAAATTGTCACTTTGGTTTTTGTAAATTAATTATTTATACAGGTGTACATTACGATGCAATACAGCAATGCTGACGTTTGACGGTTTTAATTCTGAAATTAGTGCGAATTATTCGCACGGGTATTGCTAGTCTAAAATATTTTACGACGCATTAATTATATTATGTCATGTATTATGTGTTTTGAAAATGTGTTTTTACAGTTTTCTGATAAAAACAATGTTACTCGAGATTGGATTGACTTTAGTTGACGCCCGGTTGACGATAGGCTTGCCACCTATCACATTGTGGGACAGAGTATCTTCAGCTAGTCGTGGATGTACTGGTTGTACCTCTGCCTACGTCTTCAGGGATTCGGAGTGAAGATACTTTAATTGTAATATATTATATACCTAATAATATTTAATTTATTATTAACTAGCTGACTCGCGCAGTTTCGCCCGCGGGTATATTAATAAGTCGTCCAAACAGCTTTTAACAAAAATTTCATCCCCTATTTCAGCCCTCCAGGGACTGATTTTTGACCCCGGATTTTCAACTATACCCATGCCAATTTCATGAAAATCGGTCCAGCGGTTTAGCCGTGAAAGCGTAACAGACAGACAGACAATATTAGTTTGGAAGTATGGATTTAAATTGTAAAAAAATTTGAAAAACTATAATTACGTTTGAATATTAAAATTGAAAAATGTTTGAGGTCACACCAGGGGAGAGAGAATTTTACATTTTACAATTTTACAAGTGTTACCACATTTGAGAAGGAGAGGTGGGGGGGGGGGAGTCAATAACCATAAAATGTGTGACGTACATCCATAAAGATGAACTTTACGAGACAATATTATGAAGTACGGACTACGATATCCCGTTGAACTCTTTTATAGGTCTTTCGGGGCTTACGACACCATGATATCGTTATACAGATTCAAAGACTTCGCGTACTAACAAGGCTCTATTTGTGAATGGATAGTAGGAATACAGTACAGAACTGCTTTATCGTGATCAGAAATGGTATGTAGCGTAGTCAAATCATTTAGTACGTTTGTATTACGCAAGGAACACTAGACGTCAAGTTATTTCCCGGCGAGTTGGAGCCTTTGTTTCTGTTTCATAGGTTTCAGCTGCAACATTTTTGCAATATTGTGATATTGCCTCCATATATTTTTAAATATCACAGTATAGCAAACTAAGTTTTTTTTTATATCATAAGATAGCAAACAAGCAGATAGATCTCCTGATGGAAAGAGTTAACCATCGCCTATAGACGCCAAAGATGTTAATGGTGCGTTGCTATCTTGTGACGAGTTCTACTGCCACATGCATAAGTTTATCGGCTACCTTACCCTCCATACCGGAACATGACAGTGACTAGCACTAACGCTATTGCGGCAGGAATAGGTAAGGCGGTGGTACCAGACTCGGGCAAGCCGATGCAGAACTCTACGACCTAGTAGTCACGATGGTAGTGACACGCATATCCACTCGGTCGCCTTTTACGACCTGCCTGGTAGAACGGCAGTTGGCCTATTCTTCAAAGGAGCCCGGGACCAACACGGTCACGATTTATTACATAACTAGCTGTTGCCTGCGACTTCTTCCCGCCGTACCGCTTCTCCCCAGTAGGTGATAGCGTGATAATATGTAGCCTATATGTTGACCCGACCTATTAGTAATATTCATGCAAAATTTGAAGAAAATCCGTGCAGTACTTTTTGAGTTTACCCCGGACATACATGCAGACAAACAAATAAACAGACAAACAGACAAAAATTCTAAAAACTATATTTTTGGCTGTGACATCGATTGTAGATCACGCCCCAAGTATTCTTTTAAAAAAGTATTCAATGTACAGTTTTGACTTTCCTACGATTTTATTATATGGATAGATAATCCCTTTTGTACGCAATTTATCTATAGGTATGTGTATTAAAAAATCGATACGGAAGATTTTGTACTTTTTTAAATAAATAAATAACACTGGATATATTATACGAATTGAACTATTTATTCCCATAACAACTTATTTGATCATGAAAATTGATAAGTTTTAATCGACGATATTAATTTATAGAAATCTATATTAATATTATAAATGAGAAAGTTTTGAAGTATGGATGTTTGTTACTTAATATCGCAAAGACGGATTGACTGATTTTGATAAAATTTGACATACAGAAAGATGATGATCTGAAATAGCCCATAGGACAATTTTTATCCCGGAAAAGTTATTCCCGTGAGATTCACGAAAAACTTTTATAAGGCAGCTAATTCTGCATAATATGTATACATATAATACATGTATAATACTAAGATATTTTATAAAATTAAAATAAATAAATAAAATATAAATAAATATTCACAATTTGGAGAAATTACACTTACTGATCTAACCTCAAAGTAAGCAAATTATTTGCTTGTGTTATGGGTGTTAGTCAACGATACCAATACGTAGAAATACATATATAATATAAATATACGTAATACCAAAATATATTTTATAAACACCCAAACTCAAAAATACAATCCTTATTGCTCATAACACAAATGCTTGTCCCCGTCGGAAATCGAACCCGAGCCCCGTCGATTGCGTAGTCAGGGTCGCTAACCACTCGACAAACGGGGCGGTCATATAAAATGTATATATTTACTAATAACAAAAACACCCTTGCCAATATAGTAATATTGGTATAACACCTTTAATTATCCGACAGAGTTTTCTTTACATACTACTTTTACTATTCTTACTAGAAGCAAAGATTTTTTTGTCTATATACTAGTATTATACGGTATGTAAAGAAAACTCTGTCGGATAATTAAAGGTGTTATTTGGTAATGTAATACGGTTACATATGTGTAATTATTTTATGGATATTAATTAATTAGTTTTCCCAATAAAAAAAGTAATCTTAAATGGTATTTTCATACATTAAGAACGACAACACCTACAAATAAGTTAATTCTACTAACAAAGAATGCCGCGCAAGTAGTATGCTACCGAAGGTCACGCGGCATGTTTCAAATTCCTTTATAAAAAGCCGAAAAACGAAGACCGCGCCTTCGCACGATGTTTGAGCGAAAGCCGCCAAAACGAAAAAATGAAACAAGCAGCGACAAAGTGTTTTCATTTTTAAAATATTTACTTAACGCTAGGGAAATATAAGTAAAAATACGAATATTTAAAAAACGATATCTTTTTTCAGAAATAAAGTAATTTTAATATTTTTTTCCACGTATATGCCTCTTTCGGATCGGATATGGTTTTCTTTACACACCGTATATGTATAGAAAAAACTTTACATTTTCGTAAATTTATTTGTAATGAATTAACTCAAAAATGACTGGACCGATTTAAAAAAAAAAAAAACCTTTATTAATAGATAGTTACACTATCTTAGATTAACTAGAATACTTGTTACCCCACATAGCAAAAGCAAATAATAATTTTGGGCCGCAAAATAAAATTGAGGGTACTCGTAACAGTTAATAATCGATAAAGACAACTTTCTAAACCAATTTTCCTAATTTTATCACCAAAAAAACTACATTATATTAAAAAGTAACGAGACAATACAAGTATATTGTATGATTTTATAGACGCAGCTAAAGCCGCAGCAATTAAGTAGTATGATATATCTACTGTACGTGCTATATTATAAAGTTAATTTCTTTAAGACGTATAATTATGAGTAATTTTAAAGAAAACCACTCGGTTTCTTTTTAAATTAGAAAAATATGCTATTTATTTTATGTGCGATCGTGAGGTTAAAGGTCGATTTCTAAATCGAGGAAAAAAAGTTGAGTTATTTTCTGAAAAAAAAGTAGTTGAGTAACTGCCTCGCGGTTTTGTGGTAACTCAGGTCATTTCCCGGGTCTTTCTCTAGGGATCGACAAAAATGTTGAGGGTTTTTCGAGGATACATCTCAAAGTAACACAGAATCTGGTAAGGTTAACACTCCCTTGTCGGATGAGCTCTTAAAATTGTTGTTCTCCGACAAGTATTTTCAGGACAAGTAACGTCGTTACACATGGAAAAAGTATTACATATTTCCCCAACCAACAAATCCGTGAATTGGGGCATCTGCCTATTAAGGATTTTTTTTTTCATAGGATAGGAAACAAGCAGATGGTTCTCTTGATGGAAAGAGATGACCATCATGGTTATTCGTGTCGCGGGGTTAGAATATCATTTGCATAAATTTATCGGTACCTTATCCTTCAATCAGGATAACTACAGCCATAAACATCGGAGCTATTGCGTTAGGAAAAGGTAAGGCGTTGGTGGAACCAAACTCGGGCGAGTCGTTGCATGACTCTACCAGCTAGTTAGTAGCCATGATAGTATCAACACGCCTAGCAATAAGGAAGTTATTTTTTCCTTTAAAAAGAGCCCCGGATCAACTCGGAAAAAATATTTTTTGTGGAAGGAAAACTTTTCAGGCGCAAATTTTTTTGGACGGAAATAATGCTTGAACCATTTTCGCTATTTAAAGAATAGAATGTTGTGAGTGTATGTGATACATATAAGTACATTTTGAGCTAGAAGAACTTTATCTATTTGATGGTTTCAAAACCAGCCAGATTCAAGCAGTACAACCAAAGTTTTTTTCTGCAACTTTTTACTTATAAAATACTAAAAATCTTTGTCCTTGACCTATTGCATAGTTGTATTTATAATCAATGAACTGTAAATATTTTAAATACAATTAATAGGTAAATTTCAGGGCTATTTTATCATTAAATTCAGATAATAAAAATTTACATAAGCATTGTTGTTGTATATCAATGTTTGATATTGAAATTTTTTTAATAATATTATACTAATTTTAGCATTATCTTTACAATCTGTACTATAATATTATAAAGAGAAAACATTTATCGACGTCCCGTTATCCCTAGGAATATACCGGTAATAGAAAAATACAAATTGTTTAGGAAAAATATAAAAGTATCTTCACGCCCATATCCCCGAAGGGGTAGGCAGAGGTACAACAAGTGCACCCACGATTAGCCGAAGATACTTGGTCCCACAATGTGATAGGTGGCAAGCCTATCGCCAACCGGGCACTTTCCAGTCCCGGGCAACTTTGTGTTTCTCAGAAAACTGAAAAAACACTTTTTTTTATGTGCCCGACCTGGGAATCGAACCCGGGACCTCATGTGGTCAACGCCAACGCTGGACCACTAGACCACAGAGGAGAGAGAGAGGAAAAATATTAAAAATATAATTTTATATTTTTAATATTTTTCCTATACGGAACTGAAATAGTTTCTGAGTATTTTGTATCTCAAATGAAAGCTAATTTTTTGAGGTATCTTCATATCGAGGAAAAATATACTTGCTTACAAAAGTATCAAACTTTATAACAAAAGATTTTTTTCGTAATAGATTAAAATCATATGATTCGTTTGCATAGAGTTAAAGAGTATTTCCATATCTTTGTAAATATCCATAGAAACATGTGGAAATAATTCACAATGTGAATCACGACCTCTAAGTGCTAAGAAAACATAACACGAAAAACCCAGTAATAATAGCTTATTACCAGAATATCCGCGGGGGCGTCAATTTTTATTTTTGTGTATTTACAACGAATACACAAACAGAAACTACTGGACTACCATCAGAAAGCTATTACTCTACATAATCCAGAAGTGTCATAGATTGCTTTTTTACCCGACTTACCATTGGAAAGAAATGATTTTAGGTCACGCAAACTAAGTCATCAGTAACAGCTAGTATATAATAATCTAGTCTCATACTTTATGAATCTATTTATTTATAACATGCTCGTGAACCAAATGTTATGTAAGTGTGCGTGGGAGAACGTCCTACGGGGTAGAACTGCTCATAAGCACACAAACGTACAACCATTCTTCATTTTCGAAGCGTGTTTTATATACAAAACAGTTTTACCTCGCGAGCTGTTTGGTCTAGTTCGCCTGTACGAGTTCATTGTTCAGGTAGTGCTGAGAATTCCGAATAGTATTAAACGCCGGCGCTCCGTGAGTACTTTTTTGCCTCTATCTTTGGCCTTCAATAAACGTAAGGCGTTTTTGTGTTAAAGCCATTGCCTACTTACGACTTTTTGACTATTTACTTTAAGATTTGTTGTTGGCGTTGGGACGTGAGTGAGTCACGAAGTTAGTTGCGTGAAAAGTCGACTCTACATGTCGATAAAATACAAAGATTTTTAATCCATTGTTTTCATTGAAGGTTTAAACTATTAGAATTTATTATTTACTTAAAAAACCAAGATTGAACTATATTATAACAGAGGAGGAAATTTTGAATTAACACTGCTTTTAAGTCAGTTGTAAGAGAGATAAGCATCTTTCTTACTAAGATCGCTATGAACTATATCTGTGATGGGAATGATAATAATGATAAATTTTGCATTGTAAACAAAATATTAGTAGTTTACCGATTTAATATATATGAATTTATGTTTAAAGAATTGAAATTTGCTCACCTAGTGTCGTATGAAATTTCAATGTATTTTTTTTATCATAAGATAGCAAACAAGCAGGTAGCTCTTCTGATGAAAAGAGACATCTAGCGCCTAAAACACAAAATATATTAATAGCGTGTTGCTATACGTGTATTAGGGCCTCAGTGCTACATGTATAAGTTTACCAGCTACCTTACCCTCCAAACCGCAACATGACTGTACCGAGTACTGATGCCATTGTGGCAGGAATAGGTAGGGCGGTGGTACTAGACCCGGGCGAGTCAATACAGAAGTCTATCGCCTGATAGCCGCGATGATAGTGACTCCTATAACTAATCGTTTATCTCTTACGAACTGACTGGCAAAACGGCATGTGGTATATTCTTCAAAGGAGCCCGAACCAATACGGGGAATACGATTCACACCAAAATAAATAATACTTGCTTTTCTTTGTCCTTAATTTTCACTTCAGTAAACAAATAAAATCCTGAATTATTTAAGAAAAAATATAGATGTATGGATTTGCACAAACTATACAGTTTCATAAGAACATTAAAATTTAAAAAAACTAAATAAATAGTAATTTTAAAGCTACATTATCGAGGAGTGTCTAGGATACTTTTTTAACTGACTGAGTTAAGTGTTTTAAATGATTTTTGATCACGTGAACGATGTCACGAGTAATCGCTAGTAAATAAATAAATTAACGCCGCAATACCATTTGTCGATACACCTGGCACAACTCTATCGACGGCAAGCGCAGCAGTCGGCCAGCTCCCTGCGCACATCCGCTTGCGCGCTCGGTCCCGCGCCCGTACGAACCTTACTACGAATCCGACGTTTTTTAGCCCAAACGTAACCAACTTTAAGTTTGTTTTGTGTGTTATTAAAATATGTGGAAGTGGCTAGTGACCGTTACAGTTATTATTGTTTTCGTCACAGTTATCATGGTTTAATATTGAAAGTTAACCAAATGTAGAGGAGACCTGGATTAGGCGATATCCGTGGGGCTAATCAAAAGTAAGTTTTTGTATTAGTTTCTTAATAACGTGATTTAATCCTATGTAAGAATGTATTTATAATACAAAATTATG
The DNA here is from genome assembly GCA_036924255.1 of Apodemia mormo. Lineage (NCBI taxonomy): Eukaryota > Metazoa > Arthropoda > Insecta > Lepidoptera > Riodinidae > Apodemia > Apodemia mormo. The sequence goes on along the minus strand of JAUPFN010000009.1, from coordinate 19,497,636 downwards.
GACTTTATTTATAATAAATAAATAATAAATGAATAACTTTGTGTCATAAATTATTATAAACTTATTACATTTGATACCATAAGCTTATTAGTCACAAAGAAACCCTTACAGTAAGTGTGTTAATTGAATTATTAGCGATTAGATGTAGGCTTGATACTACTAGTACAATAATCCACAAAACTGAAGTGAATACAATAAATATAAAAATTAGCTTAATATAAAAATGTGCATGGTTATGTTCGTAGTCTTGTGATTTGAGTGTAAGAATATAATGAAAGAAACCCAATATGCTAAGTATTTTTAATACATACTATTTTTACCCGACTGCGTTAGGAGGTTTGTGTTTTTTTAGTGTATGTATGTATATTTCTTTGGTACGTGCCCTATCCTAAACAGCTTAATGGATTTAAGCTATAGTGATATAGGATGATATATTTTTTCCCGACTGCGCTAGAAGGACAGTTATGTTTTTGGATCGGGTCACAGTCGGGTTTTTTAGTATTATAATAATTACTTATTTAATAATATTTTTTTATATTTTTACTGAAATATAGGTTAGTTAGACCGAAAACTTTTTTAAACAATCTTATTTGTTTATTTAGTTTTGATGAATATGCATCAATTTATTATTTCTAAATTTTTAAACGTGATGACGTCGTAAAGTAATCTGAAAAGACTAGTCTCTGCCTGGTACAGAAAAAGTGATAAATTACATGTCATTTAAAATTAATTTATTTAATTTTTATGTGCCGAGCAAAGAAAATAAACTATTCAACCTTCTTCGTGACGTCATAATTTAAAAAATTTAAAAATATGTACAAGTACAAAGATCAAAATTTATTACTTTGAAACTTTTATGTGATGATGTCATGAAATAGACTAAAAAGCTTAGTCTCTGTCAGTTAAAGAAACAAGCTACATTTCATCAAAACTTAACTTTTTTTTTCATGTCGAGCAAAACAGACTGATTTTACTTAAAAGTTAAAAAAAAAACAAATTTTCCCTAGTGTTCGGGCTCCTTTGAAGAATAACCAACTGCCGTTCTGCCAGACAGGTCGTAAAATGCGTCTGATTTGGCTATACGTGTCACTACCATCGTGACTACTAGGTGGTAGAATTCCGTCTCGCCCGGGCTTGTCATTGTCGTGTTCCGGTTTGGAGGGTAAGGTAGCTAATAAACTGGTGCACGTGACATTGCTATCCCGTCACAAGATTATTAATATCTTTGGTGTCTATAAGCGGTGATTTCTCTTTCCATCAGGAGAGCCATTTGCTTGTTTGCTATCTCACGATAAAAAGTAGTGAATTTAGACCGTTGGTCTGTAAGTCGTAACTGTGTGACGGTTTTTTTTAGGCGAGCTGTATGATCAGCTAAAAGTTTAATTTTGGTGGGATTATAAACTCGCCCTCGAACTTTAGCTTAGGGCAGTATGATGATGAGACTTCATAAATAAAATTTGCTGCATGTTTAGCAAATCAATTCTAACAGGTTGTTTAAAATAGTTTTGTCTAGACCAAGTATAAAAAAGAGCAGATGCCAAAAATTCTTTATATAGAGAATTCGGTAAAATTTTAAAATATGTGTTACTTTATTTGGGGTTTTAAAAGTATGTGAAGCTTTTGAAGATCTCTGAGATTGAATATTTTAGGTGTTTTACATGTAAATAGGTTGACTCGTAGTAGAATATAAGCTTAATAAGTATCACTGCACCAGTTCCTGTGGAGACAAATTGAATCGATCTTTAATAGACTCTAGTTCACCAGGATTCACTAGTTCGTCGACCAGCGAATTTTCAGTCATTGCCACATTTGCCGATTACGCTTTTATCGTTATTATAAGGTATTACAACAAAAATAAATTCCACGCTATCGAAGTCGCATAGGTACATATAGTTTAATAGATGTAGATAGTATCGCTTTGTTCTTTGTAAATTTATACAAAGATCTAATCCTCTTCCGAAAAATAACAAAACAATAACAAAGCGAAATATATGAAGTATGGGCGGTAAAAAATACAATCTGTTGTTATTAAAACAGTTTTTTTAAAGATGTTTAAAGAATATAATGAGAATTTATTTACGGTTTTTTTAAGATTTTTAAAAACTTATTAAGATTTTAATAGAGCTGTTGTTTTCAAAAGGTTTTTAAGTTGTTGTGAAACAAAACCACTCCTTTTAAACTTCACAATATTGGTTTCTTTGCCAGTCTGTGCTCGTCTGTGACTTTTTAAAAAAAATAATACATACCTTTCTGCCTGTGAGTTCGTTAAATACTAATTATTGGCAAAATATGTCGCTACTATCGTGTCGTGCGGATGGTCGAAGCTTTGAGCATTAAACCAACTTTAATACTCAAAGGGTTGAAGTCTACAAATTTTGCAATAGCTGAAAAGACATTGGTCAACGAACTGTTGAATCCTAAAGAACTAAAGAGCCTATTGAGTATCAATTTAATTTGTCTACATTGCAAGAGGACTGATATATTTATTTATTACTAGCTGCAGCGTGCAGCCCGCTACATTATAAAAGTTTTTGGTAAATCCCAGACTGTTAAGTGAGGTCTCGCCATCGCACACGGCCTACTGGCCGTTGGCGAGGGCCTTTAAAAACGAACCAGTAGTAGAGATGCCTCCACTCATTCGACCTAATCAAACGCCCGCTTTTGATGATGCAGACAAAGCCGAATGCCTGGCCGACAGTATCCAAACACAATGTTCCCCATCAAACCAGCCTACGGACCTAGACCACGTCCATCTTGTGGATAGCGAAGTAGAGCGCAGGGCGGCGCTACCACCGGAGGGTGACCCGCTTCTACCCACCGATCCCGAAGAAGTAGGCGACATAATAAAAGGTCTACACAATAAAAAGGCCCCGGGGCCCGATAAAATCACTAATAAGGTAGTTAAATACCTCCCCCCCTCCCTAATATGCCTACTAGTGTGCATCTTCAATGCACTACTAGCCGGCTGCGCGTTTCCAGACGAGTGGAAAGAAGCCACCGTCATAGGAATTCACAAACCGGGTAAACCCCGCAATAAAGTCAGTAGTTACCGCCCCATTAGCCTAATAAATACGTTAGGCAAAATCTATGAAAAAATCATTCTCGCTCGCCTTAAGGCATTTGTTCACGAGAAAGGCCTCTTAATAAATGAGCAGTTCGGGTTCCGAGCGGCTCACTCTTGCACTCATCAAGTGCACCGTCTCACCGAATATATCCTAACCGGGTTAAACGCAGCCCCGGGGCTGCAAATTCCCACAGGCGCCCTATTCTTCGACGTCGCAAAGGCGTTCGACAAAGTCTGGCACAATGGCTTAATATACAAGCTATACCAAATGGGCGTGCCCGACAAACTCGTACTCATCATACGAGAGTACCTCACCAACCGCCGATTCAAATTCCGCGTGGAAGGAGCCTTCTCCACCCACAGATCGATTACAGCAGGTGTCCCGCAGGGCTCCATACTGTCACCCGTATTATTCTCCCTCTACACGTGCGACGTACCACGCGAGCCGCACGTCGAGCTCGCGTTGTTCGCCGACGACACCGCCCTCTATACGTCCAACTTTTCCGAAGTAACAATCACCAAGCGGCTGCAGGCTGCGGCCAACGCCCTCGGTGATTGGTTCAGAAAATGGCGTATCGAAATAAATCCCTCAAAAAGTGCAGCCGTGTACTTTCGCCGCGGTAAACACCCGCGACAACAAAGGCGCGGTCTGCGTAAACTAGGCAACATTACCCTGTTCGGAAACGTCATCCCGTGGGAAAAGAAAGTCAAGTACCTCGGGGTAACGTTGGACAGCAAAATGTCATTCAAACCGCTCATACAAAGAATGAAAGTTAAGGCTAAGTTCGTTGTAGGTCGGTTATATCATCTTATCAATAAACGCAGTAAAATGTCACTTAGACACAACTGTGACACTTTACAAGTCGTGCGTACGCCCCATCCTTTCATACGCTTGCGTAGCGTTTGCCCATCTCCCCCGTACGGACTTGCATCCGTTGCAAGTGGTACAAAATAAATTCCTGCGTATTGCCACGGGAGCACCGTGGTATATGCGCAACGTAGACCTCCATAACGATCTTGAATTGCCGAGCTTAGCAAAGCATTTCAAAGACATATCCGAAAGATACTTCGATCGTGCCATCTCGCATCCGAACCCACTGGTGTTAGCCGCGGCTGACTACATCCCAGACCCTAATCCCGATCCCAAACTACGTAGGCCCCGCCACGTTCTTACCGATCCCGATGACCCGATAACTCTGGCCAACGGTTTACACGATAACACTACACACCTACATTCGCGACACCGTCGCCGCCGGCGGCGACGAGGACCCCTGTTTCGCCCTTCGGCGAACCGAGCCCAAGGGCAAGGTTCGGCGGACGGACAAAACAATGCCACTAGCCCTCTCATCGCAAATCACGACCCCACCCTAAGCCGAGGTTTGGTCTCACAGGAGACACCCTTAGGGCGGAGGGCGTACAGCCCTACACCTTTAAATTCTGGCTGAGCACTCTGCTCGCCCCCGCGACCGGTGAAGCTGTAAATTGAGACATTCCGAAAAAAAAAAAGGTAAATCCCGCGGGATCACCTATTTATTCTGAGACAAAAAGTAGCCTATGTGCTATTCCATATATTCCAGTTTACTATCTACCTGTGTGCCAAAATTTCACCCAGATCCATTTAGTAGTTTTAGCGTGATTGAGTAACAAACATCCATCCATCCATCCATCCAAGCATACAAACTCGTATTTATAATATTAATAAAGATTATTGTGATAGTGTATTGTGATGCCTAGAGATGTTGTTTTGTCATTTTATAAGTAGATTAGTAAGCTGCATGCGAGCACATAAGAGTGAAACTAAGAAAAAAACAAAAAATATATAAACAATAGATTAAAAAATGCAGTTAAAAGTTGCTGCATCAAAATTAAAAGTTGCTGCATTATTAGAAGCAACAGAGTATGCGGTATTAATTAAAAAAATATATTAATATAGACTATTATCCCTATGCCTATACTTATCTCTGAGTCAAGCCCTATCTACACGTGAAAAACATATTAAAATCTTTTACTTCAGGGATGTGCTCGAACAAGCAAGCCCCCAAACACACACACACACACACACACACAAACACAACATACACATTTTCTAACTAGCTCTGGCTAGTTATAATTCATTAACATATTTTGTATGGCCGCGTTCCACTCTAGTAGTATTCTAAAGTTAAAAAATTTGATTTTCAAAAGCGATTTTCGATTAAGAGATATTTTGACTTTGACTTTAAGTAAAAATATTTGTTACGAAATTTATCAAAAAACCTGAATGTACAGACAGTCAATACGGATTTATGTAGTAGTATAGATGTAGAAATCGTTTAATTTATCCACTAAAATTTATGGTGTGACAGTTTCCAAAAACACACACCTACGCAATGAAATCCTTTCTAAAGTAACCAACTTTACCTCCTCCTTTAAATGCATAAAAGGATTGGTGTTCTCGTTCTAAACCGCTTTAAGAAAAGACAGGGAATAAAAATATTTTAGATCATTGAAGAAACGTCGCGTCTTTTCGCGTGGTTGTTGCCCCGTTTAGTTCGGGCCCCTTTTTTGGAAGATTATCTATCTTCTCACCAGGCAGCTCCTAAAAGTACGTAAATTAACAACTCAATGAAGGAAACGAGTTTACAAATTTGCGCGAACTTTTAACGTGTACTCTTTCAATGTCACTGAAAGGGAAGTAATACTCCGGCTCTCGCTGAGTGAAGTGGTGTTCGTGTCTCCTGAAGATGATTCGGTTGCGAAGTGAAACTTATGTTGAGTGCGTATACTGTGTGCTTTTGTGCTGTCATGGTGGAAAGTGTGGTGGACGAGGATGGATACTACCTACCTACGGTGAGCTTATTCCATTTCTTACACCGTTTTTTTATTTTTCCCTTTCAGTGGCATCGCAAGGATACAAATGTAAAAGTTCGCAGAAATTTGCAAATTAATTTGCTTTTTAACTATCAGAACATGCAAACAAGTCGCTATTATAAATTATTATTAAGACTACTGCTAGTTGGTAGAGTTTTGCAGCGTCTCGCCCGGGTAAAGATTTTGAATTATTTAAAATATAAATGATAATGCAAGACAAGTAATTAGTGGAACCGCTCGGGAGAAAATAGTGAGCTACAATCATATATTAGTAAAATGTCATTGGTGAGCTCGCAGTAAAATTGAGTTTTGAAATAACCGCCCGGGTTTGGTACCACCATTCTACTTCTTCCTACTGTAATATAGTGTCAGTACTTACAAAATTCCTGTTTTTCGGTTAGCAGGAAAAATAGGCAAATAAACTTATGCACAGTATATCTCCACTACGCAAATGATAACATATCATTAACATCTTTGATGTCTATAGGTGTTATCTCCTTTTATCGTAGGAGCTATGTATTTGCAGCAATCTATGATATAAGTAATTTCATGATACAAGAATTTGCTAAATAATATGAGACAAGGGAATTATTGAGGCTATAAGCAGATGATAAGATTCGCTTTCCATCTTTGTCACAAAGATAGCAACGCATCATTAACGTCTTTTCTTTCTATAGGCGATGTTGTCTTACCACCAGTTGCTTATTTGCTATTCTTTGATATAAAAATTATATGGCTGTCCTGGTGAAAAAAGGGGTCGCGTACCAACCCACCCTATAAAATATAGAAAAATATACGAGAGTTTTTTCGAAAGGAATAAGTAACTTGATGGATACTGTTTCGAGTGAGAAGATACCGAATTTTGTATTTAAGAATTTTATTATACGCTTCATCAACCTGTGTAGGTATTAACAAGTCAAAGAGAATTCGTATAGAACTGATATACCTGAGACTTTGAAGAATAGGCCAACTGCCGTTCTGCCAGGTCATAATAGGCGACCGATTAGGTCGTCGTCTTAGGTCGTATTCGAGTCACTAGCATCGTGGCTACGAGGTGGTAGAGTTCTGCATGGTCTCACCCGGGTCTGGTACCACCGCTTTAACTATTCCTGTCGCAATAGCGTCAGTGTTTGTCACTGTCGTGTTCCGGTTTGGAGGGTAATGTAGCCGGTAAACTTATGCATGTGGCATTAGTCCTTCTTCTTCTTCTTGTCGCGACGAGATAGCAACGCACCATTAACACCTTTGGTGTCTATAGGCGATGGGTGACTCTTTCCAGGAGGAGACCCATCTGCTTGTTTGCCATCTTATGACATAAAAAATTAGCCCCGTATTGGTCCGGGCTCAAATGAAGAATAGCCTATCTGGTTCTGCCACGCAGTTCGTAAGAAGCGAACCGTTGGCTAAGTGAGTCATTACCATCGTGGCTAGTAGGTGATATAGTTTTACACTGTCTCTTCCGGGTCTGGTACCACCGCCTTACCTATTCCTACCGCAATAGCGTCAGTGCTTGTCATTGCTATGTTTCGGTTCGGGTAAAGTAGCCGGTAAAATTTGCAAGTGTTTTTAACACCTCGCCACACGGATAGCAATGTACTATTAACACCTTTGGTGTCTATAGGCGGTGGTTGTCTCTTTCTATCAGGAGAGCCATGTGATGGTTTGCTAAATAATATTAAAAAAATACACAATAGGCTGGAGGTAGCTAGTATTTTTCAGAAGTTATATGTCTTAGTAACAAGAACGTATAACCCAGCGATATAAAATTCAATCGCACCGCACCTCTACCATAACATATAAAATCAATTCGATACAGATTTTAAAACATGACGTAGGGCTAAGCCAGCAAGCATCTCGGACGCAGATTAATAGCAGACTTCGTGCGAGCTCGGATGACCTAATAAATATCCCATTGAATGGCAACTTTAAAAAGAACCATCAATTGGCGATTAAAAGTCATCTTGAATGCTTTTTGCGTGATGCTTTTTATGTGGTTACTAGAGACTGTACATAGTTTTTAGGATTCCGTAGTCAACAAGGTACCTTTATAGTTTCACTATAGCAGTCTGTCTGTCTATGTTTGTAGGGTAGTTCATTGAGTCATTGACCCTGTGATTGTTAAGGCACCCTTTGAAGAATAAAACACTTATCATTCTTACAGACAGCTCATAAAAGGCGAACGATAGTCCAAACGTGTAACTACTAGGTGGTGGCGATCTGCAACGTTCGCCAGCGTTTGTTACAACCGCGTTACCTTTTTGTGTCGCAATAGCGTCAAAGCTTGTCATGCAAATTTATGCGACTGGCATTACCAGTCAAAACCCACATCCAGCTTATACACGCTACATTAACATCTTCGGTGTCTTTTAGCGATGGTAGTCTTTTTCCAACAGGAAACCCATTAGCTTATTTGCTATACTAAAATATAAAAAAATATTACAATAGAAAATTGTAATTTTGTATATGCGTGTGTGTAACCTCGCCAGCATTGTGATAAAACACTTGAATAGGTACCACCTCCTCTGCATATAAAGTGGCGATGCCTTTTTGTCGTATATCCCATGGTACAGCTTTTCAGTAGATTGGTTGTTAAAATATTGCGATTTTTTAAAAAAATATTTTTGGTTCAAGAATCTATTTGCAAAATATTTAGTTTATTAAATATGTTTTTGGCAGCTAAGCGTTTTTCGTTTTGAGAAATATTTACTATTGTAACGTAATAAGGAAATTAATAGAAAAATAGTCACAACTAAGTAGGTTTTACTGGCAAACGAGTAATAGTTGTTTAACTTAAATTTTACTTGGAAAAGGAAAAAGAAAATTGTCGTCAAAAAACCACTTATCTAAATTACTTACAAAAAGTTATTTGTGTAATTGTTACGGAAACTGCGGAACCATTGCACGTGTTCCGACCACGCATTTATTTTTTGTTATTTTATAACGAAATACGTGTTCAGCTTAGAAACAGATTGCTCAACATTTCTTTTATTTGTAAGAATTAATTTAATTACAAAATATATTTGGAGGATGCAACATTGAATATATTTATAATATGGATTGTATTATTGACATTAATGTTGCGTATTTGCTATTTATGTGGTCTGTTTTATTTGCCAATAATTTTGGGAGATACATATATGTATACATGTCTATTTATATGTATGTATGTATATTCTAAAATCCAATCCCTTATGGGAAAGTCGAAAAGTAGAAAAAGCCGAGTGTCATCTATTTCTGTTAAGGCAGACGTCCTATTCGCTATCGTTTATCACATTCATAGCTCTCTTGATAAAAACCCTGTGTTCTGGGGACTCTTGAAAGTGACTTCGAACAGGATCCCTTCAATTTGATCGTGGTACATCATAGTCTTTCCCGATACCTAAACTCGTAGATAATCATGCGTTTAAACATTTCACTATGTTAGTACTTTCATAATTTTACACTTATGAAGTTGATAACAAGCGTGATCCTATTCTCAGTTGGAACGCATAGTAGGTTACTGGTGGCTTGGTGTAAATTGTGGTGAGTTGATGTGAATTGTTGTGTCTTTCTAATCTAGTTTTAACATTTTACTATTGTAAAAATGAGTAAAACGATCAAAATTGCAGTGTGGGAGAAGTTGTTTCGTATAATTTCCAAACACAAATAAATGCAACAAGAGGAAGATGACAAATTCAACCAAAACAAGATCGTTTGCGTTTGATGTTACATTTCACAGGTTAGTAATGAAATTAAATTTATTGCTTACAATATGGTTACATCAGTAAGATGTAGTTTTCAAAAGTATGTAGTATCACGCATTATACCGAACGGCATGCAATATTTACAAATTATATTCAGCTTACAATACATAGATTCCGAAAATTAAAATTACAAAATACTTGTTTTCGTTTATGGGATGGTTTATTAGCGCTGCACGTTGGTTTTTTCCTAAATCAATTAAATCCATATAATAGGTATGTAATACTAATACATATAAATTTATTTTCTACACAAATTTTTGTCTTGTTTTAATTAAAAGTTTTGATTTACATTTACATATTCCTATAAATTTAGCTACATTTATTTTTTATGACTTTCCGAGCAAAGAATTTTTTGTCATTTTTTACATTTCTAATTAAATATTTGTATTTGAATCAAGCTAAGATAATAGATATGATCTATTATACCTAATGTTTTACTAACATTATATTATACATAGAGTCGTTCGTTTCTTTTGCCTATTTAGGAATTAAAACTTGATAAAATGACGTTTGACGAGTCCAAAACCTATTTAGCAGTGTTTTTACAGGAAATAAAATTTAAATTTCAAATTCATAAATTAAAAAATCACGTTGATAATATGAACACGTTTAACAACTTTAACTTATCAAGTGACTGGCAAAAATAAAAGACTACAGTTTTTTCCAAAAAGTAATTAAATTATACTTATTGAAACGCCTCCCCTATATTTCCCTGATTTCGTCTGAATCCGTATGATTCTCCTGGTGGAAAGATATAACCATGGTCTATAGACACCAAAGATGTTAACAGTGCGTCAGCAATGCACGATTAACCAATCTTCATACCGTTCACCTGGTTTTGTGCGATCATCTTCATTTATTTGTTTTTAGGCAGATGCAGGTTGTCCTTATGGAAAAAAACCATCGCCTATAGACACCAAAGATGTTAATATGGCATCCATTCTCACCAAACGGATAGCACCGTCTGGTGAGAATGGATGTCATATGCATAAGTTTACCAGTCGCCGTACCCACCACACAGGAACACGATAATTACAAGTACCTACTAACGCTATTGCGGCAGAATTGGTAAGGCGGTGGTGCTAAACCTGATCGAGACTTTGCAGAACTCTAAATTATTAACTAGGTGGTATAGTTAGTAGCCATCATGTTAGTGATAGGTTTATTATATGTTAGTAGGATTATAGCCTTCTCTCGCCTTTTTCGAGATGCCTAGCAGGCAGGCAGACAGTGAATTTATTTTGCAAGAGGGGAACCGGCCGACGCGATATGCTTGTTTGCTAACCTACAAAATAAAAGCAATGTCTGCTTTACGTCAGTAGCCATAGAGGTTACATCGTGACCTCCAGTACGCCTGTGAGATGCATCACTGGACGCTTCACAAAGTAGTGCACAATAGAACGGCTTTTATAACAAAAGCTTGTCCTCGTCGTGCTAGTGGCTGGGTGACCCTGCTGTGCTGTCATGAAAACGAGTTAGCCCTGAGGTTATATTTAAATTTATCACCCCTAAAATTCTGTAAACCAACATTTTATTATCATGGCACAAGGCACAAGCAAATTCTTTTTCTTATGGAAATAGATAATAAGCTGCCTGTAAACACCGAATGCAGTAAAAATGCAACAGCTGACGTTTAATCTTCTCTGAAACTTTAGATCAGATCTTCACCAAATTTATATAGGACTCAAATGTTTTCCCCCGTGTTGGTCCGGGTCCTCTTTGAAGTATACACCATCTGCTGTTCTGCCAAGCAGTTCTTAAGAGGCGAACGATCATATATGCGAGTCACTATCATCGTGGTTAATAGGTGGTAGAGTCCTGTATTGTCTCGCCCGGGTTTGTTACCGCTGCCTTACCTGTTCCGGCCGCAATAGCATCAATGCTTGTTGCTTTTGAGTTGCGGTTTGGTGGGTAAGGTAGCCGATAAACTTGTGCATATTGCATTTAGACCCTGCCACGAAGATAGAAATAAAGACACCAAAGATTTTAATGGCGCATAATGATGCATTAAAATCTTTGGTGTCTTTAGGCGATGGTTGTCCCTTTCCATCAGGAAAATCATCTGCTTGTTTGCTATCCTACTTGCCATTTTTTTATATCGTATGATAGACCGAGCTCTGAGGTAACAAACAAAAAATATAGTTGAATTAAGATATTTTTATAATAATTATTATTAAGAATCTCATTTTTGTAAAATAGGTTGAAAATGATAAATATATTACAGTCGGTGTTTGATAAAACTTATTTTTTATTCAATCGACTTTTTAAAAAGGATGTTCTCAATTCGGGTGTCTTTATGTTTTTTTATATGCTCCGACAATTGGATTTGAATAATTAATTTTTTGTTTACGAGAGTGTATTCCCGAATTGTCCCATATAAATTAGATTAGATTATTGCTTCGAAGTCGGTTGTTGCCGTTACTATGTTTATTTTATAGAATAAATAGTCAGTAAAATGTTATTGTTTCTGTGACCTTATAGACTTAAAATGCTTTAAAACGAAACCGGTTGACATTTAAATAAATGTGAATTGACAAACAGTACACGTAAATTTTATTCTTTCAAAATACCAAAGATATTAATGATGTGTTCCTTTTTCTGGGATGTAATGTATACATAAGTTTACTGACAATAATCGTTTTCAAATTGTAACAAAATAGTGCTAAGCACTGACTCTTTTGGTGTAGAAAAGTAATGCAGTGTTACCAGGAGCGTTGCAGAACTCTACTTAATGAGACTTGGCTGCACAATGCACATGTATATTATTTTGGTGGTTTGTTTTTGTTTTTATATCATCTATCTAAATAGCAGTAGTGGTCGCCTCTGTGGTGATTTTTCAGTTTTCTCACAAGAACAACGTTGCCCGGGATTGGAAAGTGCCCGGTTGGCGATAGGCTTGCCACCTATCGAATTGTGGGACTAAGTATCTTCGTCTAATCGTGGGTGCACTTGTTGTACCTCTGCAGGGCGTGAAGATACTTTTTTTACTTTTTTTATCTAAATAGCAAAAAGCGGATGGCTCTGCTGATGGAAAGAAAAACCATCGCCTACGGACACCAAAGATGTTAATGCTGCGCTGCTATCCGTGTGGCTGGATGGCATTGCCACACGCATAAGTCTACCGGCCACCTTACCCTCCAAACCGGAACACGATAATAACCAATATTGACGCTAAGGCGGTGGTAGCAAAAAACTCTACCACCTAAGTAGTAGTCACAATGGTAGAGACACGTAATAGCCAATCGGTCGCCAATAAATAAAATTTATAAAGACCGTGGATATACGCTAACATACGGGTACACGATTAGGCAAAAAATATGTATGTATTTTAATTGGTGTATAAAAGTTAATAAAAATTGCATTTAATACTGGCTGCTACTTGACTGGCTAGGACTATTTCGTCGGCCACTAATTAAAATTTAAATCTATTTTTAGGACGCCAAGATAATAATAACGGTATCAATGGTCGGTTTGCGTGAATTTCCTAAGGTAATGACGTTAAGCGTTACGCTTGGGTTCGTGTCGCAATCGCATTTCTTACAATCCCACTCAGACAAAACTATCGGATCCATCGAGTTGTTCGTTTATTACTCTTATGTACATTCGAGAAAGTCTTATCGATGATTATCGCTATTGGGAATTAGCTCACCGTCCTAATACGGCAAAAATAAATATACTGTGAAGATTTTTTATGTTTCGTGCACTTTTTATGGTTTTGTTTGTTGTTGTTTGTTATGTTTTGTTTTTAAGCTATTGCATAGCTTCTATCGCGGGCCTTGAGCGTGGAGACCGAATCCAGAAATTTCGTAACGAAAAAACCTAACTCACCCCACTCCGACCGGCACAGCGGTGATACTTTTTAGTTTTTCCATCTATCGATAAATACCAGAACTTTTAATGACTCTTTGAAATATCACGCTTCTCTCTTTAGTTCAGCAACTCGCCTTTAGATGGCATTGGTTGTATTGGAAAACTACCATAATCAGCTGTTTGTGAGAAAGTATATAGGTGTATAGGTATTTATCATCTACATACAACAGTGAATATCTGTACTCGTATAATTTGTGTACAAAGTGTTTTAAATAGGAATAAACAAAGTACATTTATTAAATATTAATGAAGAACCGACATGTATTGAAAGATAATAAAAATATTTTGAACAATATTAACATCTCATTTATTTAATAAAAGAAAAAAAATTGTTTTTTTATCGGTCACCACGCTTAAAGTGTACCTAACTTGAATTAATATTAAAGAAAAAAAAATACTGCATAAATAAAATAAATATATAATTGTAATTGCATAAGTTGATAAAAAATGCTATGCAATAGCTTTACCGCGGCAGTCTCCGAGTGCCACACGTCTTTTTTTACTGTCATCTTTGTATTAAACGATGGTGATTTGTAGCCCTGATGATGAATTAAAACAGGAAACCGGTAGGTGTTAATAAATAAAACGAATAAAACAATAAATACATGTGTCTAAAAATATACAGTGTCTAAGCGACGGTCTGTCTAAAATCAAAAACATAGCTTTGGATAAAACCGTTGGAAATTTGTGTGGGAAAATTTCGATTTTAAAAACAATAAAAGAAAAATGTCGAAACGCGAGACTCGACCCGAAAACGATTTTTTTACCTTAAGCCCGCACCGAGCCAATTTCGAAATAAATGCGTTCGGAAGATATCTTGCTATATCACTATCATATGCAATTCATAAGTAAGATACTAAAGGATTCACACCATAAAATATAAATTGTACAACTTAGAGACATGATAAGTTGTAGTTTCCTCGATAGAAAAAAAATTCTAAGTTATCTCTGAACAAAAAAGAAAACGCTTGGTATGGCGTGAATATTAACGGAAGGTCAATAGTTTTTAAATAATAGCAAAACAACATGTTTTCTATAATTATTTATACGTTTAATCGCCTCTGTGGTCTAGTGGTCCAGCGTTGCCGTTGACCACATGAGATCCCGGGTTCGATTCCCGGGTATTTAAAAAAAAGTGTTTTTTCAGTTTTCTGATAAACACAAAGTTGTCTGGGATTGGAAAGTGCTCGGTTTGGCGATAGGCTTGCCACCTATCACATTTGTGGGACCAAGTATCTTCGGCTAATCGTGGGTGCACTTGTACTTCGGCCTACCCCTTCGGATATACGGGCGTGAAGATACTTTTTTATACGTTTTATATTTTTAAAACGTGTACGAAATGTGCTGGTTGGCTGTCGCTTTGCTGTCACCATCCACCACCCGGTCTGACCCGGAGACATTGATGTTAAACCCGTAGCCCGGACATGCACCATGCAAACCCGTAGACTCCGGGCCAAATCTAGCCATATAGCGCTCTGTATATGTGTGTGTGAGAGGCACGTCGGCTGGTGTGCCTCTCACACACACATATACATTTTCTAAAAAAACAGTAAAATTCAAGGAAATACACAAGACAAGCAATGCGCCACATGCTGTGCGTGTATACAAACGACTGCACTGTTTCGAGCGTTCCACAGTCGCGAATGTACGCTTTATATTGCGTGTGAAAATAGGAAAAATACGCAAGTTTTCCATTTCCCACAAAAAAGGAATTGCCATCATAAATAGAACTTAAAAACAGCATGTTTTCTTAATTTGTCGGTCGACCGTCCCTTACACACTGTATAAATAGGTAAACATTATAGGGTCAACATAGAATTACGGTTACCAGGGCTTAAAATAGAAAAACCGACCGGCCAGAATAACAATTCGGGCATCTTATCCGAGTCTCCCGCTTTTTTAATATCTTGACACCTATCCTAGTCTGGACATGCTAAAAATTGGCGTAGGCATCGTTAAACGGTGTGTAAATCGAATCTTATTTGTAGGTATTCGGTCATATACACTCATATCGTACGGTTGCATGGTCAAGTAATTATTATAAAAACAAAAGATTAGACTGCGACCCGATCCGAAAAAACATAACCCGCCTTCTGCGCAGTCAGGAAAAATTATATAGCCTATTTAGCCCATACACCAGGAGAGCCCTCAGCTTGTTGGTTATCTTATGATGTTACACCTTTCAAACATAAATCCATTGCGCAGTTTAGGCTACCTTCTAGCGCAGTCGGGTAAAAAGTAACTTAAAAAATAAATGCTGGAAAATAGTTTGCACTGGCGTGGGCGTTTTGTATGTAAATACTAGATCCAACTAAAATGTAAAATAGGTTCAACGCACAGGCCAAACCCTTAAGGTTAGAAACTTGAAATTTCGCACACATATTTCTCTTATGATGTAGGCATCCACTAAGGAAGGATTTTTCAAAATTCAACCCCGAAGGGGGTGATATAGGGGATAAAAGTTTGTATGAAACTTTTTATTCCTTGGACATATTTGCATGAAATTTCGTATGAAATGAGTACAAAAAATAATGGATTACGTGTTTAGGCGTTTTTGAGTATCCCTAAGGGGGTAAATTAAGGCAAGTAACTTATAAAGAAAGATTAAATAAATTCTAAAGGAAATATGCGCGAGCGAAGCCGCGGGTACCAGCTAGTTAACAATAAAGTAAAATTACTATTAAGTACTTAATCGACATCATTTCTTTAACAATACTTGAAGACAGAACTAGAATAAAAGCTGGTGGCTTTTCGAATTGTGTATAAAATGATACTTTATGATCATGAACCTAGAAAAAACAAAGGAGCTTGGATGGCGCAAGTTTGTTGAGTTGGAACATGACGTTGACAAGAAAAACGTTTTATGGCGGAAATATTTGCGATACGCGTGCGAGTCTTCTCAATGATCTATCACCTTTTAGTCAAAATGAAAATGACATGCGAACTTTTGTGATCGTGCCTGACAGAGAGCCTATTTAAATGTAGCCAAATTGCTAGAAACGACTTCCGATTTCCTATATTATCTCTGGGAAATTGATCAGATTTTTCCAAATTTAAATAAGAACATGAAGGAAGTATATCCTCTGAAACAAAAAAAAATCAAAATAAATTATCGATTTCTGAGGTAAAATAAAAAAAAAAAAACATAAAAAATACAGCCGATTTTAGAACTTCTTCGTTTTGGGAATTCGGTAAAAAAACACTCATATTTGGTAAATGGATTTATTCTAAGGTTATTTAATTAAAAGCTAGTGCTCTTCAATAACAATAACCAATCCATCTTATTGCTAAACACAATCTAGTTAAGGTGTTGAACAAAGGACATATGTAGATAATAGTATATTTGTGTGACCTTACTGCCTCCTATCAGCCCACGTGCTTAGGCAACGAACCTTGGACTCGCGCCAACATCTATGCTCTTACTTTCATTGTCCGATTTTAGGTGCAATAATAATGTCACTGTTGAGTCATATGCCCTTTAACTTTAACTGTTATTTTTACTTAAATAATTACCGTCTCGTAGTTAATCATAAATAGACACGGATGTAACTAGTGCGACGACTAGACTAGATTAGCCAACGTTGTTTTAATTCCATGTTATGACATGGCAAGCCTATCGAAAAATTGGGCATATAGCTAATCTTAGGTCAGTATATTTTTTTTCAGAAAAAACCGGGAAAATTATATTTAAATCTATCAGCCCAACCCTATTTTGAAATTTGACCCCATGAATTCCGCTGTACCGCTAAACGATTAAGTGACATTTAATTTTGCTTTAACAACACAAAACTAGAACAGTTGTTTAAAAAAAAGTATATTGACGCAGAGGCAGAGGTACAAACTACAACCAGTGCACCCGTGATTAACCGAATATACTTAAGTCCTACAATGTGATAGGTGGCAAATCTGTCGTGAACTGGGTACTTATCCAATCCGGGTCAACATTTTTTTAATCAGAAAACTGAAAAAAAAATCATTTTTGAATTTGTCCGACCCGGGAATCGAAATCGGGACCTCATGTAGTCCTCAAATTTAAGAGGATTCAATATGGCAATGATAAGCATTGACTCGATTGCAGCAAGAATAGATCAGGCGGGGGTACCGTGTACCCGTGCGAGAACTGCAGAACTTTACAACCACGATGGTAATGACATATACAGCCAATCTTTCGCCTTTTACGCACTGCCTGGCAGAATGGCAGATGGTTTATTCTCTAAGGCGACCCGGACTAACACGGGGGAAAATATTGTTATTATTTAATTAATTTTTAAATAATTTTAATATTTACACAAATTTTGTTAATGGATTTAATATTATTTCATGCCATTAAATACTCAAATTAACTAAATTAAAAATTCTTCAACATTTTAAACACGAATGTATTAGTAATTTTTCCAACACTGTTTTGTGGAAGTGATAGTTATACAAGTATATTGTCAGAAAGGGCATGGAAGCGTTTGAGATGAGATTGCTATGGAAACAATCTCTGAATGGATTCGTAAGACTGATGAGAGAAAGGTTGCTCCTAAAAGGAGCGTCGGTGGAAAAATAAGAAAGAGATGGAAGCGTTTGAGATGAGATCGCTATGGAAATAATCTCTGAATGGATTCGTAAGAGTGAAGTGAGAGAAAGGTTGCTCCTAAAAGGAGCGTCGGTGTAAAAATAAGAAAGAGATGGAAGCGTTTGAGATGAGATCGCTATGGAAATAATCTCTGAATGGATTCGTAAGACTGAAGTGAGAGAAAGGTTGCTCCTATAAGGAGCGTCGGTGTAAAAATAAGAAAGAGATGGAAGCGTTTGAGATGAGATTGCTATGGAAACAATCTCTGAATGGATTCGTAAGACTGGTGAGAGAAAGGTTGCTCCTAAAAGGAGCGTCGGTGGAAAAATAAGAAAGAGATGGAAGCGTTTGAGATGAGATCGCTATGGAAATAATCTCTGAATGGATTCGTAAGAGTGAAGTGAGAGAAAGGTTGCTCCTAAAAGGAGCGTCGGTGTAAAAATAAGAAAGAGATGGAAGCGTTTGAGATGAGATCGCTATGGAAATAATCTCTGAATGGATTCGTAAGACTGAAGTGAGAGAAAGGTTGCTCCTATAAGGAGCGTCGGTGTAAAAATAAGAAAGAGATGGAAGCGTTTGAGATGAGATCGCTATGGAAACAATCTCTGAATAGATTCGTAAGACTGAAGTGAGAGAAAGGTTGCTCCTAAAAAGAGCGTCGGTGTAAAAATAAGAAAGAGAATGTTCCAGTGATTATGACAATCTAGAAAAAAAGGCAGATGAAAGGTTAACAAAACAGATATCGGTAAAATGTGAATGTGATGTTTAGAGTGTCTGAAAAATGGCTTCAAAAATTACAAATTGCTTTATGAGTTTATATGAGCAATGAGAGACCACTTTACAAGCCCCCTATTTAATCGATAGCTTGAATAATATTTATGTACGCAATTTTCTACTAATGATTATTAAGCAAAAAATAATTTTTCGAGACGTCAGTAAACTTTTCGTTAATATGCAATGTTGCTTAATAATATCTTCCATCTTACTTATTGCAAGTGTACGTTGTAGCCTATTATCAATTATAATGTCAATAGAAATTCGACCTCCAACTGTTCTCAATTAAAAACAACAATAATACGTTTTATTTAACGCTATATTTATATTCGCTTAACTATCAACTACGTTCTTAATCGTATTACCTATGCGTTAATTGCGGATAATAAGCATAGTAAACGTGTATGTAATGAATAAGTGCTTTGAGGCACTTTGATTAAAAGAATAAGGGCTTTCTGGCACTTTGATTAAATAATGCAAATATTGCTGTTATCCGGGCGCCTTTTAAAGAATAGACCAACTGCCATTCTGCCAGGCGGTTTGTAAAAGGCGAATGATCGATTTTACGTGTCACTACCACCGTGACTACTAGGTGGTAGGGTTCCGCAACGTCTCGCCCAGGTCTGTGGTATCACTGCCTTACCTCTTCCTGGCGCAATTGTGTCAATGTTTGTCATTGTCGTGTTCCGGTTTTGAAAAGGAGGTATATAGTCGGTACACTGGCATTTCAATATCGCTATTCAAATAGCAACGCACCATTAACATTATTGTTGTCTATAGCCGATGGTTTCTCTTTACTTCGGGAGAGCCATCTGTTTGTTAAACAAAATGCTTAGATAGCAACTAACGATATAAAAAATCACATGTAAAAGCGATCAGGACAAGCAGCAACATCTATACTAATATTATAATGCGAAAGCCTGTCTGTCTGCGTCAAGTTATGTACGGGAACAAGTTGCTTATATTAGATATAAATATTAAAATTTATCACAATTTTGCTAGCTGATAACGCTTGTACTGTTTCACAATAAGATAAATATATTTAATTTCCGACCGGTTTCGCTTACACAAGCATCCTCAGGGTATTTACAGTAATTATTTACTAATTTCGTCGTTAGTAAATAATTATTGTAAATACCCTGAGGATGCTTGAGTAAGCGAAACCGGTCGGAAATCAAATATAATTATCTTATTGTGAAACATTACAAGTGTTATCAGCTAGCAAATATTGTGTTAAAATGGAGTTTCACCAAGTGCCGACGATAAAAAGTGTATATATTAAAATTTATATCAATTATAATAATTAATAAGTATCGTATATATCTATTTACGCTCATACTTAAAGATTTCCTTTAATTTCTTATAAATCTCATCATCACAATAGGGTATTGATGTAAATGGGCCCAATCTTTAAGTATTTCAAATCAAAGAGTTTATAAGTAAATGAGTCCTGTGGTTTATCCCACAACAAAGAAACATTAAAAAAAGGGCTTGTTTGTGTTGTAAAGTCGGTTGAAAACACCATTATACAAGCTACTCTATTAAAAATAAGGATGATATTAAGAAGGATGTCGATTACAACATGTAACAAAATGTTTATTCATCTTCACGCTAGACCTCTAAAAACGAGATAAAAGAACTAAATCTCATATGTCAATACCAAAGTGTTATGTAAAAATTAGTAGTGTAAGAGCTCATGTAAAATGCTCGATAACACACGATTTAAAAAATACACAAAGGGGTATTAATGAAACGTATGGCAATGCAAGCAAAGTTAGAACAAAATATCGTGAATTCAGCTTTCTGTTAAAACAAAACATGAATGTTTTGTATCATTGTGTGAATTCCGAGATAGTCTTACATCGAGATAGGTTCGTGTAGCCAGTCGCTTTCGACTCACGATTGCCGGCCACCCATCCGTGCTGCTTTCTACCGATCACCTTTATTAACATTGTAATGGGTTACAGCGACTATGTTATGTAAATACAACTTGATCTTTAATCTCTGTTATTTCCTTTGAAGTATCATCTAGAGACTAAGTAATGAACTATTTCCTAATCAGTTATCAATATCAAACGACTAATTCTCATCAAAAGGTTGCCGTGAAATTCTCAGTATACTCAAATGATCTTTTTTAACAACTAATTCTCATCAAAAGGTTGCCGTGAAATTCTCAGTATACTCAAATGATCTTTTTTAACAACTAATTCTCATCAAAAGGTTGCCGTGAAATTCTCAGTATACTCAAATGATCTTTTTTAACAACTAATTCTCATCAAAAGGTTGCCGTGAAATTCACAGTATACTCAAATGATCTTTTTTAACAACTAATTCTCATCAAAAGGTTGCCGTGAAATTCACAGTATACTCAAATGATCTTTTTTAACAACTAATTCTCATCAAAAGGTTGCCGTGAAATTCACAGTAAACTCAAATGATCTTTTTTAACAACTAATTGTCATCAAAAGGTTGCCGTGAAATTCACAGTACACTCAAATTATCTTTTTTAACAACTAATTCTCATCAAAAGGTTGCCGTGAAATTCACAGTATACTCAAATGATCTTTTTTAACAACTAATTCTCATTAAAAGGTTGCCGTGAAATTCACAGTATACTCAAATGATCTTTTTTAACAATTAATTCTCATCAAAAGGTTGCCGTGAAATTCACAGTATACTCAAATGATCTTTTTTAACAACTAATTCTCATCAAAAGGTTGCCGTGAAATTCACAGTACACTCAAATGATCTTTTTTGAATTCGCCACTTAGGTGATTTATTAAAGTCTATTTTTCTGGTTAGTAAAAGCAAAGTCTGTTTTCCCGTGACGTGAATGTAAAGTTACCTTTTCCTATGATGTTAAAGCTAGTTTTATTTTTCGGTAATGTAAATGTAAAGTTACTTTTTCCTATGATGTTAGAGCTAGTGTTATTTTTCGGTGATGTAAATGTAAAATTCTGTTTTCGCGTGATGTAAAGAGAAAGTTCTATTTTCGCTGTGAGGTAAAACTTAAATTCAATTTTCCCGTGATTTAAAATTAAAAAAACTATATTTTCTGTGATGTAAAAGTAAAGTTCTCCTTTCCCACATTAAACTTGGCTTCATATTTAAAACGTGTTTTTGTCTTTTTTTGTTACATCATAGGTTAATAAAATGACTACACGCCAAGACATAAATAGTGCGTGTCGCAGAAGTGTAATCCCAAATTAATATCCTTCTATTTTGACCAGATTTAAAGGCAGCTCGCCTTAGGCCCCGGTTACACTTTGATTAGTGCGAACGCAAGTGTTTAATGCAGACTTAGTCTGTTCACTTTTACTACGCTGATTACTAATCACTCGCACTAAAGAACGCCTGCCTACACGTGTTTTTTGCTAAATACTAAGCACCTGCATTAAACACTCGCACTCGGATTAATCAAAGAGTAACCGAGGTCCTACGCATTGAAAGCGTCATTGTTGATCCTGTTTTTACTAGCAGTCTAGAGCTAGTTTACGAAGAGATGCTTGATCTCTGTATATGCTTCATCTTTTATACTATTAAGATTACTCTAAAAATTATTTTAATTTAAATACATCCAGTAGTATGTTGTAATAGTCATGACTTAGGGATTTCCAAGAGAATGATAAGCAATAAATAAGTCAATTTTACCAGAAGGGGTAGGCAGAGTACATTCATGATTCGTCGACGGTATTAAGTTCTATGTTTACAGCGTTGTTGTCTAGAGTTGATGGTTGTCTCTTTCCATCAAGAGAGCCCAGTGCTTATTTCCTATATTTTGATACAAAAATGTTCGCTTTACCGCAATTTGCCGGTTTGTAGTGGGGGAGTCGAGTAGTAACCTTCAATCTCAGCGTTTTACCGATTTGATACGACTATCGCTATTTCCTTGCGATGGCCAGGATTGACATCTTTACTTTCTTATCTCATATAATATGATGTTAAGACACCAGCACTAAACTCAAAACTTTTACTTTGATTTTTATTTTCGAAGATAACCTCAAAAAACTCAATAACATCTTTTTTGACCTGGGAATCTAATCCGGCACCCTACGAAAAGGTTTACCCCTTGACCACGAGACAGGACAAAACAGTCAAAACTTCTAAAAGCAGTCAAAATCATTTCGGGACTGACAGAGTCAAACTGAGAAAATATCCAATATTTGACTAACTACGTGTAGCGCCTATCCACAGATTATATATCGTCGATAAAGTACCATACCTCCTAAGTGTTGAGAATCTAATTTTACACCAGAAGAAAAAAAATGTTACAAATAAAGTTCTATTTATTTTGTTCAACTATTGATAGTAAAATAGTCTCCAATTCATTACCTTTTAATTAGTTGCTAAGGGATGTGGTTATGTTTACGTTGTATAGGGATTTAGTCACTTATGAGATATTGATTCTAGAACTTGAAAATCCACTTTAATGTTAGGAGTATAGTCGGTTGTCGCTGCAGTTAGGAGGTATTTCCATAAAATACATACGAATAAATGAATTCTGTCACATAGCTCAAGAAGCTTATTGGTAAAGAAAATTTAGATAGGAGTGAATACAATCTATGCGAATATGAGTTATATGTTTATTGTAATAAAAAAGTAATTTTGGACTAAATTGTCAGTTAGGAGGTATTGGTACTTCATCGACGAAATGTAAATATGATCTGTGCTCCTATATATACTCAATTATTTTTGATGTCATTAAGTTATACATAAATATACTTTTTCGTCATCAGCACTTCAAACTCCATCCCTACTATCTGTATTTCAATACTATATTATTTTATTAATATTAATTATAAATATCACATATATAAGAATAAGAAATTATTATTAATGGACATTTACCATACAAAAACAAAAAAGAAACAAATCAAAGCTTTTGCTAAAAAACTTACTTATATTTAAAAGAAAGAGCAAAAGGTGATAGTAATAGTGAATGGTAATTTGAGTCCATTAAAAGGGAATAACTCAGTATTTGTTGAGGCTTGGTGAACCTCAACACTGCTTTTCAGTATCCCCTATTTATATGACAGCAAACGAGCATGTGCAAAACATTATTATATATACATGTGCGTGTATATTCTTAATTAACAAAAAGTATACATGTGTGTGTACGTTCTTAATTTAAAAAAAAGTATGACAAATAGTAATAGTTAAAAAAATAAAAATTGGCTAGTTAAAAATAACATAGCATATATCGGACATTATATGTATAAATATATATGTGTATTGTGTATAGTTATAAATAATTCTGACATTTATATTAAACTTTGATTATTTTTTTTGCAAGTTTATTATAAAACATATATATTTTGATTTAAAAGTTGATAAACTTATTTGTAGGTCACGAATTGGGGATGGTATATTATTCCAACACTTGCTAGCATTATAGAAAGAAAGAAAGAAAGAAAATATTTATTTGCAAGAATATGGGTGTTACAAGTTGTTAAAAATAAATTAAGTTATAGCTAAAACTACCTCGAAATGCTGCAGTTCTATGTCTCGGTGTCCCTAGCAGGGACAGGACAAGACCATCAGTCTTGTGAAATATTCTTTATTCTCTTCTCTTACCCAGAATATCCTATTATATAGACATGGGGGCAGTTTATATTAGAGTACCAAATAACATTATCGTAAAATGTACATGCCTTCGATAGTCCATTTTAAGGATGAAAGTGTTATTGAAGAATGGGGTAACATATTATGCGCGTGGCGGCACAAAACAATAACGAGCACAGGCATTCTGTACCCTTTGAATAAGTTTCTTAGCATGCATTCAAAGAAGTGGTCCTATTACAGTGTCAACATAATTAAACTTAGACAGTATTAAAAGATCACAAAGCTTTAAACGAAGTTAACTACTAATAAATTCCCTAACACGATAAAGTACCTTAAACTGGTAAAAACAGTTGCGTACTATGTTTATGATGTGCTTTTCATAATGCAGATTTTCATCCATTAATAAACCTAAATTGCAAGTTTCGGTGACGCGTGAAATAGGAGAACCATTTATCAAGATTAAACGGTTCTTATCACCAATATCTCTGACTTGCTAGCTCTTATATATAAATTATATTAATCTAGTGGTCTGTCTGTCACGCTTTCGCAGCTAAACCTCTGAACCGTTGGAAAATAAATTTGGCTTGAAGATAGATGAAGGTCAGGTGACAAACATAGGCTATTTTTTTTAAATCCACCCCATAAGGACCATCAAGTAAGGGATGAACGTGTGTATGGAAAATTATATCGACGACAATGAGTTAATCTACACGCGGGCGGAGCTGCGCGGGTCTCTATATGATATGAACATGTTATATGTACTTAAAATGCACTTGAACTTTATCCCAATTTTCCCGCGGGATCTGGACCTATGGTTATATCGTGGGAAACAGTAAGTTTAATTCATAAAGTGGCACTTTAAAAAAACAGTATATGAATAAAATATCAATGACATAAACCATTCCACAGATAGACAGTAGACAGGACGAAGCTATAAGGGTACAATTTGCACCATTTGATTACGAAACCCTAAAAAGCAATTTCCACATCCCTCTTTGTAAGTTCGTCTCAGTGGCTTCGGTTTTTTGGTCATTTTACCAGTTTGACGATACTTCCTCTGGTTAATGCGACACGCTTTGGTAGTGGGTTAACGACCGCATTTATAGCTGGTGTTTTTTTACAAGTGTGCCAGTATTTCATGGTAGATACCCATTATTTCTTTTTTTAGATGATTTAATCATGCAGATGTCTTTGGTGTGGTATCTAGTTCAGTTATTTATCAAACTTTTGAAGGAATTGAAAAACACCTTTTTTAATTTATCTATAAACTAGCTGCATCCGCAGCCTTACGACTTACCTGTTTTACCGTGATAAAAAGTATCTTAAATGCTATCGACCTGGATACCTACCCATGTGCCAAATTGTATCCACATCAGGGCAACCGTTTTTGCGTGATTGAGTAACAAACATACAAGCTATTACCTTTATATGTAGGTACCTATATGGCAATTACTCTAATACGGTGTTTCCCATTTGCCGGGTCGCGACCCTGTACCGCATACCAAAATAAAATACTAGGTACCAAGATTCCCGCATTATTTTAAATATATTACCTACAATCGATCGACGATTGATAGATTTGTGGTTATCTTGTCGTCAAGAATATACAAAATTAACTCATTAAGCATACATCTATACAAACCTATATCTACATACATATATTCATGCCAGATCTCTTATGGGGTAGGCAGAGGGAACCGAGTGCTATACATCACGATTCTTGCAGCTTATCAAGCAACAACTTTTTAATGCCTTTTATCACAACTTACAAATGTGAACCTGGGTTTTTAACACTAATCTACCTTAAAAATAAATAAAAAAACCAATTTGAAGTGGAACCAAGCCTTAGAATAAAACTTTCGTAATTTTCCGCGAACTTGGATTCTTTAGTAAAAAATAAGCGGAAACTCCATACTTCGCACTAGCATTTAGTGCCTAAATAGGCGATATCAAAGTGTGTAGTGGGTAGGTAGTAATAAATTTTTTATTATTAATAAATGTGTATTATCCTAATGGTACCATCTTTGGTTTAAAAGTATTAAGTGGATCCTGAAAGGGTAGTGTGAAAATTACCGGGCGGTGACAGAATAACGTTTGGGAAACACTGCTCTAATACATATATTTTTTTAATTCTTTTATTTAAAAGTAATTTTCTTTTTCATAAATACTAATATTACGAAGTGGAAAGATTTGATTATTTGTATTTCTCATGGCTTCAATCATCACAACTGAACCAATTTAAATGGCCCCAACCCGGAATAAAATTCTAAAAGTGTATAATATTATATTTAATTCTAAAATTAAATATAATATACACTAAAACCTTATCTAAAATAGGGTTTTAATTACAAAAATATTTAAATTGGATCAATAGTTTTCGAAGAAATCGCGGACATGCATAGCTATGCATACCTACCTCCTTTTTCTGAATGGACTAACTCCTTTATAGGAAATCGGTTAAATAGCCACGCGTATAGCTGAAGATATCCTAAAAACAACAAACTGTCTGAATGACTAATACTCGTATGTCTTTATGGCTTAGGGTTTCATATGTATATTCGGACCAAATTACAGCTTTCTAGTGTTATTAATCCCAGCGGGGCTGCGGATGGACGGACATAGCGAAACTATAAGGGTTATATCTACGGTGTGTAAGGAAAACCCTGTCCGATCGTCAAAGGCATTATTTGGTAGCTTAATACAAACATATTTGTCTCGTTATTTTATGAATATTGATACATAAGTTTTCAAAATATTTGCTTAATTTAAGGGGAAGTTGCTCAATTTTAGTACTAAAATGAGACACTTTAAACTACGATATTTTTCTTATTTTAATAAATATAATTATTTTATTATTTTTTTTGATCATGACATTGACCTCCCTATATACCTCTTTCGGATCGGACAGGACACCCTGTATATATCCTAGTTACCTTTGAAGCAGATTCCGATCAATTGACTTCCTCCTTTTTGGAAAGTCGGTTGAATACACATAAAATGTTCTACCTATGTCCGTTACAAACTGAAACCGTCGATGAGCCTCAAACATTTTGTTTGAAAGGCAATGGTGCGAAGATGGTTTTATACCACCTTGCGGTACTTTTTAACCTGACTAAGCGAAAAGAAGCAATGTTTTTTGGTCACGCGAACGGAATCGTGGGCGACAGTTAGTGTAACATACATGTATTTTTGAAGTGAAACTTCTTTGTCCACGTATGGGACAAACTTTATAGCAGTGTTTATCACTTAAATCACACTTTTCTGTTACGCTCGACCGTCACGCGCCATGATGTTTATAGTAAATAACAAATTTGACGTCATAAAAAAGTTTTACTTCTTACACGTGTACACTATTACTCTTTTGTTTTTTGACCACCCGGTTGGTCGAGTGGTTAGTGACCCTTCTGACTACGCAATCGACGGGGCTCGGGTTCGATCCCCGACGGTGACAAGCATTTGTGTGATGAGCATAAATGTTTGTATTTCCGGGTATGGGTGTTTATTAAATATGTTCCCGTATTTATATATGTATTTCAATGTATTAATATCGTTGGTTAACACCCATAACACAACTTTTTATTTTGTATTATGATATAGCAAATAATAAATATTCACAGGACAAATTACAGTTACTGATCTATACCCAAAGTAGGCAAATTATTTGCTTGTGTTATGGGTGTAAGTCAACGATACTAATACATAGACATACATATTTAAATACTAGAATATATTTAATAAACACCCAAACCCGGAAATGCAAACATATATGCTCATCACATAAATGCTTGTCCTCGTCGGGGATTGAACCCGAGCCCCGTCGATTGCGTTGTCAGGGTCGTTAACCGCTTGACCGACGGGGCGGTCAAGCAAATAAGCAGCCTCCCCACTTCACTTAACAAAACTTCAGTCGAGTCGAAAGCCTTACGGCGCGTGTCGACGAGCGAGGTTTCTACCCGACACGACGCCGGCGCCGTAGCGCGGCCCGACGCCGGGCCAATGCCAGTTACGTGTATACACCAACGAATTCTGTAGATGAAACCGGCGCTAGCGCCGCACCGGTCCAACTCGAAGCCGTGCATGTGGCGTCGCGTGCCGTGTACAGACTATTATGATGCTTCATAGTCCAGTGTTGCCAACCCGAAGAAAGCAAAAAGCAGCAAATGGAACTTAAAGAAACAGCAGAAAACAGTAAAACAGTAATTTCAAAACATCAAATTCGCCGTCGACTTTACATTCATAGAATTGATAAATACTTAAATTTACTTTAAATTCGGCTTTATTAGTAAAGTTTCTGAAAATTGTAAAATAAATAAAGTCAAAATGAAAACATTACTTAATTAAAATTATTTATTCATATCATGGAAAAATTACTGATGAACATTGTCAATTTCGAGATCTTCGGCGTTTTCGGCCACTTTTTTTTTTGTTAAAATCGTACATACTTTTATTACATTCTTTTCATGTGCACCTCAGTTGCATGACATAATAACTAACGCAAACAAAAACTATCTTTATTGCTTTTGTTAAAAGTTTAACATGCTGGTTGTAAGTTTTTGACAAAGTACGAAATTTAGATATATCACCAAAAAGCAGTAGAAATATGAACTTAAACAGAAAACAGGGATGTTATGGTGAAAACAGTAAATTTACTGTTAAAACAGTAGGGTTGGCAACACTGCTTCATAAACATCGAGTAAGTAACTAAATTAGGTTACATACTCGATGTTCATACATAACTGGCACCGTCACGACGCAGAGCCGGCACCGTGTCCTGTAAAAACCGTCTCACGTACTATGCATTCCAAATAAGAATAGGACTGTCAGGGTGACATATTGCTCCGCATTTTGCAAAAACTTCGTAAGTGATGAGTAAGGTGTGCAAAAAAATTCTAACAAAGAAATACTTTAAAAAAAATTTCATTCTCATTGGTATATTTTTTATTTAGATTCCCATCAGATTATTTAACCATGTATTAAAATAAGGTGTGAAATAACTAACACGACTTTTATATATACGTATATTTAGATGAACGGCTAGACCGATATATTTTACTATTTTTTATTGATGAATATTATATTATTATATTACAAAGACAGCCTAAACGCACAAAAATCGCAACAAAATTGGCCCCGTTGTTTTTGACTTGTAAGTGGTGTAAATGACACAATATCTATATGTAATATATAGATGAACAGCTAGACTGATGCTTATACTATTTTTTTATTGATGAAAATAATATTATTAAAACGTTATTTATTTTTCAATAAATCAGCATTATTTTTTGAACATTTTTTTTTTGCCGACATTTCTAATTTCACACTTGTGGTATGAAGTTGATAACAAGCGCGATCCTATTCTTAGTTGAAACGCATAGTATCCTTATTGCTCTTATAAACATAAAATCGATACAATGTCGCGTTTTGTTGCGACGCGGCATACCTAATGTGTAAAAAAAGTGTAAGAGTACACAACACGCACAACACGCTTGTACTCGATTAACGTTTTGATTCGTGAATGAGGCCCCAGATGGCTCTCTTGATTGAAGGAGACAACTATCGCCTACAGACACCGACAATGTTAATGGTGCGTTGCTATCCGCGTAGCAAAATCTTAATGCCACATTGCATGAGTTTATCGGCTATCTTACCCTCCAAAGACTCAAAAATAGCATCAATAGAGAAGACATGTCGCTATTGCGGCTGTAAAATGTAACGCGGTGGTTCCAAATACCCTGGCGAGACTCTACCACCTAGTAGTCACGATGACGGTGACACGTATCAATCGTTCGCCAATCGTTCGCCTTTTACGTACTGCCTGACAGAATGGCAAATAGTCTATTCTTCAAAGGCGAGTCAGAACCAACACAGAGTAAAATTTAAAGACAGGTGGATGAATATAATCTAATTAAATTTCAATGATAGAGAACATTACATTTATTTAGTATTACTATTACTAGCTGACCCGGCAAACGTTGTTTTGCCATACATATTAGGAATCCATAGCGGACAAAAAACGTTACACGTAATTTATATAATATACCGGTTTTTCCTTCCAGGCAGGCGAAGGGGTATTAAATTGTATATGGTGGTTAAATATTCTTAAATTTTCTATTTTTTCGCGCAATTTTCTTAATATTTTCTTTTATAAGAACCTTCTCCTGAATATTACAAACACAACAAAAAAGAATTAGCGAAATCGGTCCAGCCATTCACATGTGATGTGACCACGGAAAATATAAATAGTTATTATTTTATAGTTTATTTTGTTTTTAAAAAGGCGCCGTTTTGAAGAATAGGTCAACTATATAATAGCGTCGCGGTGCTTGTCGCTGTCATGTCCCAGTGTACATGTACCATTCCGACCCTGTCACACAGATAGCAACGTACCATTTAAATCTTTGGTTTTTATAAGCGATAGGCGATCCTCTTTCAATCAGGAGAAACCATCTGCATATTTGCTATACTATAAAATGAAAAAACGACATCAATAATAATTAAAGATCTACCGCCCGTTTTTGATTATTCACTAGTCACTAACCTTCCCACATAACACGTACGATACAAATCAGTGTTGTTAATATAGATTTTCTTAAAATCTTTTTCCCGTGTTTGTCCATTGTCCGGGCTCCTTTGAAGAATAGACCATCTGCCGTGCTGCCAGGCAGTTCGTAAGAGACGAACGAGTGGCTATACGTGTCTCTACCGTCGTGGCTTCAGGTGGTAGAGTTCTGCATTGTCTCGCCCGAAACTGGTTCCACCGCCTCACTTATTCCTGTTGCAATACCGTCAGCGCTTGTCAGTGTTGTGTTTCGGTTTCGAGAGTAAGGTTGCCGGTAAACTTATGCAAGTGGCATCGACACCTCGTCACACTGATCGCAACGCACTATTAACATCCTTGATGTCTATAGGCGATGGTTTCTCTTTCCATCAAGACATCCATCTGCTTCTTTGTTATCCCATGATAAAAAAAATCAAGTCAAACTAATTGACTTAAAGAATTGGTAGAAAACTCATCAGATTTCAAAAAAGTATTTCAATCTTCTAAACATCACTGTTCAATGTATATTGAATTTATGAAAACTAGCAGGTTAACTAGCTAACGCCAACTATAAGATATATTTTAGGCTTAAAATAATTTTAAAAGTTTTTTATTCTTACTATTTATTCTTACTATTTATATTTAGTACAATTTTTAATTGCATACATATGTTAAAAATAAATTTACTAAGAAATATAAATCGGTACTTAGGGTACAAACATTTTCTACTCATCTTAGGGAAAATATCAGCATCAAAAGAATATTATTTGACCGTAGTCAGTTTACTTTCTTTTAAATTAATATTTTAATCTGGAGATAACACCATTTTTTTTAATTTTTAGAATATGTTACATAAAAATATAATTGCATGAATGAAATTGGAATTTATATATTTACTTAACATAAAAAACAAGTTAAAATCGTATCTACAACATTGCATAAGTACACATTAAGATACAAGCTAGACTTAAACTCTAAACTTGTATCCACAGATAGATTTCCATGGATAATTTACTTTAGGTTACTTTCTACGCAAACTATAGTCTAAAGAGAATGCAATTTGGTTCATGCGTTCATCATATAAACATGCATTTTTCATCAATACACATGCCCACAAAATAAACCAATGAATCTATTAAACTATAAAAGTTTCTGTACAATAATAATATTATGAAACATAAAGTTTGATTGTAATGGATGGTAAGTATTTCAAGACACTGCAAGTATTAAAGCAAATTTTTTTCCGGCCTTTGTTACAAAGATAGTTGAAGACCTGGAGTAATATAGCTTACTTTTTCAAAATCAATCCTAAACGGGTTAAAATACCGCTCTATTCGCAGCGCGGGTCAATTAGTTAAAATATAATTTAAAAAATAAAAGCAAATAAGTATTACAATTTTTTAATGCTTCATCAAATAGACGCGCACCTATATTAAACGCCTAATCGCATAGTATGGCCATTTCAACACATATTACTGATGTTATTTTATTTACTCAGGCGCAAAGTTTTTGTAATACATGATACAATAGTATTATTTTGTGGAAATGTTGCGAATTTTTTTTATTCCTTTTAACCGAGTTCAAAAAAGGAGGTTTAGAATTCGTTGAAATATTTTTATGTGCCCCAATTACTCGATGGCGCGTGGACAGAACCGAAAAATTCTTCTTTTATTTGAAAGGGTTACTTAATAGCAAGTTGTAAGAATATTTCACAACAGGATTGGAAGTCGATTGTTGCAGTTATTTGTTGTTACTGCAATAAAAAGGATAAAAAAGGCAATAGTCACATGTTGGTAACATGTGACTATTGCCTTTTTTAACCTTACTTGACTTATGTTTATTGATTCTGAAACAAAAGTAAAATTATATCGTTGAAATTCTGGCTCTTAAGACTAAAACTTAAAAGCTATTCCATACTCTCATATATTTATGTTTCTTTGTTACTGGAGTAAAAAACTCCACTAATTAGACACATAGGTAATTTATTACATCACAAGGAGACACGATGTAAATAGATTTTTAGCGTTTAGTACCATGCATCGCAATTAATAATAAAAATTGTAATTACAATTTTAATTAGTATGAAATGGATATATTTTGAACCGGTTGCTTTATAAAAATAATCTATTTCATATAATAAAATCGTAGAAAAGTCAAAACTGTACATTGAATATTTTTTTAAAAGAATACTTGGGGCGTGATCTACAATCGATATAGAAGCCAAAAATATAGTTCTTAGAATTTTTGTCTGTTTGTCTGCATGTATGTCCGGGGTAATCTTAAAAAGTACTGCATGGATTTACTCCAAATTTTGCATGAATATTACTAACAGGTCGGGTCAACATAAGGCTACATATTATCACGCTATCACCTAAAGGGGAGGAGCTGTGCGGAGTAAACGAAGTCCGCGCGGACGAAGTCGTGGGCAACAGCTAGTTTTAAATATACTTTACTACGAAACGAACCTTACTACGAATCGATGTGGTTCGGATTCGATTCCCGACAGAGACAAACATTTGTGTGATGAGCATAGATGTTTGTATTTCTGGGTTTGAATGTTATTGTCTATGTAACAGTATTTATCTATGTATGTATTCATCACAAGCAAATAATTTGCTTACTTTAGGGTTAGATCAATTCGTGTAATTTGTCCAACAATATTATTATTATTATATGTTTAAAATAATTTTACTAAGAAATATACTAAGGACACAAACATTTTTTACTAATCTTAGGGAGTTTATATTAGCTTAACAAGAATATTATTTGATAGTAATCATTTTTCTTCCTTTTAAATTAATATGTTAATCGGGGATATAACACTTTAGTTTTCAATGTTAAAATATGTAACATAAAAATGTATTCGCAATCACAGAAATCATATAAAGATCGCAATAATATAATTGATATTTCAAGACACTACAGAAAATAAAGCAAATTTTTTGATGACATTATTTGGTACGAGTATAAAGAAAGTTCATAGGGGTCAAACATTTACCTATTTTGTTACTTCAAATCAAGAGTGATAAGGGACATATTTGTTCTAGAAGTTAGTAGATTACATGATACATTCGCGTATGGCTACTTATCTTGATTTAGAAAAATAATATGATTTTACGTCGAGGTCTATGCTTAGTAGGCAGAGAAAACCGAGCTTATTACAAATTCCTGAATTACACTATTTTATACTAATTTTTCCAATATAATAATTCATTATATTTTATAATTAGAACTTATAATTTATCTTTTTTTGCAGATTGGGGCGTCAACAGTGAACCAGGTGAAGTGAGTGAACCTGACGCCGGTCGCATGCGTCCTGAAGACTATCGCCTCGTGTTCCTCAGTTCGGATTCATCGTGCCGTGAGGACACGGAAGACACAGCTTCAACGGCTTCCTCTATCGCGCCGACCGCGCCCGACGACTGTGATTGGGATTACTTTGAGCCGGGCGCGGCGGCAATTCAACCACCTCCTCCTCCGCAAGCTAAACACATTCCAATAGCCTGTCCACGTACTTGTTCCTGCGGTGCTGAACCGCGTATTGTCGCAGTACCAGTTCCAGTCCCAGTTCCTATTCCGGCTGCACTTTGGCCAGCATTATTAGCGTTTCCAACTCAGTCTCCCCCACCTCCTCATTGGAATACATATCCGGGATTTCCACCTCTAGATGCAGCGGCTCTCGCGCGGCTTACTACGGCTGCCGCCGTTGCAGTTACGGCTGCCGCCTCCGCTAGCGCCGTGCAACAAAATGGACTCGAAATGACCGTCGAACGAACTGATAAGGCGATACAGTCCGAGGCACAAGTGGCCGATCCATGCGATAAGGATAAGAATGATAAGGATATTGAACGCACCATTCAACATGAAACGTCAGATGGTATCAAGGTTATTGCTGAAGACGATTCTTTATCAGTAATATCGGAGTCCGCGGACACAATGCCAGGCCATCTCGAAGCGGAGAAAGCATTTCCCTCATCGAATGAATCTTCACATTCTAGTGATTCAGAGTCGGGAAGAGCTAGAAGAAGCTATGACCTTAGAAGTGGCGCACCTGAAGAACCTGCAACCACAGACGAAGACTCCGATGACTCTGGAGGTGGTGGTGGACAGTTTTCTCGCGTTTTTGTTGTTAATCCCGCAGATTCGTCGTCAGATCTTGAAGATAATGCAGATAGCAGTGGCATTGACTGTGACGACAGTTTTGACAAAAAATCCGATAGCTTAGATATAATTGCAGTGCAAAGAATTATGCAAAATGACATAAATCGAATTGCGGAAATAAATGAAAACTCTCAGCGCTCTAACAATAACATCGTTGTTCTGGAGTCCATTAGTTTTTCGGAAGATTACCCTGTGATTTCATACTCTAGCAGTAATGGAGATTTAAACAATAGTTCAAATAAGTCAAATTTTATTAAATTTTGTGATGATAATATGCTACAAAGTGAAACTTGTGAAAATTTCGACAGTTTTAACACAACATACGATAAAGATTTTCATAATCAAGATTTTAAAAACCATTTAGAAAATAACGAAAGCCTTACTACATCTGGAACAATCGAATGTGATTCTTTAGACAATTCGTATTATGACAGTAATAATTTTTCAAATTTACATACGAACGACAAAGTAAATTCTGTTCTGCACGATTCACAACAACAATTATTGTTATCAAACACATCTACATCGGATATTAAACAGGACGAGACGAGTTTGCCAGCCGTGCCGTCATCGCCTGTGGAAAAAATCGACTTGTTTAAAGGTATTGAACGCACACTCAGTGAGTTATTGAAGAAAGAATTATTAGAGCCAGGGGAGGAGAAAACGTGCATTTCGCAGCCGGTTTGCCTACAAGCGGAGGGGAGTGCGGGCGCACCTGTGGCGACAACAGTTTGCCGCTCGCGCACGGATGGTGTGGACGGGTCTGCGCGTTTCACTAGCCGCGTTATGATAACGCACGATCGCGTCTCAGTAGTCACGTCAGACACGACGCGGCTCATGCGTGATATTATAGTGCAACACACAAACTCGCAAAACGAAGCGGAACCTGTCGCGAGGGCACAAGAAAACGAATCAATCGAACGATTTTCCGACGACGACTCATTACAACCTTCGGGTGGAGTGACTGTAGTTAGCAATGCCGACACTCTCTCGGCGGTTGTGTGCTTAGAGGAGGGGCTTGCAGATGACGACTCGTGGGTCGAGGACGTCAGCCATGATGACGACGATGCTACTTCGCCTTCAGATTCGGAATCTGGGGACGAGGCTTCCTTACCGACTCGAGGAGATGATTTCGCATACTGTAGGCGTTCCCTAGATTTTACACTACACACGATTGTAGAAGAAAGTTGCGAAGAAAGTGAAGCCGAACAATCGATAAAAAAGACACGTCCGATATCTGCGACTGAGTTAGAAAAATATTTCTTTTTTGGTTTAGGTGATGGTAAAAATATAAGGGATGAAGAAGATGCGGTATCGGAAACGTCAAGTGTGTGTAGTGAAGGGGGAGAATCGATTGTTGACAACGAGCAGCCTAAAAAAAGTAGTGATAGTGATGATTTGGTGTCTTCACGTTTAGAAAAATATTTTTTATCCGGTTTTATGGGTTTTAATCAAGAAAGGCGTGACTCGGATGGATCTGGGAGTGTCGGTAGTGATAGTGAAGGTAAACAGAGTCCAGAGCACAGGCGTAAGCGGTTGGTACGTGCTCGTGGTACACCTCGGTCTCATTCTTCTTCATTGGATAATTTATTGACAGGTGAGGAACAATTACAAGATAATCAAGATGTATCAGATGGGTCCAGTACGGAGACAGAAGATCGCCACGAATCGCTAGAAAGGTTAGATGTGTCTGGGGAAAATAAAAGAAAGAAACAAAATAAAAAATTGCGTGGATCGCCTGCCGACGAAAGGCGACAGTCGGCAGAATTCCCCGAAGAAACGAGAGATGACACGAGATCAGTTTCAGAGGGAGAAGATGGTAGATTATCACCAAGACCCGAATTCCCACCACTCGGTTCAGACTTGTCTGAATCGAAAAAACAAACTAGTCGAGATAGTGGTTTTGTAGGAAGCTGCGACGACTTATTGAGAAATGGAGATTCCAGTTCGGAATATTCAAGATCTCATGAACCCAAAATAGAATTAGAAGAAATAATAGAAGAAGTAAGGCCAGATATTGAAGAGCGAATTGATAGGCCGCCTTCGTCACGGCCCCCACCGAGTCCTTTAAGTCGAAAAGATAGCTTTAATAACTGGTCTTCCGATGAAGAAACTAACCTTATGATGACAAAAATGCGTCAGTTCTTTAAACAAATGATAAATTCCACAAATGTAAAAACGTCAACACCAACTTCTAATTCTGAAAGTTCGCGGCCACCGAAACCACCGCAACTGTTATATTTTGAAAGTGAATTAACTCGGCTAATGAAAACAGTCCCTGGCATACGTGACGAAGAGGTCCGAGAGATTGTAGAGTATTTATCAAGTGAAGACACATGGAGTGACTCGTATGACTCTTCTGATTATGCAGGGTCAGATTTAGAAGGTACGTCGGCCAATAGATCGGCTTTAAGGAAGCAAATTTCAGATAGTTGTAGAGAGATCATAGATGAATTTGATCGTGGCAGTAGTGAAGCTGGGTCACTAGAACGAGATGCGGCAGGAGCGTACCAGAAAATAGCAGCTACCCTTGGTCGGGCTGGCGAAGGTTCGCCACCACTTTTTGGAAAAGTTATGAGGCATATTGGTGGTAGGCTAGTCGCATTGATGCATGAAGTTTCAGCAGGCGCTTCACCAAGTACAGACGATGATAGTGCTTCAGAGCCAGGCGGCTTAGCTCGTAGTCGATCTCACGATGTTCTTGAAGCGGCAGCAAGTAGGGGAAGTGTCGCGAGTGATAGTGAAAGATTTTCGTGGCGAGGTAGTTTCGAATCTGCTTTGCTCGCAGCGGACTCTAGGGGAACTTTAGGGGGTGCCGGTAGTGAATCAAGACGTTCCCCTGCGGGGGCTGATTTAGTGGCTCAACGATCTCATTCTCGTAGTTGTGGAGCCATTGGTGGCAGTGAAGACAGGCTGTGGCGCGGAAGAAGACGAGCTTCAGTACCGGATGCAGAGGTAAAGATATTTTATTAATTTTGATTTAGGAATTAACCCTTATCGCTGTAGTAAGCCGATTCAGTTTAACTAGAACACGAGGGTCTTACTCTATTACCAATACGAATAATCTTAAAAACTCTTGTCTCTCCGAGAAAGCACAACATTTTTAGTCTTGATTATGGCTAATTATAAGCGTTAGTAGTTTATGTTAAGAAGGCGACGATAGATTTCACCACCAATTAAACAGTTATGTTTAAGTACTTTTTATTCGCTCTGCCTACTCTGATAAGACATCTTAACATAACATTAATTTACTTACCTGTTTGAATTAATGTTTAATGTACTTGAATCATACACAAAATTAATACAATTTTAGTTATACATTGTATGACAGCTCTTAAAAACTATGTAATTTTCAAACGAATATAGATGTTATTCATTTTTTTTATAATTTATTCCATTACAAAAAAAAACTCTCAGAAAAGGAACACGTCGATCATGTTTTGTCAATTTATTCATCGTAGGTACACGGCCCTGTAAACATCCACGACATACCTATTATTATCTATACATATAATAAAATCGTAGGAAAGTCAAAACTGTACATTGAATATTTTTTTAAAAGAATATTTGGGGCGTGATATACAATGGATATCGAAGCCAAAAATATAGTTTTTAGAATTTTTGTCTGTTTGTCTGTATGACTGTTTGTATGTCCGGGGTAAACTCAAAAAGTACTGCATGGATTTACTTCAAATTTTGCATGAATATTACTAACAGGTCGGGTCAACATATAGGCTACATATTATCACGCTATCACCTAAGGGATAGGAGCTGTGCGGAGTAAACTATGTTCGCGCGGACGAAGTCGTGAGCAACAGCTAGTGGTTTATAAAATTCTAGCTGTTACTCGCGACTTCATTCGTGTGACCCAATACCATTATTTCCTTTTACTCGATCGAGTGAAAAGAGCATGTGTCACTCCTCTAGAGTGTAGCCTTCTAATAGTAAAATAATTTATAAGATTGTTTTAGTAGTTTTGTGTTTATTCGTTTCAAAAATACAAATGTTTTCTTTTTATAACATTAGTATGAAAAATTAAAAAAAATTATCTGGGACCACCAGCTTGAAATGTTTTTCCGAGATACAGTAGTAACAAACTACTCTCGGCTGCTATTGCGATTTTTCTAGGCGGAAAAAAATAGAATAAATAAACAATAAAAAATTCCTCTGTATCTTGGACCCACGAATTAAATGGAAACGCCTTTCAAGACAATTTGTTAGTTTTTCTGTGTAGCTTGACATACAGAAATACAGAGTTATACTATTTACCAATGAAATAAAATCACTTCAAGAATAATTTTTAAATCTTGTCATCTCATTCGGTACGATAAAACATTACAATATGGTTTATTTTTATTTTTTTACAATATAATATAACCTACAAATGTATGAAATGTTTGACAGTAATAGGAGCTCATATGCACGGCGACAAGTTTCCTTCCCAACGGCGTGTCTATTAGTATTCATGTGGTCTGTGCTTGGACCTCATAATCTGAGGCTGACAACTAAACCGCACCAGGCAATTTAAACATATTATTTACTAACTGACCCTCGAAGCTTCGTCTGCGAATAGAGTAACATACCATCTCAATATTTCATACAAATCGTCAATCTTTCATACAAACTCTCATCTTCTATTGCAGCCTCTTAGGGTTGGTTTTTGAAAAATGTCTACGTTTGACCCAGAATATTCTACTTAGTAAAATGTACTATATCCAAACTAAATTTCATTACATAATATTATATACTCTGACAAGAGAAAGAAAGGACTTGCCATTAATTTCTATAAACCATCAAAATTATAAAATTGCATGCATTCCAACGCTGAACAATTAAAAATTGCTTTATCTCTGTCTAACTAATTAGAATTTCATATCAGACAAAGCTACAACAAATTTAATGTCAACCCCTTGATTACAAAATATTATATATATAATTTTTGTTCGTTATTTAAAATTGCTGTTCGTTAGTCTCGCTAAAACTCGAGAACGGCTGCACCGATTTGGCTAATTTTGGTTTTAAATTAATTGGTCAAGTCCAGGTAAGGTTTAAAAGGTGAGAAAACATAGAAAAAAAAGAAAAAAAATAAGCGTAGGTAGTTAAAAAGGCAGAACAACGTTTGCCGGGTCAGCTAGTCTAAAATAAAAACTAATTGTTAAAATAACATGCCCAATTGCAATATAATTTATCAATTGTTATGTAGATAGTAAACAGCTGTTCTTATAGTCCGCCATTGTTAGGGACGAAATGACACGGTTTTCTCTTGGTTATTTCAAATCTAGTAGTAGTTTCCTTCATCTAAGCATATTTACCTATATACATTAGTTCCTATTCTAAAAAATATATTTAAAAAATATACAACGTAACTTGCTTTGAAATGCGTGTATGTGTGTTTAGTATGTGTGTTTTCAGCACTGGGCCTAAGTATGCTTAAATAACACTTATAGTCAGTTTATGTCAAAAGAGTAATCTTACGTAGTAGTAAAGAGTATATCTTTGGAGTAATCACGCGGGTGTAGCCATGGACAACAAATAAATAAGTACCCAGGCTAGGTAGGTATATCGCCGGACAAATTACACGAATCGATCTTACCCCCTAAGAAGGCAAATTATTTTCTTGTGTTATGGTTCAATAGTCAATTACACTATTATATAGATACTAGCTGTTGCCAGGGACTTCGTCCGCGCGGACTTCGTTTACTCCAAACTGCTCCTCCCCGTAGGTAATAGTGTGATAATATGTAGCCTATATGTTGACCCGACCTGTTAGTAATATTCATGCAAAATTTAAAGTAAATCCATGCAGTACTTTTTGAGTTTACCCCGGACATACATACAGACAAACAGATAAACAAACAAACAGACAGACATTCTAAAAACTATATTTTTGGCTTCGATATCGATTGTTGATCACGCCCCAAGTATTCTTTTAAAAAAATATTCAATGTACAGTTTTGACTTTCCTACGATTTTATTATATGTATAGAATAGATACATATATAAATACAGAAATATATTTAATTAACACCCAATTCCAGAAACATAAACATTTAAAGAACACGCATATGTAGGTATTTATCTATTGGGAATCGAATTCTATTCCCATCGCTTGTCGAGTCGAAGTCGAGGTCGAGTGGTTAGTATCGCTAACCACTCGACCAATGCGGCGGTTCATACTTCAATACGTCCATACTCCATCCTATACACCATATAATATCATAAATTGTGAAAATCTGTCTGTCTATTCATCTGTCTGTTACGCTTTCACGGCAAAAACGCTTAATCAATTATAATGTAATTTAGCATAGCGATAATTGAAGACCCGGTTTAAAACATAGGCTAACTTTTTTTCAAAAATAAACTAGGGGCTGAAAAGGAGATGAAAGGTTGTATGAAAAACTAAATCGACGGCATGTTAATCTGTTTGTGGGGGGCTTAGCTCTCCCCCTTGTTGATCCGAGCTCCTTTGAAGAATAAATCAACTGCCGTTCTGCCAGACATGTCGTAAAAGGCGACCGATAGGCTATACCTATTTCTGCAGCAATAGCGTCAATGCTTGTCATTGTCGTGTTCCAGTTTGGAGGGTAAGGTAGCCGATAGACTTATGCATGTGGCATTGCCATCCCGCCAAACGAATAGCAACGTACCATTAATATCTTTGGTATGTATAGGCGATGGTTTCTCTTACCATCAGGAGCGCCATGTACTTGTTTGCTATCTTATGATGTAAAAAATTTTTGTGATGTAAAGCGGGGTTAGTTAGACGTACATAAGAACAGGTGTAGAAGTATCTACTTAAAATGTAATTTTATTATTGTAACGGTTCGCTTTATCAGTTTTAAAACTGTTTTGGCTTTTTAAAATTCTGTAAGTGTACTACATATGGTTGGGTTTCTCAATCCGTGGTCCATGAACCCAAAACACAGTTCCAAAAATGTCCGTAGCAGCAGTGCTAGGGGTCTGGAGGGGATATGAGGTTGCACTTTTTGTCAAACGAGCATTGACAGTTACATTTCCATTCCCAATAAATTACGAACTATTATATATATATATATATATATATATATATATATATATATATATATATATATATATATATATATATATATATATATATATATATATATATATATATATATATATATATATATATATAGGTTTAGGAAGGTTTAAAAGGTGAGAAAATATAGAAAAAACATATGAGTAGTTAAAAAGGTAGAACAACGTTTGCCGGGTCAGCTAGTCTACTGGTACGTACAATTAAAAATAATAATAAAGTATAATCTATAATTTTAAAGTTATTTTAAGCCTCTGCTTAACTAATGCTTACTTATCATATAAATATAATCTTTTTCGTTTAGCTATGTACAAAATTTACTAATGTTACTTTTGTACATAATGTTATCGTGAGTTTATACGTACTTACTTACTGATTTTTTTTTATTAGCTCTATAGCTAAAATAGCGTTAAAGGAAAACTGCGTAGACTTCACTTATATTTATTTGTCTTAGCCATTCAAATTGGTAAATGTCTTTAGAATAGCATTTAAAAAGAATTTACAACGCATTTAAGGCATAAAAACAAGAGTTTTGAATAAACTTTATCGCGAGGACTAAAGAACTATGTAAAAAAGTAAATGTCATTGACTATATCTTAATCTTTAAAACTGTTGTTAAATTAGTCTTGTTTTAAAATGGGGATAGAAGCATCATATCCAACGCATCTCTACGTTTGACGTTCTGCCGTTTTACCAGGCAGGTCGTAAAAGGCGACCGGTTGGCAATACACATCACTCACTACTTATTGCGATTAATATGCGGTAGAGTTCCGCAACTTCTCGCCCGGGTTCTTGGTACTACCGCTTTGACTATTCTTGCTGCATAGCGTCAATGCTTGTCACTGTCGTGTTCCGGTTTAAAAGGTAAGGTAGCCGGTAAACTCATACACGCCTTACGGATAGCAACGCACCATTTACGACTTTATGTCAATAGTTAATGATTTTTTTTTCCACCGGGAGAGCCATCTGCTTGTTTGGAATCGAATGATATAAAAAAATCAAAATATTTAGGTCACCGTTCATTTGATCTCATGTCAATTTTAAAGCATGTTTTTTAAATGATTTGTACATCATATAATAAAATTAAATTAGTTTTGAAGCAATCGCCTCCTGAAGCCTTGATGCTTGACAATGGCTAGCGAAGGTTAAAAATTATCTTCGTGTTCATTCGACAACGACGCCTGGATATGGTAAAACCACCCGTACCTTTTATGGTATACCTGCTACAATAGCGTCATTTTTTGGTATTATCGTGTACCTTGAAAGGGATTGTTTATCATTATCGTGTCGTTAAAAAAACAACAATATAATACAATACACTTTATTGCACATGGTAAAAAACGTACACGACATTCGGATTTACGGTTTTATTGATATGTAATCTAATAATGTACAATCTAGCAGATTTATCTCATATATGCAATCTCTACCAGACTACTATATGTACTGACAATTAATTAAATAGGTAACCAAAATGATGGTAGGTCGATTCTAGTCACCTATTTGGTACCCACCTAGAAAGTAACTAATAATCTTGATGTACTGTATTGCTTAAAATATTCTCTATTTGATTATCCAAACAATAGTCTGTATAAAGGAATGCTGTAAAATAGTTTTGTATGAATTGTACATTTTTATAAATATTTGCGATTTTTTCTCATGACTGACTAGGTATTCGATATCCGGACGATTAGTTCGCGATATTCGATCGATTGCAAAAAAAGTAGACGACTAGGCCGAATATCGAATAGTAACCGAATATACTTGATATCTGTAGTATATACATATAATCCTTCAATTATATTGATAAAATTGTTTGAGTAGCCCATTAGTATAATTTATGACTAAGAGATATATTGATATTGGGTGATCTGTCGTAATACACAATGAACTGACATTGTAACTTACAAACCAAATATAGATGTTTTTAAATATTCGATTCAATAGTTAAAATCATCCATAATACAATACTATCTACATAATATGTAGCTGGTTCTAATAGTCTTCTTTCATGCTTAAATATATTTGTGTGTTTGTATAAACAACTATAATTAATTGCGTCTGTGGTCTGGTGGTCCAGTGTCGACGTTGATCACATGAGGTCTTGGGTTCCATTCCCGGGTCGGGCAATATAAAATGTGATTTTCAGTTTTCTGATAAAAACAACTTTTATATAACGTTTGCGATAGACTTGCCACCTATTACATTGTGTTAATAATAATTACCAATTGCAGTAACATTCTCTTAGCTTAGAGAAATCATAAATAGTTTGCTGTTACTTTTGTCTCAAATGTAAAGAATGTGACAGCATGTCACTAAAGACTTTCCTAACTGGTGCACTGGTTGTACTTCTGCTTACCTCTTCGGGGATACGGGCGTGAAGATACTTTCTACTTTGTATAAACTATTACTTACATTCATAAAAACTAACACCTTCCCAAAGTTTAAACATTAGGATTTGTTCAATTATGATGGCCCACATATTCCAAGCTATGTCTTTAAAATACAAAGATGCGTCTTAATCATACAACTGCTTAAGAAGCTGCTTGCAAGGCCGTCCTTAGGTTAAACTTTCAAGTTGGTTCAAGTGTAAGGCCCAATCTTTACAGTATACCTGACTGGCCTACAATATATATGGTCCCCTATCTTTCGGCG
The DNA here is from genome assembly GCA_036924255.1 of Apodemia mormo. Lineage (NCBI taxonomy): Eukaryota > Metazoa > Arthropoda > Insecta > Lepidoptera > Riodinidae > Apodemia > Apodemia mormo. The sequence goes on along the minus strand of JAUPFN010000009.1, from coordinate 19,452,801 downwards.
AGACTATTTTTAGGGCTCCGTATCTAAATGGAAAAACGGGACCCTATTACTAAGCCTCCGCTGTCTGTCTGTCCGTTTGTTTGTCTGTCACCAGGCTGTATCTCATAAATCGTGATAGCTAGAAAGCTGAAGTTTTCACAAATTATGTACCTATTTCCGTCGTCGCTATAATAACAAATACTAAAAATAAAAAATGAAAATATTAAGGGGGATCCCCATACAATAAACGTGTTTTTTTCGTATGTTTCAAAGATCATGGTCCGGGAACCTTCGTGCGCGAGTCCGACTCGCACATGGCCGGTTTTTTTTTCTAAAATTATAGAGGCGGTATGTATAGATATATTTTCATATAGCATCAATGCTTATCATTGTAATAACAGCTGTTAATGTTGCTAGCTACCCGTGAGGCGGAGTTATAATCCCACGTGCATAATGTTACCGGCTACCCTACCCTCCCAACCGAAACACGACAGTTAAAAGCATTGACGGTATTGCGGTAGGAATAGGAAAAGCGGTGGTACCATACCCGGGCGAGACGTTACAGAAATCTACCACTGCTGTAACGCGTGACTTCGCATTACCCAAACTCATTATTTTTTTACTCAGTCGAGTAATGGTTAAATAATTTTAAAGATTGGTCGAATAGTTTTTGAGTTTATCCGTTGCAAACAAACGAAAATACAAATGTTTTCTCTTTAGTATATTAATAATTAAATTAAGGTATTTTAAGCTCAAAGACCTATTTTGTTAAAAATGACAGGATTTTTATTTTTGAAAAGCTGAATATTTTAAAATTAAATAAATATTGTTTTAGCTACATAATCAATAGGTTTTCGCTACATAATCAATAGGTAAAACTGACCAACTTTGATCCAATTAAATGTATTTGACGCAGATTTTCAAAAAGAAAAGCTGAAATGATTTTAAGTCGATAGGCGTATTAGCCTGAAAGTTATTTCAAAAATAGCAAGTTTGTTAAAAACAGCGTATCTACCTAATGTTAATATTTGACAAACTGTAACTTTTGAAAATTAGGTTCGATTTGATCTAAGAGCCGGTGAAGATCGTCCTTCACCGATCCGATAACCAGATGAGACGTATATTTTGTCAAATATTATTTATAAACAAATATACCTATAATTACTTGCCTATCCAAAAGTGCTCATGGCAAGTTTTTAGCTTGGCAACAATACTTTGAGTACGATTTTTTGCAGGCAAGTATATGTGACTGATTTTGTAATAAAATAATCTAAAATTTGATATAACTTTCGATAAGTTAGCAGATCGATGGAGTCACCTATATTGACTTACCTGTTCTGTAGCCATTCACAGAATGAGTAGGCAAGCCTACCTAGGCATATTCTGTGTTTTAAAAATTATCAGTGCAATAAATTTCATTTGGTTAGCAAAAGTAAGAAAGTGATGAAAAAAAACGATTAAAGTTAATTTAATTAAAAATAGCCATGAGCACTTTTGGATAGGCAAGTAATTATAGGCATATTTGTTTATAAATAATATTTGATAAAATATACGTCTCTTCTGGTTATCAGATCGGTGAAGGGCGATCTCCCACTGTCTCCTCTACTAATTGTGATTTTTGAAACGGCATTCGACGTAGTTTTTTTTTGTATTAAAATATCGTAGAAAACTAAAAAATTATTGGTTGAAAAATTTCAAAGTCATGTCGAAATAAATTGGTAAAGTGCGTGTCGGGCCACGCGCAATCTAGGGTTCCGAAGTTGCCCATCACAATAATGTGGGCTAAGGAGAGGGCTTTTATCTTTTCACACTATGAATATCTATATATGATATAGGTATATTTGTCACTGACGTTAAATAGCTTTAACGTCAGTGACAAATATACCTATATCCGCACCACAGGTTCACCGCCTATAAAAATTTCTCTAAGTACATTTTATAAGTTGTTCGACTATTACTCAAGAACTTGTAAAGCCTTCTAAGCAATAAAAAAAAATATTTTTCAAGATTTTATGTTAACATTTTGTTGACATGACTAATATGTATATTCGTGTCAAATTACAGCTTTCTAGTAATAAGGATCTCTGAGCAATCGTGTGGACGGACGAACGGACGGACTTACATAGCAAAACTGTAAGGGTTCCTAGTTTACTTCGAAACCCTAAAATCAATTAAATTTTTCGTCAACGGTTACTCCTAATCGGGTAAACTGATTTTGATGCAATTTATGCATTGGACGTAGTTTTTGGAGGAATAGAGCTGATTAGATTTTGTACTCAATCGGTACAATAATCTAGAAGTTATATTAAAAAAATAATTTTTCGCCAAAATTTTTTGAGGTGTCTTAAAATTTCTCGATCTCCTGGGCCGATTTGGTTCAAATTTTCAGGAAGTCTAAGATTCCTAGGACCTCAAGAGGTGGATATCTGGTAAAAACTCGATATTTGAAAATCGGGGCAAAATCAGTAACTTCCTTACATACATACGTAGTAGGAAGTTAAAAAAATTAAACATTACTGATAAATGATAACACATAATTATAATTTCTAAAGATAATTTATGCTGCAATCAAAATCTTACAAAAACACTTTCATTTAGATAATAATAGCATATTGTCATTAAAACGAGGAAATACTTACGAATTCATTATAATGCTAATTTATTAGGAGTAATTATTCCTAGTTATTATGTAAATTATAGAGGTACGGTGTAAGTAGACGTATTAATCGGTCATTATAGCAACTGGATAATTTGAACAATTTGCTTTTACTTTTACGAAACGTTCGTACTTTTATTGAGACATCAGTGATGTGGAAAAGTGATTTCTGTACAATACATTGTTGCTACGTACGTGCATGTTAACACAGTTATCGTTATTTGTAAAATTGTTGGATATCGATATCGTTTCGATATTGTTTTTAGATTCGAAATAATATGAAAGATACTGCCTGTATTGGTCCTTACGAAAGGTATCAATCTTGTATAATATTTTAGTCAAAGAAAAACATTTTTATACTTTTACAGTTTAAATATCCTTTTTTAGTCATATAATCAAGAATTATAACTACACAACTGTGAATGGGGATCTTGCTACCTGAAATGGTTCTATTTATTATAAAATCATGGTATTTTTTTAATTTCACTAAAATTAAGAGAGTTTTTACAGGATTTGAATTTAAATAAAAAAGAAATAGTAAAAAATCAGCTAACTCCATATTTCCGAGTGCGGTCAAATTTTTATTTTATTTAGGTAATATATATATATATATATATATATATATATATATATATATATATATATATATATATTTTTATATATATATATATATATATATATATATATATATATATATATATATATATTATAATTGGTATATTAGCCTAAAAATATTGTACAATTCAAAAATTGATTGGTTGAAAAATCTCGAAGTTATGTTAAAAAAACACTTGTAAAATATTTTTTTACGCAGTGTTCTAAGAAATAGAACAGATTAGATTTCGTAATCAATCGGTACCTTAATTTGGAATTTATTATACAAAGACGTTGTTTTTCCGAAAAATAATTGAAGTTTTTTCAAAATTTCCTGGGGCGAATCGGTTCAGATTTCCAAAGAGTCTAAGTTTTGCGAAACCCAAGCGAATGCCATCAAACACGTTTCGATCGGTCAAAAGTTATGAGATGTTTACATACTCGTACATACACACATACATACATATATACATACATACATGTATACATACATGCATACATATAGCACGTTTATAACATACTAATGTTATCGTAAATTAGTCTGAAAGAGTTCCTAGGACCTCAAAACGTGAAAATCTGGTAAAAACTTGATTTTCGAAAATCGGGGTTATATTTATAACTTCCTTATCTACATACATAGCGGGAAGTTAATAAAATACTTTTATTTCCTTTAAAGTACTACATTACATTACCATGTAATGTAGTACTAGTGTAATGTTACCACATTACATTTTCCTTTTCTGACCTAAATTCATTTTATTTCTTGTAAAAAAAATCAAACTTAATCTCATTTTATGATTAATAGATAATAATAACTAAATATATCGTTTATATTATAGCCAGAAGAGGAGCAACGAGCGGGCTCATTACCTCGACTGCCATCCATTACGGGCACCAACACGGCTCCTGCCGGGCCAGTCAAATCAGCTCGGTACCGCGCACCTGGCTTCAGGACAGCCACAAGAGCTGCCTCGGCGCCTGGCCTGCATGTTCCAAGGAGACGAAGGCCTCAGTCTATTCCGCAACCGATCTCACCTGCCGCGCCAGCATCAGCACCAAGCTTACAAGGTCAGTGCATAGTTTAGTTAGTAAGGTATTGCGTAAGATTCGTTAAAGATAAATAAATAACAAGAAAAAGAAATAATGATTTTTATATATAAAATAATTTTTAATTGTCAAACTCCTATATAATATGTAGATAATATAATTTAATATATTTATATACTATTTTACGTCTATAGATGTGCAACTTTAGATTTTTTTAATGTACTCATTGAAACTGGAACTCTGATATTAAGCTTGAAGAGCGTTCCAAAGCGGACTGCTTGAAATGTGAAAACATTTGACAAAATCCTAAAACTATGTACGGGAATAGCAGAAAAGATTGGAAAAATCGTAGATGTAAGTTAGACTCAGGCAAAATAGAGAATATAAGAGACAAGAGAGAGTAACTTGTATTTAATATAATAGTACACAGCCATGCCGTTCAATCGTTTAGGATGTTATTGCGTCTATTTACGGGAAGGTTATAGACATAGATCTATAAATCTATGACGCCAGTATATGCACTTCGCGCGTTTGAAAGATATGAAAAGGACATCTTTTAAAACTGATATTTTTCGCGCTTGAATATCATTGCCGCCGGTTTTCTAAAACTGACACGCTTGATTTCTTAAAGGTGTAGACAGACATCCGCTTACTACATATAATTGATTTGTGATTATAGATATAGAACATTAATTTACAATAGGTAGTACGTATCGTATCGGTAATTGTATTTGAGAGAGCAATTTTGTGACCGCAACACGCCGGGTACTGGCTTGTAATTACTACCTAATGTTTAAAACCAAATTATAAAATCATAGTATTTAAATGTAAAAAACAACATAATTATGTGTTTAACTGGCATGACGGTATACGTATTTTCTCGATACTTGTTAGCTGCTTATTTTAGTAGGAAAGTAGGTATTTCTGTAGAATACGAAGAATAAGATATAAGTTCTTCTTTCTAATTCTAGTTAAAACTCAGTCCTTGATCAGGACAGAGAAGATTGTAATTCAGCGCCCTTTTGTTTGACGTGTTCGTCATTTATAGACTTTTAAACGAAGTACTGAGCTTTTCAATATCTGAATAATATTATTTACACTTAATTATTTTTCACGCCCCTTGAACATAGAGTGACCACTTTTATGGCTCTACCCCGGGACCGCTGGACGCGCGCTGTTAAATATATGGTATGACTGGAAAGAGGTTGTTGAACCACGGTAATAATATTGTTTTAAAAACAATTTACCAAATAGATTTTATTATTTTTGTCATCGACACTTGGTGAAACTCCATTTGTAATTATGTAAATGCACATGTACTGTTTCACAATTGCATTAACGTATTTACAATTTACCAAAACCAATACTAAAATACATAAAAATAACAACTTAATATGTGGTTCACAATCATGATAGTATTACTTCCTTTATACTTGACAGTAACTAGTTTTAATAGAAATATTAATTCTTCTGTAGTAAACAAGTTTTCATAACTACTAGTTCTTGTTAACAGTATGGTTTATGAAGGTCTTTGAATCTCTCCATGCGCTGGTAACTGGCATGAACAACAACTAATTTTGAACAATAAAGGTTTTATTATACCTATATCAAAAAATATTACAATATCATAAAAAATATTTATCAAAAGCGAAATTTTATTGTAGTTGAAAAAACTATTGCTTACTTGTGAGATCTCCGATTGTGTAATTCCTTGGAATGTGCCGACTACAAACTTCTTTAGAAATAATATAATTTTAATTGGGAATAATATGTCTATATAATTAATTTTCCTGTAGCTATTTCATACTAAAGAAATTGTACTATGACTAAGCTTCCCGCAAGTGCAAGCAATAAGTAGACAAAATTTCTCTCCAATTCGATGTTGAGACTGCATTAAATACGAACAAACAAATTGTAGATTTTTTATATATAAGATTTATTTAATTATATTATCCATAGAAAGAGTGTTGCTATAGCGAGACACTAGTTTGTGTTTAAACTTAATATAATGATAAGGTCGTTAAATCTCAGTAATAATACTCTCCACGCGCCAGTTACTGGTCACGGACTCTTACTTTAGGTATTTTTGAGCAAGGGTTTTGCTTGAGAGGTTTCACACTAAAACAAGTCCATGTCCACCATGATTTCACTTAAACCATACTTTCACGTTACGGATTAATTTGCTCTGTAATATGGAATTAAGAGTGAAAGATAATTATATTTATCTTTTACTGCCAACACGCCACGCAAACTGCGTGTTTGAAGTTTTGAGCGCAATGCATTTTCCCGCAGGATGAAAATGAACATTGGCTAATTATTAATATGTGGGCAAAGACTGCTTGTTTACTAAGTTTCATATAGATTCATAGTTGTTTTACAAATAACGTAATTAACATACATACCTACTCACGCACACATAAACTTTCATGTTTATAATATAATAAGAAAATGCCATTTACTTTTCATGTAAATTTTAAACAGACACAGAATAGTTGGTTTTCTATTTTGTGTAATAGTTATTGACTAACTTTAGTGTTATCAATAATTTTCCCTAGTGTGCTCCGGGGAGACTGGAATTTTTAGATCTTTGTTTACCCCACGAACCTCATGATTCAATACTGAAAACAATACCGCTGGATTACACAGGCAAATTAGTTGATTTGAAATCATGTCATACGATTATAGGAAGACATTTTTAGATTAAATCTTTGATTTTAAAAAATAGATTAATCCTAGATACACAAAAAATCTGTTTCACTTGTATGCCTTTAACTTAAGAAACTGTTTCACAGTAGAGGTAAATTCGATATTGTAATCAGAAGAAAAAGTTGCCTCGGCATAGACTTGCCTAGTGAGACAACCAACAATATAATGATATTTAGTAATATATTTTAGATAATAAAGATATTTTCTAAGTCTAATATACAATAGGATTTTTATATTATGCTAAAGTTTGGTTTTCTTAACAGATACTGATAATAACTTTAATGTCCGATACTACATTTTTAAATCTTCAATGAGAACGTTTGTTAAAAATTTGTTCAAACTCAATACAAAAAAAAAAACCTCAATAACCCGCTAAACCGAACGACGTGTAACGACCTTATTACACATGCATAAGTTTACCAGTAACCTTACCCTCCAAACCAAAACACGACTGCAACAAGCATCAACGCAAGCAACAATTGCTAAATGACAGTTTTCACCATTTCTTATTTAAAGTTAAATTATACCTATTATGTAATCGTATCGTACCGTTTCGATTGTCTTGACCAGGTTAAAATAAAAAGTGGACCTAACTGTTCTGTGACAATTTTTCTACGCTGTCAACATTCCGCCGCATTAATGGCGATATATACGCCGCACATGTTTTTGTTTCAATTGCCTGCGCCAATGCAAATGTTGACCTTAATTCCTATTTCTTTTTCTGACATTAATGGCGTATATTGTGTCTCTGTAAAAAAATATAAATATGGTCACATAATTGATCTGTAAATCTACGCATGAGGCCCCAAGTACAAATACCGGATCGGGCCATTCGTCTTTTTACGATTTCAGGAAAACGTAACTTATCCGTGACTGAACAATTTTCTTTTATAAGATACCACCCGAGCAGATGGTTCTCCTGTTGGAAGGAAACAACCATCGTCTGTAGTCACAATATTAGTTGTCATTAATATATCCAATCATTCGAATTATACGCACTACAGCAGAATTGCAGAAGGCAGAAGAAGACCAACACGGCAAAAATCGATTACTTGCTAGGTTGGCCACCTGTCACATCGTGGGACATAATACCGTGCTTATCGTGAGTGCATTAGTTGCACCTCTGCCTACTGTTCTGGAATATTCCCGTGACGAGAATGACGAGAGTGACGAGATATGTTTCAGTCTAATTCTGCAAAAAGCTGGATCCGATGAAATCAGTAACAAATCAGTTGCTTCTCGTTATTTTTTAATCGATTGTGTCCTGCGACTGGAAATCCTAGCATTAGATTTCAACGATCTTCCATTTGTAGGAATTACTTTTGGTAATGATTTCAAAACACAAGAATTCGTAAGTTCCTTTAATTTTTAAATTAAAGAAAAATAAGTACGTATAATCAATAAAACAAGAACAAATAAGACAAAAAACAACGACAAATATAATAAATGAAAAAATATTAAAAACGCATTGATAATAATTAATAACAATACTATGTATGTATATTTACAAGAAAAATTATAGAAAAAAAGGAGAAACATAAATCGAATATTGTTAATGGATAATAGTGTGACTTACCTTTTTACCAAAATGGTAAGCCACTTAACTAATATAGGTATGTATGTGAATGTATTTACATTAGGTGACATATATACGAGTACCTATATATAAACCCTAAAGCTAATCTACCACGCTGACCCCTTGCGGAATAGACAGACTGAACCCAAAGTCCGCGTTTATTACTTACTTTATTTTTCTTGTGTTAGACTTTGGTATTTAATATAATGAAGAATAAAACTTTACGCTATATACAATTCGTTTTTTGGCATTGCCATCTGTTCATACGAAGAGCAAGACACCAATAACATGTTTGGTGTCTAGGAACGATGGTTTTACTTGCCGTCATGACAACTAACTACGTGTTTGCTATCTTATGATGAAAAACAGAATAGCGCGTAGCCATCTATATGGTGGATGTAATGCTACATGCTTAAGTTTATTGGCTATCTTTCTCCCTGAAATCTGGATCACAACAACGTCGAATACTGACACTATTGCAGCAGAAAAAGGTAAGGCAATGGTACCAAAACCGTTAAAAACTCTACCACCTAATAGTCAATATGGTATTGATAAGTTTGACCAATTATTTGCCTTTTACGAACTGCCTGGCAGACAGACTGAGTCTATTCTTTAAAACAGGATCAGAACAACACAGAATTTGGTTAATAATCAAAACATATAATTTGTATATTAGTCGTACTCATAGCTATCGCTGCTATAACACTGTTACGCCAAAAAACATGAACATAACTAACTTTATGTACAAAAATTGTACTCGCAACAAGTCTTTGCCCTTTAAGAAATAATCCGGTAACCGGTTTCTTTATGGTTAATGTTTCTGCATTTTGTAATGCCCGCGCCGTAGGTACGCGTCTAAAATACGAGTAGGTACATAGGTAAATGTCATACAATGTTTCCGACTTGTAATGTGCTAAGAGAATTGCTTTATACAGCCTGATCATTTTTTTTCATATATTGGGCAATGGGTCTTACACATACATTCTACCAATTCTATTGTAATCTATAAACATTATAAAGAAGAAAGATTTGTTTGTTTTTAATGAATAGACACAAAAAAAATTTGAACCAATTTCAAAATTTCTATCGTTTTAGTAAGCAATATTATAATTTATAAGTTAATAAAGTAGGCTATTTTTTATTCCTAAAACGTACTATGTGCTACGTGAAAACGTGTCAAAAACTAACGCAACACATTCGATACAGAAGCCAGTTTCACAGTGTAGTCAGTTACAACAGAGTGCTAAGTGTGAGTTTTTCTTTTCGCATTCGATCGTGAGCGCGTTTCGAGTTTACTAGGAATTTGTATGTGATTTGTACAGCGCCACCTAGTGGTTGACTGGTTTCTCACGTTTACCACTAGGTGGCGCTGTACAAATCACATACAAATTCCTAGTAAACTCCAAACGCGCTCACAATCGAATGCGAAAAGAAAAACTCACACTTAGCACTCAGATTAGTTGACATATATATTATAGAACGTGGTCCCAGGAACAAACTTTTTTAATTAATAACAATTCCCGTCTATTCTATCTTCAAAAAATCGGGTAACTAATAGAGTGTCGCACTAAGAAAAGTTTCCACTTTACATGTAGGACAAAGTTTTCGCCGTGTTGGTCCCGGCCTCCTTTGAAGAATAGGCCAACTGCCGTTCTGCCAGGCAGGTCGTAAAAGGCGACCGATTGGCTATCGAGTCACTACCATCGTGGCTACTAGGTGGTAGAGTTCTGCATTGTCTCGCCATTGTACCACCGCCTTACCTATTCCTGCCGCAATAGCGTCAGTGCTTGTCGCTTTCGTGTTCCGGTTTGGAGGGTAATGTAGCCAGTAAACTTATGCATGTGGCATTAGACCTCGCCACAAGATGGCAACGCATCATTAACATCTTTGGTGTCTATAGGCGATGGTTGACTCTTTCCATCAGGAGACCCATCTGCTTGTTTGCTATCTCATGATATAAAAAAAAGTAACCCTTGAATTATAATAATAATTAAAAAGCTGTTGTGAGAAAATTTGATTGTTTTTAAATTGATCAATACCAATTTAAAAATCTCATACTTAATTCCGAATCTTTAGAGTGGAGGACTCGTCAGAAAAACCATCGAATTTGTAGAAAAAAGTTTTCTCGTGTTTTTCGTAAAATAATTAACCGATTAAAGCAAAAAATAATTGTTGTTATTAATAAAATATTTTACCTTCGCCGAATAAAAATATTCGAAGCCCCCTAACTTGTTCTAATAAAATTATCTTTGCCCGTTGTGTAACGCATGAAAGCATAATTAATTTTAAACTAAGGGTGGCTTGCACCAAAATGCTTAAATCATTTTAAGTCACTAAATAAGTTTAAAGTGACAGCTTTTAAGGCGTTTTGACATTTGGTAAACATGTTTAAGGGACTAAATGCATTTAAGCATTTTGGTGCAAGCCGCCCTAATAATCAAAAATACTAGCGTAAATTACTGGTTTTGTGCGTCAGTGTGTGTGTGTGTTCTGTAAGTGTTATTTAAAAACGGTCTAGACCACTTTTACAGAAAACGTTAGTAACAAAAAAACAATTAGAAAGTTAAATCAAAGATTTATAATTTTTTAACACAGTAAAACTGCAGCAACCGATTTCCCATTACCTGTATCTCCGATACCCTGCATCAACTTTTCACGTAATAAAAGTGGGACTACACCAATCTAAAAAAATAGGATTTTCAAAATCGGTTCATAAATGGCCGAGTTCTGAGGTAACAAACATAAAAAAACATACAGCGGTATTGATAACCTCCTCCTTTAGGGAAGTCAGTTGAACATTAAAGTAACTTGTTCATACATAGAATCTCGTACTGAAATTATCATAATCCATAACAATCAATCGTCAAGGGCACCTTAGTCGTATAAACGTAATATTGATAATAGCTTGGGAACGTGATTCGATTGTTAACGTACAATAATATTAACAAGACGCATGAATGACACGTATTGTTGATGACTACCCTTACTTCATAATGGAGGGAACAAGTCGGAGAATAAGTATTTACAGATCCCACTAAAATATGGATCTAGGCCGACAGTTGGCATACGTTAACATTGATCTCTTTGGTTTGCAAACGTCATTGGTTCAGGACCACATATATTTTTGAAGGGTTGTATTTTGTATGTATAAGCCAAAGCTTTCTCATTTTTAAAGCTCAGAGCATTTTTTCTCATTTTTAAAGCTCAGAGCAGCTGACAAGAAAATGTCTCACCCGATACTGAAGGAGATAATCGTCGGTTATAAACACTAAGCATGGTTATGATACGTTGCTTGGACAGGAATGTAATGCCAATGCATTTTTTTTTATATCATAAGCTAGCAAACAAGCTAATGGGTCTCCCGATGGAAAGAGTCAACCATCACTTATAGACACCAAAGGTGTTAATACTGCGTTGCTATCTTGTGGCGAGGTCTAATGCCACATGCATAAGTTTAGCGGCTACCTCACCCTCCAAACCGGAATACGACAGCGACAAGCACTGACGCTATTGCGGTAGGAATAGGTAAGGCGGTGGTACCAGACCCGGGCGAGATAGTCCAGAACTCTACCACCTAGTAGCCACTATAGTGACTCGTATAGCCAATCTGTCACCTTTTACGACCTGCCTGGCAGAACGGCAGTTGGCCTAATCTTCAAAGGAGCCCGGGACCAACACATAATTTATCGGCTACTTTTACCTTACAAACGGTAACACTATAGTGACAAGCTTCTACGTTATTGCTGCATAAATAGATAAGGTATTGGCAGATATCGTAAATATCTTATCAACTAGTAGTAGTTGTAATTAAACTTTTTACTATCGCTTGCGTTTACTTTCCCTAGATCAATGAGACAACTACAATCACCGCTAATGGATACCAAAGATGGGTTAAGAATATAACCAATATACTAGTTCCTTATGTCGAAGCTGACTGGGTTTCTTTTTACAGTAAACTTCACTTAATAAAGAAAAGTATTGGCGAATTAAAAGGGTAAAGTGCAGCATACTGACCCCGACGGTAAAGAAATTGGAGCAGCACTTGCACCCCAGCAATTGGAAACTATACTGAAACGTCTCGTTGGAGAACTCTACTACTTAATATGTATAGTTTTTGTTGATTGTAAATGATTTGTAAAATCCTCTCTGCCAAATGATTTGTAAAAAATGAACTCAAAACAAAAACGCGCTCCTACATCTGGAAGGGAGGTTTAGGAGATTCAAATTTCTTACGGTTATAACCACCAAGATGCCATAGTAGTTTTGACCTACTTAAGTGTTGAACGTATATCAAAGATCTTGAGGTATATCTCATATGATTTATGATGGACACATCATGTTTGAGCCATTACAATGATTGTTTCACATTTAACCGTATAACGCGTGCGGCGTGATCCTCGCAGCCGGAGAAGCGGGTCACACCGCTGAGAAATGAGCAAGTAATGTTTTGTCAATGACCTCTGGGTTTGACACACATACATAATACAAGAGTGGGTGTAACACGTGCTTTGTACAGGTCCAAAGTGATTGGAAAGGTACAGACTGTATATTGCAACTTGATCGTTGAATATTAAGACGATTAAAAAGATTTTAACTTTCGTAATAATATTTTGAACTCGAAACGAAAATGGAAGCGTCTGTAACGTAATGCTCGTAATCGAACATCGTAGTTAAGTAACGTTTAGTACAGTCATATCTAAATTAATATCCGATGGTTCACATACAACGCTTTCTTAGGGGGTAAGTAACGACGTCATAATTATCGCTATATAGTCATGAAACTATGTTAGGTTTCTAAAAATATTAACGTTAAATTGCCTAGTAACCTCTCCGCAAACTGTCAGTTTCAAAATCGCCTTGCCTATTCAACCTTGCCCGAAATTGAAAGAGAAGGGAGTGGTTGGTTGGATTGGAAGGGATGAAGCAAACAGAACACTAAACATATGCGGAATGCAACTTTATTTTATAATAATTAAAAATTACCTAATCTGGTTTTATTGTACCCCATAGGCGTAGCATTTTTTTACAGTGGGGCAGAAATAAACTCAAAAAGTAGTAGAAATTTTAAAAAAAAGCTCTTTATGTAATTTCCCTTCAGTATATTTCCTTTTTGTGCAAGGTTCTTTAAGTAAAATAGGAAGCGCTTGACGTGTCATCTACTAAGTAGGTTGACTTCTATATACTGCATTATTTGGCGCGGTAATTTTGAATTTGACCAACAAATGAACAATGGTCTCACTACGAATTTTTCACAACGATTCGGGGACCATGCGCCTTACCCCACTGCTATTAATATGACGCTGCTGTATGTCTATATATCGAAGGGCTTTGCTCTTGAATGAAAAAAAGGAAACATCTGAAACTTTTTAGAATATGCGTTACTATGGCCGCCAGCACAACAAATAATAGAAAAATTAAAAAAGTTAGATTTAAAAGTAAGTTAACCGACCCGTTAGTCGAGTGGTTAGCGATCCTGACTACGCAATCGATGGCGCTCGGATTCGATCCCCAACGGGGACAAGCATTTTGTGTGATGAGCATAAATGTTTGTATTTCCTGGTTTTGGTGTTTATTAAATATATTCTAGTATTTACATATGTACTTCCATGTATTATTATAGTTGACTAACACCCATATCGCAAGCAAATAATTTGCTTACTTTGGGGTTAGAATAAAAAAAGTGGTCCCCATACGAGTATCTAACATTGAAAAATCGTTAAGTATTAATCAAAGTGTAATAAATAATTGAACTTCGGTGGTCTGTGGTACGGATTTTTTGTTCATGCGCACATATCTTCACGTCAGATACCTATGAGGTAATCCGAGAGAACCGTTCAACCCCATCACGTTATGTCAGTCTTGATCTTCCCTCTACGTCCTACCACATCACCATTTCAAAATTATATATTGTTAAAAGTACTACTACAATATTATAACTATTAATTATTAAAAGGCAAATTTTTCGCATGTTATTAAAGGGTTATTTTTTTCCTATGTTTTGCTTGACGAATAAATAATCTGCCTTCCTGTCAGCAAGCAAAGAGCAAAAGAATTAAAAGCGGACGATTGGCCAAAATACCACCACTTTTAGGTAGTAGAACTCTGCGACGATTATTACTGATTTACGTTCTACCACATCCGCACTTTAAAACTATTAACTATGACCTACAAAAAATATTTTTTGTAGGTTTTTGATAAAAGCTATTTTTTTCTATGTTTTTAAGGACACATACCTACTCGTACATTACAATTACCACTGATTTGCCTTGCTCTTGCCGTATTCACGATGCACTTTATACAATCCTATGGTACACAGACTCTAAACTTTTGGACAGCATCCGTTCAATCTGATTCTCTTTCTCCTACGTCCTAGCACATTTGCATTTTAAATCTATTAATTATTAAAAGCAAAATTTTTTTCAATGTTTTTAAAGGGTAATTTTTCCCCTATGTTTTTAAAGGGTAATTCGTCAAACAAAACATAGGATGTTTTGTTTGACGAATTAATAATCAGCTTTCCTGCCGAACAAAAAATTAAAAGTAAACGATTAACGAAAATGCGACCACCATAGTGATAGAACTCTGCGACGTCTATCTAGCCCTCGGTTAGGTACAGCCATGTACATTGTACATATATCTATTGCGCCTAACACTGAAGCTATTGTGCCATTGTTTATCTCTTTGTGTTTTGGTTTGCAGGTATAGTTAACTTATGCTTGCGGCATTTTAACTCGCCAACACACCACTAACATCATAAGCAATGCCTGTGTCTATACATATCAAGAAAGCCGGCTGTTCGTTTGCTGCGTTTGTTTTGTCTTATGACACAATAATGACCCTTTGGTGCTATATTTTCTCATCTCATAATAATTGTGTAAATACTAGGAAACTCATAATTAAAGTTATAATATAATAATTAAATATTTTTTTATTGTCTTACATTCAATTGTGCCATGTTAATAATAACTTTATCGACATGTTATTAAATGCTTTCACTCATTTTTTCTCACAATCGGTTTAGAGATTTAATCAATCTTTGCAACGTTGATGACTTAATGAATGCTATAACGAAATACATAATCAAGTTTTAATCAGAGTTTCAAATTGCATAAGATGTAAATGACAATGACCAAGCCTTGGAGTTTTAACGTTCACCATCACTTATTATGTAGGCAGTTTTATATAAAATAAAACAGCATATAAATAAACGGCTCTTGTGAGGTTAAGAAGAGGTCATAGAAGATAATATGAACGAATACGAATACCTCCGTAACAACGATTATATAAAAAATAAGCAACCAATTGTACTTTATATGTGTGTATATATATATATATATATATATATATATATATATATATATATATATATATATATATATATATATATATATATATATATATATATATATATATATATATATATATATACCTATTAGTAATATTCATACAAATTTTGAAGTAAATCCATATAGTAATTTTTGAGTTTTACCCCGGACATACATACAGACAAACTGACATACAGACAAACAGACAAAAATTCAAAAAACTATATTTTTGGCTTCGATATCGATTGTAGATCACGCTCCAAGTATTCTTTAAAAAAATATTCAATGTACAGTTTTGACTTTCCTACGATTTTATATGTATAGATTATATCAAAATGTTATGTTTTCCCTAATATTGATGATTATACACACACACACACACACACACATATATATAATAAGGGTTCTTACACACACTATGCCGACGTATATGATGACTATTTTTTCGCTATTTCAATCCTAAACTTATTTAGGTATATCAGTGCATTTCGGCACTTCAAAACTATATTTGTTGTTGTGTTAAAATTGCACTTGTTTTTACGTTCCGTTCAATTGCATTTCCGTTATTAAAACATGGCCTTAATATGAAGATGCTTTAGCTTGTAAATATAATAAAAATATAAATAGAACATAATTACACCATATTATCCTGTTTTTGGTCCGAAATGTTATTGCAGAATAAATTTCATGTAATTTAATGTAATGATTTATCTGGGTTGATGCCATCGTAGGCCTAGCATCAATAATGTCTGTGTCTGATACCGTCGTGTTCCAGTTTAGAAACTTGTGGATGTGCATTACATCTCGTATCATAAATAGCAACCTAAAATTGTGATTGATATCACTTTCAGTATAAACATAGATCTGATTCTTAATTATTAAAAAAACGTAAATTGTGAAACAGTACAATTAGTGTTCTTTAATGTAGAAACTATTATCTATTTCTTTTAACAACAGATTTTTTCTTATAACAATGTAAAGTTTTACAACAGCACATAACGTCAATGAATAGGCATTTATTCTGATTTCTGAATGTCGTAGGCTACGCTAGATGTATCACGCAATCACAGGCATTCTTGGGAAATGTCGTGACTGCTTAGTTGACAAACCGGTTTGTTTAAAAAATCAAGCATAAACTAGACGTCGTTAGTGAATTATAGAATCAGTAAAATGTAAGTTAAACATCTCATTGGTTGTGGAAAAACAAGCACGGTATGTTTACGTATTTGACATGGCACATAGAAGCCGCTGCCACACCTAATTTTGTTTTATATCACATAGGATAGCAAAGAAGCTGGCTCTCCTAATGAAAAAGAGAAAGTCATCGCTCACACACCAGAGATGTTAATGTGGCGGGTAAAATCAGTAATGTCAGATGCATAAGTTTATCGGCTACCTTACCCTCCAAACTGGAACACGACAGCGACAAGCACCTATGTTTTTGCGTTAGGAAAAGATAACGCGGATTTACCAAAACCCGAGCGTTGCAGAATACCACCTAGTAAGTAGTTACAATGAAAGTGACAAGTATTAGCCTTTTCTCGCCTTTTACGAGATGCCTAGCAGTAAGACAGTTAATCTATTCTTCGAAAGGGGCCAGAGTAAACATTAATACTAGCTGATTCTGGCCACGATTCACTGTGACACAGTTATAAGTCATCAGAAAATGCTTAGAATTTTCCGTTTCCGTTAGAACTTTGAAATAAGTATATAAAAACTCTTTTCTGTTCAATATTTATGTTGTGAAACAACATCAAAGAAATCTGATAGTTTTTGAGTTTTGTGGACACAAACACACGAAAGTCTAATTTTCATATAAAGATATGTATTACCTAACATACACTCTCCAGCTTTGCTGTACGACAATTCGTTGACGATAAAAAAATCATAGCCACATATAGTTCTAATACAAATTTTTATATAGATTAAGCAGGGTCCTTGATTTATAACAGGATATACAGACAGACAACAATTTTCAAAGTGGGAAAATTGATGTCAGTCATAAAACGAATATCATGGAATTTGACGAAAAACTTGAATAGGCAGATAGATTACAGATTAATATAATAGTATATACTAATATTATAAATAGGAAAAGTTTGTGTTTGTATGTTTTTAATAAATTTAGAAGCTACCCGTCTTAAAAATTTTTTCACCATTAGAAAGCGATACTATGCAGGAGTGAGTCAAAGTCAGTCATTTTTTATTCAAATAAGAATTCTTAGTAATCACTTTTTCAAAGTCGGTTTTTACATGTTATTATTACATTGTAAATATATGTAAATATTATCTATACATGCTTATAGACCTTACTACACACTATACATATTTATACACATACATACATCTATTGTGTAACAATTTTGAATAAAAGCAATGAAATATGGTAAGTTATTAAAATTAAAATATTACTACAATAAATAACATTCAATGTCAATACGTAGAGCAATTAAAATAACGTTAAAACTATAACAATAATTAATATTAAAAAAACTATTTGTTAATTACTTACTCCAGTCGTATTCCAAATACCTAATAAGCCGTACATATTAATTTTTGCTTAATGACGTTCTTGAACTATTTGTCAGGTAATTCGAGCATGTGATATGGAATCTTATTATAAAATAGTAGAGTTAGTGACACAGGCTACTTTTAGTGAAGTGTAAGTTTCGGATCTTTTTTTTAAATTAAAATGTTGTGCGACCAGAGGAATGTCAGATTTGGCACAGTTATATTTTATATGGAGAACTTAAGTTTAAGTTCTATAGTTCGGTAATAAGTTCTAAGTCATGACAATTGATCAAACTTTTGTCAAATTAGGCACATATCTAGCCTGGGGCAAGTTATATTTAAAAAAAAAACTTTTAAAGTTTTTCAA
Organism: Apodemia mormo; assembly: GCA_036924255.1. Taxonomy (NCBI): domain Eukaryota; kingdom Metazoa; phylum Arthropoda; class Insecta; order Lepidoptera; family Riodinidae; genus Apodemia; species Apodemia mormo. The sequence continues at coordinate 19,434,040 of JAUPFN010000009.1, read as the reverse complement.
TCGAATTGCCCTATCCAGGACTTAAGTAATGTGTTACAAATACATTGAATAAAATATTAAACAAACCATCATATTTTGTCAAAAACTTGGGCCTGATTTTAAGACATGCAAATAAAACTAAATTCCAGAAGAGCGAAATCGCAGGAAATAGCTCTTAAAACATTTGCGAACAACAAACATAAAATCAAAAACAAATAACAGTTACCGTCAAATGGTTTCCAAAACAAATCGTTTCTTGAGACAAAATAAGTATATTATGTATAAATATAAGTTAACGTCATACGTGGGCTGAAACTGAGGGCAACGGTTAGTGTATGTATGTCATGGCAACATACATTTTATTCATCTAGTTACAGCTAGACATTACTCAGTTTTACGATTAAAAGCATTAAAATGTTGATCATTGATCATTTCCCCCGCATTGGTCCGGGCTCCTTTGAAAAATAGACCAACTATCGTTTGCCAATAGGTCATAAAAGGCGACGGTTCGAAAGACGTTCCATTTCACCACCTATCACAGGTACGTCGGTTGGCGAGATAGCGAGACAGGTTGGTGATCATCATCACCCAATAATAGGACTAATTTGAATATTAAAAAATACTTAATTTTTTTAAGTATATCACAAGACAGCAAACCAGCAGACGGCCCTCCTGATAGAGAAAGATAATTATCATGTTTAGACACCAAAGATGTTAAAGGTGCGTTGCTATTCTTGTAGCGAGGTTCTAATGCCACATGCATAAGTTTACCGGCTATCTTACTCTCCAAAACGGAATTGCGGCAGGATAAGGTAAGTGGTCAACAGACCCGCAGGCCTATCACTTAACATTTGCAATCCGCCAGCGATCAGCGATGAGTTTAAACGTAAGGAAAAAATCCTATCAAAAACGTTGCCAATTGCTTGGTGCCAATTTTTAAGCAGCAACGACTGCCATTAATGTTCAACGCTATTATGTGTCTTGCAATAACTAAACAATTACGATAATTTCGCATTGCGAGATACGTGATAACCCGCTGATTGAGACAATCATAACTCCACCATCTAATAGCGACGATGGAAGTAACTCGCATAGCCAATCGTTTAGCTATTACGAACCGCCGGGCAGAACCAACACGGGGGATTATTTGCAATTTATTTTTAACTAGCTGTGCCCACGACTTCGACCGCGTCGGTTTTTTTAAAAAAGTAGCCTAAGTTACACCTTATTACATCAGCTATCTACCAGTGAAAGTCCCGTCAAAATCGGTCCAGCCGTTCCAGAAATTAACCGGAACAAAGAGACAGACAGACAAACAGGCAAAAAACTTAAAAAGTATTATTTTGGTATGTGTACCGTGTATACATCCATATGCATTTAGTTGAAACTGGTTATTTTGATATTACAGACACTCTAATTTTATTTGTTTGTATAGATATGAACTTGTTTTACAAAAGATCATTTTATTTATAACCATTTGGATTTAGAGTAAAAGAAGTTGAATGATTTTAACGCAGTAAAACTAAAACAAACGACTTCCAAATTATCTAGAACTCTGAATCAGATCTTCAGCAAATTTGCAAGCCACCAAACGGGAAGCAGAATATCTAAACAAAAAACCTTAATCGATTAATTATAAAAAATAGTGTCCCAGTTCTGTGGTAACATTGAAAAAAAAAACAATATACCGGCCAAGTGCGAGTCGGACTCGCGCACAAAAGGTTACGTACCATGCCTATTCAAGTTTCTACCTGTTTATTAAAATCGAGTAAAAATTTGCTTTAAAATTACGTTTGTTGTATGGGAGTCCCCCTTTAATATTTACTTTGTTTTGTATTAATTATTTATTTTGAAAGGTAATATACAACTAATTATCCTGTGAAAATTTTAAGCGTCTACCTCAGGAATGGGTAAACTACGGCCCGCGGGCCATCTCCGGCCCGCGAAGCGTCTAAATCCGGCCCACGACCATCAAACAAAAATCATTTATCCATCAAAAAAAAATTAAATTTCTTTCTTTTTCTAATAGTTATTTTGTAATATTGCATAATAAATTCGTGTTTCAGAAAACATATATCAATATTTTTATTTCATTAATTAAATCAGGGGTGAGGAAAATTTTTCGTTATAAATATAGCCAAAAATGCAACAACTTGGCCTGTCATATATTTTTCAATAAATATTGGCACGCGAACGAAAAAGTATCCCCATCCCTGGTCTACCTGCTACCGTTTGAGCAAAAAAATATGAAAAAAAACACGTTTATTGTATTACCACCCCTGAATATTTTCATTTTATTTTATTTTTAAGTATTTGTTATTATAACGGCAACGGAAATAAATAATTTGTGAAAATTCAGCATTCTAGCTATCACGGGCTATGAGATCAAGAGATGTACGGAGGAGTTTTTCAAAAAATCAGAAGATGCATTTTGCTTAATAGAACAATGTCACATTAGAAACATTTTTAATTTAGTCATGTATCATCTTAGCAGGGTGTATGTCAAACTGATTTATTTCGCTTCCTGTGGAACAAGATTCGCGTTTCAATATTCAACTATGTGCCGATATCATATCGAGTCTATTTTACGATGACATTTTTGTAATGCCGACCCAATGAAGTCAATTTTGTGTTTCATTTCATGCAGGTTTTGTTACTTATCATATTTTAAAACAAAAATCAGTAGACTTTCAGTTCAAATCAGTAGAATTCTGAGAATATCAGTAGATCTTCCGAAAAACAGGCACTCTGGCAACGCTGCGCTCGCTTGCCTCGAGCCGTTTTGCGTTGAGCGTTGAGAGCGTTGCCTCGTGGCGTGCTATGTTATCTATACATATAACAAAATCGTAGGAGAGTCAAAACTGTACATTGAATATTTTTTTAAAAGAATACTTGGGGCATGATCTAGAATCGATATCGAAGCCAAAAATATAGTTTTTAGAATGTTTGTCTATTAGTCTGTTTGTCTGTATGTATGTCCGGGGCAAACTCAAAAAGTACAGCATGGATTTCCTTCAAACTTTGTATGAATATTACTAATAGGTCGGGTCAACATATAGGCTACATATTAGCACGCTATCACCTACGGGGGAGGGGCAGTGCGGAGTAAACGAACTCCGCGCGAACGAAGTCGCTGGCAACAGCTAGTCTATACATATAATAAAATCGTAGGAAAGTCAAAACTGTACATTGAATATTTTTTTAAAAGAATACTTGGAGCGTGATCTACAATCGTTTTCGAAGCCAAAAATATAGTTTTTAGAATTTTTGTCTGTTTGTCTGTATGTATGTCCGGGGTAAACTCGAAAAGTACTGCATGGATTTACTTCAAATTTTGCATGGATATTACTAACAGGTCGGGTCAACATATAGGCTACATATTATCACGCTATCACCTACGGGGTAGGAGCTGTGCGGAGTAAACGAAGTCCGCGTGGGCTATTAGATGGTAGAATTTTGCATTGTGTCGCCCGGGTCTGGTACCACCGCCTTATCTGTTCCTGCCACATTAGCGTCAGTGCTTGCACTGTCGTGTTCCAGTTTGGAGGATAAGGTAGCCGGTAAACTTATGATTGTGGCATTAGACCTCGCCACAATATAGCAACGCGCTATTAACATCTTTAGTGTCTTTAGACGATGGTTTCTCTTTCCATCAGGAGACCCATCTGCTTGTTTGCTGTTTTATGATATAAAAAAAAACCTTTCTAGTTCGATCGTTGAATCTATGCCTAATGCAATATCCTTACTGAAACGGTTACATACAGTCAGCGAAGTCTATTTACGAGTAACATGGGAAATATGCAAGGAGTGTAGCAAAGAGTACTGTAAGTAGTTCTGCAAGAATCTACAACGGTGTATATAAGTAAAACGGTTCAGAAACTCTAATCTTGAGATCCGTCTCGAATCTTATACCAGATCCTCGTATTAACTGAGATTAACGATGTTATAATTGTCAGTATATTGCCCATTCGTCTGTCATTCTAAATTTAATTACAGTATAGTAGATATATTTTCATATATTTCCCACAACAACATTATTGGACTCGTCAGGGTATTAATAAATTTATTTATTTAATACTTTTTTGTACACAGAAAATAGCACAATTAGGAAAAAAAAACAAACATTACATAAGTACAATAGGCGAGCTCATCTCTACTTACAGCCATTATTTCTTCCAGCCAACCCGTTAAAGGAGAAAAAAAAATCAAACGAAGTAGACTTAGTGTAAAAAATAGATATTATAACTAAACTAAATATATATTAATGATAATACAAAAAAAACAATACCATTAAAAGTTATTCCCAGATTAGTAGCGGAAGAGGAGATATACCTTTCTCCTCTTCCGCTACTACTAAAGTAGAAATGTTACTGTTATTGATCAATTTATTCATAGGACGACTACCAAGAATTAAATCTTGTGGCTTGACCGGATTTACTAATAGACTAAAAGATTTGGCCCTCTCATAAATCCCATCCAATCGTCATTCATGTCTCTGACTACCTTCATATTCATGACGCTAATGTAGCGGTAGATCTGTAGGTCATCAGCATAAAGATGGAAATTTGATTTAATCATTAAAGTAATAGTGTTGATAAACGCGAAATTGCAAAGGAGAGGAAACATTCAGGAATCTTTGGAAGTGGCATAATAAATGCCATTTTCCAAGCTACCGGAAAGGAACTTGACGTTAAGGAAAAATTGAATATATGAACAAGAATTGGAAGAAGTTCAGAGAGAATCTTAAAATAATTTTGGTGATAAGCATAATTTGTATGAATTGTAAGTTGTAAAAACACAATAAATACAAAATCCTGGCAAAAATACATACTGGCCTAAGCTAAGCTAGTGCAGCTTATACTAACCCAAGTTGAAATAATTATAAATAGTGATTTCTAAAAAACTTAGTGATTTCTAAAAAAATGGCATAACATTCTTCAAATTAACTTGCTATAGCTGTTTTTCGCTCGCCTAACTTGCCAAGACTAGACTGAGTTCGTTCCATAATTTCCCCCGGTGTTTTCTCGGAAGCCTTAACAAGTTCAGATCATATACCTGCCTGCCTGGCAGCTTGATTGATTAGGGCGTAGAGTTCGGGGACAACTCGCTTGTGTACGGTACCACTTTGTCCTTCAACTACGTTCTGGCTTATTGAGTGAGAGAGGAGTACCTGGTAAATTTATGCTTGTGGCTTTAATGATACATTTCTGTCTTCAACATACGGAGGTGTGTCGAAGACATCAATGTACCATTAACAATCGTTAGTGTTTAAAGTTCGTTTGTCGCCTACCTTCAGACAGCCTGTTTGTTTGTTTGTTTGCTATAGTAAAATTGTCAAACCGTGCAAGTAGCCCTTGTCGCGTTGTAATTTTCCTACACGTGGATTACTTTAGGCTAAGCCAACATGTAACCAGGGCTAAACATACCTTAGCTTAGAAACCAAATTTTTCGAGCAAATAAAAAGATGTTACCCACGGCCGAGGCCAACCAGTCTTCAAATGACGTAACAGTTGGATATAAACAGTAAGGTACCTTCGTCAAGTTAGATGTTATAACGACTTAAGTTTAAACACAAGATCTTAACTTATAAGATTTAATGTGATGTGATTACAATCTTTATTTTTTTGTTTTTTTTTTAACTTCCCGCTACGTATATAGATAAAGAAGTTTCTGATTTTTCCCCGATTTTCGAAAATTGAGTTTTCGCCAGATCTTCGCGTTTTGAGGCCCTAGTTTGTGTATGTAATCATCTCATAACTTTTGAACGACTTGACCGGTCAAAACGCAGTTGATGGCATTGGATTGTATTCCGCTCAACTTAGACTTCTTGAAAATTGAAACGATTCGACCCAGGAGATTTTGAGAAATTTTGAAAAATCCTCAATTTTTTTTTTTTGGCGAAACGGTGTGTTTTGAATATAACTTTTTATATAATATCCAGATTAATGTATCGATCGAGTAAAAAATCTAATCAGTTCAATTCCTCAAAAAATTTTTTCAATGCACGAATTGCATCAAAATTCGTTTATTCATTCGGGAGTTATCGTTGACGAATAATTTAAAAAAATGTTTTTTCGACATCGAAATTTTTTGATCAATCATTTTTCGACTTTGTTCACTAGGTATTTCAATACTTAAAAAACACGTCAAATGCAGTATTAAAAATTAAAATCGAATGAAGTTTTCAAAAGTTACAGACTTTTAAATAATAATATGTTGTTGTTTTAGCAGACTTCATTGATATTTTTAAAATAACTTTCAGGCTAATATACTAACCGATTGACTTAAAAATCTTATCACCTTTTTCTTAAAAAACTGCGTCAAATATCATTAATTAGATCAGAATTGGTCAATTTGTTTGGTATTTATCAATGACTAAAATTTTTGAAAAAAATAATTTTTAACATCGGTTTAAATTTTTTTAACCTATCGATTATGTAGCTAAAACAATGCTTTAGATCTTGAAAATTTAGGTGAATGCCATTCGAAAAATCAAAAATTAAGATTAATTCCAAAATATGCAGCTTTTCAAAAGTCAATATACCTACTATCATTTTTAAATAAATAGATTTTTGAACTGAAAATAAAATATGCTTATAGTTTTTACTCCTTTTAGTTTAAAATATCGGGGATCGCCTGCAGAGTCAACCGTTTACACATTGTTTTTTCAGTTTTAAGTTCGTATAAAAATTTTAATTTTTTTTAACTTATTTGTTTAAATTACTTACTTAGCTTTTTGGGGATTTCTGATCTACTACCCAAGCAGCAATCAAGCATGTTTAATACCCATAAAGCAGCTCATATAGAACTTAGTTCTATTGCAGCCGTACAATGGTGTAAAAAGATGCTTTTATCGGTATAAGAGACCTTTATGAGTTTTTATACAGCCTAATGCCGTACAAGGCCTTTCTTAGAGTTCTGCGTAAGCTTTAGGCGTTATATCTGAATATTAATACACTACTGTACAGCTTTAAGCAATTTGTAACTCATTAGGCTGATTTTAACACTTAAAGCTGTACATTAGCTGTATTATGTTTAGCACGGGAATTTATTACAGCTTTAAGTGTTGTTATAGTATCACTTAACGCTTGTTTCTGTAAAATGGGACGTGCAATCACCGTTCTACAGCTAATATTTATGGCGTAATTGTAGACTGTTATGCAGCCAATGGTGTTAAAAAATCTGCATATACAGCTATAGTACAGCTCAAGGCTGTATTACTGAGAAAATTGTTGTTTGCTGTTTTTATATCTGCATAGTTGATATCATGTGGAAAAAATCAAGAGGAAGATTGAAAAGGAATATTTAAATATTATAAATTACCAATCAAGTAATCGTGATGAAGATAAAGCTGAAAAATTACTAATTCAGGTAAACCTACAATCGTCATTTTTATTGATGTTCAAGGAAAAGGGTTCCGTAACAAAAACATTAAAAAGTGATTGTAGGTTATCTGATTTATTATTTTTAGGCTTATCTTCTTCATTAAGGTTACTTGGTTGGTAATTTACAATAACTGATTTTTTTTAGTGTCATAACATAGCAAACAAGCAGATCGGTCTCCTGATGAAAAGAATCAACCATCGCCTACAGACAGCAAAAATGTTAATGGTGCGTTGCTCTCTTGTGGCGAGGTCTAATGCCCCATGCATAAGTTTACCGGCCACCTTACCCTCCAAACCGGAACATGACAGTGACTAGCACTGACGCTTTGCAGCATGAATAGATAAGGCGGTGGTACCAGACCCGGTCGAGTCAATGCAGAGTTCTATCATCTAGTAACCACGATGGAAGTGACTCGCATAGCCGATCGGTTGTCTTTTACGACTTGCCTGGCAGAAAGGCAATTGTTCTATTCTTCAAAGAATATATAAAAAAAGAGTTAAAAAGAGAAATAAAAATCATTACACTGAGAAAATATGTATTTTTTTATTTTTAACTTGCTACTATACGGAGTTTTACAAAAGCGGTATAGTAAGTCGAAAGGGGGGTGACTCAGAGGGTCATTTTGAACAACTTTTGTTCAACGATTTGTGAAAATTCCCGAAAAACAATTTTGTTTTTCTATTGTGAAAAGTCACGTGACCAACAAAGTTTCCATGGAGAATCAATATTTTTTTCGCGAATTTCCAAAAGTCGTTAAACAAAAGTTGTTAAGAATGACCCCCTGAGCCACCCCCTTTCGGCTTACTGTACCACTTTTGCAACACCCTGTATATATGTATACTTACAATCGTTTTAAAAATATTATATACTTAGATACAATTACAGGCAAAAGAGTATGTGTTTCGCTTTGAAGAACTAATAATATTAAATCACAAGCACGAAATAACGTATTCTTCTTAAAAATATTTTTGTGATAGACCAATATTTAAAGGGCTTGATTTTTCGTTCTTGATCAACTTAGTTATATCAAGTTGTTTTCTTGGTCATTATAATTCACCTTTATCCTCCCACAAACTGGGTACGATACAAATACGGTTTTGGCTCCTCTCAATTGTTTTTATTATTTTATAAGGCATATTTCCCTGAAAAATAAAGTAAAACATGATTGAAATACATGTCTCATAAGTTATAGTTAACAATAAGTTGGTTTAGTTGTAAAGTCAAACGACCGACATCAATACAACACAATAGCGAAATCAAGTGACAAACATATGTTTTGTATTTAGAGTTCTTCAATTTTTGTACGCATCTCTAAACATAAGTTAAGTGATTAAAAGCCAATTACTGTACAATAGATTTATATAGGGACTTAGTACAGCCTAAAGTGTATTTGAACGGTAATTAAAAGCCAATAGCCGTATAATAGAACAAAAAAGAGATTCAGTACAGCTATTTGCAGTATATCACCCTCCAAATACACTTTAGGCTGTATAACAAAACGCCGCCATTATTGTGTATTAAAAACAACATTAAAGAAATATATTGTTAAATAAAAGATATATTTAGCAATAGCTAAAGCTATATCTTGACAAGCAACTTATATTATGATAATTATGCCTTTATATATAATATTGTACCATAAATACTTGTATATTCTAACCTTAAACACAAACACTTACCGTATTTTGCAATGATTTTATTTGTGTTATCTTGATTATTTCGTTGGTGCGTGAATATTTTGAGAGAAATCATATATAATTTCTCAATAAATTATAATTTGCACTTTGAATACACCGTTTTATACTGCTCCAAGTCCAAGAATTTATCGTTTATTAATATATTTTTAATTATGGCGTCTGCAGATACCAATATGTGATATAATTAATGTTATACAATATCAAATACCGATTGTTACTTTTTATCATTTTCAAACACCTATTAAGAACGTTTAGCTGTACAAGAGAGTATATTTAGTGTTATAGTTTCTTTATACACCGAATAACAGCCTTTGTACAGCCTATAACAGCTTGTACAGCTATTGTGCAGCCTATTTAACTCTTAGCTTTACAAGACAGTTACAAGAGAGTATCCTTAGTGTTATAGTTTCTTTATACACCAAATAACAGCCCTTCTACAGCTTATAACAGCTTGTACAGCTATTGTGCAGCCTACATAACGCAATAAGCTGTATAACTTGGGGCCCTTTTTGGTGTTATATCGGCTGTAGAAGCGCTTCTACAGCCTTTGTACGGCTTCGTATACAGCTTTAAGTTTAAAAATGAACCTAAATGCAGCCTATATACAGCTTATTGTGATATTAAAACGAGCTACTTGGGTAGGAACCCTTATAGTTTTGCCATGTCCGCTCGTCTGTCCGCAGCTTAGCTCGGAGATTCTTAATACTTGATAGCTGTAATTTGGTATGAATCTACATATTAGTCACGCCGGCAAACTAGTAAAATAAAATATTTAAGATATTTGTATAGATTTTAACGAATTTTTCTTCAGTGGCGGAAAACTGCTAAACTTAATGTAAGGAGTCGCCTCTCTGGTCTAGTAGTCCGGTGTCGGATTTGAATACATGAGGTCCCGGTTTTAATTCCCGGGTCGGGCAATTTAAAAAATGTGTTTTTTCAGTTTCCTGACAGACACAACGTTGCCCAGGATTGGAAAACGTGTCCGGTTGGCGATAGGCTGGCCACCTATCACATTGTGGGACTAAGTGTCTGGCTAATTGTGGGTGCACTTGTACCTCTACCTACCTCTTCGGAGATCACGGATGAAATTACCTTCGTGATGCGCTCTGTATGTCCATGGGGCGCATTTGTAGTTATTATTATGGCTCTTGTCTCGTGTTGCATCGTCAAACTTGCGTTATCTTGCGTGCCCGACTTATGCAACACTGATAAGTACGTGAAGGTTTGTTGCTCACTTGTTTACCTTTTTATCTTCTATGATATCAATGTGATAGTGCGTAAACCCATTTAATAATAACTACTTAGTGGTCTCCAAACCTAAAGCTAGACGATAACTACCAAACAAAGGCACTGAAATGTTTCGCCCTTACTTATTTATATATGTACCAAAAAAAGAACGTATTTAGAACTATTTAATTTTCCTCTTATACACTTGTATGTCTATTTATATATATTGCTGTAGTTTAATACTGATGCCTCAGGCCTAAGCCCAGCTTGTAGCAAACTATTTAAATACAATTTAAACGTTTTCATTCGTGTTAAAAGTCATTTAAAAAGTATTTAAATAGTCTGGTGCTAGCGAACCTGTGTGTTGTTAATTCAGAATACACAAGCCTCACAATAAAAGAATAAAATAAAAATAAAATAAAAAATAAAAAAGAAAACAAGACGACAAGAAAATCGAGTGACTCCGATACTTTGCGATCTATGTATTTTTTACTGGAACATAAAAGTGGCAAGCACTGACTTTAATGAAAAGAAGTTGCGTCGGTAGCATCAACCAGAACTAAAATTGTATGAATAGGCCTTACACCATTTAGTAACGTGTGTTTGAAACTTTAATGTAAAAAATGGAAAATAAATCTAGAATAAAAAGCTTATTCAAACAATAAACGTACAAACCGCACTTTGACAGATCATTGACGTTTTTATTCTACCTTACCTTGACCATGGAACTAATATTATTCATCCGAGACCTTGACCGCATTTTCATAAATAAACATACCAAAGAGTATACAATACTCAAACATACAACCAAGAAATGCAAAACGTGGTCGGTTCAAAAAGTTTTTAATTTTAGGGCATAAAAATTACAAGTACATCCTGTCATTCATGTAACATCCATACATATATTTACTTTTAGAAACAGAAACATTCATGTGTTTTACGCACAATAATTGCAATTTTTGTTTCCAATGTACAATGAACAATTTTCTTCGCGTGATGAAGCCAATTTATGTTAAAAATTATTAAACAAAACGTAATTGTCTCGTAGTTCTTTCGTAATGGTAAAAAAGTACTCCGTTTTACCACTTTCTACGGGCTTGGGAAAACAACATTCAAGTATTACCCGCTTTGCTTCTAGGCGAGGGAACTTTCTCTATCGCATATGTTATTTATTACTTCTTAGCATTTTATTGCACCGCGATCATTGTCTATGAATAAAAGAAATATGTACTTGGTAGTTTCACATTAGTCTTAAGTGCCTTTTCATAACTCTTACTTTTACTGAAATATCCTTCTGGTAAGTTTGATTATCTCGTGGTTTATTTGATAAACTACATAGTGTGGCCATTAATACTGTTACAGTCAAAAATAAACAAAATATTACATTTCAATTTGGAATCTGTCATTTTTATGTGTTTTTTCATTATGTTTTTTTTTTCATTTTCGCGCCAATACGTTGTAAAATATATTGTGATATTAAAATGGAGTGGGGTGATAAAGGGAACCGAATCTTAACCGAACCGAACCGAAAATTATTTTAACAAACACAATGACCGTATTTATGCTCAAAGCTCTAAGAAAGCTTCTCAATTATTCAACAGAGTACGACGTGGGCATTATCCTACTTCCGCGATGATTTATTGGAGTATTAACTACGAAGGAGTGACTGAGCCATATTTTTGTGAGAAATGTGTCAAGACATCGGCACAAGTGTATTAGATACCATTCTTGAGCAGTAGTTAAGCCCTTTAACAACACTATGTTCAACAACCAAGAATGGTCCTTTCAGCAAGACTCGGATCACAAAGCTCGATCTACTTAATCTTGGTTAGAATTCAACGTTCCGGGCTTCATCAGAGCTGAAGACTGGCCATCATCTAGTCCCGATCTTAATCCGCTGGATTATGATTTAGGTTTGGTTTAGAGAATATGGCTTGCCCTAAATGCCGTGATAATTTGGAGTCTCTAAAACAATCCATACTATTGGCAGTGAAGAATTTTCCTATGGAAACAGTGCGTGCTTCTATTGGTAACTGGCCTCAACGTTTAAAGGACTGTATTGCAGCCAATGGAAACCACTTCGAATAAGCTTTATATATATTTTAATGGTGTATTAAACTAACACACTGTAATACTTGTAGTAAGAAATGTTATGTGCATTAAATTTTTTTTGTGTAATGAAAAGACTTGATCGTATGGATTTTGATTCCCGGTTATACAAGTATATTCGTTACAGTTCGGTAAAATGCGGTCATGTGATGATCATCCATCTAGTCAACCGACAAATCGGTGAATTGTAGTGAACAGAGTGCTAAGTGTGAGTTTTTCTTTTCGCATTCGATCGTGAGCGCGTTTGGAGTTTACTAGGAAATTGTATGTGATTTGTACAGCGCCACCTAGCGGTAAACGTGAGAAACCAGTTTACCACTAGGTGGCGCTGTACAAATCACATACAAATTACTAGTAAACTCGAAACGCGCTCACGATCGAATACGAAAAGAAAAACTCACACTTAGCACTCAGTTTATTGGCATTCGTGCTGATGACTTTTATTTAATTTTTGTTTTCTTTCGTCATGGCTAATCATAAGTTCATACTCATCTTCGAGTTTTTTACAATGTTCTTAAGAATAAAAATTTTGTAATTACATATTTCCGATGGCATATGCATGAATAAATTTTGTAAACGAGTGAATAAGAACATCTATTAGGCATTTTTCTCGGTTATTTATACCTATTATTAAGTTTAGCAGAATTCGTTTGGTGATATTTATCTATTTTGGTTCGGTAATATTAATATTTTTATATTCATCTCTTAAACTAGTGTTTATAAATTACTTGCCGTATTCTGCGGTATCATGCGCGTTGGTCACGATTTCGCGGAAAAATGGAATAAATTCTAGCCTTTGTCACTCAGGAACAATGTTTCTTTCTACCGGTGAAAGAAAATTCAAAATCGGTACAGTAAACTTTACCTCACGATAATCTAATATATAAAATTCTCGTGTCACAGTTACAGTTAGCATTCTCCTACGAAACGGCTTGACCGATTTTGAAGAAGTTTTATATGTATATTCAGTAGGTTTGAGAATAGGTTGTTACCTATTTTTTGTACCCCTAAGTGATAAGGGTGGTCCACTCCAGATTTTTTGGTCATTTGTTTTATAATGTGGCGTTAAAAATACATACAACTCTAAATTTTCGTACTCCTACCATCAACCCCTATTTTTAATAGCGATATTAGTAATTCAATCCATACTTACTAATATTATAAATGCGAAAGTAACTCTGTCTGTTTGAATCTCTCTTCTTTACGCCTAAACTATGCGGGTAAAACTCCGGGATTATCTATCTTTTAAACCACGGCCATAAAGAGTAACTTAGGCTATTTTTATTTTAGAAATTTTTCCATGCGAACAAAGTCGCCAGCACAGCCAGCAATTTAAATGGCAAAACAACGTTTGTCGGGTCAGCTAGTATTAATACAGAAGTATAAACTACATACCTACAGATATATCCATTGAATAATGAAATAAACACAAAGTAACATATTATGCCGACGTGTGTTTCGTAGATTTAAGTCAAGCCCTTTTAGACAGATTAGAACGCATGCTCAACAATTGTATACGGTTCATCTTTGGTCTGCGTAAGTTTGATCACGTCTCATTATATCGCTCTAAACTGAAATGGCTTCCGATCCGCCAACGAAGACAGATGAGATTGCTTTGTACATTATTCACAATTCTTTATAATCCTAATGCACCTCAATATCTTTAATCAAAATTCATATTTCAGCTTGCCACACATTCACGCCAACTTCGTTCAGAAAATATCCCGACTCTTCAAGTACCTTTTTGTCGTACCGATTTCAAATCTTTTTCTTCTGAAGCTGTGAGGCTTTGGAATACTCTTCCCATTGATATTAGGAATAGTCCCTCCAAATTGTCTTTTAAACGTTCTCTCTGTAAGCATTTGGCAGAGTAATGGTGTAACGCGCTATGTCAGTATAATATGTATGTATATATGTATTTATATAACCATATATAGGTTCTTTTTTATATATCATAAGATAGCAAACAAGCAGATGGGTCTCCTGATGGAAAGAGTGAAGCATCGCCTATAGACACCAAAGGTGTTAATGGTGCGTTGCTATCTTGTGGCGAGGTCTAATGCCACATGCATAAGTTTACCGGCTACCTTACCTTCCTTACCGGAACACGACAGCGACAAGCACTGACGCTATTGCGGCAGGAATATGTAAGGCGGTGGCACCAGACCCGGGCGAGACAATGCATTATTATTACTTGTATCTAAGTATATTGTAACATCGTATTATCTTATTGTTTTCTTTAATTTTAATTTATTTTAATAATAATTAAGAAGGTATGTCAATAGTAAACGATTGTAACAAGTTTCTCTGTGCACTCCATCGTAAATACTGTTTATATTTGTTAAGGTTGACTGGAAGAGAATGTCATGTAGCATTAAGTCCACCTCTGTACATGTTTGTGCATAAATTTTAAATAAAATAAAATAAATTATATATTATGTAATTATTAATGTTCGATTTTTTAATTGATTTTTTTTGTTGAGACGTAATAATCAGGTCTTAGAACAATATCATGAATAAAAATGCATTAATTGCATTAGTTTATTGTTAGAAATAAATAGTTAAATGGTGTTTTTTATTGTTAATACCTGCCACGAATATACAACAATTTCCTCAATTTAAAGAAAATAAGAAACTAGTAGCGCTTTGAAATTAAAGTTTTTATAACCGTAAGAGCTCCTTTCGTGATAAATATTAAACAATATAAAAAGCTGTAGATAGAAAATAAATATGAATTTTATGAGTGTTTACATAAAGTCAAATAAAATTCCTAGAAAAACAAATGTCATATAGGTATACCTTATCAATCTAATATTTATCCATTATTGTAATTCTTTTAAACACACACATACACACACAACCTTTGGCATTTATAATACAAATATTAGTAGAATTATCCTGGTCCCTTTTGAAGAAAATGACATCTGCTTTAATGCAAGTCGTTTTCATAACTATGTTAATGAGTTCTGCAACGTCTCGTCCGGATTTGATACGACCGCTTTGCTTATTCCTGCCTCAATAGCAATAACAGTCGTGTTCCGGTTAAGTAAATTCACAAAATCTTGAGAAACCAGAATTTTTTTATTTATTTACTTAAACTTTTTACGAGTATTTGTGACGCGTTTACATTTCTTAAGTCAAAGACGAAATTAAGGTTCTGAAATATATGGGTTCAGTAGATCCCTTGATATGTCGTTATCATTAAAGATTTAGATTATGCAGTTCATAAGTAAGCTACTAAAGGATTCACGCCATAAATTATACAATTTGAAAACATGAAAACTCGTAGTGTGTTTTGGATGGAAAAAAATTCAAAGTTACCTTTGACCAAAAAGGAAAACCCTTAGTCTGGCGTAAATACATAACAGAAGGTCATCAGTTTTTAATTAATAGCGAAACAACATATTTTCTCTTACTTATACACTTTATATTTTTAAAATGTGTACAAATTTTAATGATAAAAAGGAAATATCAAAATCCACACTCGTATCGCCCATCCTTGTCAGAACCATCGGGTAGCGTGATGGTCCTAGGTCCATGTCCTCAGTCCTGTAGGAGGCTAAAATATCGATTCGCTCAAAAAGCTCGATGCCCTCTTAAGCAACTTTCCGCGAACCCTATATGTGATTTTCTATATTGATTTGTCAATGTCGCTGAAGTAAGAAAAGTATGGTAAGGAATGGAATAAACTTACTGAAGGTCTGGAAAATTAAGGGGACTCAAAAGACTCAATAGACCTCTCATTTTTCTCATACTTTCAATCACTTCGGAAACACCAACAGAAACAAATGTTATATGTACTCAATATACATTTCACTTCGTTACCGAAGTATTTTTAGGAGAGGTTATTTCACTTAAGAGTTGAAGCATTAATATATGTAAAATATATTTTTTTCTATTTTTTTAGTTTTCATATCATAAGATAGCAAACAAGCAGATGGGTCCTGATGGAAAAAGTCAACCATCGCCTATAGACACCAAAGGTGTTAATGATGCGTTGCTATCTTGTGGCGAAGTCTAATGCTATACGCATAAGTTTACCGGCTACCTCACTCTCCAAATCGGAACATGATAGTGACAAGCACTGACGCTATTGCGGCAGGAAGAGGTGAGGCGGTGTTACCAGACCCGGGCGAGACAATGCAGAACTCTACCACCTAGTAGCCACGATGGTAGTGACTCGTATAGCCAATCGGCCGTCTTTTACGACCTGCCTAGCAGAACAGCAGTTGGTCTATTCTTCAAAGGAGCCCGGGACCAACACGGGGGAAAATATATATTATACTATACTAGCTGACCCACGCAGCTTCACGTTTTGTCATCAATGTTCTTTCATACAAACTTTTATTCCCTATTTCGGTACCTTAGGGTTAATTTTTGAAAAAAGTCTGGGGGGCAGTATCCAGTGCCCTCGACACGACAAACCTCGCCTCGCCCGCCAAAATTTCGCCTCGCCCGCCGCGCCGCCGCCACCGCCGCCGCAGCCGGTTCGCGTGGCCGGGCGGTTAGCGTGTGAGTGTTGTGCTACATGAGATCTGATAACTTTTTGACAGTGCGAGCTATAAGGTTCCGTCATGGCACGTTTTACATAAAAAAGTTTTTGGTAGGATTAATATGTCATCAAAAAAACATATTCTTTTATACAAACTTTTATTCCCTTTTATATATATATATATATATATATATATATATATATATATATATATATATATTATGGATTAATTTATTCTTCCCGCAGTAGCGTCAAGTGGTGAACGTAGACATTATCATCCTATCTTTCCATAAAGGGAGTCATCTGCTTGTTTGTTCTCTTATGATATAAAAATACCACCGGCTCAGAAATGTGGCCTAGAATAAGAGTTCACTGTGGGTTTGTAGGCACATAGTAATGTGCCGGGGAAATGAAATGGCGGCCCATCTGCCTTCCCATCCAAAACAAAACATCACAGTAGTAAGTAGTGTGGAACATGTAAAGCGGTAAAACATCTGCCTTGTTCACAACAATATTAAGAGTGTGAGTTTTTTAAATATCATTTAACACAGACTATGTTATTTGTTTGCCTCTTGTACAATACAATTTTTTCATATAATTTTAACATTTTTTTTTATATTTTTTAGTTTTTTTATAGAATTTTCCTTTCCCGCGGTATAACTCGCTTAGATGCCGATCCCAGGAATAGTGCACCCACGATTTCCAACGGTATTAATTCTCATCATAGTTATTGTGAAAGGGGGTACTTATCGGCAAAACCTACTAACCTAATAAAATCAGAACGTATATGGTACCGAAGCTAAGATATTCAGAAACATTGAAATATATTTTCTTTTAGTCTGATTTGTAACCAGTGTCCAGGATTATATAATGGTATGACCCCAATTTAACGTATTGGATGACCTGCAAAAAGTAGGTACAAAATGATAGATTTGAAAAACGTGTACATATTTTCATTAATTGTGTTTTTAATTCTTTCGTATGATTTGTTTTTCTTATACTTTTAGCTTCCTTTCGGGATTTGGTGATCATGACTTCTATCAGTAAAGTCTAGTCCGCCCAAAGATTTACTACTTACGTAGAAGAAAATTAATTCAGTAGCCGCTACTTGACTAAATTACTACCCGAAACAGAAAAACATTCCGTTACACGTATAGCTTAATTTAAAATTAGTGACCTTTATTTTTTAATGCAGTTTTTAATATCTTAAAAAAAGTAAATTTGTAGGTTATAGGTAGATTGAGATCGAAACAATTAGATCTACAAAAAAATTGGTAGATATGGCAACACTGATTTAGTGGTAGCCAATTCAGTATTTCAGATTTAAAAAAGAGGCACTGGTTTCGATCTAAAAGAGTTACAAACATTTTTGGAATCCCGAAGTAAACTAGGAACCCGTATAATAGTTTCGCTATGTCCGTCCGTCCGTCCGCAGTCTAGCGCAGAGATTCTTAGTACTAAAAAGCTGTTATTTGGCATGAATATACAGATTAGTCACAACAAAAAAGTGGTAACATAAAATCTTGAAAAATATTTTCTTAGGGTAGCTCCTCTACAAGTAGTGGGGATGTTAATTTTTTTCTTGCGTACCCCATAGTGTGGAGTATCGTTGGATAGGTTTTTAAAAAAAAAATATTGTAAGTTTGTAAAAACAATTTTTCGGTTAAGGGAGTCGTTTGTGAAATATTAAGCTTTAAAGCGCTAATTTTTGTTAAAGTCAAGTGTCCCCCGTGGTCCCCCATTTACCAGCTAAATTGGTTGATTTGGTTTTGAAAAAATTCACGTTAGTAGTAAATACAATTAAGTTAAAAGGAAAACTATCATGGCGTAGAAGGCTTTATAAGTTTTTGAGTCATAGTCGACCAACTTATAAAATGTACTTGGAGAAGTTTTTGTAGGCGGTAAACCTGTGGTGCGGATGTATTTGTCTTTGACGTTAATAAGGTTAAATGTTCATAATATGAAACAATAAAGGCCCTCTTCTAAATTGGTATTATTGTGATGGTCAACTTTGAAACCCTATATTTTGCGTTGCCCGACACGCACCCTTACTTTTATTTGTTTAATGGCTTTTGACCATAGCTTGGAAGTTACAAACATTATAAATACGTTGTAAAAAAGTATAGTTATTGTTGTATAATAGATGTCATTTGAAACCAAAATTATGTAAACTATAAATCATACGTTATAATTATAGTGTATAAAAATTATGTCTTTAATCTACTCAAGGAAACAGGTACAATTGGTATATAATGTAATTATGACAATAACAATTAGTGATAATAAGGATACATTTGTTGGTGACCAAAAGATAATTTAAATAATGACTACAAAATAACACACACACACATAGAATAGAAAAAAATAGTACAAAAACAGCTTAATAAAACACTTAAGATAAACAGAAACAGTTGGATGTAGCTAAGCTAAATAATAAATTGAGTTATGGTTAAAAAATATACATAGGTGTAAAATATTTTTTCTTTTATTAAAAACTTATGATGGTCTTGGGATCTGCTTGCTACCTGCCATAACAGGCCATCTGCCTTTCTGCCAGGCAGTTCGCAAACGCAAATGAAGGCCAAACGTGTCACTACCATCGTAATGACTATCTGGCAAAACACTGGGACCATTTACCAGTGTTTGGTATCGTCGTCTACATATTGTCCCAATTTGAAAACTTAGGTAGACCGTAAACCTATGCATATAGGTTGACAACGCACCATTAATACTATGTCAAATAAAAAATGAGCAATATTTTGTGTGTTTTCGACAACAGCTCTAACGATTTCGATACGGTTATATATCTTATGAGGGTTTCTCTAGGAAAATTTGTCAATTTTTTCACGCTGAAAGAGTTACCTGCGCAATATATTTCACATTTTCACTGCCACGACGCCGCCGCGGCTGTCAAAAAGTGTAATGGTTATCGGTTGACCTACTGCAATAAGGACTGCAGATTTAAACCCTGGCTATGGAGTATGGAAAGGATATTTTGTTTCGTTTTGTCATTTTTTTAAGTTAAGTAACTTTTGTTATTGTTTTTGGTAAGAAATCAATTTTTATTGTATGAAAATGGACAGGATGACTCAAAATGTTTCATTTTGTCGTCTGGACCATAAAATCTATTTTGAACTGTTACAAGACTTTCATACAAAATAAATTTTTGGTTATGAACTAAGAACTGTATATTATACAAAAGAAATCTATGTACCTGCATCTTATTTCGGAGAAAAAAAATTGTTACCTCTAATTTCACTCAAGCACAACTCGGCCGCCCAGGTACTATTTAATTTAAACTATTAAAAAAATACTTATCTACACTTAATGACATATTATCTGTTACCTAAAGTAGGTAACGTGCATTCAGTTAAGCATTTGTTTAGTTAATCTTGTGAACCCTTACAAAACAATGTGGTTTATGGCTTCCCGGTATTACGCATGAGCTACCCTCACTTTTTATGCACCAAAGCACGAGTTTTTGTCTTTTTCGAATAAAATTACATTTTATTTCTGACTAATTGTTTTAAATTTGTATTTTTAGATCATTTTGCCTACATTTTCTTAAATAAACAGATAAAGTGAATAGTGTGAAGAAAACTACTTTAAAGCACTATCCTAAGGCGACCCCGCCTGCCCTGCACGATTTTGTGCTTTTATGGAAGCTATGGATGAACACTCTCCGATACGAAGAGGTACCCATCGCCTATAGATATCAAAAATGTTAATGGTGCCTACTGCATTGCAGTCAACCGTAACATGACAGGTATAAGCCGTGATTGATCGTTGCAGGTCTGTTCAGCGTTTGATTTCCGATTCTGGTAAAGTTTTGATATAATAAAAATCTTAACTGCACCTTGACTGTAGTATATAAAAACCCCCGTGCTTCGGGAAAATACTTCAAGTTGTTGGTTCCTGATTATCGTAAATAACAAGCGATGATCGTTAAAAATATAAATTGCGGCGATGGGGTTAATTCCCCCTTAAATAATTTACAAATTAGACGTGTGTCGAAATAGGTGATGGTCATAAGCTTGTGTATATAATATTCAAAATGTGATGGTGTAAGGATTTCCTGAGGCATAAAACGCTAATACTATCGGCAAACTCCAGGCTGCTCCTGATATTTTTCTTGATAATTTCAACGGAATAACTCTTAACTCGGGAATCGAAGGCGACTCATGATCTGAGTTGTACTTGATCACTATACCAAACAGTACGTATTAGTCTTAGCCTATTTATTAGACAGACTTCCTTAGCATAATAGACCATTTGTTATTCTGCCAAGCGGTGCGTAAAAGGCAATTATTTTACATTTACTTACAAGGTTATTTTACACATTTATTAAGCACTATTTGCGCTAAATTTACATGTCGATACGCTCGTAGTATACAAACTTTTATTCCTTATTATAACCCCTTAGGGGCTGATTCTTGATATGTTTTTGAAAAAAAAAAGTTATTCTATATTTCATCCCGGGTCTTCATGCCAAGTTTCATCAAAACATATTGAGTGATTTAGCCGTGAAAACGTAACAAGCGAACTCACTTTCGCATTTATAATATTAAGAGGATATCACTGTCGTTAAGACTATTAGGTGGTAGAGAGTTCCGCAACGTCTCCCCGAGTGGTGCCGCTTTACCTATTTCTGCCGTAACAGCATCACGTTACCATCAACAATGGACATATGGCAAAACTATTAACATATTTTGTGTTTATAGACGGTTGTCTCTTACCGTTATATTTTTTCACCATTTTTATTATATTTATATACAATTTTTACCATTACCAGATTGTTTGCTATTCTATTATATGAAAAAAAAACTGGTTATCGCTACCATTCGACCATGTATTGATCGTAATCAAAACCGAGATCTTATAATGTGAGTCGATCTAGATCATGGCGGAAGTCGCTAGCCGTCAATATTTAAGTACGTTTTATATTACTTTTACCTATTAACTAGTCCGGCTACTGCAGTAGGTCACTTACCTACTTATCGCTGCCACTCAACCGTGTATTGCTCAACAATACTAATCAGTATTGGCAAGCGCCACTTGAGGTGTACTTACGAGAAAAAAATATCGATACCTGTAATTTCAATTGTCGTAAAGGACATTTTGCTGTAAAAGACACTTAATTCTACACACTGTTATTCTACATTATTTAAATAAAGCCATTGGTAAAACGCAAAAACAAAAACCACAGCCCCCTTAACATCTTTAAAATTCGGTTACAAATGTTTGAAGTTGTTGTCCGGCGAATTAAGATGGTGGCAGCCCTTAACTATAGCCACCATTTTATCTACGTTGAAAACAAACGTTATATACCTAATTGTTGTGTGGGTATATGAAAAATTTGGACCGAGAAATTTACCCAATCCAAATAGTAGAGTACAAGAACTTGTTACAATCTTACTCATTTACTACTTCACCATTCGGTCATGTTTCCCAACAGTAAGTACGAAAGTACATTATAAACAAACAAACAAACAGCCATTGTTTCGTAACTCAGCAGTTTTTGCCCTTGCTAATATGACTCTCAATCAATCAATAAAACGAAAGCCTTGGCCCCAAATTACACTCAAAAGAAACTTCGACACGATTAGACACAAGTTTTACTTGTAATGATACAAGATTATGTCATTGAAACCATGGCCTCATAAAAATTTAAATATTAAGTAATGCTCATCGACATTTCCTGTTTATCGATGTCTGCTGACAGTGGACAAGGGTCGTGTCATGTCAAAGGGTAACCAGTATCTCTCCATTCCCAAGAAACTTGTCCATCAAAGTTTATTTAAATATCGTTTATACCCAGGTTTTTTGTACCAACCAAAGATGTAAATAGTGTGTTATCGTCTGTGTATCGAAGACATAATGCTATGTGCACAAGTACACCGGCCTTTTTAACTTTCCAACTCAAGGGTAAAGTGTAAATGTGCCAGGAATATAAGGCGGTGTTACCGAACCCCGGCAAAACTTTGCAGAAATGTGTAACCTAGGGTTCACGATGGCAATAAAAGTAATTTTTAAATATTTAAACCGACTTCAGTATCTGTCAACTATACCCATATCTCTAATGCTGTACCGATTTTGATGAAACTTGGTCTGTTCCCTAAATTGTATTATACCTGATTTGAACCAAACAGGACCATCTCGATATTTCCGTTTCCGAGAAATCCGTGAATAAACATACACTTACGAAATTTATTTTTCTGGGCTCTGATCTGAACATAATAGGTATTATTAACCAACCAGATCACAAGACACATGTATTATATAAAAACGTTATAGAACTGCTTATTTTAAAAACAGTCAACCTAAGATAAAAGTTTGGTGATGTGACGGGGTAAAATTTTTCTAACTTGCTCAAAGGGTAGCTTGCCGGGCTGATATCGCTATACATAACAGGGTTACTTGTAAACATCCGGCCAAATTTTGAAATTAGAATTAAATATTTAATTGAAAGTGCGTTTTAATTATTATTGTAAAATAATAACAAAATAATATAAAAATATTCCTTTAAAATATCCCACTAAATTCATGAATTAGATGCACCGAGTCTTGTGAATGAATTCTGTAATCTCGGCAGTGTGTTATTTTACATTTACCTATAATTACGATAGTAACTATTATATGATCTGTCGCTATAAGTACATTTTTCCTGATCACTTTTAGTTTGGTTAAACTATTTTAGTTGGAATATTTCGAAAATGAAATTATATCCACGCGTTTTGTTTTTGTGTCGGATAAAAATAAAATTTTAATTTTTAAATTATTTTTTTACTACATCAATCGAATTCTTCTTCTTCTTCTTCGTCTGCGTGGAAATTTTTCGAAAAAAAAATAACCTAAGTTACTCCCTGTCACATCAGCTATCTGCCAGTGAAAGTCGCGCCAAAATCGGTACAGCCGTTCCGGCGATTAGCCGGAATAAACAGACAGACAGAGAGACAGACAAAAATTGTAAAAAATGTTATTTTGGTATATGTACCGTGTATACATCCATTTGCATTGCATGCATTTAGTGAAAAGCAGTTATTTTAAAATTACAAACAGACACTCCAATTTTATTTATTTGTGTAGATTTTGAATAGCCTCTAAAAATTTGGCCGTACCTTTAAAAGTAACCAAGTATAGTGTTCATTTCTAGTAGGTATCTATATACGAGTATCATCTGTACACCATCTATATATACTTGCTGCTTGAAGAATTATGGATTTACGTAGAAACTTCGAAAGTTTCTAAATGTTTTTAACTTACATACTTATTTTTAACTTTGACTTTTCGATAAAGATATTGAAAAAACTTAGAAGAGATTTTGAGGTAGTCTATACGACTCATAGCTCTTTTATCTCATAATTTGTTTAATAGATATTTGCGCTTAAATAGATTTACAGTAGAGTTCCGAGCCGAGGACAAATTATTATAAACATACGTATGGATGTTTCTTACTCTATTTTGGAACATTTAATGTCCGAATGAAAATAAATGAAATTTAATATAAAGTTGGTTTTTGTTTAAATCTATATATTATTATTATAAATTATAAATTCGAAAGTTTGGATGTTTGAATTGGTGGATGCTTGTTACTCAATCAAGCAAAAACTTCTAAACGGATTTGAATGACGTTTGGTACACAGGTAGATGATGACCTGGAATAGCACATAGGCTACTTTTAATCCCGGAAAAATCAGGGGTTCTCGCGGGATTCGCCAATAACTTTTATGATGCAGCGGGTTGCACACTGCAGCTAGTAAAACATATTTTTTTATCCCAGCAGTCGGCTAAAATATATATATATATATATATATATATATATATATATATATATATATATATATATATATATATATATATATATATATATATATACATACGTGCGCAGCTAGATCATTAATTCTTACAACATTACAACAATGAGATTACTACGAACATGTAGTGCACCTTCAAAATTATTTTTAAAGAACATTAACATAATGTGAAAGTAAAAGTTTTTAGAGAAGAAAGTGTGTATATTATCTACTATGTTGAAATTATGTCTGTTTAATAATACTAACGGATAGCTTTTTTTAAAATAAATTACACCTATGACACAACACATCTATTTGGCGTTTTCTTACGTAATATGTGAATGCAAAAGGGTCAGTTAATAATTACCTATCAAAAATTAACTTTCTCAAGCTATTATTTCCAGTAATTTACATAAAAAAAATTTATTTCGGGGGCTAACTGTTGTTGTTTCATAGTAGGCCATAGTGCTAGTCCAGAGTTCAGACACGATTAGTACTAAGAATGGAGCATTTGGATTCTTATTAGAAACAAATGTGGTATATTATGACATATTTTTTTAATTTAAAAGGGTCTGTTACTAGAAGTAGAAGTATCATCACGTCTAGTGCTCTTGCGAGGAAGGCAGAGTAAACCAAACGCCTTTTTGGTTCACTACGTTTCACCGGTTTGTCGGTTGGCGAGAAGTGTGTTAATCCCCATCGCCGCATTTCACCGATCTATAACGATTATCGACTATTTCTGGCGATAACCGGGACCGAGGGCTTTATGTGCTCATTCGAGCCACAAGAGTGGTTAGACATACTCACTCTCTCATACAGACTCTGTGTTGTTACTGAGGGAAAAACCTCGAACAAAACTCAATATTACTTTTTTCCGACCCGGGGATCGAATCCGTTACCTCACGATCTGAGCCGAATAGTCTTACCACTAGACTAATAAACAGTCATCATAAATAATTTTTCTGAAAGTAAATAATATTTCTAAAATTTACACTAAATTTACTCGACAAAATGTAAAATTACATACATATTACATAGGCTGATTCTGCGGATTGTATTTCAAGTTGGTCCGGGCTCCTTTATCGTGTTATCTTGTCCTTTTATGAAGAAATTTGGATTCTTGCCGAATACAAATCTAAGCTAATTCATAAATGCACAAGGATCAATTAGTAATAATAAATTACCAACCTTCAAAATTAGTAATAAATAATTAAAGTAATAATAAATTGACCGTCCCGTTGGTTGACTGGTCAGCGAACTACGAGTTGATGGGGCTCGGGTTCGATTCCCCGACAGGGGCAATCATTTGTGTGATGAGCATAGATGTTTGTGTTTCTGGGTTTGGGTGTTTACTATGTAGGTATGTTACAGTATTTATATATGTATGTATTCCTATGTATTAATATCATTGACTAACACCCATAACAAAAGTAAAATAATTTGCTTAATTTTGGGTTAGATCAATTGGTGTAATTTGTGCAGTGAAAAAAATTTTCAAGTCGCCATTTCTAGTAATTTACATAAAAATTAGGTATACTTATCAACTAACTGACGCATTTGATGTAATATGTAAATAGAAAAGGGTAAGCTAATAATCTTCATTAGTGACCGCTTGTGGTCGAAATTCGACCATGGATTAACAAATAAAATCTCTCGTAAGTTTAACAATGTACATTTGCCGGACCTACACGAAGTAAATACATACGACACAAGTTGCTATTTTATGATAAGAGATCTGTCACAATATATTGTGCAAATATTGTTGTAGAATATGTTGCATAGCCAATCCATATGTCATATTATATTGCACTGTTCACTGAAGATGCATAAGACCTTTTTTGATACTCTTATGGATAACCTACACCTAATTGCACGCCTCTTAAGAGGAACGTTGAGGGAATGTTCTACTTACAACGTGCAAGGCCAGACTTAAATTGTATCTATTGTATCCATATTTCACTAATACAAAACAAGTACACAGGTATAAATGGTTCATGTGATGAATATTTCTTTAGCACGCTCTGTGTCTTAAAAGGCTTTAGATTATTAGATAAGTAATTGCTTATTTTTTAAACGAAAGTGCTCTTACGACAGTCGTAGTTTACAGTCTGGTGTGGCCCATAATATAACGGGCTATAAGATCACAGAATAAGGACGAAAATGATTGTCTAAGCATTTAAAATTATTAATTTAAAATTAGCTAAGTTTTTATGAAGCCTGATGTCTACCTCGCGGTCTAATTGTTAGCTTATTCTGCTTAAATAGTGAGTTCCAAGCTCGATACCAAAGTTGGACCAGTGTTACGGAAATGTTGTCCTCGAAAATCAAAATATCAGTAGCTGAACGGAGCTTGGTGTTATTGTGTAGATACCCATGACAACTGTGCCTCGGATAGGCACGTTTAGCTGTCGGTTATACAATCGTTATTCGTTATTACGTCCGTGAAACGACCTCACCCATCTGACCAACCGTTCAATCATAGCCAAATCCAACCAAAAACCAGAACGTTTATTGACATTCGGTTTTACTTTTCGCCGACCCCGTAAGGGAACCGGTCATATTTATAATTAATCTGTACATATTATAAAATCGTAGGAAAGTTGAAACTGTCAATTGAATATTTTTTTAAAAGAATACCTGGGGCGTGATCTACAATCGATATCGAAGCCAAAAATATAGATTTTAGAATTTTTGTCTGTTTGTCTGTATGTATGTCCGGGGTAAACTCAAAAAGTACTGCATGGATTTACTTCAAATTTTGTATGAATATTACTAATAGGTCGGGTCACTATATAGGCTACATATCGTGCTATCACCTACGGGGGAGGGGCAGTGCGGAGTAAACGAACTCCGCGCGGACGAAGTCGTTGGCAACAGCTAGTCTAAAATAAAACTAGTTTAAAGTTGAGCTGTAAGATTCGGTTCACTCGCACACTTTACACACAAACACACACTATAACGGTGGTTGTGTATAATATATGTACGGATGTCTCGAAAACAGCTCAAAACTGTTTTAGACGATGCATAGTAAAATTAAAGCTATTATTCTTCTATTTATCAACCGACTTCCCAAAAGGTGGATGTTATGAATTCGGCGGTATGTTTTTTATGTGTGTTTGTTACCTCAAAACTCGGTCATTTATGAACCGATTTTAAAAAAAATACTTTTTTGTTTGAGAGGGTATTAACAGTAGGGAACACACGGGGAGTCCGTGTGGTCCCATTTTAATTTGGTGAAGATGAAAATGGGAAGTCGGTAGCTGCAGTTTTAGTGTGTTAAAACCATGGAAGATAGAGAACAAGCGGAATTGGCAAGTACAAACATTTGTATCAGGACCGTGATCGCCATACTCACACATAAAATAAGCATTATTGCATATAAACTACTAATGCAAACTTTGTTTCATTGGTCCTTTTCATTTTAAACAACAATAATCCGAAACACACAAACAGAACATTTAAAAATATACCAAACTGCGTTACAATAAATTTTATTTTGCTACAAAAAAAAGAGTATTTACGTCCTTTTGTAGTCTATTCAAAATAGACTCATCTATTTGTACAATAGTGAAACTTAAGATCGTAATAGTTTCGCTATTCTACAATAGATGGCAGCATTGATTTTTCCGTAGTTTTCAGTTGATCATATTTGAGTAGAGAACTTTCTAGAACGATAACGTAATGACTGTCATTACGAATATCTTTCTAGAAAAATTAGGTCAACCTAAAATGAACTTTATATGTAAGGTGTACGGCTGATTTTAGCTTGACTTTCTATTATATCATTAGAGATTATATTAAATCAGGAATTTAATTAAAATAAAATGAAAATTGTACTTTCGGATGATATGAAATATCTCCATTCTTAATCATCTGTATTCTACTATCATTTCTGCATTCAAGGATGGCACAATACGGCATAATTCAGTGTATAATAGATTTTCGCACGACGACTATCTCTTAATGATATGGTAAGTATCACTAAGGCAATTTAGAGTAAAAGCGCATAATAGTGACGCACGCGGCACGCCCACTCTTCACTTCCCCTTGTTCTCTATCTTCCATGGTTAAAACATATTTTAGTGTTTATCATTCATACTTACATGTTATAAACGCCTTTTCAATGAAATTAGCAATCATTCGATTTGTTTGCAAGATTTATTTATTTATTTAAATTTATGCACAAAAAAATGTACAAAGGTTAAACTTAACGCCTAAGGGCAATCTATCCTAACCAACCTCATCTAACCGCCCCGTTGGTCGAGTGGTTAGTGACCCTGACTACGCAATCAACGGGGCTCGGGTTCGATCCCCGACGGGGACAAGCATTTGTGTGATGAGCATAAATGTTTGTATTTCCGGGTTTGGGTGTTTATTATATATATTCTAGTATTTATATATGTATTTCTATGTATTAGTATCGTTGACTAACACCCATAACACAAGCAAATAATTTGCTTACTTTGGGGTTAGATCAGTAAGTGTAATTTGTCCCGTGAATATTTATTTATTTATTTATTTATCTTATACAGAGAAAGAATAAAAGAGATGGTGCATATTAAATAGTAACAAAGTAATTTAAACTTAATGTGTAAAAATAAATCAAACAAAAAAAAAACAGAAGTATAATTTAAAGCATTAACATGTCATATATACTAAAAATAATAGAACTGAGAGTTTTATAATAAATACGTGTGCCATAATGGTTCAGCTACCTCATTGGTCGGATACGAGTATCAGCACCGGTCAGCCTTGACATGACGCATTAGATTTTAGGTCCGCATTCTAGGTCGGAAAACTATTTCTGAGTGTGTTTTATATTTTACCTGTTGCATAGGAAAAGTGTTGTTAAACGTGCCGGAGCGCAAGCAGGATTTCATAAAGGATACTCAACCATCGACCATATTAAAATCCTTGAAAACCTAATAGAGAAATACAAAGAATTGTAAAAACCTCTATACCTAGTTTTCATAGATGACCAGAAAGCATTCGACTCTATCTCACATATCTCAACATGGAAAGCACTTATGGAGAACAAAATAGAGGGAATTTATTGCAATCTTACAGCTCTCAGAGAAAATCTTACAGCTCAATTTTAAACTAGTTTTATTTTAGACTAGCTGTTGCCCGCAACTTCGTCCACGCGGACTTCGTTTACTCCACACAGCTTCTCCCCGTAGGTGATAGCGTGATAATATGTAGCCTATATGTTGACCCGACCTGTTAGTAATATTCAATAATCCATGCAGTACTTTTTGAGTTTACCCCGGACATACATACAGACAAACAGATAAAAATTCTAAAAACTATATTTTTGGCTTCGATATCGATTGTAGATCACGCCCATTCTTTTGAAAAAATATTCAATGTACAGTTTTGACTTTCCTACGATTTTATTGTATGTATATAGATTATGTTTGTGGTTCAAGTGTGTATTCAATCTTTTTTTTAATCATTTTTATTTAAGGAACTTTTACACCATGTGTACTCCAGTTCCATGGTATCCTATTACAATACTATCTATAATACTACAATACTTCAACTACTAATGGAACGATTTACAAATGCAAAAAGTATTTTGGCGTCATCTGAGCTGGGCTGACTTAAAATACTGTGAAACTGTCCAATGTCATTTTTGTTGACTTTTAGTTTATTTATTTATATTTGTTTTCAATCTTAGAAGTGATTTTAATATTAAAATTATCAAATTAGTCATCATTTTTTCTATAATTTGGAGTTTACCCCGGTCATACATACAGACGAACAGACAAAAATTCTAAAAACTATATTTTTGGCTTCGTTATCGATTGTAGATCACGCCCCAAGTACCTACCTATTCTTTTAAAAAAAATATTCAATGTACAGTTTTGACTTTCCTACGATTTTATTACATGTATATATATATATATATATATATATATATATATATATATATATATATATATTCGTGACTCACTGCCATCAATATTACCATTTTAAAAATTGTAGTGTCTGTCCTGTGCATCCAGAACATCTCATCAGATCTTGATGAAAGTCGGTATACAGTGAAAACACTAGTTACGCAAATGATAGACTGTATAATCTTTTTTCTTTAAATATGAAGTTCTAAGACACTACAATGTTTATAAGCATCACGAGATTAGCGATTGTGTCAATACATATAATAAACAACGCAGACAAAGTCGCAAGTATTAGCTATGTAGTATGAATGATAACTTGATTAGGCTGAGATGTTAAACCTCATTAAAATATATTTACCGGCTTTCCTAATTGTGTAGTTGTTTGTACAGTTCTGTATTCGGTAGTTGACCGTGACACACATAAACTAACAATTTGAAACTCGGCCAAATACGACACGCGTGTCTTGGCCTTTATTTAAGCTTTAAAAGTGTATGTGACAGGATTATTCTCACATAAACGTAGGTTGCTAACGTTTACTGATTTAATTAATGTTATTGTAACAGTTGTATCTACAAACTAGAAATTAATTTTGGTCTTTAAAAACCTAACAAAGAAAAATTTCGACACGACAGGATTTAAACCTACATGACCTCTGGCCGGCATAAACTCACTAACTGGGCTACTGTCCACCAGCTCAACCCGGCGAAATTATTCTTTACTTTGTGATCGATTCCTACGTCGTCGTCTTACGGTTTTTTAATAAACAAGTTTACTCGTATGCATATGTCAATCTTTTCTTTATTACGTATGGCTACGTCGTAGTTGATACCATATATATATATATATATATATATATATATATATATATATATATATATATATATATATATATATATATATATATATATATATATATATATATTACTAGCTGACCCGGCAAACGTTGTTCCGCCTTTTTAACTACTCTTATTTTTTTTCTATATTTTCTCACATTTTAAGCCTTCCCTGGACTTCAACAATTAATTCAAAACCAAAATTACTGATACTATATTACTGATATACTGACCGCCCCGTTGGTCGAGTGGTTAGCGACCCTGGCTACGCGATCGACGGGGCTCGGGTTCGTTCCCCGACGGGGACAAGCATTTGTGTGATGAACATAAATGTTTGTATTTCCGGGTTTGGGTGTATATTAAATATATTCTTGTATTTATATATGTATTTCTATGTATTAGTATTGTTGACTAACACCCATAACACAAGCAAATAATTTGCTTACTTTGGGGTTAGATCAGTTAGTGTAATTTGTCCCTTGAATATTTATTTATTAAAAAAAAAAAATTAGCTAAATAGGTTAAGCCGTTCTCGAGTTTTAGCGAGACTAACGAACAGCAATTGATTTTTATATATGTCGCAGTGAAATTGTCAATAGCCGTTAGATTATAATCTACCTAGGGATTTTATAATTTGGTTAGGTTAGGTTAGCAGTTAAATTATAATATCACTTAGGTAGATTATAATCTAACGGTATTGACAATTTCACTGCGACATATATATAGATAGAAGATTATCACTTTTAGAAGTCAAGGGTCTGTTACACTACACGCTTTCTTGCGTCCTGTCTCAGTTAGGATGCCATTCGCTAGAAATAGATCCCAGTGTGACTCACAAATGATTTTTTCCGACAAAATCACTCAAATCACCTAAGTACTTAAATCAGGTAGCTAATAACTATTAATAATGAAATCAAATCGTTACGAATTACCTAATATTTATTTCTGTTTGCGATAGCGCACATTGTATGTAACACGCACCCACGCACACAAAGTAATTGCAACGACAATTTAGTTAAACATGTGTCTACTAAAATTATTATTATAGTAATCATAAAGGAAATTATTCTATTTTCAGATTAACGTGTATGAACTAAAAGTTCGCTTTTTGCAAAATCTCATATGAGGTTAGAGGGGGTCGCGCAAAATTTCACTATATCTCATCACATCTCTTAAAACAAAATCGCCTGACTAATTAATGGACGCCCCCTAATCAAAAAATTACTGTGTCAGTTAGTTAAGATTTACTTTTTAAATTTTGCTCTTAACTAGCTGTGCCCGCGACTTCGTCCGTGTAAAAAATCAAAAATAAAAGTTACTCCTTATTACCGTGGTTTTTAACTTATAAGACAGATAGTCCCGGTGTTTTACCTGCATAATTCCCGTTCCCGTGTGATTTCCGGGATAAAAGAATCATATGTCCTTTCTCGGGTCTCAAACTATCTTTCTGCCAAATTTCATCCAAATCGGTGTAGTGGCTTAGGCGTGAAGAAGTACAGACAATCAGAGTTACTTTCGCATCTATAATATTAATATGGATAATATTTGTATGGATTCATTAGTTTTAGGTACTATCCTCGTTACCCCCCGTGTAATAGCTGTTTCACCCCTACAGGATAATTACATTACGCCCAGTTACATTTGTTAGTACGTAGACAAAATATAAAATGTATTTTTATACTAGTAGCACTTACAAATGGAATAATTAGATTGACCTATGAATCATCTATTATGTCGAATGTTGTGTTCGACTAGCCAGCAGGACCACGAAGAAACAGTTATTATTAAAATGTATTTACATTTATCTCTGTGGTGTAGTGATCCGGTGTCGGTGTTGACCATATGAAGTCCTGAGTTCGATTCCCGGGTCAGGCAATTAAAAACTGTTTTTTCAGTTTTCTGATATAAACAACGTTGCCTCGGATTAGATAAGTGCCTGTTTGGTTTGGTAGGACAGAGTATCTTGAGCTGTTCGTGAGTGCATTGGTTGTATGTACTTCTGCCTATCTCTTCGTGGATAGGCGTGAAGATCATTTTTTTATTTACATGCCATTATATTCTTACTACAGGTATATTTTTTCATAGAATAGCAAAGAAATTGCTTCCCTGATGGAAAGAGAAAACCACCACCAAAGATGTTAATGATGCATTGCTATCTGAGTGGCTCGTAATTCGACGTACATAAAGATATCGGCTACCTTACCCTCACAACTGAATCACGATAGTAACAAACATCACCTATATTGTTCCAGGAGTAAATAAAGCGGTGGTACCAAACCTGTGTGTTTACAGAACTCAACCACCAATTATACACAATATTTGTGACACACACAAGAACTGCATGGCATAACGGCAGATGTTTTGTTTTCTTTAAAGGGAGTCCAGACCACGCGATATCTTTCATACTTTTTTTATATAACTGATGGCTCTTCTGCTGGATTATCGCCTATAAACTTCAAACATGTTAAAGTAGCTATCTACATCTAACAGGATCTAACATGTTTGATGCTTATAGGTGAGATCCATGTGGTGTATATATAATATCGCATGGATAAGTTTACCGATAACTTTGCCCTCAAACCGGATTATGGCAGTGACAAGACTTGACAGAAATGATAAACTTGCAGCAGTTTATAGGCAGTGGTACCAAACCCGAGCAAGACGTTGCTGTACTTACTAACTACCTAGTAATTTTGCTAATTGTTCGCTTTTTACGATCTTCCTAGCAAAAAAAATAATATATGTGTCTGTTTTTCAAAAAAGGCATGATCAACATAGAGAAAGTGTTACATAAAAGGTCGTTATATGAATTATTATTAGAATGTGATCATATTTGTGATCTTGCTTTCAGTTATTTACGGAATATTCTAGCAGGTATTGCTTAATATTGAATCACATCAACTTTATGATATTCTTATTAACATGCATACATTAAATTTACATTATACGAACAAGTTTCTTGGGTATATTTAAGTGGATCAGGTATCTGAAAAGGTTTAGTTACATTAGTATCGTAAGACGATCAACACATTCGAGCAGAATTATGTTTTATATATTTCTTTATCGTTATCTTTAACATCAAAGTGTAATATTAAATAAATAACAGTGTGTCTTGCATAATTCATTAAAATGGGTAAAGATACTACTTGTTGGAACTGTTTCCAAACAGAAGAAGATAGAGACGAAGATAGAGACGAAGATAGTGAAAAACCAGTCACATTACGGAAAATACGTGAACAACATAGAGAAAAATTTAAAGTGTATGCGTTTTTCGCCTCTGAATTGTCAAAGCCAACATCTGTTCCATTAAAACAAAAAGTCAGTGGACACTATCAGGTTGGTAAACAAATTGAAAAGAAAATTAATGCTGAACAAAATTCCTCAGTTTTAATTAGTGACACTGCTGCCATTATTGACACTAAAGATGGTAAAGAAAAAGATGATAGTTGTGATAAATTACTAGAAAATCAAGTAAATTTTTCTAGTAATAAAAACTGTATGAAAGTAGTTAATGAAATAAATAACTTGCATGATGTACATCCACATGATCTATCGTACAACTCATTAAAGGAATCAACTCATTCGCCTTTAGATCCTAGTACACCTAGTAAAATAAAAAAGTTAAACCTGACACCGACAACAACCCTATCTTTTCTACCTTCAATTGAAAATACAGAAAAACAAGTTTCTTTACGGATAGATACGAAAGACAATATGAATCAAAAGGATAAAACAGAAAAAGTACATTTAGAAAAGTCTTCTTTTCAATCATTTACTCAAAACTCTCTAGATGAACCTGTTATTCATAATCTAGCATATGAAATTGCGATGGCTGAAAATCAATCTGATCCCTTAAAGTCTCCTATAATAGAACGAGCTGATAAAATTTTTGAGCACAGCATGATTAAACCAGCATCATTTTATAGTGATGATGTGCACACATTGGATCGCAAGCGACCTGTAAAGTCAATTTTAAAAACACCCTCGGAAAATCGTTCACAAAGTAATTTAAACAATAAAAGTCTTAGTAACGAAAAAGTTGTATTTGATCCAAATTTGGAAGGGAAAACTGATGTCAGTTCTAACGCTTCAGAATCTGGATATGCAGGCTCATTGGAAGCTATTCATAATTTACCTGCTTTACCATATAATAAAACGATAAAATTGAAAACATCTAGCTTAGGTCGTGCTAATGTTCAGCAAATATACCAGGAATTAGATAATTATAAATACCCAGTGACATCAAAATATCGACGAAATGAAATTTACTCGAGCTCACCCCATTTGCAAAAGTCAAGTAAGATGGAAGGTATATATGATTTTGATATTTTATTTTGCTTATTTTATTATTTCCATCACAACGCGCACAGCGTTTATTAATACATTGCTCTAATTGCTGGCGTTATTCATTTAGTTAGTGTATCCTACATTGACTCGCAGATTGTATCGGCATTCTGTACGTAACAGGAAACAGACACGCAGGATGTGATAAAATGTGGATTTATAGCAGTTTTATTTTAAACCAACAACTCATTGGTCTTAGTGTGGTGTTTGTTGTGTTTTCGTTACAGAATAAATAAAATGTCAATAACTAGTATCAGTTATATCAAGTCTAATTACGATTCTTTACAAACAAGTGCCGTTTATGAACCAGTTAACATTTATTGTTTTGAATCCAAAGAATCCCAAAATCAAGCGTCCACAATGGTTGATTGCATTCGAAAATGTTGTTTTTGTTGCAACAGAGATAAATCAAGCGACAAAGATGATCATTTAGAAGATCCCAACTCATCACTTGTGGGACACATTGGCAATAGTTACACTTTAAATAAACCAATTCAAACTTCAGCGCCAACCGTAACAGTTACCAGAGTATTTGATAATGACTCCCAAGGATCTTGTACTACACTCATAAAATCAGAAAAACTAGATCAGAGTGATGCTAAAATATCTCAATCTGAGGCAATGCTGAATTCTGAAAAGTGCAGTTCAGTCAAAGCTGGTGAGAAAATGTCTTTTATTCTCGAAGTCCTGACATGCCGAGACGCTTTTCTAAAATCTTTGGAGTGGTGTGACAACTCTCTAATGAGAAATAAAAAGTATCGCCAAATCAAACGCGATGATTGGCTAGAATTACAGAATGACGGTAGAAACCTTGAGGTTTACAAGCACCTATTTTCTTTCTAAACGACACAATTCTGTAATTACACAAAATTTTAATTACTTATGTATTTTATAAAACATTTACAAACTAATGTCATTACATTTTTTCTGATACGCACTGGTACTACTGGTATGCACATATCCTATACTAATACATAATACGCTTAAAAGGGAACGTAATATCTTACACATTTAACCTTAAATGTCATTTGTGGTCACAGCACAATTAAAAAGCGTATACAGTTACTAGCAACAAAGACAAAATTTTATCCCTCTCATTTTATATGAATTATAAAATTTTGAATTATGAAAATGTAGAGTCTTCCTTGTTGCTAAAAATCTACTAATTGAGTTAGCATAATAGCTTTAATAAAAGCGGTTTAAACAATAAATACAAGAACAAAATCCTTTGAAAATAACTAAAGTTTAAAGATCATTAAAAATATTTTATTCCAGCTGAACATAATATTTTGTACTCCTTCACCTTTAAATGTAGCTCATTCGGCGATTTGAAAATGATTGTATTACAATATTACACTATAATATACCGATATTTTCAAATGATGATACTACATACCACATGTAAAATTGTATGTATTAATCAGTCTCAAGTTTTCAAATTAAAGCATGTTACATTTTAACAGCAAAAGGCACAGGAACTTGTTGATTAGTTCGGTTAATACGTAGAGTTTTTCAATTGAGAACTTTCTTAAAGTATTTGCACTTTCTTTGTGCATAAGTTAAGAAAAGTGCTTGGTAGTTATCTCAACTACTTTTATAGCTTTCAAATTTACAAACTTATCGATATCTTTTTGTTTCATGTTATCTCTTAGCTCGTTTATAGAGAATAGGCGCTATAAGTGCGCTGCTGAGATCATTCTTACTGGTTTACCGTATCGTTGGTTACCCGCACAGAAAGCAATTTCGAGAAATCGACAAAAAACGTTTAGGTTACCAAAAGTTTCTTCATAATTATCAAGTTTTTTTAAATATGGATCCTATCTTTTAAAAAAGCACGGGAATATTGATTTTTGTCACTTGCGGTGTCATTGCTTTCATTATATTCACCCGCTACTTCCATTTCGCCTTCTCTAAACATGTTCTTCTTTGTATAGCTGTTTCTTTTCTATTTATGTTGTTCCCCACAAGTACATAAAGAAAAGTCCCCAACCCCATAGATCCCCTGTTAAAAGACAAGGGTATGTTTAATAGAACTAGATTCAGGGTCAAGTTAGCGATATGATATGCTTATTTGTATAATTTTTAATTATTCTCATCAACTCATCTTGGCATTAATTCTCATAATTTTTTTAATGTTCTAATAATATAGATGACCTAACGTAGATATACAGAAAATATAATATGTGAATATAAGAAATTAATGGTGTGACTACATTACCGCCTTACTTACCGAAGATTCGCGTTGACGGGATGTATGTGGATAAGCACTGCGTTGAATCGCGAATCTTCGGGCTTCTATCAGTTTTCTACGCTATGGCTAAGTTCATCTCGATTTTGAATTGGTACGCATCGCAAACAGAGGCAACCTTATTGTGGACGGAGTAAATGTAGCCATCTAGTTCGCCTTAGCACTTATTTTTACTATAAGTTAGTAACTTAGTTTTTACTATAAGGAGCAAGAAACACTCATACATCTCCACAAACTATTGCATTTATACCAGTACCAGTAATTTGGTATTGTAGCTTTGTGTCATAATAAAGTTTTTAAAAAAGCCATATATTTCTAAAGATATCAACTGTATATAATTATTAATTTTAAAACGAAAACTTGCTTTCCGAAATGATGAAATCAATGCGGCTGGATTGGATTAAATAAAACCTCTGAAACCAGTTGGTTATAAAACAAAATAATTGTATAGGTATGATTGTGACGCAATGCAATTGTTTGTGTGACGATAGGAAGTTTAAATTATAGTTACTCTGCAAGTCGTTTTAATTCGAATGACAAGTTAAACTGTGACCGTCATTTGTACCTCCAGTATTGTTTTTATCCTTTTTTCTCCTGTATTGTTTACCTGTAATCCGATAGTCCACTTTTACTATTCGACAAATTATTTGTTTATTATTAGCGTTCTCTAGTCAACCGATTTCTCAAAAGGGAGGAGATACTCAATTCGGTTGTATATTTTTATGTCTGTTACCTCAGAACTCTGTCATTTATGAACCGTTTTGGAAAATTCGATATTTCTTCGAGAGGGTGTAGTTTTCGTTTGGTCCCATATAAATTTAGCGCAGATCTGATTTAGAATTCCAAAGGTACAAGAATTGGAGATCGGTTGTTACAATAAATAAATAAATATAATTTATTGCTCAAAATAAAATTACATTTTAGGGTTGTTACAATATCAGTTAAATTTCTCCGATTTCACCAAATCCATGGCATACAATGCTTTTTCTTTAAACTTCACTAAATAATGAAATTAAAATAACATTTACAAATTCAATTTAAAATGCTTTAGATTTAAGTAAATTTTATAAATAAAAATTAAGGTTTAAAATATCCATTTTGACCGCCTCATTGGTCGAGTGGTTAGCGGCCCTGACTACGCAATAAACGGGGCTCGGGTTCGATCCCCGACGGGGACAAGCATTTGTGTGATGAGCATAAATGTTTGTGTTGCCGGGTTTGGGTGTTTATTACATATATTCTGGTATTTATATATGTATTTCTATGTATTAGTATAGTTGACGAACATCCATAACACAAGCAAATATTTGCTTAATTTGGGGTTAGATCAGTAAGTTTAAATTGTCCCGTGAATATTTATTTATTTAATTACAATTGTCATTGTTTACTACAAAGTCTAGAAAATAAATAAAAAATTAATTATAATACATAATCAAAAAATCTATTAATTAATATAAAAAATGTATTTAAACTTCAATTGTTATATGTTATTCTACGACCTTAATAAAAATTCTTGAATGAAATAAAGACTTTTTTATTTAAGCTAATTTGCTAAAACTTTTCTAAAATTCTTTAAAGTTATCTGGTATTGCATTATATGTTTTTATACACATAGCGTAGAATTGTTTATGATACTGCGCTAATCCTGACGTTCCAAGACGAGCCTGTTGGAGTGTCTTGTATTTCGCGGAAAAATTACTCGTGCCTCGGAAAACAATTTATAGTTTGTCCTCACAAATTTGGCCAAGTCAAATATATACATGCTAGGTGGTGCCATTATTTCTAATCGTTTAAACAGGAGTTTGCAGGATTTGAATTTTATTTTATGACCATATTTTACAAATAGTAAATTAATTTTAAGTTGGTATAATGTTTTACCCAATTTTATGTTTCTGACTTTCAAAAAGTGATTGTATTATATCCTACTTTGAATAAAATATATTGAATATTGAATATTGGATTCATACGGTGGTTTCCCACAAAGTGTTGCAGTTTTACTGCGTTTAAATTATTTAAACTAATTTTTGCAAATTCTCCGTAACTATAGGTCAGTTTTGTATAAATCAGTGTATTTTGCAAATCTATAAATACGGAAGTAAATTTTTTTTTCCGTAAAAGTAATTAAGTGTATTGTATCTTATTGTTTCAGATGAATTGCACGTCTCGGAATCGTTATCATCAAACCACGCAACGCTCCCACGACGGTCGAACTCGCCATTGCCCCATGATCGAGATTTGGACAGAGAAAGGTTCCCGCTCAATAGGAGTGGCCTTCAGGTAATAGCCTCTCTAATTATGTTTGTCATTTTTGAAAGCGAGTTTTGTTAATTTAGTTCATAATTGATTGTAGTTTAGTCGGGAGATACAAAAATTACTAATGAAATATATAAAATTGATGCGTAAACGAAGCTCAATTTTACTGGCCAATTTATTTTCGCAAAAATAAAACAATACTTAATGTTTTTATTGAGATTTTTTTACTAATTAAAGATAAGGATTACTTTTGTAACTAAAGTTTTTGTAGATGTGTCCGATAACTAACAGGTGTATCAGGGCAGACTAAATTAAAAGAGAAAAATATAATCCCGTTATGTGATGTATGTATATGAATATGATACACTGAAAATCCACAAATAACTTTTTCTTATCATCACTAGTACCTGACAAAATCTGTGATCTGCTTAATCTAAAATCTATTTGATTTTTTTTATCTAATCTAATCTATTTGATTTATACAGGTACACATAAAATAAAACTTAAACCCATGGAAAATCATATTATTTCATTATTGCATTATTATTATTATTAGCTTAACACTAACATTTAAGTATTGCACAATATTAAGAAATCTTTGACAATCAAATTTAACTTATAAAGGATATTTTAGATAATATATATATATATATATATATATATATATATATATATATATATATATATATATATATATATATATATATATATTTTACAAGCCTTACTTGCATTTTAAAGTGATGGGTGAAATTTACACATTATTTTTCTAACAAGTAAATAATTTAACTAAAGACGATCTTATTAAATACCAAAGTCCCATCGTTGTTCATTACTTAAGCAAGATTGTTTTATGAGTTCTCGGATCAGGAAAATCAACTATTCGATTAAAATAATGATTAATGTTGTTATTAAATAAATTACTATATATGTATATATATAAATGTAATTACATATCATGTGTCAATAATATATTATAAATTGATATATGTATGTACTTAAGTACGCCGTACCTATGCTGTTAAAAATAGATATTACGAAGTTTGTTGTTGGTTCTTTCTCATAAAACCAGTCTTCTATAAATCTATAAATGAGTGTTCTTTTAGATTTTTATTACAAAACTAGCTGACCCGGCAAACGTTATTTTACCATACAAATTACTTGTATTGAATACTTGTATAGAATTTTAAGTTGGACCAAACAGTAGATATCTAACAACGTGACATGTAATTATATATATATATATATATATATATATATATATATATATATATATATATATATATATATATATATATATATATATATATATACCCCGTAGGTGATAGCGTGATAATATGTAGCCTATATGTTGACCCGACCTGTTAGTTAATATTCATGCAAAATTTGAAGTAAATCCATGCAGTACTTTCAAAATGAATTGCCAGTGATTTGATGGGATTAAAAAGGCTCTCTTGTATCGAAACCTCTACCACAAAACTATCAATCGATAATTATGTGACGGTACCTTAAAAATAAATTCAGGTAACTGATCTAAAATACTGGTACTTTCTGTATCATTTATAAGAAAGATTAACTTTTATCGTTAATAGCAGTAAAACTGCAATAACTGACTTCCAACTTCCTGTATCATATATAATCATATTTTCATCTAAAAGAAACAAACAATATGCTATACTAGCTACAGCGTGCAGCCCGCTGCATTATAAAAGTTTTTGGCGAATCCCGCGGGATTACCTAATTTTTCCGGGATAAAGAGTAGCCTATGTGCTATTACAGATAATTATCTACGCGTGTACCAAATTTCATTCAAATCCGTTCAGTAGTTTTTGCGTAATTGATTAACAAACATCCATCCAAATATCCAAATTTTCGCATTTATAATATTAATATCTAGATAATATAAGATTCTTACTATATACTTATTTATACTTTCAATCACGTTTTTTATTAGGATTCGCTGAATTTTACTACCTATCCTACAATTGGATAATTCAAAAAGTAGCAATTTTTATTTAATGCTCCAAGTGGCTACCTAGCTAAGTGGGTATTTTTTTTTTTGTAATGCTGCAATTTGCCATGCCGAGTAGTAACATATCAAGTCATACTATCATCTTAAATTGATGAACTGTCATATATTTTTTTTTTGGATTTTCATATTGGTTAATAAATGACCTACTTTTGAGGTAACAAATAAAAAAAATATAGGAAATGTACCTTCTTCCTTTTCAACCGACAAAAAAAGGGTGGAGGCTAGTTCTCAATTCAACGAGTGTATTTTTTTTAAGTTGACCACGCATAACTTTTTACAGGGTTGTCCGATTTTGATAATTATTTTTTTATTGGAATAGGTATACCCCGACGGTGGTCGCATTTAATTTTAATGGATGTTTTCAAATTTTAACCACAAAGGTATGGAAATAAGGGATAATTGATTGTTAACTCACTGATTTTAATGTGTGACTATGTTTTACTTTGCGTCGGTATAATCTTTCGTTAAAAATACATTATGGAAAGTCAGTTTTTTAACCATTTTTATAGTCAAGTTCTTTTATGTTACTATTACAGTTTAACATAGGTTTGGTGTTTAATACCAAACCTATATTATACCACTACGGTAATATAATCAAAGTTACAGCGAATATTGTTCTGCAGGCCCCTTTGGGTTGTGTTACAGGCATTGTCTCGCAGTTGCGACACGCTCTGTGAACGACGGGCTTGCAAAACCAAACTAACTTACATCCGAAAGTGTTTTACTGGTCAAGCGGAGTTTATGTACGAGTAATATAGCTTGGATACTATATCCATTCAAACAAACAATCAATATTTTTAATAGTGATTTTGCGAATACCGAATTGCCAAGGTCTCCACCGAAGCGCCGAGTATTTGGCCTCCGAATATTCGGCGCGGATCTGTAGGGCTACTCTTGAAAACCGATTCCAATTTTAAATGAATATTTAATGAATTTTGAAGTATTTCGTACTCTGGACAACTATATTCAATTATTGGATTCGGCGACAGCGCCACACGGGTTTCGAAATTTTTTGTAACTACTCATTATTCCTTTTATTCGTTATTTTGTTTAAAACGGTACTTAAAATTTGCACTTGTAACACTAGCTTGACGTGTAACGATGACATCTATTTCCAATAATTAGGTCGTTACTATGATGAATCAATGTGGGCAATATTGGTTTTAAGAGTACCGTTTTTGACGATATTCGAAACTTATTGTTTTTATCAATATTGGTTTAAGATTTATATGCTATTCAAGAGTAGGCCTACTGGTCATCATCGACCAATCAACAAGTGATGGTAGGTCGATGCCAGTTATCTAGTGGTTACATGTAGTAACTAATGGACTTGCTGTATTGTTTTGCTAAAAATATTCTCTATCTCATCCTAGTGAATAATCCGTATCAAGAACTAATAAATAAAAAAATATTTTCATTCATAATAACTTACCTTCGATAAATTTTAAGTGTTTTTCCTAATGTTTGTTGCTAAAATATGTTTATTTTTAGCAATATTTCTA
The DNA here is from genome assembly GCA_036924255.1 of Apodemia mormo. NCBI lineage: Eukaryota > Metazoa > Arthropoda > Insecta > Lepidoptera > Riodinidae > Apodemia > Apodemia mormo. Next base: position 19,390,247 of record JAUPFN010000009.1, on the reverse strand, counting down.
TGTTTCATGATTAGGAAAATATCTCATTCGGTATTCGGCCGAATACCGACGAAAAGCACTCTATTACTATCGTTAAAGAACCGCAAAGTGTAAGCAAGTTGCTTACAGCAAATTGGCAGGACCGTTAATCATATCGTAAAGTAGGTATATCTGACAGGTGGTATTACAATGGCACTTATTCCTAATTTTAGGTTAGGTCCAAGTCCATGATCTTTGTCGCGAAGCTCCTTTTTCTAGTTGTGGGACTTAAATGCAACTTTATTTACATATGATATTAAGATACAGTACCCGGCGATAAATATTGCACATCGACCTTTGGAAAGAGACAATCGGCTAATTTCGGCTTCGTAGAGCGTTATCTCTGTCGCACAAAATACAAACAGTCCGGTACCTATTAGGAGCTGTTAAAACAAGTATGATTTGCTTCTTTTGATATTTTTATTCTTTGTATAAAATACACTAATTTTTCTATAAGTGATGGCTTTAGGTTGGGGTAAAATAAAATAAAAAAACATTTTTACATTATGTTTACGTATTTAATTATTTTGGAACATTACAGCTTTAGTGTACATAATAAACACCATTATATCTATTGCTAAAATGAGACATTGCAATAAAAATAATAATAATTCTAATTCTCAATTACTTCCATTTCACTATCTGTGCTCTCAAAGAGGTCAATATCACTGTCACTATCAGCCGTATTTATTACTAATCTATCAGTGTAATTGTCTAAACTGTGTTGAATGCTTCTATATTCATTCTCACATTTGATTGCATGATCGCAAACCTTTTTCCACTCTTCAGCGCCGATCATGTTTACTTTTTCAGTCAATAATGTTTTTACTGTAGTTAAGTTCATACCCACATTTCTAGAGGCTACATAGCCTTTCAGTTGAGACCATATATTTTCAATTGGATTAAAATCCGGATGATATGGTGGCAATCGCAACACAGTGTGCCCATGTTCGGCAAGTATTTTGTCCACAGAAAACTCTGTATACCTCTCCTTGTGCTGACATATAATAGCGTAAATCTGGGTTTTTGTTAATTTTGGATCAACTGGAATTTCATGTCTGTTTAACCAGTTGATCATTTCCCGTTTAATGGTGTTTGAGTTGGGGGGTCTCTCAACATACTTGTTGTGATAGGGTGCGTTGTCGATAACTAGAACAGAATCACTGGGTATATTTGGGATTAATTGGTTAACCAGCCATTTCTCATAGTTATCGTTATTCATTTCATTGTGATAGTCATCTGTAGTGTCCGTGGATTTATACGTTAAAAAAGCACCGGGTACAAAGCCTTTTTCATTTCCCGCATGAACTATTATCAAACGTTGACCTTTTGAAATTGGCTTTTTTACTCCTTTTTTCTTATCGTCACTCCAAGATTTCCCTTTAGTGTGGGATGCATGTATATATGACTCATCCATGTAGACGATATTTTTTCCTGTTTCGCGAAATTTGCGTATTTTATCAAGGTATTCCATTCGTTTGAGACTAACGTCGTGCTTTTCCATTAGAATTTTTCGATTATCTTCCATTTTAGTGAACTGAAATCCCATGTCATGAAGTATTTTTCTCAACGTTTTTTCAGACCCATTGTAATTAATAGCTTCAGATAACTTAGCTTTTAATGATTTTATTGTTGGCAGTTCATTAAATCGTAAGTGAAAATCATACACCATTCTTCGAACAACATCGTAATCAAAATCGTCCATATCCAAACGAAATTGCTTTTTTGGTCTCCCTTTTTTTGGAGTGCTGAACTTAATTTCAGTCGAATGTGTTTCAGTACTGACTTCGTTTAATATATTGTTCAAAGTTCTTCTTGAAATTCCAGTGGCATTTGCAACTCGCTCTTGAATCTTCTTAAAATAACAACTTACATTTTCATCTACTTTTTTTTTAAATCTATCAGCTTCTTACAAAGTATTTATAAACATTGTAGATAATTTCACGTGACTGACCTCGTAAAGGTTTCCTTCTTTTTCCGAAAGATGCCATATTACAACTTTAAATTATTTAAATTTGTGGGTGTTATCAACTCTAAATATATATTTTTTTTCGGGACGCGACTGCACTCTATCGTACTTGAACAACGACTGACTAAACGTCACATAGGTAGTGTGGGACAGAGATAACGCTTTACGAAGCCGAAATTATCCGATTGTCTCTTTCCAAAGTTCGATGTGCAATATTTATCGCCGGGTACTGTAGCAATCAAGTAGATGGCTTTCCTGATGTAAAAAATTATACAAATAAATAAAATGGGAGTGTCTGTTTGTAATATTAAAATAACCGCTTTTTACTAAATGCATGGGGATGTTATACATGGTACATATACCAAAATAACATTTTTTACAATTTTCGTCTGTTTGTCTGTCTGTTTGTTCCGGCTAATCTCTGGAACGGCTGGACCGATTTTGACGGGACTTTCACTGGTAGATAGCTGATGTAATAGGGAGTAACTAAGGCTACTTTTTAAAAAAAATCTACGCGGACGAAGTCGCGGTAGCTGGTTATAAATATAAATGGTGCGTTACTATCCGTGTGGTAGGATGATAATGCCACGTGCTTGTTTTAGCATGTGGCATTAGCATGTTTACCGGCTACCTTACCTTCCAAAACAGAACACGACAGTGACAAGCAATGACGCTATTGCGGCATGAATAGGTAAGGCCGTTGAACAAAAATCCGGACAAGACGTTACAAAACTCTACCACCAAGTAGAGTAGTAGTGACACTGGCAGACTGATCGGATAAAATTATCGCTAGCGGCATTCTATACACTATCTTTTTATAACCCCAACACATTTACATTTTAAAGTGCTATAGAAATGTGACCACTAATTCTGTGTCGTGTCGCAAAACTCTCCCACCAAGTAGTCACAATAGTAGTGACACTGACAGATAGATAGGATAAATTATCGCTAGCATTTTATACACTATCTTTTTGTAGCCCCAACACATTTGCATTTAAATTGCCATAGAAATGTGATCACTAATTCTGTGTCGTGTCGCAAAACTCTCCCACCAAGTAGTCACAATAGTAGTGACACTCACAGACAGATAGGATAAAGTATCGCTAGCATTTTATACAATATCTTTTTGTAGCCCCAACACATTTGCATTTAAATTGCCATAGAAATGTGATCACTAATTCTGTCCCATGTCGCAAAACTCTACCACCAAGTATATTTTTATAGCCCCAACACATTTGCATTTTAAATTGCCATAGAAATGTGATCACTAATTCTGTGTCGTGTCGCAAAACTTTACCACCAAGTAGTCACAATAGTAGTGACACTGACAGACTGATGGGATAAAGTATCGCTAGCATTCTATACACTATCTTTTTATAGCCCCAACACATTTGCATTTTAAATTGCCATAGAAATGTGATCATTCACCTACGTCACAAGATAAACTGTCAACAATTCTATTAATTAGTTATGGTTTTAATTATTTTAATTAAAATTAATTTTAACGGTTATAAGGCAGTTTTTATCACTGTTTTTATCACTGTTGGAAATGATAACGTAGGTGTGGTTGGTACAAAAAGAGCAACCAACACGCCTCGCTATTAATACTTATTCTAGTGCCCAATATACGACATTAAGATTATTATATCTGATATACAAATTCTGCCCGTGTTGGTCCCGGGCTCCTTTGAAGAATAGGCCAACTGCCGTTCTGCCAGGCAGGTCGTGAAAGGCGACCGATTGGCTATACGAGTCACTACTATCGTGGCTACTAGGTGGTAAATTTCTGCATTGCCTAGTACCACCGCCATATCCATTCCTGCTGCAATAGTGTCAGTGTTTGTCACTGTCGTGTTCCGGTTTGGAGGGTAAGGTAGCCGGTAAATTTATGCATGTGGCATTAGACCTTGCCATAAGATAGCAACGCACCATTAACTACTTTGGTGTCTGTAGGCGATGGTTGACTCTTTCCATCAGGAAACCCATCTGCCTTTGATATCTTATGACATAAAAAAAACATAATTAATACGTGATGCAAAAATTTCCCCTTTTGATGAAATATACGCGGACAGACGAGGATGAAATCTGACACAGTTAAAGTTTTTATGGAAAAGAAGTATATTATAATATTTCTATATAACATGCATGACAAAAAATAAATCTATCCATTGAGAAATTACACTAATTGACCTTATTCCAAACTAAACAATCAACATGTGATATATAATATCTCTGCCATATCTTGGGTATCTATAAGCTAATCATCTTAAAGAAATATGGCTCAGGAAAACCATATGTTCGTTTGCTATCTCATTATATAAAAAATGCCAGATATCCAAGTTCTCCAGATCGGAACACGACATTGACAAGAACTGACGTTAACGCAAAAAGAACTAGCAAGGCAGCGGTATCAAAACTGGAAGAAACATTGAAAAGTTCTGTCCTCTAGTAGTCACGATGGTAATGACTAATGATATATTGGGCCAATCACTAGCTTTTTACGACCTGCCTGAATCTTGCCAAGTAGATGGTCTATTCTTTGAAAGAGGCCGTGTCCAGCACGATAAGAGTTTTTTCTGTTCTTTTCTAATCTATAACTATACAAGAAGGAGTATCAGTTTCTTTTATTTTATTGCTATATATCACTCGGTCAAAGACGTGGGTAAAAATTAATATTCATATATCGAAAATAATCCACATCGAAGTCTACATATTAATAGAGTATCTATACATATAATAAAATCGTAGGAAAGTCAATGTATGTCCGGGGTAAACTCAAAAATTACTGCATGGATTTACTTCAAATTTTGCATGAATATTACTAACAGGTCGGGTCAACATATAGGCTACATATTATCACGCTTTCACCTACGGGGAGGAGCTGTGCGGAGTAAACGAAGTCCGCGCGAACGAAGTCGCGGGCAACAGCTAGTAAAGAAATATACATATTAAACGAAAAAAATTAAACGTAGTAGGTACAACTGACTACAGCAACTACAACTAACCGAGATACAGGAGAACCCTGGAACAAAACTTCGCTAAAGTATGTTACCAAATGGGAACTTAACCCTCCTAATCAAAAAATAATTTCCTGAATCGGTTCATACATGACCGAGTTCTGACGAACAAGTATAAAAAATACAGTGACATTGAGAACCTTCTCCTTTTTGAAAAGTTGGTTGAAAGAAAAAACATAAAATATCACCTCACCTGTGTCGCACAAGTCACAGTGAGTGTAGTGTTGTTTTTAGGACATTCCGTTTAACCACCACAAAATTAATCGAGACATGAATATTGAGTGATCTTTTTTTCTACAGAGATGTTGACGCATCACCTACTTAGATTCTTCTAGATAGAAATTAACCCAAGGTCATTTTTACTAAACCGATAACAGAAACTGCTAACATTTAATCACTAGACAGTCAAAATATTAATTTACAACCTAAACTACGATCATTATTTTTATCATATAAATAAAAGAGAAAAATAGTTCTGTTCTTTATTACCAAACACTAATTTATTTCGTTTTATACAGCCTTAGCATCACGTATATTTACACTAAACATCTAAGTTTAGTGAAAATATATGTAGCTAAATACGTGTCTTTATATGCGTTTAAATTGTACGTCAATCAGTAACATAGTAGTGTTGTACCTCCGCATATATATTTATAAACCAACTTTCGCTCAACATTTGTGTTGCTAAACGGATATAGAAACTGGAATATTATCTACGAGTTTTTTAAATATTATTTTTTTATGTTTTCCAGGTTTTTTTTAATATTTTCCAGGTTTTTAACTCGTCTGAATTGTATAAGGACTGTTTTGAAGATAAATTTGGGATCTACACGTAATGGAAAAGACTAATTTTGGAGCGCGTATTCGATTTGCAACGAAAACTTCATGTTTTTAAGTTTTTCCAGAGCAATATCGTAATAATGTGAGCAGATTATTCGAAGGATATTACATTTTTTTGCAAGATTAAGTCTTGATTTAGTGTACTACAGAACAAGAATATTATTTTTGATAACGGTTATTTTAAACGAAGACAATCCCTTCATAGCGTTTTACGAAAATAGGCGTCAGAGCTCTACAAAAAACGTGACTAAATAATTACAATTAATTTCGGTCAGTGGTACGGAACCCTAAGTGTGTGTCCAACTCGAACTTGATCGGTTTATATTAAACTGTATATTGTTTGATTTAAAGTAGTTGTGTTGTTTTGACATTTTTTAAAGTTCTGTTGTAAAATTTTTTAAAGACTGCCTCGCGGTTAAGGTAATAGCCTATTCGGTTTAAATCATGAGTTCCCGGGTTCTACCCCTGGGTCGAGCAAAAAGTGTTATTGGGGTTTTTTCAAAGTTTTCTCAAAAATCTAAAATATGAGTAGCAGATCGGAGTCTGGCGGATGTTGTGTTTGGATGCCTCGGATGAACAGGTTAAGGCGTCAGTCCTGGTAATCGCTAGAAATAGGCCGATAATCGTTATAAAGTCGGTGAAATGCGACGATGGGGATCACCACTCATCTTGCCAATCGACAAACCGGTGAATAGTGGTAAACTAGAAAGTCTATGAACGTTCGGTTTTACTTTGCTTACTCCGAAAGGAAACCGGATGTGATTGATATTTTTGTAAAAGTTCTTAGTTAAATAAAGGCTTTGAGTTTGGTTTGATTCATAGATCAATAGATTCGTAAAGGAAAAAACATACCTATTTTTAGTTAACTGAATTCTATTTATAAATAAATGTCAACAGACTGTGAACAACGAAGTAAACCACAGACAAATATAAGAAGTAAAGTAAACGACCAGGAACTATACGGCCTTTAAAATTAAACAAATCTGATGTTTAACGTCTATCTAGCTGAACATTGCAGTATCAGCTTTAAATGTACCTGATCTAGTAATCCTTTTTAGAATAATTGGTTTGGTGATATTTACAACGCGACTATGTGAGAAGTAACGCGATATATTAAAGACGAATAAAAAATTTACTCATACTTGCCATCGTGGAGGTCACATAAAACAGCGGAAAATACTAAATTTAATTCATTAGAAATATCTTCACGCCCGTAGCATATCACCAACCAGGTACTTATCCAATCCTGAGCAATGTTGTTTTTATCAGAAAACTGAGAAAAAGACACATTTTGAATGGCCGACCCGGGAAACAAACCAACTTCATGCGGTCAACACCGACACAGGGCCACTAGACCACAGAAGCGATTATTAATTTTGAATTATGGATTTCCGCAAAGTAACGCCTGAATCATTAAAAAAACCTGAGAACCGTCGCGTTCGCGACCCCTTGTTAAGACTTTACCCACCCTTTTAGAAACGTTGCCATGGTGTAGAGGTATCAGAAAAGTAGGTACAATAACACCATATTGTGTAAGTTGTAATATCACACAAAGTTGAGTGAGCGATTATTCAAATATTGATATGGCTATTGCGACGCCGATAATAACCATTATAACCAATGCAACGGCCATGAAAAGGCGCATGTTGAGAGCGGATTAAAATGTTATATAAGTTAGGTGCCTACTGATTTTTAAGAAACATTTATTTAATTTATATGGGAAAAATGTTATTACAGTACCATTGACTAACTGAAGTATAAAACTATATAATGACAATGACAAAAATATTATTATAATACGAATTGTATAACATAATTTTTATTTATTTATTTATTTATTTAACACTTTATTGTACACAAAAACAGTTACAGTAAACATTAAAATTAAATATTAAGACAAAAGGTGAGCTTATCTCATATTGAGATTTCTTCCAGCTAACCCGTATGAAGAAAACAATAAATAAACACAGACATTGTGCACAACATAAACAAAAAATGTGGCCTTAAAGCTATTTAAAAAAGAAATATAAAGTAAAAAGAAAAGAGATAAAACAGTTACATATTAAAAAACTATTAAAAAAAAAATAACACACAAACAACAAAAATTAATATATTAACTTATTTTACTTTTGCGTCAGATAATAATTATTTAATCGTGTCTTAAAGATTGATAACGATTCACTGGAACGAATGTTAAATGGCAGTGAATTCCACAGCCTAACTGCATGTACAGAAAAGGAATCAGAAAAAAAATTAGATTTGAAGGAAGGGAACCGCAAGAGGGAACTGACATTAGCGCGACAATCACTACTCGGGGCATGAAGAAAATGAAAACGCTGACGAAGATAAATTGGGGACCTAGGGTTATGAAGAATGTTATAAAGCAAAGAAAGAATATGAGTATTCCTGCGAAGACGTATTGGTAGCCACTTAAGTTGAGCACGAAATTCTGAAACATGCTCATATTTACGAAGGCCAAAAATGTAACGGATGCACAAATTTTGCATCCTCTCAAGTTTGTCCACTAAACCTTCAGTGGCATCAAGAAAACAAGAGTCTGCGTAGTCAATTATTGGGAGAATCAGTGTTTGCATTAACGTGATTTTTGTTTTCAACGGTAACAATTGTTGCAATGGTTTCAAAGAATGGAAAGAAGAGTAAACTTTTTTGCAAATATTGTTGATATGAGCCTCCCATGTCCAATCTTTAGAAAAAGTAACCCCTAAATTTTTAACAGTAGAAGAAAAGGGAATGAGAGTGCCATTATAAATTATCGGTGGAACATCAACATTATTTAACAATTTGTGCATATATCTACTACCAAAAATAATCGCTTGAGATTTAGAGGGGTTAACTAAAAGACCGTTTGAAGTCGCCCAAGCGTGAATCGCATCCAAATCTCGATTGATGCCATTGACCGCATCTTTTATATCCATGATACCAGCTTGACAATATAGCTGCAGATCGTCTGCATATAAATGAAATTTACTTTTTATAATGGTAGAGATGGCGTCAATAAAACTTGTAAAAAGTAAAGGGGATAAGACTCCACCTTGAGGGACGCCTGCAATGAGTTGGAGTGAATCAGAAAATATGTCGTTAAAACGAACACACTGTGATCGTCCTCGAAGGTATGAATCAAACCAGGCAACAGCACAAGAAGAAAGGTTACGGGATCGAAGAACTTCTAGCAGTATATCAAAATCTACTGAGTTAAAGGCACTACTAAAATCAAGAAGCACAGCAACAGTAAGTTTTTTATCATCAATAGCAGCACGAATATCTTCAGATACATTAATTAGAGCTGTAACTGTACTATGCCCCTTCCGAAACCCTGATTGGAAAGGATTCAACAAGTTATTAGCTACATAGTAATCCGTCAATTGAGTGTGTACAATATGTTCTAACACTTTAGAGAGAAACGGGAGAATAGATATAGGGCGATAGCAAGATAGAGAAGAGGGATTCGGTACTTTTGAGAGAGGGATAACATGAGCGGTTTTCCAAGCAGAAGGAAAGGTACTACTAGACAAGGATAAATTGAAAATAGATGTTAATATTGGAATTATCATAGGGGAAGATAGCGAAATCATTTTGGAGGATAAAAAGTCACTACCTACAGCAGTGGATGAAATTGAGCGAACATGCCTTATAACTTCTTCATCTGTAACAAGTTGGAAATTGAACTGCGAAAAAGGTTTTAATGGAATAGATGATAAGTAATTTAAGGTATTGGATTTAGTGACGATATCTATAGAAGTAGGAGGGGTTGAAAAATGAGAGTTGAGAGAATTAATATCAATGTTACTGTTTGAAGATGGAGGATTCCTGCCAACACCAAGGGTTTTTAGAAATTTCCACGCTTGCCCTAAATCAGATTTTGCAATAGTATCATGGATATAAAGACGTTTAGCTGCACGACATAGCTGAGTACACCTATTACGTAATTTTTTGTAATTATAAAAATTACGTTCGGAAGGGTACCTCTTGTAGTGGCGATTAGCTCTATCGCGCTTTACCATCTCAGATTTTATGTCATCATTTATCCATGGAGCGGGACTATGCTTTATTTTTATTTTTTTAACAGGAGCATGGACATCAAAAATATTTATTAACGTTTTGTTAAAATAATGAACAACATCATCTACATTATTGCCATTAAATACTGGTGACCAATCAACGGCATTGATATCACGAGCCAAATTATCAATGTTACAAGTTCTATATGATCGACATAGAGAGTAACTAGTTGATCGTTTAGGGACACGAACGCGATAGGATATGTATAATAAATCGTGGTATGAAAAACATGATGCTGTTTGCCCATGTGAACTCACATGATCAGAATTTGCAACAATTATTAAATCTAACAGTGAGGGAGCTGTGTTGGGAATTTTGTGAGTAGCTGATAGGGGCAGAGAATATAAATTAAAAGAAGATAAAATTGAAAGTAACTTGCGAGCACGAGAATCGTCCTTAAGAAGGCACGTATTAAAGTCACCAAGGAGAAGGACATGATCGTAAAAAGGTCGAAACTCATCGAGAATCGAATCTAAAGTTGGGAAGTAATTAATGTTCAGAGAAGGGCTGTATAATACAGATAAGAGAACCTTCGTGTTATTAAGAATTATTTCTAAAAAAATGTATTCAACAGATTCACTGTATTCACTTGGAGAAGTGACAATTATTTTATGGGGAATAGTTTCTCGTAGGTAAATGGCAACACCTCCACACCCTTTACCTATTCTGTCATTTCTGATCAATTTAAAACCAGGAATAGAAAATTGAGAACTAGGGAGCGATGGCTTAAGAAAAGATTCCGAGATGAGGATCGCATCTAGTTTCTTATTATCACTGAACGTCATTAGCAGATCCGTGAAATGGGCAGGAATACTCTGAGCATTTATATGGACGACGTTAAAGTCATTAGGATACTTGGCAAAAAAGGATAATAATTGTTCACGCAAAGATAAGTCTGCAGATTCACTGTCGCTGTCTGCACTTAAAAAATCGTCACTGGACGATGAACACGAAAAAAAACTATCGTTAATTAAAGCGTTATCATTCATGACACGAAAGCAATAAATACTCTTAGATATATTAAATTATTTAAAACGACAATTAAAAATATAATGATAAATAACTATAAACTATGTATTTAAAAATCTACAGTGAATGTGACAAAACACACCACTCTTAAAAAAAAAAAACTAACACTAAATACACTTATTATAAACTAGCACCTAGATCAAAAATTACTGAAAACTTCATATTGTTTACTATTAATCTTATGCTATATTGAAACCAAGGAAGTTATATTCTACCCGGAATGCTTACACGTACTTCAAAATCGTTCCGAAGAGTACCACGACATGAGTGGAGTGTGTCTCTTTCTACTAAATAAAACGCCAATCGCCATATATAAGTGTGGCCATGCGTAGTTTGCAAATTACTACTAAGGAATTCTACTGATTTGAGAAACAGTTTTTACATTGCATAAGTAATTACGTAATAATTAAAGTAAGCACATTTTAGAACTCACTATGTTAATTACAATACATTTAATGCTAATTTATTTATCGACGTGTATGAATAAAAAGGAATTAACGATTACCTAATATATAAAAATCTACCATTTAGATAGTTTTATTTACACTGGCAATTGCAAGAAAGGGACAACATCCACTCCTGCCGTTGTCTTGCTCAGAACGTTTTTCCCCTCTGTTAAGTAAGAAACAAATGTCAACTTTATTTGTTATGAAATAAAGTACATTTTTATTTTTCAAATATTGCTTCGTAGTAATTCCAGTTATCGTATATAAGTTCCAAGATTGAAACATACAATGGTGACATCATTGGCAAAAAATTAAAAAAAAAAACCGAGATCTTCCAGTATAGATAAAACTAAACGAACAAACAGAAAAAAAAAATTACATTCAATACACCAGAATGTCCATGTATTTTTGAGTGACCCACATGAAAATAATCTACAGTATTAATAATGATTTGCATAAGGCAGTACGTGTATTGAAACGTTGGCCTAATATTTTGCACCGGTAAACAAAAATAACCTCTATATAATCTGGTTACGTTACAGTACTATATTTAATCTGTGGTGAAAAAATCATAAACTATAAAATCTAAAAGTATTCTTAATTTTGTACGTTTTAAAAATAACGTAAAAATGTGATTATAAACAAAAATTGTGTATTAGTTTATACCTACCGTAAATAGAAAATAAAATAATGAGTACCTAGTGAAAACTATTAGACCATCACGCGTCATTTGCATACAATTTAAATATTAAAATATATACTACAATAGAATTGGTGGCCATAATGTATGTTAAATTTTAGAGAACAAAATATAATAAACAAATACGCGTTTAGTGTATTCTAGTTAAACAGTAAAAGATCTGGCGAGAAAATATATCACAGTAATGATAATGCAAACTGGAAATATTAATTATGCATACTATTCTCGTAAAAACAGCTGTTAAACTTAACCTATTTACGCCTGGTTCTTCGAGTGTCCTTGGGTAAAGCTACATCACTGGTACTCGGCATCTGCGGCACAACAGGATTTTGAGATGGAAACCGTAATTTAATAGCCTCAAGTTCTGACATTAATTCTACATTGCACCTCGCCTTGTCAGGCAGTAAAATAGTGATTTTACTATTCATTGTCCAGCAATTTTTCACACCGAAGTGTTTACGAGCTTCCAGGAAAATCTGATGCCTCGATTTTGTTAAAAATTCAGATAGGGTGTAGCCAGAGCCTTTTAGAGCAGTCTTATTATTCCAGACGAAATCACGGTGATGAAGTTCATTGAACCTTACCAGGATTGGCCTTGACCGGTCTTTTTTATTATGCCCAAGGCGATGACAAACCTGAATATCGTCACTGGCGAAGCCAGTAAGATTCATCCGGGTGCATATGATGTCAGTGACCAAAGTTTTAGAATTTTCATCCTCTTTCTCTGAAACACCATGAACTAAGAGAATCTTCCGTCTCATGAAAGCTTCCTGCCTATCCATACCCAAAGACAGAAGTTCCATTTATTTCATTTTGACATTTTTTTTAAAATAAACATTTTTGTAATCTCTTGACATTAAATACAATCATATATTTTTTTCCAATACTATTTATTTGAAATTTGTTTCTGTCTACTTTTTAATAATTTATTTAGGTATAAATGTAAAAAATATGAGTTTTTCTTAAATAATTTATAACAATAATCTGAAGTAATAAATTTGCATGCCATTTATCTGGCAAAATAGGTTTAAGGACATCGATATATGTATAAAATCTTTTCCAACCCTATTTTGTGCAAATAAAGAATTTGAATTTGAATAGGCGCACACTGATGCCCAAACGCCGCCTATTATAGTATTCGAGCTCAATGCTAAAGGTGGTTTAAATATAACGCATATCGTCATATCAAAGCGCGCTATGTGTACTCAACATACGCTATTTAGATTCGTATTCGGCGCTACAACATAACGCCACCCTATATACCTAGCGGCTAGCGCAGGCCCTAGTTATAACTTTATAAAACACGATGTTAAGAATAACGCGATCCAACGAGTAACGTGCTAGACTATAGATGCTAGACGTTATAATATAACATAGTTTATAGTTTATACGCTGGTCACTGCGTGCCAGCGTTCGTCATAATGACGGTGTGATGAGTCACCTGCTGTCTCCGCTGTCTCACTGCTCAAGCGATCATTGTTTCACGTTATAATACAGTCTATTACGTAGATAGCGCGCTAAAAATATAATTTATATTCTGTAACGCGCTATCATAAAATCATTTATTTGAACAATACTACTCAATGCCATATACGCTTGACCCATTTCTCATGCTGCATGACGTTTGTGTTAATGTTTCTTAAACCTTTGTTACTTTGTAATACCTAGTAATAAACTCTGATTATCTCGTTCAGTAAGTCGAGACAGTGGTCTTTGTTACGAATTATGAAATATTCATGATTATAATGTGTTAATTATAAAATACTTTTACTCTGTGAACTTGTTAAACTACAACTTCTTGCGTTATCTTGATTAATGAAAGCATTTCTTTCTTTATTTTATCAAATGAAACAAATCTTCCTATTTTCTTTACTACTCTCCCTATTTAGCTCTGTTTTAAAATATCAAATGAAGTTCCAATGTCAACATAATTATCTCCATAGGTACATCAAGACACTATAATTGAAAGACTTCACTTATAGCTACTTTACTTTAAATAAATAAGGAGGTCCTTTGTATCTCATCGTAGACTCCATGTAGGTACATTACTAAACTTTATCCAAACGCTTCCGGTCATTTTAGTTTATTGAGGTGAAGAAACAGACAAATACATACACATACACACATATTCACATTTCACACACTAGCGCGCACTTGTGAATATTAAAATGGACGCAAGATGTAATGTTTAAAATTAAGGCCTATATTTATTAACTAGCTGTTGCCAGCAAATTCGTCCGTGCGGACTCCGTTTACTCAGCACAGCTCCTCCCCCGTAGGTGCTAGCGTGATAATATGTAGCCTATATGTTGACCTGACCTGTTAGTAATATTCATGCAAAATTTGAAGTAAATCCATGCAGTACTTGTTGAGTTTGAGTACCCCGGACATACATACAGATAAACAGACAAAAATTCTAAAAACTATATTTTTGACTTCGATATCGATTGTAGATCACGCCCCAAGTATTCTTTTAAAAAATTATTCAATGTACAGTTTTGACTTTCCTACGATTTTATTATAAGTGTAGATGTTATAGATAGATGATCCTTTACTAGTTTCGTGTTTACTTGTGATTTATTGAATAGTTCTATATATACCTACTTTAAGGTGTTACATAAAAAGTAAATTCTCACGTACCAATTAGGGACATCTTTACGAGGAATGTTTTAAGAATTTTACATTGTATTTCTCAAGATTTTTGTATGCATTTTGTAACGATAAGTTTGTTATGAATTATGACGCGCCACGTGCGGCGGTAATATAAACAAAGTATGAAGGAAAAAATAAAATATGTACGCGCGGCATCTACACGTCATATGAATAGACCAAATTTCTTCAGGGGTAGACGGAGAGAACTGAGTGACATAAATCACGGATCATGCAGATTTGCCTTGCTTCTTCCACATTCACACGATTTTATCACACCCACACACAGTGCCCTTTTTAAGGATACGAGCATATCAACTGCCTTATTGCTGAGAACTTAGTACAGTGTTGCTAGATCCATTTTTATAAAATCAGAGGATGCGACTAGAAAAAATCAGGGGATGTATGGAGAAGTTTTTCAAAAAAATCAGAAGATGCATTTAGTTTAATAAAACAATGTTAGGCATTAAAAAAACATTAGGAACATTTTTAATTTAATAACCGCCTCTGTGGTCTAGTGGTCCAGCGTTGGCGTTGACCACATGAGGTCTCGGGTTCGATTCCCGGGTCGGGCATATAAAAAAAAGTGTTTTTTCAGTTTTCATAGAAACAAAAAGTTGCCCGGTTGGCGATAGGCTTGCCACCTATCACATTTGTGGGACCAAGTATCTTCGGCTAATCGTGGGTGTACTTGTTGTACCTCTGCCTACCCCTTCGGAGATATGGGCGTGAAGATACTACTTTAATTTAGTCATGTAATAATCTTCGCAGGGATTATATCGAGCTGATTTATTTCGCTTCCTGTGATTCACGTTTCAATATTCAACTATGTTCCCATCATATTAAGTCTATTTTACGATGACATTTTGTAATGATAATTTTGTGTTTCATTTCATGCAGGTTTTGTTACTTATAATATTTTAAAGTATTTGAAAAAATCAGTAGACATGCAGTTCAAATCGGTAGATCAGCAGAATTCTGGGAAAATCAGTAGATCCCCCGAAAAATCAGGAGGTCTGGCAACGCTGACTTAGTAAAAGGTGAAAGATGGCTAAATGTGTTACTGCCATCGTGACTACTTAATATATGCTAGGATTTTATTAGGATTTTTAGGATAGGAGGATTTAAAAGATTTTAACTTTCTTAATAATATTTTCAGCTCGATAAGAAAATCGAAGCGTCCGTAGCATAATGATCAATCTCCGTAGTAACGTTTAGTGCGGTCATATCTAAAATTTTGTCCGTTGATTACCTTCACAACCCTTTATTAGTGGTAAATTGTATTGATGCGTGCCCTTTTCGAAAAATAGATCCATTGTTGTACTTCTTCTTCTGGCAAAAAAGGCCAATAAGTGGTCTCTAACTTCATGATTACTAATTAGGTGGTAGAGATCTGCATCGTCTCTCCCGGGAAGGTATCACCGCCTTTCCTGCTGCAATAGCGTCGATGCATGTCGCTGAAATATTCCGATTTGGAGGGAGGGAGGGATTGCCGGTAAATTAATGCATGCTGCATTAAATCCCTACTACAATAGCAACGCATCACTAACATATTCAGTGTCAGTGACCGATGGTCATCTCTTACCATCAGGAGAACCATCTGCTTGCTTGCTATCTATACATATAAATAAAATTGAAGTGTCTGTCTGTAATTTTAAAATAACTAGGTTTTACTAATACCTAAACGACCGTTTTTAAAATTTCTGTCTGTTATTCTGTTCTTTAGAAAGGCTGGATCATTTTTAAATGGAATTGTCACTGAAAGAGGAGTTTATAGGGCAGGACACAGACTTTTTACCCGAGTGAGCAAAAGGAAGCTGGAAGGCACTCACGATAAGGAAGGCGCGAGTAATAGCTAGTTCAATAATATTAAACAAATTCCACATTTAAAACATGCCTGTTATGGAGACTTTTGACGGATACATAATGTGACCATATTTTGCATGAATATTACTAATAGGTCGGGTCAACATATAGGCTACATACTATGACGCTATCACATACGGGGTAGAGGCTGTGCGGAGTAAACGAAGTCCGCGCGAACGAAGTCACTGGCAACAGCTAGTACGGAATATTTTAAAAAATAGGTACTTAAATTTTGACCTAATTAGTCAGTAACACCCGCACATAGATATCGAAATTCATTGTTTACAAATAGCGGTTTGCGGCAGCGGCACGTGTAGTTAAAGCGCGTGCTTGCGCCCGCACGGTGACTATATTTTTTGAATACTACTACATTAGTTTCGTTGAGGGTATACCTCAACTACGAAGTTAAGACATATTCTCTTGTTATTATATTATTATTGATTACAAATGATCATTAACTATCATGTCCCTAAAAATATTCCCCTCGTGTTTATCGATTGAACCATTTTTTAAAACAGGAGGACCACAGCTCTGAAGGCATGTTTTCTACGTGCTCATTGAACATTATCACTGTCTCTTCGGAATTGGTAAAAGTAAAGCCTCACATCAAATCTTTGATTTTGGGGAAAATACAGAAATCACAGGGTGATAGGTCGGGACGGGGTCAGCATGAGTGACGAGATGTACTTTTTTGGAAGCTAAAAATGACTTTGTTTTGTTGGTCGTGTGTGAAGAAGCGTTATCATGGTGAAGGAGAATGCGGATTTTGGGTCGTCTTTCGCGAACTTTTTCTAATACCCTGGGTAAACAAAAGATAGAATACCACTCGGCATTAACACTATTTTGATCTTCAAGTGGAATTGTAAAGATGGGACCCGTAGCTGAGAAAAAAAACTCGATCATTTTTTTACCAACACTTCTTGCCTGTCTCACTTTTAAACAGCATTAGAATGTCCGTGGTCGCATCTATGAGCACCATTCCATGCGAGCCCGCTTCTGCTCCGCTGTCAGTTCATGAGTGATCCAACGACAATAAAGTTTTCGAACTTTCAATTCTTCGTGTAAAATTTTTTGAATTTGGCTCATAGTCCTCAAATTGTCTCATGGGGGTTTTCTTCAATCAACCGCTTAACAGTAGCCACATTATTTTCGTTGACGGCAGTTGAAGGCCGTCCTTCACGAAATTCGTCATGTAAAGAAACTCGACCTCTCTCAAATTCAGCAAGCCATCGCCTCACGGTGTTCAAACAAGGTGCTTCTCTCCCAAAAGCATTTTGAAGACGAGTGACACACTCTTGCGGAGAAAGAGAACTTTTAAAAACATAAGAAATCATCGCTCTAAAATCTTTTCGACTTAATTCCATTTTCGTTGCGTACGTAGAACTTTGATGTGTGATAAAAAACAATTGACAAATCATTTCCCGGCAATTGTTTTTTCTTTGTATTACTAAGAAAGTTGCAACGTTTAAAAAATATAACATTCAAAATTCAAATAGTTCCGATTAGCTAGAAGTGCAAAACTTTTTGTGTCCCGTGTTTATGTATTTCTATGTATTAGTATCGTTGACTAACACCCATAACACAAGCAATTAATTTGCTTACCTTGGGGTTAGATCAGTATTTGTAATTTGTCCCGTGAATATTTATTTATTTATCTATGAGTTAAACGATAATGATAATCAACGTGGCAAGGATGTAAAGTCATATGGACGTATTACTGGCTAGTTGTCTGGTTTGGATGATATTGAGCCAGACAAAGCGAGAAGTAAAATAATGGCGGGAAAAATAGGTAAGGCGGTGTCATCATAATCCGAATCAAAAGCTTGAAGTCGCATTCTTTTTGTTAACCAAAATTGCTAGTCGCTGACTATCAAGTACATGCGGGACGCTTGCATGATTTCAGATTGCATCTCCATTGTTTTTCACAAGTAATTATGAGTATGTTACCCGTAGTTACTCAACTAAATTACGCTATTAAAGTCTGACGGAGCAAATATTTAACTTCCTACCTGTGTCTGCAAATCTATTTATCTTATTTTAGTGTTTTGGTCAATAATTGCAATCCATTATGTGTTTCAATGAAAGCCTTGTTACTTGCGTGTTAATTAGTTTATTTGAGCTTTCACAAAAACAGACCATCATATCCTTTTGAAAAACATACCATCTGCGATTCTGCCAGGCAGTTCGTAAGAAGCGAACGATTGAATATTCGAGTCACTACCATCGTGGCTATTAGGTGGTAGAGTTCTGCATATTCTCGCCCGGTCTGGTACCACCGCCTTACCTATACGTATATACTTATGGGGTCGACACTTCACATAATACAGTGCTATAATAATAAAAAAATAATATTGATTGATACATCAACGCACAGCTCAACAAACTGCTAAATTAATCTATTTGCACGTCATGTTATGGTAGAATATTGTTACGAACTCCGGGTTCGTACTTGTAAGAAAACACCACTTATATTAAATCCGTGTATTTACACAACACAACACAACGTAATACTAGATTACACTTTACACCCTAGTCACTCGCTGTACTGTCACTGAACTTAGAACACTACACAATAAAACACTTCTCGCTTCGCACTGGTCACTTGATGTATCGCTCTCGATCGCTTGATAAAAACTGCCTTGTGTTTGTCAACACCGTTGTATTTATAGGCAGAGTAAAGTCCTAGCTGGATCCAGAAAAATCTAAATGTATCGGGAAACAATGAATCACTTCTTATCGTAAACATGTTATGATTCATAAATCCTAATAACGCTACTTTCAACCTTATGCCATATCCCACAAAGTCCATTATGGCATAGCCCAGGTCAACTATTTGTTTGTCATTAGGAGTAGCTATCTCTTTCTTTTATTTCTAGATAGTTAGCGCGCGCGCTCCAACTCTACACGCTTCTAGATTATTCGTAACAATATGATGGTAATTTAATTTATTTTAATAACTTGTGACACCCATATTCTTGCAAATAAATATTTTTTCATTTTCATGTTATGAGTAATCCCTTCTGAAGAAAAGATTTTTCAAATTTTGAGTTTAGGGGACAAATTCAAAATTCACGTGACCAACTTCGCTAGTCGAATAATAACAGTTATGATGATGACACGATACGATACATTTAAGAGAATTGTAATTTTTTTTCGTACATATACGTCACATAATATGTACGGAGTAAGTTATTGAAAAAAATATGTAAAACCAGTAACTCGTTTTTCCCTGACCGCCGAATTCTTATTAAAAAAAATGAACTAAATATCGCTGAACAAATGACACGAATTGATCTAACTCCAAAGTAAGCAAATTATTTGAATGCCATAAGGATATCAGTCAACGATTCTAATACATAGAATTATATCTATAAATACTGAAATACATTTAATAAACACCCAAACCCAGAAATAGTAACATCTATGAACGTCACCATGGGCGTACCGAGGGGGGGGGGGGCAGGGAGGGGCAGCTGCCCCCCCTGGATTTTTTTACCTCTCTACTAACTATCTACTGTTGTAGATAAAAATATAATAACATAAAAATATAGACAAAATGTTACGGTTGCCCCCCCCCCCCCCCTGGACCAGAACCTGGATCTTAAAATGTTACGGTTGCCCCCCGCCCAGAACCTGGGTACGCCCATGAACATTACCAACATTTTTGTCCCTTTCGAGAATCGAACATAAGTCCTATTGATGTGTAAACAGTTTCGCTAACCACTCGACCAAGAGGCCGGTAATTATAAATATCTCTAGTGGGAGTTATATTTACGGTGATTGACCTATGGATACTTCGGTCACTATGAAAAGTGCATTTGCACCGGTATTGGACTAGTTGAAGATAAAGCTCACAAATTACTGCATTGTTTCTGTGATAACAGGAGATTCGGAACTTATGAAAACATCAACAATGACTTATCTATTATCTCCGTAGAATTAGACAACTGTCTTACTATGTCGAATTATTATACCTATGAAGTGCCCTACAAACGATATTTGTAAAATCACAAGGGTCTTTTTACAGAATAACTAATAATCAGCTGCTACTTCTGACCGAACGAACCAACTATTGTCTACAAACATCAACGATGCAATTGGTGTGTTGCCATTCGGCTATATTACCTAGCAAACGGAAACATGTACTTGACGCTATTGTAGCAAGAATGGGAAGGCGGTAGGACCAAAGTAGGGTGGGGCGTTGCAGAAATCTAGGTACCATCTATGTAGTACCGTAAAACGGGGCTACTTTGTATTGGATGTAACTTTTTTTAACAACCAATGTTTTTTTCGCTTCAACCGAACAATGTGTCCCTTGGCTAAGAAACTCACACGAATATGAAGCCCCACAGGGTCCCCACAATTTTATATATACTTTTCAAAAATGTATCAAAGTTACCCTGGAATGGGGTTTCTTTAACAAGGCATTAAAATGCAACTTATGTCAAAGATTTGAATCGTAAGGGTTACTTTAACATCATTTTGATAAAAAAATTTAAACAATTTACGTATTATACAGGAAAATTAATTAAAAACATGTTTGTTGAGATCAATATTCATTTTTATTATCTCGTAGTTTACAAGTTCTAGGCACTTAATTTTCTTTGGAATTATCTTTGGAATCACAATTAACATAAGAGTTATTACAATCAACTTTTACAAAAACTTAATAGAAGAACAATAACAAAACTAATAATATTTTTTATGATTCTGTATACTCGCACATCATACATACATAGAACGGATTGTTTGAGCTTTTGTTACGTATACCAAAAATGCAATTTTTATAAGTGTATCAACAAGTCTAGTCAGCATGATGGTGGTAGCACTGGAAGTCACATCTGTAAATGTAACAAATTTGTTGTTCTTCTTGGCGTTTTTATTGCTCTCCTTTTCGTTCTTCTGCTTGCCCCTAAATCTTCTTTTGAAAGACAAATCACTCAAAGAAATATATCGCAATCGAAAGAAGTCTCTGTCATAGGCGGCAAACGGCCGGCAGGCGGCCACGATAGCCGAAGTAGTTAATAAAACTGTGTCATTATTTTCCATTTCTGGAAAATCGTTGGTGGTTGGGCTTGAGACGTCTTGGTGTGTTATAGATATCTATGTACCTGGTTTATGGATCACTTTTTTCCTTTTCTGTGTCGGATTCTTTCAGAGTTGTAGCCTCTTATTTCTTTTAAAAATTCCAGCACATTGCTATCGAGAATACGTCCAGTCTCGTCTGTGTGATCTGCTGGAAGCTTTTAAAGGACTGCTTCCGGATCAAAAGGACAAAGACCTGTAGATTTTTCTTTATGAGGAGCTTGTGAATCTATCAATCTCTAGCAGCATAGGAAACTGTGGCTTTGGACACTCCCCACACCCCTGTTGCCGTACAAGGTCCCGAGCGCTCGTTCTGTACACGTGTACACCGTATTTTGGCGCGCTGTTAAAGAAGCCCCAAAAACTGTCAAAATTACCCTTACTGTTAAAGTAATATAACCCCGTTTTACGGTATTAATCATGATTGTAGTGACATGTATGACCAATTGTTTGTATTCCCGGCAAAATATGCGACAAAGTTGACTTAATTAAAGGATATTTTTAAATGCCGGCATAGAAACTGCAAGGTCTTTAGTTTTAGGCAGGCAGTAAAGATATCGTAACATAAAGTGAATCTCCTGCTCGTTTGCCTTCTTATCTATAAAAAAAATCAATTCATCGATTTGAATTATCTATGAATGCGATGATTGATTGATTAAAATAAACGAATGATTAAAATAAAACCAATTGTGTATTTATTTTCGTCAATAGCTCAGTTTTAATTTATCATGACTTTTTATCTTATCCAACACCATCGCTGATTATGTACGGCGCTGTTTTAATATTAACTAGGTATGCGATATTTTTTTCGTAAACATCGACAACATCCTTTATTAGCAGATAATTCAATGCCATAAATCATGATCTAGGTAGATTTATTTGTCTCGCTTTCTTCATATTCTCATGTGTTAGTTAATGGTGCGTTGCCATATTTATGGCTAGGATGTAAACCGTATGCATAATTTTAATCTCTAAACTGGAATACGACAGTGACAATCACTGATGCTATTGCAGCAGGAAAAGGTAAAGCGGTGGTACCAACTTGGGAAGGGTCTGTATTTAAAAAAAAATTAATGTCACACTAGCCAACGTAATATTGCGAACTGAATATGAGATTGCCCCAGTACATTACTGTATCAAATGACAGGAGATAATGCAAATCAACACAACGAGAATCGTATGAGCTCATTCCAACGATAGGTACAATAACATTTGTAATTGAGTCCGAGTAAAATAGAACTAGTGTTACGTGCATAGTGCTTTCAATTATTTTTTTTACCCGTTGTGTGTGATTTTGCTTTTTTCTTGCCGGTTTTACAAAATTTCAATAAATCTATGTTTATATTAAAGGAAAATTGTTTTAATTTTGTGGTGTTATTGATTGTTGTAAAAAAATAAACTTCTACGTTAATGTTATATTAAACTGAGTTCGTGCGATTTGAAGAATGGAATGCAGTTTGATTCATGGATTGTAATTTTGTTTACACTTGAGTAAATATTAAGCTCTTTTTCATTATTTTACAAGTACCTTTTTTCCCCACGTTTTTTTCTTTCTTTTGCGGTTATGCATCTTTTGTTTCATTTGATATGAGATGTACCGGTTGTGGGCACTGTAATATATTTTGTGGCCATATAATGTCATTTTTTTATAAATATTATACAATATATTATATTTGTATACAATAAAAAGTATGACAAAATACCAGGAAAAATATTCACACATTTTCTATAAATAAGGATATACATAGTGTCAATACAAGAAATAAAAATAGGATAGCAACACAAAAATATAGACTAAGTAAGAACTCAAATGTTTTATAGGTGTTGGAGTACGCATGTACAATAAATTACCCGAAAAAATCATTAACTTATCCGAAAAAAAATATTCAAAACGTACTTACATAAAAAGGGTTCTCTGTAAAAAGCCATATTTCAGAATATTTGAATGACAATACTGTATGGGTGACATAACCACTAATATGATGTATTATTATTAAATATTATTTTCTGTATTATTTTAAATATAAATTTGTGTCTGACATTCAAAAAATGTATGTTAATACTTTAAATAAAAACGTATTCTATTCTATTCTGATATCAGTAAGTATATATTTGATTCAATAAAGTACGTACGTTAGAAAAATGTTAATAAACGTTATAATTTTTTGTACATTGATTCAAATTTCAAGGGGCCAAAAAACGGTTCTAAAATAACCAAAACCGGTACCTATACTATACATAGGCAGGTAATATTTTCTGGCAGGTATCAAGTTTAACCATGTAATGTTCGATACCTGTCCGTAAATGTTAAAAATAAGACAATTTTTCCAGGTAACAGTCATCCTTCATAGCTGTGGTTAATTTAGAAAGACGTGCTTTCATCGTTTTTACTTTTAAAGCTTATTTCCAGAGTTAATTATCGTGCTTAGTCCCACACCGTTAGTTGTTTTGTTTCGTTATTTAATAAGAATTGTATTATAATATTTTTTATTTGTTTTACTTTACAATAAATAAATTGAAACAAATGAAAAAGTTACAATGTAAATGTAAAGTTTTTATTTGTTCACAACTCATGTCATGTCTTCACATCATGTAATGCCTCTACATAATTTAATAATATTTTGCGGTTTAAAAACTACATTCATATTTTATAATGTAGCAAATAAATAAACAATTTTTATAATAATTATAGATCGCTGTCGTTGCCCCTTGGTTATATAAATCGTAATTAATATAACATTGCCTTATACATATATATAATTTTTTTGCTGAAATCTGTATTGTTCAGAATATAATACTAAGAAATGACAGATTTTACCTAATTTTAGGTAAATAAGCGTATTTGTAAAAGAATAGCGTATAGGTATCAATCTAAAACCCGCAGATCAAGTGATAATATGTATGATAATATCTTTGGTCTGCGTAAGTTTGATCACGTCTCATTATATCGCTCTAAACTGAAATGGCTTCCGATCCGCCAACGAAGACAGTTGAGATTGCTTTGTACATTATTCACAATTCTTTATAATCCTAATGCACCTCAATATCTTAAGTCAAAATTCATATTTCAGCATGCCACACATTCACGCCTACTTCGTTCAGAAAATATCCCGACTCTTCAAGTACCTTTTTGTCGTACCGATTTCTTATCCAAATCTTTCTCTTCTGAAGCTGTGAGGCTTTGGAATACTCTTCCCATTGATATTAGGAATAGTCCCTCCAAATTGTCTTTTAAACGTTCTCTCTGTAAGCATTTGGCAGAATAATGGTGTTACGCGCTATGTTAGTATAATATGTGTGTATATATGTATTTATATAACTATATATAAAAATGTACTTGTATATATAATATATATATATATATATATATATATATATATATATATATATATATATATATATATATATATATATATATATATATATATATATATATATATATATATATATATAGGTATTTATGTAGGTATATGTATAATGTATTATATATGTAATATATTACTTGTATCTAAGTATATTGTAATATCGTATTATCTTATTGTTTTCTTTAATTTTAATTTATCTTAATAATAATCAAGAAGGTATGTCAGTAGTAAACGATTGTAATAAGTTTCTCTGTGCACCCCATCGTAAACACTGTTTATATTTGTTTAAGGTTGACTGGTAGAGAATGTCATGTAGCATTAAGTCCACCTCTGTACATGTTGTGCATAAATTATAAATAAAAATAAATAAATAAATAATAATAAGTATTGTTTATAATCGCGCTCAACGAAAATTAACTTGTATGGATATAAATATGATAAAATAAAAAATGTTGGTGCATGTCGGGCCACGCGCAATGTAGGGTTCCGAAGTTGTTGATCACAATAATGCGGACTAAGAAGAGGGCTTTTATAGTTTCATACTATGAACATTTAAGCTATTCAACGTCAATGACAAATATATATCCGCACCAAAGGTACAACGCCTATAAAAAATTCACTAAGTACATTTTGGAACGAAGTTCCTTATCGCGCGTTGTGAAAGGGGGCTAGACGGAAAAAATCTTACGGAAAGTTGTCACGACACTTTTTGCTATAGTAAGGTATTGTAAGCTGTGCGGCGTGCGGATGTTTCTCTGTCTGTCTCTCTCTCTCTCTCTCTCTTATAGAAAGCAAGCCAGATATTTTCATTTCTATTTCGCATTGAACAGTGTGGTGGCGCGACGATTATTTTTGTTGAGTGCATACAGGTTTTTGTAAATAATAATAAAAGGAATTTCGTTCCATCCGGGTGTCCCTTGACACCTCTCAAGTTTTTATAATTTGGTCGACTCAAAAACTTGTAAAGTCTTCTAAGCTGTGATAGTTTTCCGTTTAACTTAATTATATTTACTACTATCATGATTTTTTTTCCACCCCCAAATCCAATCGTTTAGCCTGCAGAGGAGGGGGACTTGACTCTAACAAAAATTAGCACTTAAAAACTTAATATTTTATAAACGAGTCCCTTAATCAAAAACTTAACTTCACAAACCCACAATATTTTTTAAAAACCTATCTAACTATAACCCACACAATGGGGTACGTGAGAAAAAAAATTAACATCCCCACTTTACATGCAGGGGAGCTAACCTGAAAAGTAATATTTTTCAAAGATTTTATGTTACCATTTTGTTCACCTGCCTAATATGTATATTCGTGCCAAATTACAGCTTTCTGGTAATAAGGATCTCTGAGCAATCGTGCGGACGGACGGATGGACGGACAGACATAGCGAAATTAGGGTTCCTAGTTTAATTCGAAACCCTAAAAAACGACAGCATCAATATATCATAAGAATCATAGGATACCAAACAAGCGGTTGGCTCTCGCGATGAAAAAAAACTTCGCCTATAGTCATCAAAAATGACAATGCTGCGGTGGCGGGATGGTAATGCTACATGCATATATTTTTCGTTTACCATACCCTCACTTAAACCACAACAGAACACTGACAGTACTACATAAAAATGAGTCTAGTTTTAATCTGCCTTTTACCTTTCCAGGGTCGCTCCGAGTCAATGGCATCGGTGTATTCTGGCGCTGGTGAAGGCTTACGGGGTAACGTGACTGTTAGGGGAGATGTGCAGTTTTCGCTGTTGTACAACTACCGGCTCGGAGCTTTAGAAGTGGGTGTCAAACGATGTCGCGATCTTGCTCCTGTGGATGTCAAGAGAAACCGTTCGGACCCATATGTCAAGGTATTGTTTTAATGTTGTTTGTGAAATATGTGTGAAAGGGTCCTTAGAAATACCTACGTACGTACATTTCATGATTTTGAGATGCCTTTCACTCACCATTTGCTGATTAATTTTGAAGACATTATTTATAATGTATCTATCATTTATATTGGAACGAAGTTCCTTACGGCAGGCTTGGAGGGGATAGGGATTTTGCTGCGCGACCGAACTGAAAAAAATGTGATAGTAAAACCGTAAGAAAAATGCGTGGAATAAAAGCGTTAAATGAGACGTGCGCAGGCGCGACAGTCGCGTACACAAGCGAGTAGTGCCGTTTAGCCGAAGGAAGTTCGTTCCTACCTGGTGTCCCGCGACACCACATCATTTTTTTTGATATACAATCAATTTATTTATTTTGTGTATTCTGTTAAAGTTGTTATGCGTTATGCATACGTAATATGTTAAAGTACATGATATGTGTTTTTCTTATATACAGGGTGTAAAAAAACCCTGTCCGATCCGAAAGAGGTATAAAGGTAACATTATCAAAAAACATAATAAAATAATATTTTGTAATTTAATAAAAAAAATTTCGCCTCTGTGATCTAGCGGTCCAGCGTTGGTGTTGACCACATGAGGTCCCGGGTTCGATTCCCGGGTCGGGCACAAAAAAAGTGTTTTTTCAGTTTTGTGAGAAACACAAAGTTGCCCGGGATTGGAAAGTGCCCGGTTGGCGATAGGCTTGCCACCTATCACATTTGTGGGACCAAGTATCTTCGGCTAATCGTGGGTGCACTTGTTGTACCTCTGCCTACCACTTCGGGGATATGGGCGTGAAGATACTTTTTTTTTAATAAAAAAAATATCGAATTTTAAAGTGCCACGTTTTAGTACTAAACTTAAGAACTTGCCCCTTAAATCGAGCAACAATTTTAAAAATGTATCTATCAATATCCAAAAAATAATCACACAGATATGATTGTGTTTATCTACTAAATAATGCCTTTGACGATCGGACAGCTCGGGATCGGACATTTTTTTACAGACTGCATATGATTATTTATTTATTTCACCAAGAAACTTGTTAACATAACAAATAAATTTAAGTATTACGCACATTACGCTAGAGTATTTGTACATAATTTACAAAAGCTCTAAACAGCCCAACAAATAAACTTACTGAAGGGCTCAAAATTAAAAAGGATAACTAACAGTGATTAACAGTACATATACACAAATACAAGTATATAATAGTTCCACATTAAAATTAAAAAGGATAACTAACAGTGATTAACAGTACATGTACACAAATACAGAGTATATAATAGTTCCACATTAAAATTAAAAGGGATAACTAACAGTGATTAACAGTACATGTACACAAATACAGAGTGTATAATAGTTACACATTAAAATTAAAAAGGATAACTAACAGTGATTAACAGTACATGTACACAAATACAAGTATATAATAGTTCCACATTAAAATTCCCAGAAATTTGCAAATTAAATTTCAGTTATTGATTTCTGCAAGTAACTGCCTGGTCTAGGCGACCCGAAACTAATGATTATTATTGTACGAGTAAATATATTTGTATAGTTTAATTTATTATATTTTTAATATTTTCAGGTGTACTTGTTACCAGACAAGTCGAAAACTGGCAAACGAAAGACCAAGGTAAAGAAGAACACGTTAAATCCAATGTTCGAGGAAACCCTGAGCTTCGTGCAGCCGCTGGCCTCACTGTCCGCACGGACATTGTGGCTCAGCGTGTGGCACGCGGACATGTTCGGGCGAAACGACTTCCTCGGCGAGGTGACGCTGCCGCTGGCCGATGTCGTGTTTGACGACCCCGCGCCCATGTGGTACAAGCTGCACGAGAGGGTAAGCATTCACATAGAACCTTCTTTACTTCTTCCAAAGATATATGTAATTTGCTAATTGCCTTACGACGCCGTCAACACCAAAACGCCGTACTCCTGTCTATTTCTATCTGAGTAAACGAAAGCTCACAGCTATCAGTGTAACTTGGCGGCCAGGTCGTATAATAAATAAATAGGTATTGAAATAAAAAAGTGTAGATTATTTGTCAAATATGATTCGTTCGCGGTTTAGTTATGAATATGACGATTTCATGTTTTTAATTGCAGACCCATACGTCAAAAAAATAAAGAAATAGAACCGTTTAATACTGATTTTAAGACCAATCTTCGAAATTATTTTTTATCGACCCAATTTTGTTCAATTATGTGTTGAGTCTGTCCACGGTCTTTGACATATGATGAATATTAACATATATTTGTTGTGATGTGCTGTAACAAATAGTTTTTCCTAAATAAACATCAATTTCAACAAAATTAGGTCTTGTCAGCCTCTTAAATGTTATCTTAAGGTGACGCGTCTTAGACTTGAACTATATTTATTTCTATAGTAATATTATGAGGTAAGATTTGTTTATTCGTTATGGAAAGGCTCAATCTTTCACAATCATAATATTACATTATAGCTTGGTGTAGTGTGTTGTAGTTATAGTGTGTGTGTGTCTCTAGTTTTCATATATAATTTGACGTAAATTACAAATTTGAGCTTCTATTCTTATAGATTATACGGTGTGAAAGTTATATACGTTTTTGTCAGTTTCAGCTAGCGCGCCATCTGATGAGTACATTTATGTTAAACTATATTTACACCAAGTTAAATTATTACTATCTCAGGTATAGCTATAATACCTAGTATAATACCTTATGTGTGTAATATAGGCCATTAGGTGGCATGTGGGTGGCATACTTTCTAAGTGGTAGTGTTCTGTAATGTGTCTTTCTATAATATGCGTGAGTAAACTCGGAAACTTTGTTAAATCGTATTTTAAGAAATATTCTTTCATTTGTCATCATCAATGTGTTGATATCAACAGAAGCTAACTTCTGTTGATATCGACACATTATAGATGAGCTAGATTTCCTCTTTCTTCATATCAAAAGATAGCAAACAAGCAGATGGCTCTCCTGATGGTAAGAGAAACCATCGCCTGTATAGTCGCCGAAGTTGTTTTATATGTTCGACGATCGTTACAATTTAAAACAATTGATGAACACTGACTCGTGATGGTACCTTTAGTTTTTAGACGTTTCATCTGATAAAACTATTATCATTATTTTATATAAACGTAGTTCGTTCAGTGAAGTACAGTTAAATGACCAGAATAAGTTTAAATATAGAACTAACTAACTTCACATAGAATTTACCCCTGTTGGTCCGGTCACCTCTGCATGTGGTATCAACACCTCGCCACACGGATAGCAATGCACTATTAACATCTTTAATTCTATATGCGATTGAATTGGCGAATCGCATATAGAACTAAAGATGTTAATAGTGCATTGCTCTCCGTATAATACTGTCCGTATATATAATAATCCGTATCCGTATATCCGTATATACAGTATATATAATAATCCGTATCCGTATAATCCGGGTAATACTGGTATAACTGCAGTTATACCAGTGTTTGTCTGTAATGTATCTTAAAGACAGTTAAAGGGGAAGTGATATTTAATATGTTAACTGATCAGTAATAGTTTAATATTTAATTCCAGACAGAACAGTTCGACGAGCACCAAGGGACACGTGGAGATCTAATAATTGGACTGAAGTTTGAAACGCAAGACCCAGCTCGTAGCAAGGGCACTTTGCACGTTCTTGTTAAGGAAGCTAAGAATCTCGTTGCTACCAAACCGAATGGCTTAGCAGATGTCTTTTGTAAAAGGTAGGTACACTATTTATTCATGATATACTAATTTATTAAAGCCACCGTAGTATTAGTGTGTGTAATTACGAAGTGGCAAAGTGAACATACGAGACAAACATTTTTGACATAATTTTGATAAAATATTATGAGCTGTGTAAAAAGGCATTCAGTTATTTAATGACATTGCCTTAAAAAATATTGATGAAAAATAATCTGGAGAACGGTACAATTTTCGTTTATTCTTATAAATTACTGCTATACAAAGTGTAAGGTATTGGACCAGGATGAGATGAAAACCACTGGAAATTTGGGTAGAATTTTTTTAACTTTTTGACGACATTTTTACCTACCTTAGCTTTGTACAATTTGATTTATTTTAATATTCTACCGTGCTTATTGTTAAAAAGTAGTAAAACCAAAGACAATACACAAAATAAACAATGTATAGGTATAAACAATGCGCCGCGTACCGTACAAAACAAACAGCTTGACCGAGAGTTCTACGGCGCGACAAGTCGTAACAATGTGCGGTTTACATTGCGTGGCGTAAAAATAAGAAAAAATCATAAATGCAAATACTGCATTTTCTACAAAAAAGGACTAAAACGGAAAATTGGCACGTTTTCTTAATTTTTCAGTACGCGTCGCTTACACGCTGTACAAAAAAAGGTTTATTTAATAACGCCACAACTACTCTCTAGATGCGAGTATTATTGCTTATATCTAGGGACGGGAGTTATAGCTACTTTTATTTCACTACCACGTTGAATTTTTTGTCACTGTTATATCACGCGTGATAAATCACGACCTTAGTGACGATTATTGTCACAGCGAGTGCATTTTATTCCGTTTGTTACATGTCGCACTGATAATGACTTGATATAAAGCACGCCCAACGAGAAGCGATACCAAATGTAAACCAATGCAATAAAACCAATAAAACAAAATAAAACTAATAAAAAAAATAAAACCAATGCATGGACGCGACGTTAGGAAATGCTGGGGTGCGTAACATTTTTAAAGTGATATATTTTTGCAGATAATATTTTAAAAATATATATATTGCAAATTGAGTTAATGTGTTATTGTTAATTGAAAATTTATTAAGTAGTATAAAAAACCGGCCAAGAGCGAGTCGGACTCGCGCATGAAGTGTTCCGCACCATTATCTATAAAAAATTGGCCAAGTGCGAGTCAGATTCGCGCACGAAGTGTTCCGCGCCATTATCTATAAAAAACCGGCCAAGTGCGAGTCGAACTCACGCACGAAGTATTCCGCACCATTATCTATAAAAAACCGGCGAAGTGCGAGTCGAACTCGCGTACGAAGTGTTCCGCACCATTATCTGTAAAAAACCGTCCAAATGCGAGTCGGACTCGCGCACGGACGCGTCGGACTGCCTATTTATTAGATCGAGTAAAAAATTGCTTAAAAATTACGTTTGTTGTACGAGAATAACTTTATTTTTTAATGTTAACTTTATTTTTACTTATTTTGAAGGGTAATTTGCGACTTAATATTATATAAAAATGTTAAGCATCTCCCTGCTATCGTTATTAATATTGAGCAAAAAAAAAAACGAAAATAACATGTTTATTGTATGGAGACTTCCCTTTAATATTTTCATTTTTTTATTTTTAGTATTTGTTGTTATGGCGGCATGGAAGCACATAATTTATGAAAATTTCAGCTTTCTAGCGATCACGGTTTATGAGATACAGCCTGGTGACAGACAAACAGCGGAGGGTTAGTAATAAGGTTCCGTTTTACCTTGTTGGTTTGGATCCCTAAAAACGGTAAAAAGTCACGTTTGTATTGTGGGATATTTTAGTATTTGTTGTTAAAGTGGCAACGGAAACACATAATTTGTGAAAATTGTAGCTTTCTAGCTATCACGGTTTATGAGATACAAGCCGCCTGAATGTTGCCGATCCCTTCTTGACCTGAACTGGTTTTTGTCGGAACAACTAGACTTTACGACAAATACACAAGATGAAAAGAGATAAATAATAGATTATCAACTCCACAGTAGTTTTTCAGGTAAATGACCTTTTGTATCGTGGCTGTTTGGCCGTACCTTAGAGTTATTTATACGATTACAATTTATGTGTAAATAAAGTGAAATGTTGCATTGTCTCTTTCGCGCGATAGAATTCTGCGAATTATATACTTAAGTAGTAGCTTGGCCCGCGTGAAATTAAATCACGTTCGCGTTATATGTAACAGACGGTTTTGATGCACGTAATTGGTGTTACACGTGAATTATTTTATAATGTGTATAATATGATATAACCGTTGATGCGTTAAATGTACCATGCCTACTTATATTGTAACATGGTGAATGTATGTGTGCACTGTGCAGCTACCTGCTGCCGGAGCGGGGCCGGCTGGCGAAGCAGAAGACGGCGGTGGTGCGGCGCTCGCTGAGTCCGCGCTGGGAGCACACCTTCACCTACCGTGGCCTGGAGCTGGCTGAGCTGAGAACGCGCGCGCTCGAGCTCAGCCTCTGGGACCGCGACCGCCTCGCCTCCAATGAGTTCATGGGCGCCGTGCGACTCTCGCTCGGGGAAGGTCAGTACTGTCACTCACACACGTACAGGCACACACACACGCTCACGTACACGCTCACACACATACACACGCTCACGCACACGTTTACACATACACACGCTCACGCACACGTTTACACACATACACACACACGCTCATACACACACCCACACACACGCATATATATATACACACACACACACGCACACCCACCCACACACATACAGACATACTGGCGTCATCGTGAAAATAGTCGGAAATGGTTCCTATGGTGAAAACTCAATTTTCGAAAATCTGTGCTAAATCAATAACTCACACACACTACGTTATGATTCTTGGTCGATAAAAGAAAACGCAGTCATGTAAAGACGCGCATAACCCCTTATAACGCGGCTACATATATCGATCTACGGCGAAGTATCGCACTAGCACGATGTTGTCACGAACTACATCGCGATAATTACCTACTTACGTCATATGACGTCATAATATCACTGGTCATCACACTGCGGCCCGCAGATTACACTTGTGCGACCTGCAGATGATATTTGTGCGGCCCACGACAAGGCAAACAAGAATGTTGCCACATTCCTTAAATTCTTTTCTTCTAAAATACTTAAATCACTAATATTCGTTCCTTAAACTTTTTAATTTTATTCTACTGTTTCGCCCAAAGATTACCAATCTATGATACTCCTTCATAAACATGAAATGTCATATCGTTCTATGTTACTTTTTTTTCTATTATGGAACAAAATAAAATAGCTTACGTCGATAAACTAGGTAAATATCAAAATACGGCTTATACATAAAGTTACCTAAACATATATATGCGGGTAAATTTTAATTTGCTATTATAATTATTATTATTTATCGTAATTATATTATTGCTTCTTTGTCGTGAGCCGCATATATATCACCTGCGCACCGCAGTGGGACTGACGACATCTGAAGTGACGCGTCAAGCCTCTTCCGCATTCCGCGATATCCCGATACATCGTGACGTGATTATTAGCACCATACTTCGTCGCAGCTCAGTATGTGTAGCCACGCCATTGTGAAGTAGAGAGAACGGGCCAAATTTTAAACTTTACGATCTATCCTATTTAAATTTTAACTTAAAATTGTCATCGGTCTTCAATGACTAAATATATTTTTTTTTTAACATCGGATAATTAACAAGCAATTGGCTCTCCTAACGGAAAGAGAAATCATCGCTTATATTACCATAACCAAAGATGTTAATTGTACGTTGCTATCCATGTGGTGGATGGTAATGGAACTTGCAAAAGCTTACCGGTTGCCTTACCCTCAAAACCGGAACACTTCAGTGACAAGCATTAACGTTATTGCGGCAGGAATAGGTGAAGCTTTACTAGCCTTATTCACTTGTGATATGGATGTTAGTCACATGGTATTAAACTAAACATATTTGATAAACATAGTACTGAAATATATTTGATAAATAAATAATAAATAAATATTCACGGGACAAATTACACTGACTGATCTAACCCCAAAGTAAGCAAATTATTTGCTTGTGTTATGGGTGTTAGTCAAAGATACTAATACATAGAAATACATAATAAATACTTCTACATAGGTACATAATAAACACCCAAACCCGGAAATACAAACATTTATGCTCATCACACAAATGCTTGTTCCCGTCGGGGGTCAAACCCGAGCCCCGTTGCTTGCATAGTCATGGTCGCTAACCACTCGACCAACGGGGCGGTTGATCCGGGTTCTTTTTTAGATCGACTGCCCTAATGCTAGGCATCTCGTAAAAGGCGAGAGAATATGTGTCACGGAAATCATTATTTCTAAGTAGTAAAATTCTGCAACATCTCTGCAAATTTTCCCCCGTGTTGGACTGGGCTCCTTTGATGAATATGCCAACTGCCATTCTACCAGGCAGTTCTTAAGAGGCGACAGATTCATTGTGCGAGTCACTAGGGCGAGACGTTTGGGACCAGCTGAACAGCACATGTTTCGTACCCAAGTGATTATTTAAAATGGTACGGATCGACTCATGAGACACAGAAAGTTCAGTAGCTATCTCTCTTATACGTGAATAAGGATATTCAGTCACTATTTCCTTTACTTTTGCAATGTTAACTTTAGTTAAAGACGTTGATGGCCTACCAGAGTTAGACAACTCTTCCATCACATCTCGACTGCTTTTAAACGCTTTGATAAAGTCGATTCACAGAAAACCGTCTGTAATATTTTCAGTGTCTCCGAACGCAAAATTCCATTAGCAATGAAATATTTAAGACAAACTTTTGTTTGTCCGTTATGAAATTCACAATACTCGCTAGATATAATTGAACTGAAAACAGCAATTTATTTAATATAAATAACAGATCTCAAACTCCGCGCCAAAAAAAAAGTTGTGCCAATAAAAAAGAAAAAAAAAATTTGGGACCATAA
This sequence comes from Apodemia mormo, assembly GCA_036924255.1. Lineage (NCBI taxonomy): Eukaryota > Metazoa > Arthropoda > Insecta > Lepidoptera > Riodinidae > Apodemia > Apodemia mormo. The sequence continues at coordinate 19,354,609 of JAUPFN010000009.1, read as the reverse complement.
ACAAATCCTCCATTCCCGATACTTTTTTGTCAGAATGTATAACTTTTTTTTAACATTAAATAATGTCAATCTATGTTAATATTATAAATGCGAAAGTTTGGATGGATGAATGTTTTAATGGATGGATGTTTGGATGGATAGATGTTTGTTACTCAATCACGCAAAAACTACTGAAAGAATTTTAATGAAATTTGCACATAGGTATGATGACCTGGAATAGCACGTAGGCTATTTTTTATCCCGGAAAAATTATGTGATCCCGCGGGATTCGCCAAAAACTTTTATAATGCAGCGGGCTGCACGTTGCAGCTAGTATGCAATAAACATATAAGGTAGCCGGTAAACTTATGCATGTGGCATTAGACCTCGCCACGAGATAGCAACGCACCATTAACATCTTTGGTGTCTATAGGCGATGGTTGACTCAAGGAAGTTACATTCTACCTGGAATGTCCACACGGGCTTCAAAATCATTCCGAAGAGTACCACGACATGGGTGGAGTGTGTCTCTTTCTACTAAATAAAGCGCCAATCGCCATATATAAGTGCGACCATGCGTTGTTTGCAAATTACTGCTAAGTAATTCTACTAATCTGAGAAACAGTTTTTGTATTGCATAATTAATTACGTAATAATTAAAATAAGCACATCTTAGAACTCACTGTGCTAATTACAATACATTTTATGCTAATTTATTTATCGACGTGTATGAATAAAAAGGATTTAACGATTACCGAATGTGTAAAAATCTACCATCTAGATAGTTTTATTCACACTGGCAATTGCAAGAAAGGGACAACATCCACTCTTGTCGTTGTCTCGCTCAGAACGTTTTTCCCCTCTGTTATGTAAGAAACAAATGTCAACTTTATTTGTTACTAATTAAAGTACATTTTTATTTTTCAAATATTGCTTCGTAACAATTCCAGTTATAGTATATAACTTCCTTGGGTTGACTCTTTCCATCAGGAGACCCATCTGCTTGTTTGCTGTCTTATGATATATATATATATATATAAAAAAACAACGTCAAAATGTTTTCATACGAGAGGATTTCAGCTCCACATAAAACTAAGCTATGTGTCGTTTGTGATATCATGTCAAAATAACAGTCACTTAGATGAGTAGAATATGCTGGTATGGATAAGTATTTTTAAGATGAAATTTTACTTCTATATTATAAAATTAAGGTAGAAGTTATGAGAATTCCTGTTACCTTAGTAGGTTTTATGTGCAGTGAATTCTATTCCTTAACCCAATAAATCCCGATTCCATTCATATGCTAAATGTAACTGTTTATGGGGATGACATTTGGAATCCAAGAAATTTGGTATGCATACAAATATTATACAGATTACCTGGTAAACTGTTCGTAACTGAGGAAGATATTCAGTTCTCGATTTTGATTCCGAATATGTAAATAAATATAGGTAGGTATTTATATCTAATAATCCAATACAAATATTTATGTACGGACACCTACACGTATATGTTTATCGAAGTTCATTGCTTACAAACAGTGGTTTGCCGAACTCGTGAGTAGACTCGGTAGCACGCCGATTTCATCCGGTGAACATACTTTTGAAATATAACTACGCTAATTTTGTTGAGGTTTATTGTGTAGTTACACACAATATATTCTCTTTTTATTATATTTTTATTGTTTATATAGACCATTACTATGGTAGTAATCTAAAATATTTCAATATAAACATGTACTATGCGTTCCAACTGAGAACAGGATCGCGCTTGTTGCCAACTTCATATCAGAAGTGTGAAATTAGTAATGTCAGCAAAAAATATTTGTTCAAAAAATATTGCTGATTTATTGAAGAACAAATTACGTTTTAATAATAATATTATTTTCATCAATAAAGTCGTGTTAGTTATTTTACACCTTATTTTAATACATGGCAACATGATCTGGTGGGAATCAAAATAAAAAATGAACCAATTAGAATGTAAATATTTTTTAAAGTATTTCTTTGTTAGAATTTTTGCACAACTTACTCATCACTTATGAAGTTTTTGCAAAATGCGGAGCAATATGTCATCCTGTCCTATTCTCAGTTCGAGCGCATAGTGCAACTTTTTACCAATCAACCTGTATTTTAAACTTCCTGCTACATCATATTATGTGGATAATGAAGTTACTGAGTTTTCCCCGATTTTCGAAAGTCAAGTTTTCACCAGATCTCCACGTTTTGAAGTCCTCCGAACCTTTTCTGACTATTTTCACGATAACGTCAGTATGTCTGTATGTATTTGTTTATATATGTATGTGGGTGTGGATGTATGTATGTGAACATCTTGTAACTTTTGAATGGCTTAACCGATCGAAACGCGGTTGACGATATTCGATTGGATTCTGCTCAACTTAGGCATCCCAAATATTTGAACCAATTCGGTCCAAGAGATTTTGAGAAATTTTGAATATATCTCAAAATTGCGAAACAGTTAATTTTTAATATAGCTTCCGAATTAAAGTACCGATTGAGTACAAAATCTAATTAGCTCTTGCTACTCAAAAAACTGCGTCCAATGGATTAATTGCATCAAAATCAGTTTATCCGTTTGGGAGCTATGGTTGACGAATAGAGAATACAATCCCGGGATCCCGGCCGTTTTCGTGCCCCGAAAATTCCGGGACTGTACTTGGTTAATCTCGGGATTTTTGTGATTTCCACAAACAGGTCTAGTTTGCATTCCGTAGTCCATTACGCTTTGACAATAATCTTGCCTAGATTATATTAAAAGCATTTGTGATACGATACATACTACAAAGATACAGCCCTGTAGTGTATTTCAAAAGGTAGCATTGAATAATGAAACAGTGCTTCAACAAAAATATGTGAAAATTGAACATGGAAAAGAGCTGTCACTTCTTTTGGACTGTAAAACCAGGTGGAATAGTTTTTTAACAATGCTGGAGCGATTTAATCTTTTAAAAACCTGCATTCAAAAAGTTCTTATAGATCTCAATTCGTTTAGAAGATGACGATTTTGAATTGGTTAATGAAATTGTTGATGTGCTGACCCCAATTAAATTAACAGTAGAAGCAATCTGTCGGCGAGATGCTAATTTGTGCACAGCTGATGCCACTTTGAAATTTCTTATAAAACAACTGTCTAGCAAAAACTCAGCACTTGCCAAAAAAATGAAAACATCCTTAGTGAAACGTATAAAACAACGACGAAGTAACGACGATTTAACTGGTATGTTGAATTATTTACAAAATCCACGAAAAGATGATGAAAATCAGTTACTATCGGATTTGGAATGGCAAGTCTTATTTCCAGTTCTTACACAGGCTTTAGTGAGGAAGCAAATAAAGAGTATTATTAAAAGTCTTCATAGTCGAGATGACACGGAAGAAGAAATGTCAGGATCATAAATATGTAGATGAAGCGCTAAGGCAAGAAATCTCCCAACCCCAATTGACATTAAAGGAAAAGTTAGAGCTGGAAATTTGTGCACTACAGCCGGGGGAGCCAGCGGACTGTAGATCTGTTCTTCTCTCTTCGACGCCCCACCAGCCGTAGTGATTTTTGGTTGAGCCGGATGTGTCGGAGAAATAATCGAGACCACAACTTTTCCTTGCAAAGGTGCTTATTGTAACGAAATAAATAGCAATAAAGCTAGCACCGTTGCAAATATTCACTATTCTATGGGAGAGCCAGTACTTGCCCTAACACTGCCCTACTCTAAAGCCGGTACCCTTTGGATATACTAAAGCCCAGGAACTTGTCTGGGAAACTTATTGAGTCGTAACGAAATTGTAACTTGATCGGAACGGAACGGAACTGATTGTATGGCCGCGCTCTCCGATATTTATAGCGCGCGGCCAGACGGGCGGCGGAAATCTACAAAGACAAATGGCGCCGGGTGTGGCGCCACAATGTCTGGGATTTGTTAAAATCCTACTTTTCGTAATCTAATCTTAATAATTTTATCTTAGGTAGCTTCTCCTACCTCTAATTACCTAGTGTGGCCCTCTAGCGAGTGCAACGGTACTACCTTTTTACAAATATATGCAAAACAAAGTAGTACGTAATGCCCTAAGACCTACCGAAATCTAATTACAATGTGTTATTTCGTATTTATATACAAGGATCTAACACAAATAAACTTATACAATAACAAACAAGAGTGTTATATACATTGTACGTTCTTACAGGACCTCGGAAACTCTTACAATTACAGAGTTGTATTACAATTATATAGGCAACGATCATAGCTACATAAAGCTTTATTATTTCTATACAACAAAGCTGTATGTAGGTCTTAGGGCGAATAAAAGACGAAAACGAACATTATTTATTATAGAAAACTTACGAACTAAACGAAATATACATTCTATCCTGCCTTACTATCTATTTACATTAATTCTATTTATTAATATTTACAATAAAACATGTCTGTGCTGCACAAAATTGATAAGAGTATGAATTCCCCAGATACCAAAGTACAAATAAAAATCGGGGTTAGCAAATAGTGACGTGAAATGAGCCTGTTCGAAAATGGAGTAGTTCGTGGTTTTCACTTAGAAACAGCAAATAAGTATCTAATGTCTATTCCTACAACCAGCATAGAACCTGAGCGAGCGTTTTCAGCTGCTGCTTATGTTGGCAATAAACTACTAAGCAGACTTGTAAGTGAAACATTGGATGCTTTGATATTTCTGCGATTGTATTTTCGAAATTCTAATTAGTTTTGTTGTGTTGTCTTTTAAATTTCTTGCAAAAGTATTTTATTTATTTTGTCAATTTTGTTTTCTTACTGTGATGTGTTGTGAACTTGTGATTTATATTGTGCAACGATATTAAAATCATTTTTTTTAAATAACTCAAGTTTTTTTTCATTTGAGCCCAATTAGAAACCACAAAGGATTACGCATTAAAAACCCCGTAATCCCGGGATTGAAAAACATTCTCGGGATTGTATTCTCTATTGACGAAACATTTGGAAAAATATGTTTTTTTGACCTAACTCGAAATTTTTTAACCAATCATTTTTTGGTCTTCTACAATATTTTATTACTTAAAAAAACTACGTGAATACCGTTTCAAAAACTAAAATCAAATTAATTTTTTAAAGTTACAGCATTTCAAATATTAAAATTAAGTTGTTTGTAGCAAACTTACTTATTATTTTTTTAATTACTTACTTGCGGGATCAATGACCAAGTTTATGAAAAAAAGTTTTTTTTTTGTTATTTCTTCGATATTTTTAACCTGTTGATTTTGTTGCTAAATAAAACAAATTAGAGCTCCAAAATTGCTTTGAATCCCATTCAAGAGACCTATACTGATCATCTTTTAGAAAATACATCTTTTCAAGCATTAGAATACTATTATTTTTACAAACTAAAGATTTTTAAACTTTAATGAGTTCATAAATTCATGCTAAAGTATAGTTTTTGCTTCGTTTAGCTTAAAATACCTAAATTTAGCGGGAAGTTTCAGAGATGGCCTGCAGGGTTTACACATTTATTTTGTTTCATTTAATAACGAATAAGCAGATGTATTCTTTATATAAAGAAATTATAATCATACACTAATATTGCTTTTTCATCCTAGAAGGCTATCTATATAAATTTATAGACTATTTTTCCGCCTATTCGGAATATTACAGTGATTGGCGTTGACGCTATGGCGGCAGGAAAACTTAAGGCTACCAATTTAGAACATGGATTATTCCACGTAATTGCTAGTTACAAAAAGTCTTTATTGTAAAATCCATTTACAAAAAGCCTTAATTCACCGAAGCTGCGGTCCACAGCTTTTGTATACTAGCCATCGCCTGTGGCCGAAATTCGACTATAGACAAAACAATAAAATCTTTTTTAAGTTTGATAACTGACTCTAGCCGTAAAGAAAATAGTAAACATGTGTGTATATTATCATGAAAGTTACATAAATGTTATGTGTGTAATATTTACTTTTATTAGTAGTAGTATTTAAAAATATTAGGTTTCTGCAGTCCTCTGCAATGTTAAAGTTTACATAAGGAAGACTGCAGAAACTTAATATTGTTACGTACTCGGGTTCGCAATTGTAGGAAAACACCACTTATATTAAATCCGTGTATTTACACAATACAACACAACGTAATACTAAAATACCCTTTACACAATATTCACTTGCTGTACTATCACTGAACTTAGAACACTACACAATAAAACACTTCTCACTTCGTACTGTTCACTTGATGTATCGCTCTCGATCGCTTGATAAAAACTGACTCGTGTCGACGACGTGGTCTTCTCGCGTCCCCTGGATGAGGAGGCGGGGAAACGGTTCCGGGGCTGTTGCCCCCTGACCGTGGTGTCAGGCGCTGCCTGTAAATACAAGCAGGTCATTGGGGTGGGAGTGGGTAAACCCGTTCCTCCCTAGGAATTTTGATTGCCTATTAATAAGGGTGGTAATGGTGGTGGTTCGTGCTGGGGTAGGGTGGATTCTAAAGGATGAGAGGGAGGGGGCCCCCCTATATACGCGCTTCTGCGTGCAATCCGCCCCGCAGGTCGAGTCCCCGCGGGGGATTAAACACGCAGTGGCAATTGAACTGAGGGGGGGGGAGGTTCGGAGCAGAGATATTTGTGTGAGGAGGTTATCCTGGGTGTTAGGAAATCAGGAGGCAGGTGGGTATATGTTCTGACTCGTGTTTCTCAACATCTCTGTATTTATAGGCAGGGGAAAGACCTAGCTGAATCCAGAAAAATCTAAATGTATCGGGAAACAATGAATCACTTCTTATCGTAAACATGTTATGAGTCATAAATCCTAGTACACGCTATTTTCAACCTTATGCCACATCCCACAAAGTCCATTATGGCATAGCCCAGGTGAACTATTTGTTTGTCAATAGGAGTAGCTATCTCTTTCCTTTATTTCTAGAATGTTAGCGCGCGCGCGCTCCAATTCTACACGCTTCTAGATTATTCGTAACACTACCCCCCTCTTAGTTATGTTCGTCCCGTACATCATTACTTCCATTATAGATGGCTAATCGATCAACATGAACAATCTTCATGGTCCCTCTTGGTTGCTTCTGCACTCGGTAGGTTACGTCATTGATCCGTGTGATTACTTTGTATGGCCCATCCCAACGTCGCTGTAACTTAGGTGACTTTCCTTTTCGTCGAACCGGATTATGTAGCCAAACAAGAGATCCTTCCTGAAAACCTCGATGATTGGCGTTTCGGTCGTATCTGGTCTTCATCCGCTGACTCGATTCCAATGCGTTTTCGCTTATTAACGAGTGTATATCGCGTAACCTCTCACGAATGTCTTCAACATGTTCTGGTATACTTAATTGGGTCTCTGCATTCGGTGGCGGGCCTCCAGTCATTAAGTCTGCTGGTATGCGTAACTGTCTGCCGAAGTTGGCATAGGCTGGCCTCACTTTTATGCTTTCATGTTCCGCTGTTCGGTAAGCCAGTAAGAACAGAGGTATGTATTTATCCCAGTCCTTTTGGTGATCTTCTACTAGCTTGGCTAAGTGTCGTTCCAAAGTTTGGTTAAACCTTTCAACCATTCCATCAGACTGTGGGTGATAAGGTGTGGTTCTTGTTTTGTATACACCTAATAATTTACACATTTCCTGGAATACATTAGATTCAAAGTTTCTGCCTTGGTCTGAATGAATCTCCAGCGGAACGCCAAATCTGCATATCACCTCATTGACTAATTTCTCAGCAACAGTCGTGGCTTCCTGATTAGGGATTGCGAACGCCTCCGGCCATTTCGTGAAGTAATCCATCACGACCATAAAATACTTGTTTCCGTTATCTGTCTTAGGAAATGGCCCAGCCACGTCAATCGCTATCCTTTCCCAGGGGGCTCCCACGTTGTATAGTCTAAGGTTGCCTCGGCTTCTAACCTGCGGACCTTTCACTGCAGAGCATGACGTACATTTTCGGCACCAATTCTCGACATCTTCTCGGCAATTCAACCAGTAAAAACGCTCTCGTACCTTTACCAATGTTCGTCGTACTCCAAGATGTCCCCCAGAAACCCCATCATGCAACTCACGTAGTACGTCCTTGATAAGTTTTCTTGGCACGACCAACTGTAGATGATGTTCTCTTCCTGAAGGTTTTTCCCATTTGCGGTACAGTAAGCCGTTTTGCAACACAAGGCTTTCCCACTGCGCGCAATAACTTTTCGTAATAGCGCTGAAGGGAGCCAGCTCCTGCCATTCGGGCTTTCCCGTGTCTTGCTTCTTCCAATCTATTAGAGGCCGCAAATCTCTATCTTCGTACTGGGCCTCACGCATCTCATCAGTTTCCCACCTGTCATCCGTAGGCTTAGCTCGCAGTACTTGAACCCTTTCCTTCGTCTCCATCCTTACACAATGTTTACAATCTTCCGCACAAGGTCGTCGTGATAACGCATCTGCATTCGAGTGAGACCTTCCACTGCGGTGTTCTATGTTAAAGTCAAACTCTTGCAATTGCTCAATCCAGCGAGCTACTTGGCCTTCCGGGTCTTTGAATTGTAACAACCACTTCAAAGCAGCATGGTCGGTACGCAGCTTGAAGGGTCGCCCAATCAGATACTTCTTGAAGTGTCGAAGAGTCTTCACTACTGCCAATAGTTCTCTTCTTGTAACACAATAGTTTCGTTCCGGCCGCGACAATGATTTGCTGAAGTAGGCTATCACAACTTCTTGATCACCTTGTTTCTGTGATAAGATACCACCAATGGCAGTGTTACTTGCATCCGTGTCTACGATGAACTGCCCTTTCCGATCAGGATAGCCCAAAATTGGTGACTCGCACAACCGCTTCTTAAGTTCATCGAAAGCTTGTTGACACATGTCATTCCAATCGAAACTCTTCTTTTCTTCAGTGAGTCTATGCAGCGGTTTTGCTATTTCAGCAAATCCCTTCACAAAACGTCTGTAGTAAGAGCATAGTCCTAGAAATGCGCGAACTTCGGTCTTGTCTCTGGGTGTTGGCCACTTCTGTACTGCACTAACCTTTTCAGGATCTGTCTGTACGCCGTTTTGTGATATCACGTGACCCAGATAGTTGACTTCCTTTCGAAATAAGTGACACTTCTTTGGGTTCAACTTTAGCCCTGCAGCTTGTATTTTATTAAAAATCCTTTCCAGTTGGTACAGATGATGCTGAAAATCTTTTCCTATGACTATTACGTCATCTAAATACACTAAGCAGGCATCGCCTACAAGTCCTGCTAGGACACATTCCATTAATCTTTCAAAAGTCGCCGGCGCATTGCATAATCCAAACGGCATTACTTTAAATTGCCATAATCCTTGTCCTGTGGAGAATGCTGTCTTCTCTTTATCATTAGGGCTAAGTTCAACCTGCCAGTACCCAGATTTTAAATCTAAAGTTGAGAACCAAGACATGCCTGCCAGAGTGTCCAAAGTGTCATCTATTCGTGGCAATGGGTAGCTGTCTTTTTTGGTGACTTCATTGAGCCGACGATAGTCGATGCAGAAACGTGTAGACCCGTCTTTTTTCTTAACCAACACTACAGGAGAGCACCATGGACTAGAAGATTGCTCTATAACTCCGTTCCTTCTCATTTCATCTATCATCTCCTGTACCTCCTTTTCTTTGGCTATTGGGACACGTCTAGCTTTCTGCTTTATCGGCTGCGCGTTTCCAGTGTCAATCTTATGTTTGACTATAGATGTTCTGCCTATATCTCTATCAGTCTTAGAGAAAATGTTGGCATAACGTGAAAGTAGAACCTTAGCCTGCTGTCGTTGTGACGCGGTAAGGTAGCTGCACTTGTTCACCAAATCCTTAAGTTCCTGTGGTACGTCTCTTGATGCTGTACTTCCTGTCGATGTCAGTTTTCTTAACGTCATAACTTCATCACTTTGTCCTACAACATCACCTGCTTTAAGCACCACATCACTGTCACTCAAGTTGACTACCTGCACCGCTGCCAAGCCCTTGTCACAAACCAAACTCCGGCCTGTAATACAGTGTGGAATTGCTCCATTGTCTTCAATTAACACACTCCTATTACCCAGGCCCTTGTAACTGGTTGGTAACTTCACGCGTACCAATGTCTTCGATCTTGAAGGTAAGATGGTTCTTCTAGCCACTGTTACCTTTCCTTTTGATCCCCCATCCATGAAAATTTCTACTAGCCCACATACGAAAACTCCTGTTTTGCAATCAATCTTGCAGGCATTCTTCTTCATGAAGTCTAAACCAAGCACACAGTCATCCATAATATCGGCCACTACGACGTCGTGAGTGTAATACTCGTCGCCTATTTGCATCACTACAGATGCTTCACCGAAGACGGGTATTGGCTGACCTGTGACAGACAGAAGCTTGCTTTTCCCAAAATTCCTCAATCTCAGGTTGCCATTGTTAGCTACTTCTGGTCGCACCACAGTTCGTGTAGCTCCAGTGTCCAGCGTTAAGCTGCAGTTCTTGCCATTAATCAGTCCCTTAATGGATAAACTGTTGCCGTCGCACACCTGGGATATGACAACTTTTGGGGCTGTTTTTCGATCAGCCAGCACCCGCCCCTTGATCCTGGCTGTTACTCGTTTCCCTGGGCTGGATGAACAGGCTGGTTGACCTGCCTGCTCTCTTCAGCTGCTGAGCTTCCGGTCGCTTGCTGTCGCCAATTAACTGCACCCGTTGGTTTGGTGGGGCAGTTGACTCTAATGTGCCCACGTTTCCCGCAGGCATAACACATGGGGCCCAGTCTTCTAGGTTCCACTTCCTTTGTTTGAGCCACAACTTCTGAAACCTCACGTACTTTATGTGCTCGAGGTTCGTGGCGAACAGCTTCTACCTCCAGCGCATGAGCCAAAGCCTCCTTCATTGTCACGTGGTGCTGAAGGCGAACAGCAGCACGCACTTCCAGGTCTCTAATTCCATCAATAAACGCCTGGACGATGGTGTTATTAACTGTGTTAGCGTCGGTTGAAGGATACGCCTTCCTTACAAGCTTCTCAATTTCCACGGCCCATTGTTGAAGTCCCTCGCCGCTTCTCTGTACTCGGTCCTTTAATTGGGCACGGAACACATGCTCCAAGTGACGCTCACCGTAGCGAGCTTCCAATGCCTCCATCAAATCAGCGAACTGATACTCTTTAGGCATTGCATCCAACACAGAGAGCGCCTGTCCCCGTAACGCCGTGCTCAGGGCTGTAAGGCAATGTTCGTCCGTCCAACCACTAGCCTTCGCCGCTATTTCAAATTGAGTCCGGTACGCACTCCATGACGTAAGACCGTCATAAGTGGGTACCTTTACCCGAGGACCCACCTGGTGAGAGCAGCTTGTAATGGCAGCACCCGACTTAACTCCCGTGATCTTCATTTTCATGACCTCTCTTTCCAGTTGGTCCACGTTTTCACTTAGTTTGTCGCAGCTGGCCTCTAAGTGATCAACCCTTTTCTCAACACCCTTCATGTCACGCTTGACGAGGCCCACATCGCTTTTAAGCTGGTCTTGCTGTGCCAAGATAACAGTCAATTTATCATCAAAACCAGATAAATGTTCCTTGATCTGGTCCCGTAGCTGCTGTTGTTGCTGTTGCTGTTCCTGTCGCTGTTGCTGAATAGCTGCCAGTATGACAGAAAGATCAGCAGGGGCTGAGCTCGATGCTAACGACGTGCTGGCAACACTTGTTGGTTCCTCGGCTGCACGCATCTCAGTGTCCTCTGACACCCTCTGTGTCTCGGCTTGAGACCTGGTGGTAACACCTTCCTTCGGAATAAGTGGCATTTTACAATTTCACTTCCGACACCAGTTGTTACGTACTCGGGTTCGCAATTGTAGGAAAACACCACTTATATTAAATCCGTGTATTTACACAATACAACACAACGTAATACTAAAATACCCTTTACACAATATTCACTTGCTGTACTATCACTGAACTTAGAACACTACACAATAAAACACTTCTCACTTCGTACTTGATGTATCGCTCTCGATCGCTTGATAAAAACTGACTCGTGTTTCTCAACATCTCTGTATTTATAGGCAGGGGAAAGACCTAGCTGAATCCAGAAAAATCTAAATGTATCGGGAAACAATGAATCACTTCTTATCGTAAACATGTTATGAGTCATAAATCCTAGTACACGCTATTTTCAACCTTATGCCACATCCCACAAAGTCCATTATGGCATAGCCCAGGTGAACTATTTGTTTGTCAATAGGAGTAGCTATCTCTTTCCTTTATTTCTAGAATGTTAGCGCGCGCGCGCTCCAATTCTACACGCTTCTAGATTATTCGTAACAATATTTTTAAATGACTATGCCAAATTTCATACTCCAACTTTGGTGCAATTGTCTTCAAAAGGGGCCCAAGTTTTTCGTTCACGTGTTAAATATATAGAAAATACGTTAAGTCCTTTTACTATTATAATTTATAACAGTATCAATATATATTTTTCAGGTACATATATGGGCGCTAGCGTTAACTGGATGGACAGTGTGGGAAAAGAAGTGTTCCTCTGGCAAACAATGATGCAGAGTCCAAATCTATGGGTTGAGGGCTCTCTTCCATTAAGAGCTCAATTAAATAACTAAACTCTTTCATGTTTGCTCTTAAAGTGATCAATATATCAATCTTTATTTTTTGCATACACAAGTATATATGAATGTGCCGTTTTCGTTGTTTAAAGTTTTATGTTTATAAGAAAAGATTATTGACAATATATACAAAATGAAAAAGATTATTTAACAATTATATCTTTAAACTTTCTTCTTAATTTTCATTCCATTTGAACATTTTTTATCTGAATCTATACTTTCACTTCTAAATATTCATTGACTTTTTCTTCGATAATTATATAACTCTGTTTGTGCCAATTTGTACGAAAACTTTGCCAAATTCCTGTCCGTAATAGAGTCAGATAAATATAGATATAACAAATATTTGTACGCCGATAAAATAATATTTTCTAAGAATGTTATCTATCTATTAATAAGATTACACATTATCTACTTACATTCCAGCATTGTGATGCTTATTTTAAGTACTTGAATGACAATAATTTTAATTATTCTATTTTACTGCCTATATTTTGTACGTATCTTTATAATATAGATAAGTTAACGCATTTAATGTTTAAATCTAATGTACAAAATTAAGTTTGTGTAAATTTATGCTTACGCATATTGTGATTGTATAATATTATAGGGTGTCGTGTGAATCTAAAATGTAAATTTCGTACATGTTTTAGGTTTTTAATAATAAGACAACATGCAACGAACTTTACTGTAACGTCCACGTTGTTGGTATTTTCATTAAACTACTTAATATGTTTAGTGCCTTTTAGTTCGTAAGAAATATTTTTTTAATGATACAATATTGTAAGAAAAGTATTGGAGGAATTCAATAAACTTTTTTAAAAATATTATACTTTTATTAAAACAAATACATACAATATACAGTTTTTATCGAAAACACTGTTCGATTGTTAAAGTCAGTGCTTGCAAAGAGTATTTATATATTAATCACTTTTTTTTCACGCGTTTTAATTTGTTTTAAAAAAATAATCTTAAATGAAATTTTAAAATACTATCCATCCTAAATTTTAAAATACTATCCATGGCAACACAAAATGTAGGCTCATACATAGGAAAACGTTGTGTTGCCCATTTTGAAATGTTCGTTTAAGTTTAAGGAAATTAAAAGATAAACACGAGCATTTCAAAATATCATAACATTTTTATTTTTATAATTTTAATAATTTCGTTACTTCTATAATAATGTGCCAACATGCCCATTTCGAGTCGGACAGGTTTTTGTTACACACTGTATAAATTTATGATGACTGGGTTATATCTCACAAGGCTGGCTTGCATTTGATTCTTATTCTTAGTTAGTTATTTAGGACCCCAGAATTTACCAATAAATCGATAATAGTTTCCAATTTTTGATTATTTTTTATCGATTAACATTTTTAACAAGGAAAACTTGTCTTCAAGTTTAGACTGGGTTGAAATACATTGCATTTAGCAGGGATATGGTCATTTACTACGTTTCGACTTCACAGGTTTGGTGTCACCGCCGTACCTATTCCTGCCGCTGTAACATCGGCACTTATCTCTATCTTGTTGCGGTCTTGTGATTTGAAGGGTAAGGTCGTCGGTAAACTTATGCATATGACGCTTCAAACCCGCCGCATGGATAGCAACGCAACATTAACATCTGTGGTTTCTGTATGGGATGGTTATCCCTTTCCAGGAGAGCCATCTGCTTGTTTGCAATTTATTTGCAAACAACAAAAGAATAAACAATTTGCAATAGTTGCTATGCAATAAAATAAAAGCTCCAATATTGAACTAGCTAGTCCATACTTAACGTCAATTTGCGTGCGTGAGGATTGATTGAGCACCTTCTAAATTGAATTATAAATATCCCAGATATTTAGTAAAACTCTTAAACAATTGTAAAAAAAATATCTCCCAATTTGTAAAAAAGAAAACATAAAAGATATATCACTTTATGTGTGCTCACTCAATCCTCACAGAAAACCACCCAAATCTTACGGTCCAACGGTATAGTTTAACCATTTACTATCACATGAACAACTGATTTTGTAATACAGACAACTATGTTTCATGTTTATAAATGGACACAATACTAAAACACATTTTTTTGGAAACCAAAAATCAAAGGAAACCACTGATTGGAAGATACAAATTAAAAGATGCCTCCCTATGTCTAAAATAGCAGGGAGAAAATCCACGACTTTCGAGCTGTCAATTATGTCAGTTGTAATTGCCAATGGTACTTACTGTTGATTAAATTAATTTTAATCAAGATAATCTTTTACATGTATCTACGAGCTTCCATTTTGATTAAAATTATTTACATACCTAAGTCGATTATAATTTTGTCGATTATACAATTTTAGTACTGCATACTTATTTTCGTGATATCTTTATTCTCAGAAAGCGGATAAGGCTCATATTTCGAACTTTGTAATAGAAAAATAGTACCAATTTTTTTGAACCACACTTCAACTGCTTACATTTGGGCCCAAAAATCTCCCTCTCCATTTATAAATAATTTTATATGCTCACTCAATCCACACACTTTTCAAAATCCGATATTCTAAGAAACAGTTGTAGATTAGAATGTTATTACACTTCTAGGTTTCGTAAAAAGCTATGTAAAAATTTGTAAAATACTAAAAAATCGCTAAGATGGCTTGTTTTTGAATATTTAATTTTTATGAGTGCTCACTCAATCCTCACATTTTAGTAAAGTGATAAAAGTTAATATCTTTAATTCTGTTAGTGTTACAAAATCTTTTTTTATTTCAACTTTTAGTAAAATTTTAGACTGTCATATTACTTTTTTATTTTGTGGATTTTCAATAATATTCGTGTTTCAATGTTTGTCTTAAAACATAGGTTACCATATATTTCGACAAAAATGTCGGACTTACTAAATTTTTAACTTCCCGCTACGTATGTAGATAAGGAAGTTACTGATTTTGCCCCGATTTTCAAAAATCGAGTTTTTCACGTTTTGAGGTCCTAGGAACCTTTTCCGACTATTTTCACCATGACTTCAGTATGTCTGTGTGGATGTGTGGATGTGTGTGTGTGTGTGTGTGTGTGTGTGTGTGTGTGTGTGTTTGTATGTGTGTATGTAAACATCTCATCACTTTTGAGCGGCTGGACCGATCGAAACGCGACTAGTTTCTACTCAACTTCTTCAGAATTCGTACCAAATAGGCCCAGGAGATTTTGAGAATTGTTGAAATAACCATCAAATGAAACTATTACTAACGTATCGATTGAGTATAAAAACTAATCAGCTCTATTCCTCAAAAAACTACGTCTAATGCATAAATTGCATCAAAATCGGTTTATCCGTTTGGGAGTAATCGTTGAAAAAAGTGTTTTTTCATATTTCAGAACTAGAAAAACTACGTCGAATGCAGTTTCAAAAATCAAAATCAAATCTAATTTTCAAAAGCTACAGCTTTTCAATATTAAAATTACGTTATTTTTAGCAAACTTACTTAATATTTTTGTAATAACTTTCAGACTAATACACCTATTGACTTAAAAATCTTATCAGATTTTCTTCTTTAAAAACTGAGTCAAATAACGTTAATTGCATCAACATCTTAGATCTCAAAAATTGAGTTGAATGCCATTCGAAAGATCAAAATCGATCATCGTTTCCAAAACATACAACTTTTTCAAAAATCAATATACTGCCATTTTTAACAAAATAATGTTTGAACTGAAAAAATATATGCTTATAGTTTTTACTCTTTTGAGCCTAAAATACCTTAATTTAGCGGGAAGTTTTAGGGATGGCCTGGAGGGCCAACCGTTTACAGTTTTTTGTTAACATCTGATTTACCTGTGAAATAAAAAAAGAACTAAAATGGATTAATTACTTAGAAAATTATTTTTTAACCACAATAATACAAATTACACAGGATTATCTACTTACTAATTTATAATCATCAAGTTGTGCATTGGATTTCTTCACCAGCTTAGCAGAAAGGAACGTGACTTTCATTATTAGCTTAGCAGAATAAAGATTATCCCAAGCAGCAATCAAGCAATTTTAACACCCATAAAGCAGCTCATATAGAACTTAAAGTTCTGTTGCAGCCGTATAATGGTGTAAAAAAATGCTTTTATTTGTATAAGAGACCTTTATGAGTAATTATACAGCCTAACGCGTAAGAGTTTCGCGTAAGCTTTAGACGCTATATCTGAATATTAATACACTACTGTACAGCTTTAAGTATTTTGTAACTCATTAGGCTGATTTTAATCTTTAAAGCTGTACATTAGCTGTGTTTTGTTTAGCACGGGAATTTATTACAGTTTTGTGTTAATATAGTATCACTCCACGCTTGTTTCTGTAAAATGAGAAATGCAATCACCGTTCTATAGCTAATGTTTATGGCGTAATTGTAGACTGTTTTGCAGCCAATGGTGTTAAAAAATCTGCATATACAGCTGTAGTACAGCTTAAGGCTGTATTACTGAGAAAATTGTTATTTGCTGTTTTTATATCTGCATAGTTGATATCATGTGGAAAAAATCAAGAGGATGATTGAAAAAAAATAATTAAATATTATAAATTACCAACCAAGTACTCGTGATGAAGATGAAGATGAAAAAATACTAAATCAGATAACCTACAATCGAAAGTCATTTTTATTAATGTTCAAGGAAAAGGGTTCCGTAACAAAAACATTAAAAAGTGGTTTTGTGATTTATTATTGTTTTAGGCTTATTTACTTCATTAAGTTTATTTGGTTGGTAATTTATAATATTTGACTTTTTTTTAATGTCGTAATATAGCAAACAAGCAAGATGGGTCTCCTGATCAACGAAAGAGTCAACCATCGCCTATAGACAACAAAGATGTTAATGGTACGTTGCTATCTTGTGGCGAGGTCTAATGTCACATGCATAAGTTCACCGGCTACCTTACCCCCCAAACCGAAACGTGATAATGACTAGTACTGACGCTTTGCAGCAGGAATAGGTAAGGCTGTGGTACCAGAGCAGGTCGAGCCAATGCAGAACTCTATCATCTAGTAACCACAGTGGAAGTGACTCGCATAGCCCATCGGTGGCCTTTTACGACCTGTCTGGCAGAAAGGCAGTTGGCCTATTCTTCAAAGGATATATACATACATGGGACACACTAAAAGCTGTGCACTTCAAGCTAATCGGAACTATTTAAATTTCGAATGTTATATTTTTAAAACGTTGCACCTTCTTAGTAACAAAATAAAACAATTGGCGGGAAATGATTTGTCAATTGTTTTTTTTTTATCACACATCAAAGATCACGTACGCAACGAAAATGGAATTAAGTCGAAAAGATTTTAAAGCGATGATTTTTTATGATTTTAAAAGTTCTCTATTGACTATTCTATTGACTATACTATATTGAGGACTATTGGGGATTGGTATGAGCCAAATTCAGAAAATTTTACACGAAGAATTGAAAGTTTAGAAACTTTGTTGTCGTTGGATCCCTCATGAACTGACAGCGGAGCAGAAGAGGGCTTGCATGGAATGGTGCTCACAGATGCTGCTGAAGTACGACCACGGACATTCTAATGCTGTTTATGACATTGTCACAGGAGACGAAACGTGGACTTACTGTTTTGAACCAGAAAAAACAGCAATCTTGTGAATGGGTGTTTGAAAATGAGAACAGGTCAACAAAAGTGAGACAGGCGAGAAACGTTAGTAAAAAAATGATCGCGTTTTTTTTTCTCAGCTACGGGTCCCATCGGTACAATTCCACTTGAAGATCAAGAGTGTTAATGCCGAGTGGTATTCTACCATTTGTTTACTCAGGGTATTAGAAAAAGTTCACGAAAGACGTCCCAAAAGCCTCATTCTCCTACACCATGATAACGCTTCTTCACATACGGCCAACAAAACAAAGTCATTTTTAGCTATAAGCTATACCATATCAAAAACAGATTGTTACTTTTTATTATTTTCAAACACCTATTAAGAACATTTAGCTGCACAAGAGAGTATCTTTAGTGGTTAGCGTCAGGACCCCTGGACCACAAGCGACATTTGATGTTTCAATTATATTAAATTTTAGTACCTATTTGGTGTTATTTGGTACCTACGGTCAAAATTTTGGTACCTCGACAAGAAAAGAGAAAAGTGAAAAAGAAAATGTCCAGACATTCTGACGTCAGGTTGTCTGGACCACATTGATTTCACTTGGATCAAAACGAATAAGCAAACTAATTTCTTCGCAAAACTTTAGTACCTAAATAGTACCTCATAACGTTTTTTTATTTAGAATGTTTTGATGTATAAATAAAAAGTTATATGCGAAATTAAATTTGTAAGTAGATAAACGGCTGCCCTATCGAAAAATAAGGTAATTGACATTTTTTCAAAATAATTTGTACTTTCGAAATTTTAACTTCATAAGGCAAGTAACATTCTTCGATAAAATGGTAATCTAAAATTAAAGGATTAAGCGTACTATAACTATAACGGGACGAAACGGGGCCGAGCGGGCTTATCACAATGGATATCACACAGGCTTGTTTAGCACATTGGTGACGTGCCGGGTTGCAGTGCATTGTCGGATTGACATAATTTGCTTATGAATAGTTTTAGCGAACGTTTTTTGTGGTTTGTCTATTATTTAAAGTCGGATAAAATGGTGGACACGTGTGTGATACCAAAGTTATGCCAGTTGTAGTAAAAATAAGAAAAAAATCAGAATTATTGAAAATAACGTGGAAAATGTCGTGATGACGGTAAACACAAATTTCTTAATTTTTTAATTACTTTCTTTCTATGTAATTCTAAGTACCTACGGCAAAACTTTTTAAACAAAAATCCATTTTAGTTTACCAACATGAAAAAGAAAAATTCAACCGAGTTGATTTATTAGATAGTACGTTTGATTACAATATTTATAAGTACTTACATGTTATAATGTCTATAAATAGTTATATTTGTTTATAAGTTCTTACTTGTACTACGATATAAATCGGTAGCGTCTGTCTAAATAAACGTTTGACAAACTTCGTGATAAATATTTGCTTTGACTTACTTATATAAATTTGACTATTTTTTAAACGTTTGTCTGTCTATATGTATATCAGTATATTCAGCTATGACTCAAGAATAGCTGGACTAATCTTGATGAAATTTCATGCACAGCCAGAACACAAGGTAGCCTTAACAGTAGGCTAGAGATATTTTTGTACATATATATAATATGAACTAATTTGAATTTTACAATAGTTTTTTTTTACATTATAACGTTTATTTTGCAATATTTAATATTTTCAGTGTCTGATTAATGTAAAAATATCAATTGCTTACTTAAATTTGTTTTTAATAACGTAAATGAACAAACTGTGTACTATGTCATACCGCATACGTAGTACAAAATAAAGAATTAAGAAACTTAACCTTTTAAAACAAAGTTAAATTGCTAAATATAATCTTATCAAAACACAAATGTGAAATGAGAGCAAAGTCCAATACAAGTGTATGCATCTTTGTCGGCTTCGCAGACAAAAGAATTGAGATCTATTTGGGTGCCAAGTTTTGTAAAGAAACTTATAATTTTAGTGACCAGAATATGCATCATTCTAAAATAAATTTATAAAACAATTTAAAATTTTTTGGTACTACCACAGTATTTGCTACGTTTTTAAATTTTAACAGACAATTTCACACTGTTTATTTACTTCACTTAGAATATATATCTAGCTCAAAAATTGACTTGGCTAATTTTTGCTGACATACAATCAGTGCAAGTGATTTATTTAATATCAATTAATAAGTTACTTTAATGGAAAATGTAGCCTTCTCTGTAGTTCACAACTTATCAGTACCGATTATACATAGAATCGATGAGTTACCCTAGGTTGGTCCGTATCATCGTGACTACTAGATGATAGAGTTCCGTAACATCTTGCCCGGATATTTGGTACCAACGCTTTACCCATTCCTGCCGCAATAGCGTCAGTACTTGTAAAAGGCAAGCTAGCCAGTAAGCTTATGCATATGGCCACCGCCACATGGATAGCAATGCAATATTAACATCTTTTGTATCTATAGGTGATAGTTTTACTTTACACTCACTACTTTCCATCGAGAGACCCATCTGCATGTTTGCTATCTTATGTAAAAAAAATGTTAATATTGTTCTGCAGCAATCGCTTTCAATAAAATTTTAGCAAATCCTTCAGCTGTTGGGTTGTTTTCACTTCGTTCAAGTTCAAGTCTCTGAGGGAACTCAAAAAGTCAACAGATATTAAAACTGCTACCACAGCGTACTATGCATATGCCTACGTATGGCTAAGCTACGACATTATACTGTGGGTTAGCAGTGTTGATGTCCACGACATAATGGTACTACAGAAAAAATGCATCCGTATTCTTGCTAACATACAATATAGCGAATCATGTAAACCCTATTTTAAAAACTTAAAAATCTTAACTTAACCTTGTATATATATATTGGAACTTTGCAAATTTGTTCGGAAAAATAACCACTTATATACAAAATTAGGAGAAATACCACGTTCATACGAATCACGTTCAAAAAATAATTTATATCAAATAACATCGAAATTAAAATTACGTAGTTCCGGGTCGTATCCCATGTCTGTAAAAGTATATAATATATTACCAGAAAATCTGAAAAGCGAATCTAACTATATTAAATTCAAAAATAGTATAAATAAACTTTTAATTGAAAAAGCCTATTACTCCGTCAAAGAATATTTAGAAGACTAATCACTCTAATAAGAAGTTGCTACCACAGTTGCAGTTGCTGCGCCTGACAAGGTACATAATCTATATTTTATTATATAATATTATAAATGCGATAGTTTGGATGTTAGGACAGATGTTTGGATGGATGTTTGTTACTCAATCATGCAAAAACTACTAATCGGATTTGATTGAAACTTGGCACACAGGTAGATGATGATCTAGAATAGCACATAGGCTATATTTTATCCCGGAAAAATCAGGTGATCCCGCAGGATTCACCAAAAACTTATAATGCAGCGGGCTGCACGCTGCAGCTAGTCCATACTTCCATACTAATATTATAAATGCGAAAGTAACTCTGTCTGTCTGTCTGTCTGTCTGTTACGCTTTCACGGCTAAACCGCTGAACCGATTTGGATAAAATTTGGTACAAATATAGTTTGAGACCCAAGAAAGGACATAGGGTAGTTCTTATCCCGGAAATCCCACGGGAACGGGAACTATGCGAGTTTTTATTTTAGAATATTTTTCACGCGAATGAAGTCGCGGGCACAGCTAGTACTATATATATCATCTTATGCACGTAAAGTGAAAAAGTGAAAAATATTATGTAATGCAACTGTACAATCAATAAATAAATAATCTCGTCCGGCATTCGCTTTAGCAGCTAGTTTTGGCATCTCATGGATGCCAAGTTTGCCATGGGAGCCCTACTAGCGTCAATGTCATAGAATCCTAATGAGATATAGCCTCTAAAGATAATGTATAAAAATATACTATCTATTAAATGTATTCTAATGAATTTTACTTTTTTAAGTTGATAAACCTAACAGGAGTTTTATTTAAAAAAAATGTCGTAGGCGCTTAGTATTACATGGAAAGAAAAATAACTTAAATATTAAGAAATTTGTGAACAAATCGTCATCGTTACTTATTTTCAACATTTTCAATAATTCTGTTTTTTTTATTTTTACAACAA
Source organism: Apodemia mormo (assembly GCA_036924255.1). Taxonomy (NCBI): domain Eukaryota; kingdom Metazoa; phylum Arthropoda; class Insecta; order Lepidoptera; family Riodinidae; genus Apodemia; species Apodemia mormo. The sequence goes on along the minus strand of JAUPFN010000009.1, from coordinate 19,332,393 downwards.
CTGGCATAGCTGCCAGACCGACTTCGACCTTAAATAATAGACAAACCGAATAAGATGTTTGGCAAAACTATTCATAAGCACAATATGTCAATCCGAAAATGCACTGCACCAATGTACTAAGCAAGCATTTGTCCTTGTGATGTAGCCCGGGCTTCTATAATGCGCTTCATCTTTTAATCTTAAGATTACCATTATCGAAGAATGTTATTTGCCTTGCGAAATTAAAGTTTCGAAAGTATCAACTATTTTGGAAAAATGTCAATTACCTTATTTTTCGATAGGGCAGCCGTTTATCTACCTACAAATTTAATTTCGCATATAACTTTTTATTTATACATCAAAACATTCTAAATAAAAAAAAACTTATGAGGTACTATTTAGGTACTAAAGTTTTGCGAAGAAATTAGTTTGCTTACTCGTTTTGATCCAAGTGAAATCAATGTGGTCCAGACAACCTGACGTCAGAATGTCTGGACATTTTCTTTTTCACTTTTCTCTTTGATTGTCGAGGTACTAAAATTTTGACCGTAGGTACCAAATAGTACCAAAAAGGTACTAAAGTTTAATATAATTGAAACATCAAATATCGCTTGTGGTCCAGGGGTACTTACGCTAACCAAACTTACTTAATATTTTTGAAATAACTTTCAGGCTAATAAACCGATTGACTTCAAAATCTTATCAACTTTTCTCCTTTAAAAACTGCGTTAAGTACCGTTAATTGGATAAAAATCGGTCAATTTCTTTGGGATCTATCAATGTCGATGAAATTTGAAAAAAAATGATTTTTGACATTGCTTCGAAATTTTTGGATCCTGTCGATTATTTAGCTAAAGTAACAGTTAAATTGAGTTGAATGCCATTTGAATTAAACCATTTGAAATTTGATCAATTTGATCATCGTTTCCATAATATACAGTTTTCAAAAATCAATATACTGCCATTTTTATCAAAATAGATTGTTTCCTTGGTTCATTCGTAAGTGTTTTCTTGCTGTTTTTTGTGACTTAGCAGTTGAGACATTGCAATATTTCTTAGAACTGAAAAAATCTATGCTTATAGTTTTTACTCTTTTGAGCATTTAGCGCGAAGTTTCAGGGATGGCCTGCAAGGTCAACCGTTTACAAATTTTTTACAATATGATAATTGTGAAACTGTACAAGTATATTAATTGATTAATATTGTATTGAGATCAATTTTCAATCTTAGCTTGAGGGTAAAAAGCTAAAAAAGGTATATTCATGCCCGTATCCCTGAAGAGGTAGGCAAAGGTACAACGTGTGCATCCATGATTAGCTGAAGATACGTCTTACCGCCCGGCCACAGCTCGCGCGGCGCGACCGGCGACGCGACTTGCGGCGCGGAAAAACGTGCGACCGGCCGCGCGGTGTGATGACTGATGAGCGAATAAAACAAAAGAGTACTTTTGTACTAGTAAGCCAGGATTGGAATCAAAAATTATTACCGATGTAAATTATATAGATACTATATTTTATTAAAATTTTTACTACTACTTTTTAGCCTCCGACACAAAAACGAGGGTTGTTATAAGTTTCAGAGGTGTATCTGTGTATCTGTCCGTGCATCGTAGCGCCCTGGCGGATGGTCCGATTTAGTTGCGATTTTTTTTACTTGACAGCCCTATTTCGCGAGATGGTTCTTAGTAGTATTAGTAGAGTTTTGACGAGGCAACCAAGTTTTGGGTCATTGGTTTTGTTGCTATAAGTACTAAGTTTAATTAGTACTCATAATGACGAGAAATGGAACATGAAGCCGCTAGAGTGTCATTGTAACTCACAGACAGAAAGTGTTATGATAAATAAAATAAATAAATATTTACGGGACAAATTACACATACTGATCTAACCCCAAAGTAAGCAAATTATTTGCTTGTATTATGGGTGTTAGTCAACGATACTAATACATAGAAATACATATATAAATACTGTTACATACATAATAAACACCCAAACCCGGAAATACAAACATTTATGCTCATCACAGAAACGCTTGTCCCCGTCGGGGATCGAACCCGAGCCTCGTTGATTGCGTAGTCAGGTTCGCTAACCACTCGACCAACGGGAGTTTGGAGTCGTTCGTTTTGTTGCAATAAGATATTTTTCATTATTACGAGACTCAGAAGATGGAGCCTTAAAAATAATATCGAAACTTCTCGCATCCAGATGCAAAGATAATAAACTTTTAAACTCAACAAGGTAAGTTTATTGAGTTAGCGCTCAATTGTCTTGTACTGACAAACATTTTGATGCTGGATGATTTCTAGGATCTGATGCTCATCATGACTTAGGATTTAACGATCAAACTCGAGGATGGCCATGGTAAGTTATAAACTTAAGAAGAAAAACCCACTTAGATTGGACTCAGTTGTTCTGTTTTGACAAATACACTGGTGCTAAATGATTTACAGTGTCTTATGATGAAGCAGGAAGGAAGTTATCGAAACTTTTAATTAAAATTAAGCAACACCATCATTTTTGGACTCGTTTGATTTTTTATTTTAAGGAATGTGAAATAGGATAGCTTCCAGTATCTGATGATAGAGCGGAAGGAAGTCCATGTGATCTTCTAAGCTTGACCAGTTAAAATTCACTGAGTGTAGGCTACTTCGATTTCTTTTAACAAACACTTAGATGCTGGATGTTTTTTAAAATATAACGATGGAACTGGAAAGTGGATACATGAAATTGGGCTGATATAACCTTTATTGCTAGAAGATTCACATGGTTTGCTAGAGTTACGTGGTGGAGCTGGAGGCCTCGGGAGCTTTGCAATAAAACAGCTCAAGCTCATTGAGTAAGGAACCACAGGTTAAGGTTACCTTTAACTTTATGCTGCAGGATCCTCTTTTGAAATCATCAACTCCTTGTACGTTTTGCGATTAAAATTAGAGAACTGAAGTAAAATGGTGGCCTGATGATAAAAAAAGTGCCGTTTTTTTTAAATTTTAATTTAGAGTTAGTATGATTATTTATTGATTAAATAAATAATTGGTTATTGACACATTATTTTAATATTATACTTAAAATAATATTAAAATTAATTTAATTTATACACCGAAACTTAAACCTTCACAGCATTTTCTCAATTAAATGTCGGCTTGCGTTAAACAAAATTTGTTCCTATACATTCATCTCACTCTAATTAATAAAAAATACATTCTTTCTACAGCCCACTCATCAAAAACGATCTTTGTTACTAAAAATTGCACGGAAGTCTACGTTGCCATACATTAAAAAAATGGGTGCGTGTACTTAAGTAGTAGGGATTCGTTGGTTCCCGACCACCCGGGTCGTTGGGTCTGGATCCCTGTTTCTGTCCCACCTGTGTTTCTGACCCACTTGGTGGTCGGTCAAAACTAAAAAAAAAAAAAAAAAAAAAAAAAATTTGGTGTCAAAATGGGGGTTTCCGGGTACGCCCGATCGATAGCAAGCATCCGTTTTTTGATATCTCGCACGGTTGCAAAGTTAGCATTCCTGGCTCTCCTTCGTTATCTAATCACCTCATTATCATTAAGCTCGAACGCCCGTCACACAATCGCACTATTAAAAGCTCATTAGGACGTCTCGCATTGCGTATCACTTGCAACTAATGAATATGGAATAAAATAAATATCATCAAGCTGATTCCCGTGTCGAGAAGGCAGAGCGAGCGTCTTAACGTTCCACTGCGATTCACCTGTTCAGAGGACAAAAGCACGATTATGGCGATCATTCTATTATCATTTTAGCAGCCTGTAACGACTATTACTTTTTTTTTTCATAGTAATTTATATCATTAACATCGTGAGTACTGACTAGTTGGTGAGTTCTGCAACGTCTCGACCGGGTTGAGTACCACCACCTTGACCCATCTTATTACATACATCATCAGTGCTAGTCGCTGTGGTGGTGCTATTATTACTGGGTCTGTGTGCTTATTAAATATATTCCAGTACTTGTATGCATGTAAAAAAGTATCTTCACGGCCATATCCCCGAAGAGGTAGACAGAGGTACAACTAATGCTCCCACGATTAGCCGAAGATACTAAGTTCCACAACGTGATAGGTGACAATCCCGACCCAGGAATCGAACCTAGGACCTCATGTGGCAAGCATCGACACCGCACCATTATGCCGCAGAGGTGATTTGTTTGAATGTATTTATTTAGTGTTGTTGACAAACACCCATATTGCATGATGTCTGGGCTAGCAGGATCGGTCACTTCCGGTATCAAAAGCTTCACATGCTCTTAAGGTATGTGGGTGTTTCGCAATACACAAGTATGAACTTCACTAACGATTCATTGGAATGTTGTATCATAATTGCTAATGCGAATGTGATGAGCAACAAGATTTGTAACAGAACGTGTTCGCTAATGTTAATTGCTTAAAACTTCCTATATAAACCTTGGATGAAAGCACATCTACAATATATCAAATAATTATTTTAACAGAGATAGTGCTACATTATTGTAACGTGTGTGTGTGTGTTATTGTGTTCACGTGCTACTTCGATAATATGGATGTAAGTATCTCATTTATTGCTCTTATAATATCTTATATATTAAATATGTGTAATGAATGTAGATATAATATTTTTGTCGTTTCATATTTTTACAATATTATTCATGTATTTCACCGGAGAGGAAAGTATACTTGTATGATGAACGTACACATATTTTTTCAGATTTGGTTAGAAAATAATATTTATACCTACATGCACACACAGAAATGATGTATGTGTTAAATCTATACATATGTGTACTACATGTATACTGAACAGAAATTTTACCTAAATATATTCAGTCGTTAAGGCGTGTAAGAACTTGTAACAAATATACACGCACAAACTTTAGATTTATAACATAGTATTAGGATTTTACGTTAGCTATGTCGTAGTGTCTAATATTTGGTATTATGTCCTTTACAGAATTCCTCGAGCATCCTTGAAGAGAACACTTTAAAACATTATTATTATCCACTGTCTGACGACGACGAGTCAGATTTACAATTGACACAGCCATTGAAAATAAAAAGAACACGTAGCAGCAGCAGTTTGGACGACCTATTTGAAAAGCCAGCCAAAAAGAAGAAAAAAATGTCGTCCTGCGTTGGAAGGGCGTCTCGAGATGGTGGAATGGCATACATATCAACCAATACCGACGATGGGGCGCAAGCCACACACTTTGTAAAAATAGAAGTTTACGATCTAAAAAAACTGGCGAGGATACCCCCAACTGATCATTGGAAACATGCAACCACTCGGATTAAATATTATGCGGCAAGTCATAGGCTCAACAAAATCAATGAAGTGATCTATGATATATCTAAGGAAATAGCCGATGCACCTGACGTAAAAAAATATCACTTCGACAAAAATACTTGATATTGTTCTTTCAATGACTGATTTTTTAAGTATGCTATTGTATAAAGTTTCAATGTAATTAGAGATAATAATGTGATTGGTGATTAATTTTAGTCATCAGTTAACAATTTTAAAAGAATTTTAAAGGTCTTTAGTTAATGAAGTGGGCGTGGAAATGTGCCATATATAACAGCGTTGCACTAAACAAGTGCTATTATTGTATATTTTAACGCAGTTGTCGTACAACCAACTGTAAAAATGTCTTTTATAAAAAGTTTATATTTTGAATTAAGTAACGATACTTTAGTTGAGTCACTATATGATTCGTGCTACGATGCTGAACTATATGAAATATGTTGCAAAGTAGAGAAGGAACAAGCTCAATGTAAACGTAAATCTGAAGATAATTATCAAAATGGCAATCATGAAAAACATCGCCGAATCAATGAAGATGAGTTTTGTCATGGTCACCGAAATAGATCACAGCCTTTCGTTGACTCTCAATATTTAGACTCAGAACTCTACAACATGTGTGAAACTATTGAAAGGTAAACGCAATTTATTGTTATATGAAATATTATTATTTATATACCCGCTATATGCAGTTTCTAAATTATTAATAAATTTTCAGTACTTTCATCCAAGTGGGTTGTGGAGAACCAGGTGCAATACCATCTACATCTAAAGATCATACATTTCATAATATAGAGACGTCGATTCAAGAATGTACACCATCTACTGTGAAAATGATGAAGTGTACTACTTGCAACGTTAATGTAAAAAAAAGGTATTTTTCCAATCATGTTAATAGTCATTTACATAAAAATAACTTATTTAAATTGAAACACTCCTTGGAAAACGTAGATATAATTGAAACTGCATTTAAAGACCGATTACTAACATATAGGATAGGTACGAATTCTTCCAAGGATTTTACAACCCCGGAATTATATTTTTCTTCAATCAATAACAGTGTTGTGCAACTACTCTCCGAATGTATAAAACAATTTACTACATTTAAGGTTAATTTTATATTGCGGGGGAGTTTTATTCAGCAAACGAAAGATTTAAAAAATTCATTTGATTTTCAGACTTCCAACTATATTGTTTGTATGAGTACTGATGTTAATGAACTAATTACATCTGTTTATAGTATCTTAACCAATAAGATTAGTGAATTTGAAAGGAAAGATAGTGGTTGGAGCCTTCAACACCTGACCGAATTAGATTTGAATGTAGGAAAGTTTAATCCCTGTCGGGGTAGTTCTTTTATTGAGCTTCCACGTGACATACGTTCTAAAAAGGCAGTTATTAATGTGAAAAACACAGATGTTCTTTGTTTCAAATGGGCAATTCTCTCCGCTTTATATCCTGCACAAAACCATTCTGATAGAGTCACTGCTTATAGCCAACACTCTAATAAATTAAAATTTAATCAAATAGCATTCCCAGTAAAATTACGTGATATTTCAAAATTTGAAATTTTAAATAATCTAAGCATTAATGTTTTTGGTTTAGAGTACAGTAAAAAAGAAAAAAAAAATATCGTAGTTGGGCCTTTACACCATACAAAACAACGTAGACCTGTTCACGTAAATTTATTGTTATTAACACATGGCAACACTAATCATTATTGCTACATTAAAAACTTATCTCGTTTATTGTCAAAACAAGTTACTAATCGAAACAATGCAATTTTTATTTGCGATGGGTGTTTACTATTCTTTACTAAGAAAGATGCTTTAATGAATCACCAAAAAAGTGATTGTATGCAAATCCGTACGGAAATTCCATCCGTAAATGCTTTAAGGAAGGATTGGTTTGGTACATTAACACACAGCAATAAGTTAAAATTTGAAAGCTATCACAGAAAACTAAAAATTCCATTTGTAATATATGCAGATTTCGAATCATTTTTAAGGCCAATTTATAGTTGTTCGAATAATCCATGTGCATCACACACAGAAAATGTACAGAAACATGATGTATATAGCTTTGGTTATTATATTAAATGTTCATATGATGATAGCATTTCAAAATATGTATCTTATAAAGGAAATGATTGTGAGTGTGTATTTATTCAGAGTTTAATTAAAGATTTAGAAAACATTTTAGAACGTAACACTTTCCGCAAATCACTAAAACCACTATCTGAACAAAATGTAAACTTTACAACACATGATAGTAAATGTTACGTTTGTGATTTAGATTTAAAATGTGAAGATTTCACCGTGTATGATTCATATACCGGCGAATTTAAAGGTTTTGCACATACAATTTGTGGTAAGAAATATGTAACGCCTGACTTTGTACCAGTCATATTACATAACATGAGCCATTATGATGCTCACTTTATAGTCCGTGCTTTACACGTAGTTGAAGGTAACATTCAAGTAATACCACAAAACAAAGAAAAATACATATCTTTTTCAAAAACTATAAAGATCAACAATCGTAGTATTAGTATACGATTTATAGATTCTTTAAAGTTTATGTCCAGTAGTTTAGAAAAATTATCTCAAAACCTAAATAATGAACAATTCATTGAATTACGTAAAAACTTTCCAAATAATGAGGACTTTGTACGTGTAAAGCGAAAAGGAATTTATCCGTATGAACAAATGCAATCATTTCATTCTTTAAATTTAACAACGTTACCCCCTAAGGAAAGGTTTTATAATTCAATGTCCGATTCTAATGTGTCAGATGAAGATTATAAACATGCAAAGGACGTGTGGCAACATTTTAAATGTAAAAATATGGGTGATTATTCCGATCTATATTTAAAAACAGATGTTTTATTGCTGACCGATGTATTCGAGAATTTTAGAAATGTATGTTTAACTACTTACTATTTGGATCCATGTCACTATTACACAGCACCAGGGTTAAGTTGGGATGCCATGATGAAATTAACAAAAGTGGAATTGGAGTTATTAACAGACTTTGAGATAATTTCTTTTTTAAAATCAGGTATACGAGGTGGTATTTCACAGTGTAGTAATCGCTATGCTAAAGCAAACAATCAATACATGGAAGATTATAATAAGGAACAACCTGATTCCTATCTGATATATTTGGATGCCAATAATTTATATGGGTGGGCAATGTCACAATATCTTCCAATAAATAACTTTGAATGGGTAGATGTCAACACAAAATTCGATGTTTCTGACGATTCTGATTATGGATACATAGTAGAAGTAGATTTGGAATATCCTGAAAACCTACATGATACTCACTCAGATTTACCTTTATGTCCTGAACGTATTTGCACAGACCAATCTATTCACCCCAAATTAGTAACAAATTTAAATAATAAAACAAAATACGTAATTCATTACCGAAATCTTAAACAGTGTTTGTCACTGGGCTTAATACTTAAAAAGGTTCATAGAATTTTAAAATTTAGACAAAGTCCTTGGTTAAAACAATACATAGATCTTAACACATCTCTTCGAACTTTATCAAAAAATGAGTTTGAAAAAGATTTCTATAAGTTAATGAATAATTCAATATTTGGTAAAACGATGGAAAACATAGAAAAAAGAGTTGATGTTAAGTTACTTACCCATTGGGAAAATCTTGGAAAGACCCAAGGAGCTCAATCACTTATTGCACGTCCCGAATTTCATAGTCTTTCTATATTTTCCGAAAACTTAGTAGCTGTTCAACTCAAAAAGGTAAAACTTGAATACAATAAACCAATATATCTCGGATTTTGTATACTGGATATTTCAAAAACCTTAATGTTTGATTTTCATTACACCTATATGAAAAGTAAGTTTTTAAGCCCAAAATTACTATATACTGATACAGATAGTTTAATATACCAAATATATACGAAAAACTTTTACAGTGATATTAAACCAGATTTAGAAAAATATTTCGATACTTCAGATTACCCGGAAAATAATATTTATAATTATAACCTGATAAACAAGAAAAAAATCGGGGTTTTCAAAGATGAAAATAATGGGCAAATATTTCGTGAATTTGTTGGGTTGCGATCAAAAATGTATTCAATGATAGTTGATAATAAATTAATAACTAAAGCTAAGGGTGTTAATAAGAGTGTTACTAAGAAATTAACATTCAAAGATTTTGAGTCCTGTTTAATGAATAACACAATCAAATTAGCGGAAATGTATAGATTCAGATCGATTAAGCACATAGTTTTTACTCAAAAAATTAATAAGATTTGTTTGTCTTCTAATGATACTAAAAGGTATTTAATACCTAATTCAACAGACACCCTCGCATGGGGGCATTATTCAATAAGATAATTTAAAGAAATTGTAAATATTTTTGTTTGTAATTTGTAATAAATGTAACGTAGTTTTAAGTATTTTTAATATTTGTAACTGTAGTTTTAAGAATATAAACTCCGTAGCACTTAAGTGAAATGACATACTTTGTATAGTAATAAGTTTCTTTCTATAAAATAAATAAATAAATAAAATAATTTGTGTAAAAATATGTATAGTATAAATGTGTTCTGAGCAATAAATTTATTAGTATATAAAGACTCTGTTTTATTTCTTCATATGCCATTATAAATTATTGTTTATAAAGAGGTAGACGTTTAATATAATACGGAATAAAAATGATTCACTTTATTCATCCATTCACATCGATAGTGGCTGGACCTAGTGGATGTGGAAAGTCTAACTTTGTTTCAAATTTTTTGACTTACATAAAAGATATATGTGATGTCAAGTTTGATAAAATATTATGGTGTTATGATGAAATGCAACCACTTTATAATAGAATAGATGTGACATATATCCAAGGAATACCTGATATGAATATGTTTAATGGGAAACACCCTCAATTACTCATTATCGATGATCTTATGAGAGAATCGGATGGTCGTATAGTTGATATCTTCACGAAAGGAAGCCACCACAGAAATTTAAGTGTATTTTACATAACCCAAAACTTATTCCATCAGGGCAGAGGTCAGAGAGATATTTCTCTAAATACCAGCTATCTCATATATTTCAAAAATCCTCGAGATAGGACACAAATAAAACATTTGGCCCGTCAGGTGATTCCCGACAATCCAAAATTCGTGGAAGAATCTTACAGAGATGCTACTAATGAGCCTCATGGGTATTTGATGATAGATTTAAAACAAGCTACGAATGACGCATATCGGTTTAAGACGAAAATATTTCCCTTAAATGAACATTGTATAGTGTATGTACCGAAAAAAGGATTTAAATACGATTTGAACGATGAGATTCTTAATAGTATCCGATGAATGGTGTCGGTGAAACAGCGTCTACTGCAAAGTCCAGTAGAAAAATTTTATACACTTTTAAATCAAAATATCGCAAACTTTTAATACAATCTTACAGTGATAATGAATTAGATCTTATTTGTGAAAACCTTTATAAAATTTTTGATGGAAAACTTGCAGATGTCACTAAGTCTTCGGGTAACATTCTGCAGTGCAGTTGTTTTTTGATACCGTTTATAAACTATTTTACACCTTAAAATTTCTCAGTGTAGAGCTATGTCGAAAAGAGTGAAGACACATCAAGATTTATTAAGAGCTTTACATACACTGAAACCCAAACATCGTACAGCCTTATTAAAAGTCTGTAGCGATGAGGAAATAAACTGTATTTGTGAATGTATTTATAATGTTCTGAATGGTAAAATAATATTGAAGGAAACAGAAAAGTCTAAATTAAAGAAATATAAAAAGCTGTTGCGTTTGCTAGTGTCGAAGGGTAAACATAGGTTAAGAAAGCGAATCATTATACAGAAAGGTGGGGCTTTTCTTCCTATTATTCTTAGCACAGTATTAAGTGGATTATTGAATTACATAATAAATAAATAAAAACAAAATGGATACTACAAAGAAAATGATATTGATTGAACCAGACGCATTGGAGCGACTAAAGAAAAGAGAAAATATTTCTGATGATTCTTTGTCAAGATTAGACAAGGAAATGCAAAAAATATTAAAAAGTAAAATTGATGATCGTGAAAAATGGTCATTATACCTCCAAGAATTACAGAAATACTTACACTTAATACAAGAAGATAAAAAACCTTTAAAGTTACCTATCACAATTGAAGAAGTTAAAGACAACACAAGCGAGAAGCAGATGATTCCATTTGTAAAAGAGTTATCACCAGTTCAGGACGTACAGACACCGGAATCTCCGGATATATTACTAAAACACTACACGGCTGATTATTTGAAACGACTTATTCCTAAAACTTACAAAAAGAAAGGTAGCATTCTTTTAGATACTCTTTATAAAAATAACGATAAAATTTCCTGGAATGATGATGGTACTGTTGTGATCAACAAAGAACATTTACCTCAAAGCAATATAATAGATCTCATAAATATAACTCTCCGACCCTTAAAATATAAACCTGATGGGTGGGAAAAGTTTGCAAAAGCATTAAAAGATATTAAAGTACCACTAATATGTGTTGGTAATCCTGAAATAAATAAATTCATGAATGAATTGTATGTAGAAGATTTTCGTCTTAATACTCCTACAAAACTAAATACACCGAAATTATCTAAACCAGGAAGAAAAATAGATTGGGAAAGATGGACACCTTATTAGATATACATAGTACTTACTATGATATAGCAAATCCGGCGGGATATAGTAGTGTAAATGCATTAACTAGAGCAATGAAAGGTAAAATGAATCGAAAACAAGTTCAAGAATGGCTGCAAAAACAGGAAACTTATACTCTTCATAAACCTATAAAAAGAAAATTTCCAAGAAACAGATATATCTTATCAAACTTAAATGAACTCTGGCAAGTAGATTTAAGTGATATGAGAAAGTATAGTCAATATAATGATGGTTATAATTATATTTTGTGTGTTATTGATGTATTTAGTAAATATGCATTTGTTAGACCCTTAATTAAAAAGAATTCACAATCAATAAAAAATTGTTTTGAGAGCATATTTTGCGAGGCAAAGGCCACACCTAGTCACATACAATCGGATAAGGGAACCGAATTCGTATCAAAAGATGTAAGACAATATTTAATGAATAAGAATATTAATTATTACACAACGAATAACCCTGATATTAAGGCTAGTATAGTGGAAAGGTTTCAGAGAACTCTCAAAACGAAAATGTGGCGATACTTCACCCACAAAAATACATATAGATACATAGATATATTGCAAGAATTAGTCTATTCCTATAATTATAGTTTTCATTCGACTATAAAAATGCGCCCAGTTGATGTTAATTTTAATAATATAATGACTGTATGGCGTAATATCAACGAAGGACGATTACAGGGGAAAAAAATGGTACACAATAATCAGGATCCAAAATTAAGTATAGGCGACTACGTTAGAATTACTAAATATAAGCATATATTTAAAAAAGGCTATGAGACTAATTGGAGTGATGAATTTTTTATAGTGGCCTCGGTAAAACGTAAGCCTGTATTGATTTATACCATAAAAGATATTCTAAACGAGGGAATTGTAGGTACATTTTATGAGAATGAATTACAAAAAGTTTCTTATGACCCCACATCGTATTTTAAAATTGATAAAATAATAGGTTCACGTTATTCTGGAATCAGAAAAGAAGTGCTTGTGAAGTGGGTAGGTTATCCGAATAAATTTAATACTTGGGTTCCTATATCAAATTTAAAGAAAATATAATGGATAATAGTTTTTATTTAACGTTACTTAGTAACAGCTCCATGGGCTACTTTCCAGAAAACACAACAGCAAACTTCTTCACTAAACTACCTAAAACCATTAAGCTAGAAGGAGAATGGGTGGTCGGTCTAGTTGAATGTCACTATCCGTGTAGTATGTTAAATGTACAGGATCATGAAAATGTAGTATACATTTCTAAAAAAGTATATTTACCCGATTCAAAAACAGATTATGCTAACGTTGAATATAAATCCCATATACCAGCAACAAACTACGAAAATATTAGTAACTTCTTAAACGCATTCAATGCAAATCCTTTATTAAATGGGAAAGTAAAGTTTCAACACGATGAAATATCAAGACTTGTCGCCGTAACAAATATGACAAGTAACATTACTCGAATAACAGCTAACCCCAAATTGTCACTTCAACTTGGGTTCGAACCCAATACAAATTTTGTTAGGCAGAATATTGGTAAGTATCCAATAAACTTACATTTAGGTCTACCGTCACAACTATTTATTTACTCCGATATAGTACATCCACAGATAATAGGAGATGTAATGTCATCTTTACTGAGAATAATTCCATTAGATCCTACGAAATATATTTATGGAGCCTACAAAATTAATGTATTTTCTCCTGCACACTATCTTCCTGTTTTACGTAGGGAATTTGATGTGATAGAAATTGATATAAGAACGAGCATTGGTGAAAGAGTACCATTTCAATTTGGAACCTCATGTATTAAGCTTCATTTCAAAAAAATAAGTTCTTAATATTACATTAAATATATAAAAATGGTATGTCCCTATCATCACTATTACTCTGCACAAGCAGGATCTGGTGTAGGTATAATTTATAAAGGAACACCATATCAACGTGGACATGGCATAGGGAGTTTTCTAGGGGGTTTATTTAGGTCAGTATTTCCAATTTTAAAAAGTGGCGCAAAGGTTCTTGGAAAAGAAGCATTAAACGCTGGAGTTGGTCTTCTAAGTGATTTGGTTGGAGCTCAACCTCTTGATGAATCGATAAAAACTCGATTCCGAACCGCTACTTCTAATTTAAAAAGAAAAGCTGATGAAAAACTCGACTCCATAATGGCAGGATCCGGTTATAAAAATAAAAGGCAAAGACTTAAGTCTATCACTCACAAGAAGACATCAAAACAAAGAAGAACTCTTAAAGGAGCTCTCAAAAATAAAAAAGATATTTTTGGAAATTAAAAATGGCGTTCCTACACAATAATTCTTGTGAATGTGTGAAATCAGAATTGGATATCTTTGCTTTACCGACAACACAAACAAGTATAGAGAGTGGTCAATGGATGCAATATCGTCCGATATCATCGCTAACTGATGATGGCCCTATCGAGTTTTTAATACCTGGTGCTGGTGATGAATATATTGACTTATCACACACAATGATTAGTATCAGTGCACGAATAGAAAATATTGATTCATCAAGATTAGCTGTCGATGCCAATGTTGCACCTGTAAATAATTGGCTACACTCGCTTTTTAGTCAGTTGGATATTTATTTAAATCAGAAACTTGTTTCTCCACCAAATAACACATATGCATATCGTGCGTATATAGAAACTTTATTAAATTATGGTCCAGCAGCGAAAGCTTCCCATCTTACCTGTGGTTTATGGTATGAAGATACTCCAGGAAAGTTTACTTCGTGTGACGCAACTAACGAAGGATTTGCTAAGCGACAGCAACTATCAAAGCAGAGTTCAACTATTGAAATGATAGGTCATTTACATGGTGATATATTTAATCAAGGGAAATTTTTAGTTAATGGTATTGAAATGCGGTTAAAATTAGTTCGTTCGAAAGATTCTTTTAATCTCATATCGTCCACAGTAGAAAATAAATTCAAAGTTAATATAATAAATGCTTCGCTCATAATCCGTAAAGCAAGAATCAATCCATCAATATTACTTGCACACGAAAAAGTACTAGCAACAACCACAGCTAAGTACCCAGTTGCTAGAGCTGAAGTAAAAGTATTAACTATTCCATCTGGTGTTCAAGGGAAAGTTCTTGATAATGTATTTCTTGGGCAAATGCCTAAAAGGTGTATTATAGGATTCGTTAGCAATAAAGCATTTAATGGCAGTTTCGAAACGAATCCCTTCGATTTTAAACACAACAACCTCAATCTGCTTAGTGTATATGTAGATGGACAGCAAATACCACCGAAAACATTAACTCCTAATTTTTCCGACAATGCTTTTACCAGCGTTTATCATACATTATTCTCTGGGACCGGTATACACTTTTTAAATGAAGGTAATTCGATATCTAAAGAAGCTTTTGCAAACGGGTACTGTCTAATGGCTTTTGATATGACTCCAGACTTAAGTGCAAACTCTACAACTCATTGGAATTTAGTAAAACGTGGAAGTGTTAGAATAGAAGTACGGTTTGAAGGCACTTTGTCATCAACTGTAAATTGTATAGTATATGCAGAATTTGATAATGTTATAGAAATAAACAAAAATAGAGAGGTTATTATAGATTATAATAGCTAATCTTAATTTTAATTAATTTATGAAATTGTACTTATATATTATATTGCTAGTGTATTTACTGTCAATTTCATTCAGCATATCTTTAAAAATAGACGTTTTTAAAAATTAAATCCTATGATGGATTCTATAGAAATCCAAAAGTTTCTGGTTATGGTTAATGGTAGCTTAAAGCTTAATGTTTTTGCAGCTAATCGTATACCAGTACATGTTAGCTTACCCTTTTATTCTATATCAAATTTAGATCCTGATACAAAGCCTGGTTCTCATTGGGTAGCAATATGCATTGATAAACATGGTGTTGGGGAATATTTTGATTCTTTCGGGAGAAAGCCAACTGGTTATCATGAGTCATTTTTGGTAACAAATTGTAAGAAGTGGAATTATAATAATAAAGTAATTCAAAATTGTTTTAGTTCTATGTGTGGAATTTACTGTCTAGTTTTTATATATTTCAGATATTATGGAGTATGTATGTTTAACTTCACTAATATGTTTACTACTAATACTGTTATTAATGATAAAATTGTAAATAATTTGTTTAAATACTTTTTCTGTAATAAAATATAATTGATAAAGAAATTTCGTTGTATTATTTTACCCTGTATGTCATAGGAATACAAAAAAAAAACAAATGGGATAACAAAAATAAAACCTTTATTTAAGTATTCAAGTATTAATCACATTATTATCTCTAATTACATTGAAACTTTATACAATAGCATACTTAAAAAATCAGTCATTGAAAGAACAATATCAAGTATTTTTGTCGAAGTGATATTTTTTTACGTCAGGTGCATCGGCTATTTCCTTAGATATATCATAGATCACTTCATTGATTTTGTTGAGCCTATGACTTGCCGCATAATATTTAATCCGAGTGGTTGCATGTTTCCAATGATCAGTTGGGGGTATCCTCGCCAGTTTTTTTAGATCGTAAACTTCTATTTTTACAAAGTGTGTGGCTTGCGCCCCATCGTCGGTATTGGTTGATATGTATGCCATTCCACCATCTCGAGACGCCCTTCCAACGCAGGACGACATTTTTTTCTTCTTTTTGGCTGGCTTTTCAAATAGGTCGTCCAAACTGCTGCTGCTACGTGTTCTTTTTATTTTCAATGGCTGTGTCAATTGTAAATCTGACTCGTCGTCGTCAGACAGTGGATAATAATAATGTTTTAAAGTGTTCTCTTCAAGGATGCTCGAGGAATTCTGTAAAGGACATAATACCAAATATTAGACACTACGACATAGCTAACGTAAAATCCTAATACTATGTTATAAATCTAAAGTTTGTGCGTGTATATTTGTTACAAGTTCTTACACGCCTTAACGACTGAATATATTTAGGTAAAATTTCTGTTCAGTATACATGTAGTACACATATGTATAGATTTAACACATACATCATTTCTGTGTGTGCATGTAGGTATAAATATTATTTTCTAACCAAATCTGAAAAAATATGTGTACGTTCATCATACAAGTATACTTTCCTCTCCGGTGAAATACATGAATAATATTGTAAAAATATGAAACGACAAAAATATTATATCTACATTCATTACACATATTTAATATATAAGATATTATAAGAGCAATAAATGAGATACTTACATCCATATTATCGAAGTAGCACGTGAACACAATAACACACACACACACGTTACAATAATGTAGCACTATCTCTGTTAAAATAATTATTTGATATATTGTAGATGTGCTTTCATCCAAGGTTTATATAGGAAGTTTTAAGCAATTAACATTAGCGAACACGTTCTGTTACAAATCTTGTTGCTCATCACATTCGCATTAGCAATTATGATACAACATTCCAATGAATCGTTAGTGAAGTTCATACTTGTGTATTGCGAAACACCCACATACCTTAAGAGCATGTGAAGCTTTTGATACCGGAAGTGACCGATCCTGCTAGCCCAGACATCATGCAATATGGGTGTTTGTCAACAACACTAAATAAATACATTCAAACAAATCACCTCTGCGGCATAATGGTGCGGTGTCGATGCTTGCCACATGAGGTCCTAGGTTCGATTCCTGGGTCGGGATTGTCACCTATCACGTTGTGGAACTTAGTATCTTCGGCTAATCGTGGGAGCATTAGTTGTACCTCTGTCTACCTCTTCGGGGATATGGCCGTGAAGATACTTTTTTACATGCATACAAGTACTGGAATATATTTAATAAGCACACAGACCCAGTAATAATAGCACCACCACAGCGACTAGCACTGATGATGTATGTAATAAGATGGGTCAAGGTGGTGGTACTCAACCCGGTCGAGACGTTGCAGAACTCACCAACTAGTCAGTACTCACGATGTTAATGATATAAATTACTATGAAAAAAAAAAGTAATAGTCGTTACAGGCTGCTAAAATGATAATAGAATGATCGCCATAATCGTGCTTTTGTCCTCTGAACAGGTGAATCGCAGTGGAACGTTAAGACGCTCGCTCTGCCTTCTCGACACGGGAATCAGCTTGATGATATTTATTTTATTCCATATTCATTAGTTGCAAGTGATACGCAATGCGAGACGTCCTAATGAGCTTTTAATAGTGCGATTGTGTGACGGGCGTTCGAGCTTAATGATAATGAGGTGATTAGATAACGAAGGAGAGCCAGGAATGCTAACTTTGCAACCGTGCGAGATATCAAAAAACGGATGCTTGCTATCGATCGGGCGTACCCGGAAACCCCCATTTTGACACCAAATTTTTTTTTTTTTTTTTTTTTTTTTTAGTTTTGACCGACCACCAAGTGGGTCAGAAACACAGGTGGGACAGAAACAGGGATCCAGACCCAACGACCCGGGTGGTCGGGAACCAACGAATCCCTACTACTTACTTATGTACGCGCGTGAGTAAGTAAGTATACTTAAGTAAGTAAGTACGTAAGTTATACTTCATTGGTGTCATTAAAAAATATGACCGCGTTTTCGATCCGGTAGTAGTTTTAAAAAAATATGTTGACGTGTCAAAATAACGTAAAAAGTTTTATTAAATAAAGTACTTCTAATTTCTGATTTCTGATAGATTTTAATTGCATGCAAACACTTAATTACATTAAAGTAATAAAAGGACTGGAAAGGGATAGTCAAGGATTTCGGGACTTTAGCGGACAACTTCAACCTGTAACTTTTGCGTTACGGTGATGCGCGTACATCTTAAAAATTTTCTCGCTGCTTAAAGACATATTACGCGCCTAAAGAAATATAACTTTAAAAATCTCGAATGGAGGGATCAATGATAAGGTAATATATTATGTAAGTATCAACAATAATGGTATTTTTGCGTACAATCCTAACGTTACGATAATAAATATAGCATCAAAAGGATATAGTAAAAATAGTATTACAAAATCCGACCCTGGTACTAGATAGTATCGAGGTATGACAGCTTAGGGCGGCACGCCGCTGCAGTCGCAACAAGTCGAGCTGTGGCATACCCAGATGGTCGCGCGACTCACCATGCCGCTTTTTGATTTGTTTGACTCGGGAATCAAAACCCGAGGGTTTCTCTGAGAGAAATTTTCGAAAAATTTATTCGCTGAGTTTCTACCGCCAATTCTTCGTGCCTGTGGTAAGTCCAATATTAATCCTAAAAATTAAAGGTTAATTAAATAAAATATTTTTTGATTTCGAAAATCGTTGTGAAACCAGGAACTTCCCGATTTTAGATTAAAAAATATTTTTAAAAATATATAAACGGGTCAAAAACGCGTACATATATAGAACTTATTTGTAAATCTCGACGTTTCGGCCAAGTAACATTAACCGTGGTCAGGAATAGACTCATATATTATGTACGCGTTTTTGATCCGTTTATATATTTTTAAAAATGGTAGTAGAACGCGTTAATTTAAAAAAAGTTCATAAAAAAATATTTATCGTAGCGAAATGTTGAAAATGTGTTTTTCTTTATAAGATCAACTTTCATTTTTATACCTACCCATTTTTTCTTGAAAACTCTTTCTTACCATAGTATATAAAAATTGATTTCTATCAATATTAGACTTTAAAAGCGAAGTGGTGGCGCGAGATTGATCTTAAGTTGCTACATATTATAGGTAGTAGTAGGTAGACCAGAAAATATGGTGTAAAATTTTAGGAGATAACCTTTATATTTGTTCTGCATATATAGCATTGATAATAATAAAAATTGTGTTTTTAATGAATCAGCTATCAAGAAATTTTTTTCTTGTAAGTAGTAAAAAATTTTAGTCTTAGAAACATGTTTTTTTATATAGGTTTTATTTCCTGCGCCCTCTTAGACCAAAGCCTGACGATGCCTTTGATGAGAATATAATGTTTGGGTAAAAATATGCTGGATTTTTTTAGGTTATGTTATTATAAATAAAGGCCATGCATTAAAAGATGTAATTCTCACATAAATACTTTCCTAACAATATTACTAGGTAGTATTATAACTTTGCGAGCCCTTACAAAGCTCTGCTTTTTGCTAGTATAAAATTATTTGTAAAATTTTAAACATTTACACACCTGTGAAAAACAATTACAACTTTATACAACTTTTGCAAAAAATGTAATACAAATCTTCATGTGTATTCTCTATAAGAACTATCTGGTATTTGTTGACATAGAAATAAACCTAAAAATGATTAAGATATATTGGTAGTGACTGACATGGCTCTTACAAACATGTTACTGCATACAACGTACATACACTTAAAAAGATAAAATATTTAACTATTAGTAATGCAAAAATGAAAATTAACTAATTTTAATTTTCAGATGTAAAGAAATTGTTGAACAATGAGAAAAGGAATTAATAACATTGGCAAAGGAAATTAAAAATCTCAGTATTTAAAATAATTCATACAGGATGAGATTACACAAAGCTCTAAAACTGCAACTTTTGCAAATGTAAAACAGTTTCATAAATTGGCTGCAATTTTTACCCTAATGCAATTTAGGGAGATACACAAAACGAAAATGGCAAGAAGATTTACACAACAAGAGAAAATCATGGCTCTTAGTGTTTACAAATTGGGTCCAAAGGCTTACAGGTGGTTAAATAAAATATTTGTTTTGTCATCTGCCTCAACACTTAGTAGAATGGTTCCAGAGCATCACTAAAACCAGGTTTTAATGATAATATATTTGAACTGTTATCTAAAAAAGTTCAGAAAATAAAACCGGATGACAAAATATACTCTTTGATTTTTGATGAGATGGCAATCACCCCACATTTTGATTATAATCAAAAGAAAGACAGAATATCTGGATTTATAAACTATTCTGGGGAATATATTAGAAAAATTCCAG
This sequence comes from Apodemia mormo, assembly GCA_036924255.1. Lineage (NCBI taxonomy): Eukaryota > Metazoa > Arthropoda > Insecta > Lepidoptera > Riodinidae > Apodemia > Apodemia mormo. Next base: position 19,311,501 of record JAUPFN010000009.1, on the reverse strand, counting down.
ATCACGCTTTAGTTTTCATGATTAGGGGCATAACGAAAAATTATAAGCAGCCCATTTAGTACTCATTTTGTTTAGGGAGTACACCAAAACATGAATTGTCAGTCACAATATCAAATATTATAAAAAAACTACATGCAATTGGATTCACTGTATTAACCACTGTTTGCGACCAGGGGACTTCTAACACAAGCACCATTAACCATTTAGTTGAAGAGACCAGAAGACAATATTAATAAAAATAATGTGCGGTCAGGAAAAAATTTATTGAGAAATGTGAGACCTAATTCACAACGCAGTGAATTTCGGTAACCAGCCAAAGTCATTATGAGATCAATGAAATTTATAACGCAGAACGGGTTTGCTGGTACTGTACCATCAATCGCCAATTGGGTAAAAACCCTTGATAGTATGAATATATGAATGAATATATGATAATATGAATCTTAAAAGATTTTTTAACCAAGATCAGACAGACATTTTAACCAAGATCCTTTGGAGAACTTCTTTGGTAGCATAAGGAGTCATGGGGTGAGAAATAACTCGCCAACATGCGCTGGCTTTGAAACTGCTTTTACATCAAAGTTAGTTGTTAATCTAAGTAGCAATTATTCTCCAGGATCCAATTGTGACGATGAAGCTTGTTCTATGTTTGAGTCCTTTAGTAACATATATTTTTCAGAAGATAAAAAATTAGGACAAACTTGTGAAGTTGACTATAATGAAATTATAAATGATAATATTATAGTTAGCTTCACTACAAAACAAGAGGATCCGAGAATAATTGCTTAATGGAATATATAACAGGTTATATGTTGCAAAAAGCAAAAAAAAATTATCAAAAATTGTAATTCAAAAAAATATCAAAAACAGTGTCGAAGATGTTTGTATTCAAACGATCCTAGTAACAATAAATATCTAGCATACAGGGAATATACCAACGGATGTAATTTTTAGATCTTAAATTATGCACCATATTTTAATATCTAAAAGTGAAATGAACAATTTGAGAAACTACATGAAAACTATATTATACATAAACGTAAATACAGATTTTATTACATGTAGTTCCCATAAAAAAGAATTTGTTGAACTCATATTCGATTTTTCGAAAAGGTTTTTTGTCCACAATTGGTGTAAGTGGACCAATAAATTGTTAAATGGTATCAGCACAACCCAAGATGTTGATCTCAATGATGACATTCAAAAAGATAGTTCAATTTATTATAAGAAGCGGCGACGGCGTGCAATAAAATAAAAAATATATTCTTAAATCCATAAGTCTAAATGCACTTATATTTTTTTAATATCATTAGATAGTAAACAAGCAATTTGCTTTTCCGATGAAAAGAGGTAATCATTGCTTATAGAGCAAATATGTTAATGGTGCATTGCTATCTATCATGAATTTTTTCACCCTCAATCCTAAGCGTACAATCTTGACAAAAAGTATAATAATTTCGAATGATAGCAATTTTCTATAGAGAAAAAATGATGAAACTATTTTTTTAAACATAATATATTATCCCGCCATGAATGCTAGGTAAATATTTCCTGTTATCAATCGCTCTCTAACTCTTGCAAACCTACCCCCCTCCTTCCCCCGTTAAAACTTCTTTGTTTACTTATATTTACTCATACATTTTTAATAAATAATGTCATATAATAGAAATGAAATATAACTTTATTAGTGTACAATAATTTTGTTAAAAGTACAATAATTTTACGGCTCTGGCTCAATAATTATTTTTCGCGGATCTGCCAACACTGCACCACACAGCCACTTCGCGACGGCTCACGGATCTCGACGAATGTTTCGTTGAATGTTTCGTCGAGTAACGAGGCGAATAGCGAACTCGAATCAGGGTTGGATTTTGTACTATAATTATAGTATTTATACTATCATTTCGGCCTTTATACTATATACTATCCACATCTAAGGATAGTACGCCAAAATACTATAATTTAAAGTTTTTTCCCGAATGCTTATTTTTACGTCATATGAATATTTCGATCGTGCGTGTATCCGACCGAATTCTGATCTTGCGATGTTTTCTCCTAGATTGTTTAGTACTTCCACATGCAAATGCCGACTGCGAACGAATATTCAGTAAAGTGAACCTTACCAAGACTAAAATACGAATCAAACTGGCAACACAATCAATAGACGACATATTATTGTCTTGGGATGCTATCAAAAGCGGTAGCAAAATTAGTGGGAATTGTACTGATTTTATTCTTACTGAGGATATGTTAATGAAATTAAATGCCAAGGATGAAGATCTAGCTAAAAGTAATATTCAAGAATTGATAAACTTAGAAGAGGAGCAAAATTTTTCCATACCTGGTGTTGATTTTAATGACTACATTATAAAAAAGATGAAATTAATAAATTTGCTATGATCCGCGTACTAAATTAATAAATTTAGTACGCGGATCTTTTTAATAATGGATTTCCGCAAAGTAACGCCTGAATCAATAGACTACATAATAAGTAAAATTAAAAATAATGAAAGTGTACTATAATTTTTTTATAAATACTGTCCTTTTCATTTTTTTGTACTATCTTTTTCAACGTACCTAAATCCAACCCTGACTCGAATGTTTTAAACACGGGGTGACAGCCACAGAGTACTTTGTAATATGCCTATTGCCTAGTGACAGCCTGGTTCAAAAGTCAAAACAAACATATTTGTCTATTGTCCCTTGTCAGTTTGTGTTGATTTTGTTATGGTTATCCATAGATAAATATGTGTATTTGTGGTTATCCGACATCCGTTATTGGTGGTTAATGGTAGTCTTGGGTTATAACAGGTCGAATCAGATATCTGTTGATCCTGTCACTGTTACGGAAAAATAACAGATGTCATTATCTGTTATTAAAGAACAGCCTGTTATTTTTCCAAGCACGGTCTCAGTAAATAATTCACGTACAGTACAAAATGTGTGAGTAGCATATTACAAAGTACTCTGTGGTGAGTAGAGAGTAGTGAGTACGAAGGCCATTTTATTAGACGACATTTGACAGATGCCAGACACGTACAAGTTAATATGCAGCTACTGCTTTTTAGATCCCATTTCACATTAATAAATTTAAGATCTGACAAATATGACCTTTTAAATTAGCCTTACTTTAGTTGATTATTGTTTGATATAATCTTAAAAAATGTGTTAACGGTTAACCCTGCAGGCCATACCTGAAACTTCCCACTAATATTAGATATTTTAAGCTAAAATGAGAAAAAACTATAAGCATAATAATATATTTTTTTAGTTCAAATATCTACATAGATAGTTAGTTAAAAATCACAGTAGGCTATATTGATTTTTTAAAAACCGTGTAGGTATTTTGAAAACGATGATCAATTTTGATTTTTCAAATGGAATTCAATTTATTTTTTGTGACCTAAAGTTCTATTTTACCTACATAATTGATAGCCGATAGGTTGAAAAATGTCGAAGCAATATTAAAAAAACATTATAATAAATATAACTAGGTATCAGTTCTGCTAATCACCCGAACCGTGGGATGCTTTTTATTCATATGTTTTTGCAAATACGGATGATCAAAAGATAATTAAGCCTTACATAGATATATTGCAGCTCGCATAGTGCCCACCTACATCTACAAAATTGTCTCACACACACAACACTGTCTTCTCTTATTTACATTTGCCATTTTGCTGAACTAATATTATAAAAACTTTTATACAACTTAAACCTAAATTATTTAAATTTAATAGCTAAATATATCCTATCAGAACTGCTTAATTTATTACCTATATATACAAAAAGAATATCAATACCTACTAAGTATTTTTATTCGCACTAGTAAACCTTTTGTTTACAAAACAATTTTTTGTTTTCGTTTAGTAAATTCAAAACGAAATCGAAAGAACATAATCCGAAAAACGGGATAGAAAACAAATTACCAAGGAAAAGTTATGACCTGGGTGTCTAATTAATATCACCTTTATAGTTAAGTCATAAAGTCGTAGTTACGTTGAACATTTTGTAGCCAATGGCGTCAATGCTAACAAAGACGTTCGGAAACGCGCTATTATATAAACGTTTCGAACTTTCAAATAATTTCTGTTGTAATTTTACTACGAAGAAAAAATATTTTACCGTTATTTAGATTTTATACGAGTACCTATATTGATAATTTTATGCTAATAATTGAGATCGACCTTTTTGTTTTTACATACCTACAAAAGGACGTAATATTTCAACATATCGTTAGAAGTATTCTTGCAGTGTTTCCGATTTGAAAATTAGGAACAGGAACAGATAACAGATTAACGACTAGAAATAGTTGTCACTATTCTAGGAAGATATTTTGTTATAAAAGATTACTATTTGAATTTTCGGATAATAAATACTAGGTGCTTCTCGTTTTAGCAAGATTCAATTAAGCGGGTGTGAGCGAGAGAGACTAATACATACGAAGAACAGGTAACACGAATATCTGTTATTGAGTAGGTACCTAGTATCTAGTACCTACTGTGACTGAAGAACGTAGTGCAGATTGTGATTCAGTATTGTGACTGATATTTTTCAACAGATATTTGATATTATAGGAACAATTGTTATCTAGTATTTACGAATACCTGTGATTTGTATCTGTTACGATAAATACGCCTCACTACTAGTTAATGGTTATTGGTATTTGGTATTTGGTTATCCAATTTGCGGTTGTGATTTTTGTGAAACCTATTTAAATTATTAGTTTAAATTGTTTTAATATGGCGGGACTAAAGTCTGCTTGCATTGTTATCGTATTAGTTACATTAATTTTAATTGAAAAAGGTAGGCAAAAAGTTTAGTGAACAACGCCCATAATTACTTTTGTTTTCATACTTTTTACTTTTTTGTTTTATATTTTAGTTAATTGTATTGATTGTTATCAATGTTCTGGGACAAATTCTAGCGACCCCTTTGAATGCAACGAGTACCTAACCTCTGAAACAGATCTTATACCGTCCAACTGTGAATCTATTCATGACGCTCAATTTTGTATTAAACATGTAGGCCGATTCGAAGGTATAGTAAACAATTCATCTAGCATATACAGGGCCTTTTTCATGGTGATGGCGCATCAAATAAAATTAGTTGAGATACTAACTTTTCTCCAAAGAATGCTTACTAAAAATCTAGATGTTAGAAATTTATTACCTACTTACATAAAGCTAAAAAGCATATACATAATGTTGTTAAAATAAAGTTGAGTCACAATCATCACTGCTCCTGAATCAAGAAACTTCAGGTCAATCAGTTTAAAATAGTTATTACTTAAATAAACTTAAGCAAAAAGCCTTTGTTGTGAAGATAAATTCAAGTCACATCCATCGCTACTCCCCTAGTCCAAGAAGTTTCAGGTCAATTAGTTAAAAATATTTATTCTCTTAAAACTCACGGGTATTGTAGTAGATACTGATTGATATTAGAAGTGTGCTGTCGGCTTAGCATTAGAAACGGGCTGCATAATATTTGGGTTTCTGAGTGGTAGGTTTGATAAGGGTTGGCTTCTTCTTTCTAATGATACAATGTGCTATTCCATTGCACAGAAATTCCTAGGTTTTTTATACATATTTTTCTGAACTAGTAAATAAACTACCTGTGTAGGTTAGTTTAGAACTAGAAATATATATAGAAACGTGTGAAAGCCAACCCAAGATGGAGGAAGAGGTGGCCCGTTTTTAATGTAATCCCATACGGTCTGGCTTTTAGAAATTTATTAGTTCCCTAAAGCAAGAAAATATGATAGATACGGTAGTCTCTTTTAGAAGTCACGTCACAATTTCTGTTGTAAAGAAATTTCAAGTCAATTGGTTTTTGGTTGGAATTAGTATCTACTAATGAACATTAGTTGCTGTGAACTGACTTACCTTGTAAGCATTTGCCAGTTTCACCATCAGTGTCAGGGTAATGGATGTTCATTTGCTTACTAACATTTTGGTATTAATCTTATGGAGGATCAATACTGAATTTATTTAGCTGTGAATAATTATAGTTTATATATGTATAAAAAGAAAATTCCATTCTCACTGACTGACATATCAATGCCCAGCCTAAGCTTTTGGATCAAGAGAGCTAACACTGGGGTTGTTCTTACTATGTAGAGGAGGAATAAGAAAGTATTTTTTGAAATTCATCTGCATAAATTATAAAATATTATATGTTATTTTTTACACTGACTAAATATACCCAGAAGCAAAGCTGTACTGGGCAAAGCTGTATCAAATGTAAGATAACTCAAAGGTATATTTGTAATATACATTTGAGTTGTAAATTACTAATTTTAATTTCTAATAACTTGTAAAATGACAAACCACATTAATTTAAAGCAAACATCAGCAAACTCATACATCAAAATAGTTGACTAGCATCTTAAAATGAGAAATGCATAATAAATACAGCATCTATTTTTGAGCATTAATACAAATACAGAATAAGTTTTTTTTCCTTGGTAGTCAGAACTTTAAGAATTTGACTTTTAAATGTCTCAGAGGTTGCCTTATGTGAGGATAGTAAGCAATATGACAACTCAGTAGTTTCAAAAAAGATTAGCCGTGATTAGTGTTTAATGCAGTACAAACAAAATCTGCAGAATTTTACACTTCATTGCAATTGAAAGACTAAATAAACACAAAAAAAGCAGCAAAAATTAAGTAAAGTAACAGTTTTATACTATGTGTATACTGCATGTAGTCCATGAAGTACTTTATAATACTTTGCGTTATCTATACGAGTCTTACCATTATATGATATAAATTAGTGTGAACAACATGGATTTTTTTAAATACTAAGTTAGACTAATAAAGTAGAGAATTTGTAGAAAATTCATAAGGTGTTCTTTATTATAAGAAATATTTTAAATCTAATCATTTTACTTTTCTTAATATTGTTAGCACTTTTCTAAAAGCATATTAAAATAAAAAATAATTACTAAGACAAATAAATACATAAAATTCAAAAATATTCTACTTCTCTTAAGTAAAATTTCAAGCGGAAATATTTAGTTTACTGCATAAAAAATTATTATGTGATCGTAGTCAGTTTACTTCCTTTTACAGTAATAATTTAATCTGATTAAATCCAGATTAAAATATTACTATTAATAGTTACATGTTAATATGACAAAAGTTTTTAATTTTAAAATATGTAACAAAAAAAAACCGACTTCTTTCTGAGCACTAACAAGCAGTTCTCACTAATGTGGCTGGGATTTCACTAATGATGATAACTAACAAAACTTATGATTTAGGTAGCACTATTGATTGCTACCAATGCAACTCAACTTCTAACATGGAATGTGGTGATGGACTGATGAACTTGGATGGTGGTGTTATAAAGCCGACTTCATGTGATCATGTCTACAACGCCCTTCATTGTATTAAGCAAATAGGTTAATTTTTTGCTGGTTAATTGTTTTTGTGGATTTTATTATGTATCGTAGAATATAGTTATTTTATAAGGATATATGTTGTGCTTTATAGAACAAAATGAAAGTACTTAAGCTATGAGTGTGTTTATCAGTTTCACATAGTACTAAGCAGCCCTACTTGCACAGAAAATGCATTGCAACGACTATTGCTTCCGTGCTAAATGAAATTAAGTTAAAAGATAAATATTACTTTGTAGTTAGTCTAATGTCTATTTATTTTATGAAATGTTATAGTTATTTTTTTCAAATATCGACAATGTAAACAAGAGGTTAACATTCACACATTTAGCCTTTGCATGCATCATACAATTAAAGAAAAATAGAAAGAAAGAAAGAAAATATTTATTTGTAAGAATATGGGTGTTACAAGTTGTTAAAAATAAATTAAGTTACCAACATATTCTACCATTATATGGTGTGCAAATATTGCCTTTTTTTCAATAGTAATCTACTATTGAAAAAATGCACTGTTTAAAATCACTTATGATGGGCTGTGAGAAAGTAAGACAACTGTTATTGTGATAAAAAGCTTCAATAATAAATATACATACCCCTTTCGTACTAGCCGTCTGTTCTAATCTAATAATATATTGTTATCAAAATATTTATCTACTTAACATATCACATTTGTTTAATGATTTATGATAACACAATTTTTATTTACTTGAAAAAATAAATAAGCTTAAATCACATTGAGGCCTGGTTGTTTTTTATATTATGTGTATTATTTATATTACTAACTTACTTCTTATGCACTGCTTTAGTTTTTCAGCACATAAAGCTACAGTAACAACATTTGCTTGGATTGTTTTGATGGTAAGGCATTGTAAATAAAAAATAATTATATTGCGAATTAAAAAAAAAAACATACTTAAACTACAAACTTGACATATTTTAGGTGGTATAAGTACAAAGAGATTCTGTTCATCATTGGATTTGGGAAATTACTGTAATTATGTACAACAACCTGGAGACAAATTGGAATACAGAACATGCATTTACACTTGTAATACAGATGGATGCAATAGCAGCACTAAAATTAACATTTCATTTTCTCTTATGTTTTCAATTCTTGGAAATGTTTTGTTTTTGTCAGGGCTTACTGTTTAATTATGTTACTGGGGACGACTTTTCAAAACATTTAATTTATTTAACATTTCATTTGCTGTGATATTTTGTAACCAGACATGCAATTACATTTTTTCACATGGAATGGGTACAATATTTTATCAGAATCATGAAAATAATGAAGATAATGTATATTGTAAATATGTAATGCAATTCTAATGTGAGTATAATTGCCGTTAAAAAAAAGGGACATGGCATTAATTATGTCCTATCCAATGTGATTATATGAAATCCATAGGTAGTTTTGCGATACTTAAAAACAATATCAATAAAAAATAATTTCATTTAAATATTTTAATGTGCTCAACATCACAAGAAAATTTACAGGAAGATACATCATATAATATCAGATTTTCGTTTTTGTATTAGTTGTGTTTTCCAAATAGCTGACATTTTTTTTGAAATTTAGAACTTTGAAAAACAAAAGCTTTGTTTTAACGACAATTATATGAAAAATACTATGGTAGATAATCCCTTGACAACTATTTTATTTAAGATACCATAAAAATGTATGTATACTGAAATGTCATAATTAAGTAAACGATAAGCACAAAGTAATTATTTCATGATAAAACTATTTTTTGTTATGGTGTAATCCCCAATCTTTTTGGCCGGCCTTAAGTTAGCACGACAGCAATCTCGCGCATGGTACAGTCGAATGGCGCGCCCATACCCCTCCTTCGTCCCTACGATATGTTTATTTTGCATTCTGCGCAGCGGCGCGCACCTCACTTCAGGCCGGCCAAAAAGATTGGAGAGTACTGTACAATCATTTATGAGCATGGTAGTGCGCCACTCCAAGTCTTGTCTGACACACAGTATATGAAACGTTTCAGCATGTTTTCCCTCCATTATAATTTTTTATTACAAAAAAGCACAATATTTCGGAAATGAATTGACGCATATATTTTAATAATCTGTAGAATATTGAGATATGTTGACACATGATTACATATGATTTAGAATTGCCCATTTTTCTACTGATTTATTCATTTACTTGCTCTCTCATAAAAAGTATATCTAGGGCTTTTACTGACAGAGTAGAAATTTGAAATTTGGTATATAAGTAGATTTTAAGACTTAAGTATAGGAAGACTCTAGAAAATGAACATTTTTATTTGGAATGCTTTGGAAACTGTAATATAAGTAGTGTATTCAGGAGGTCCTAGAATTATGCAATCAGAGTTTCTGAGATGTTTTAGAATTTAAAATGCAGATGGGATTTTATATTGTATATTCTCTAAAAAATCTTGTCTAAAATTCCGAACAAAAATAGCACCCTCTTAAAGAACAGAAATATACTCTGTTGTGGATCCCAGAGGCTAGAAAAGAGACAAAATTTTTTTAGACTCTGGGATGCACAACTGAGTATCCATATAATGTGTTAGGGAATCAAAATTTCAAATACCGCCAAGAGTCAAGTCGATTAGAAATAGCTTGGTCGTTGATGATCCGAACAGCTCTACGTTGAATACGATCAAGAGGAAGACACTAGTACAGGGGAGCTCTGAGAATATATATATATATATATATATATATATATATATATATATATATATATATATATGTGTGTGTGTGTGTGTGTGTATAACACGTAATAAGTGTGATTATTCTAAGTTGAATATCTGATTTCAGATCTGATTAATAGCTCTTTTTATATATTATTAAATATATGTGAATGTTTTCTGCCATGCCTTATTGGCATATGCAAATACAAGTATATCTATGTATGAGTAAGATAATTTTAAATGAGTAATGGCCGGTTTTCTGTGTTTAATAGATCATTTGCTTGTAAAAATTATCTTAAACACAGATTAATTGCTTGTTAAAATTAATTTGCGTTTCAGAAACCGGCCGTAAGTGTCTGAAAAATATAGTCATTTCAGATACCTATGAAGCCAATATTTTTCTTCTTGTAACTAAACATCAAGAATCTTATTCTAGTTACCTAGTATTTAAAAATAACAGAAATTGGTAAATGGCTGTAGATGACACATACCAATTTCTATTAAATATAGCGAGAAACCTTTAATAGAGTTCATATTCTTACTTGGCTTTACTTTTCACATTGTAGTCATTCAGATGTATAAATTACGCAAATGAGAGTTTTGTGCATTTGTATTTGCATTTCTAAGTTTTTGATCATATTTTATCATGACATGTATATCAATGAAAACCCACCTAAAGTGTATAGATTTGTTTTTATTTCTTTATATTTTTAATATTCAGAGTTTAGACTGTTAAAATTACATTCCATTAAAATATTTGTTTCATGAAGGTACTTATGTCTGAATTAAATGAATAGTATAAAATATAATCTGTAGACTGAAACATATATATTACACAGTCCGTCCATTATATAATATAATAAGAATATTGTAGTAATGTGAAAACAAATGTACCTTTGTTATTTATTTTTACTTTTAGATATTACCTACTTATATTTCAGACTGACATTTTAACTATATGAACCAATATATATTTATAGTAAAACTTGTCTTTTATTTATCATTGCTATAAAATTGTCTGTTTAAACCAAGGATTTAAAACGTTATTTTTTTTATTTTATTTTACCATTTAATTCAGGTCACATGGCCCATATTACAAATACCTTTTAGATTAACATACATATTAATATAATAAAACTTAAAGCTACACTTTGTCACGTGTTGACAGCGACGTAACGTGCGCTTGATTCTGGAGTCTCCCCCGGAACCTCCGGTATACCACACCAGTTGGCCAGAATCCCCCCACCTCAAAGGTCGACAGGAGATGCGTCGGTACTCACACCACAAAGGAACTAAAGTTTACCTTGTGACGAGACTGCAGACGCTTGACCCTTAAGTGGAGTGACGTCTTCTTACCGATGTAGTCCACGACGTCCTCAACATCCATGGACTAGTGCAGGCGAGATATGTACAAGGACGTTACGGGGACCTCGCTCCGCAGACGCAGCTCGGGTACATATAGTGCGGTGCCGCGATGGTTGCGGGCGGCGGGCTTCTTCCTTCTTCTCTCCACCAGTGTGAAGCCCTCCTCATCGCACCCCCTGCTCTCGTCCTTGCCAGGTCGAGAAAACTACAGCTTGCTCTTCGTAGCTTTGCTCTCCTTAGTCTTGCGACTCTCCGTACTCTTAATGATATATTATTTCGATATGTGTGCGGTCGTGATTGGTTTGCCGCGTTTCATCATTAATGCTGTTTCGTGATTGGTTCACCAACTAGCGCTAAGTAGTACGCGAGCCAGCAACAGATTTTCATGACCATGTTCCTTTCGGGTAATAATTTCTAGAATGCTTCAGATAGTTGTTTCGTGAAGTTCTGTGAACGTCAGCTGCGGCTTGGGCGGTGGGTTCAGCAGCAGTGGCCTCTCATCCACGTTAAAAAAAATTAAGTCATTTCCTCCCTATCGAAAATTTTACAAATTATAACTTGTCCAATATCTTGAAGAAAACAAAAATTTAGCTGACTATATCGTGGTGGAAAATACGTCAGCTGGTCACACGAACATCTAAAATTTTTTTCAGTCATGTTTTCTCAATTGAAAATTTGCCAGATAACAATTATCGTGATATTGTAAATAAATAAATACGTCAGCTGGCTGTATCTCGGTGGAATAATTGTCAGCTGAGCCCTTAAAGGTGTAATGCAGGAGCCAGACAAGAGTGTATATCGCCTAAACACACCAGCTGACGAGTTTACCCTGAGCATATTGCTAGCTGATTTATTGCTTACAGGATTATATTAACTATGATCTTGCAAATTTTTATCCGGGAAAAAAGGACTCTCAGTACCGAAATCTGGTTACATGTGTATTTTAAGACCAAATCGTTTACAGCTAGGTATACAGTAATACCCCGGACTTACGCGATAGGTGAGACCGAGCGCTATCCGCGTAAGTCGAATTCGCGTAAGTCGGGGTACAATTTTGCATATACCTATAAAGTCATACAAAGTATGTTTAATTGGGACCGGAGACTATAATTTAGGAAATATAAAACAATAATTTAGGAAATAAATTTTAATTTAATTCTAGATAATATGACAAACTATATTAATAAAATGTATAAACACAATCTGAAGTTATTTTGATGTAGAAGGTTAAATCGCGAAGAAAATTAAATCGCGTAACTCCGAATTCGCGTAAGTCGAGGTGGCGTAAGTCGGGGTATTACTGTATATGTTAATTTATTTATGTCTATGTATATTGTGATTTATTACAATGACGTATCTAAAGATATTTGACATTATACTTCATACTCTAACTGAAACATATTATAATCTTTTTGTAATATTTCAGTTGAATCAATATTCCTCTTTTTCAGTCATATCTTCTCAATTGAAAAATTGTCAGATTATAGCTTACATGATACTGTTTATGAATAAATACGTCAGTTGACTGTATCTTAGTGGAATAATTCTTAGCTGATGCCCTAAAAACAATGAAGCCAGACTGGAGCATATATCGCCTAATTAATTGCACCAGCTGACGAGTTTTCTCCGGAATATTGCTACTTGATTCTTTTTATAACCTCCAGGATCATATTAAATTTTAGCTTACAATTTTTTATCCGGGAGGAAATCACGCATCTGAAGTTATTCGATACTATGATTCATGCTCTAACTGAAACATATAATCTTTTTGTAATAATTCAGTTGAATCAATATTCCTTTTTTGTCATGTCTTCTCATTTGAAAATTTGTCAGATTATAGCTCAAATGATATTGTTTATAAAGAAATACGTCAGGTGGCTGTATTTCGGTGGTATAATTGTCAGCTGATGCCCTTAAAGGTGTAACACTGGAGCCAAACTGGAGCATACACCGCCTACGTAAATGCACCAGCTGACGAGTTTTCTCTCGGAATATTGCTATCTGACCAGTGACCAGTTAACGTATTATGACAAATTTTCGATCCGGAGGAAATGACAATTTTTTTTCGACGTGCCTGGGAGGCTTCTGCTGCCTAACCCACCCACCTAGCCGCAGCTGACGTTCACGGAGCTTCATGATACAACTCTCTGAAGCATTGTACAAGTTATCTTCCGAGAGGAAATCAAACAAATAATCGCCTGGCTCGGGGACCAAGGAGACAACGTCATAATATCATATACCATAACGTTAATTCACTACGAATTAACCAATCATGAAACAGCATACACGCGCAAACATAGCGAAATTATAACTTTTTAAATCCTTGACTGAAACTTACTGAGGCAAAGTTTGAATTTAAAAGAATGTTTCAACCTGGAGAATTAACAATATCACTTAAAAGAAGCTTTTTAATTTCTTAAGTGTAGCATATAACACCGAGTATAATATTATAAAAATGGTGTCAAGATTCTTTCATACTTCATACATACATTGGTACGTCAAAGAGTTGACTATCCTCATATAATACTTAGATATTTTTAGTAATAGTACCTAATCTTTTCCTTCGATACCCATGCGATAGATGAAGGTATCGTATATATATCGTTACAGCTGAAACAGTCGTTTGCGTTCGAGTAGCTTAAATCCTTCTTATCATTCTTCTATTTCCACTTTTTCTTCATGGACGAATATAAAAGGAATGACCCATAGATCTCATTTTAACAACGACACTTATCCTTTTGTATGAAGCAACGAAAACCGAAGCAAAATCCCAAATTCTTATCCTAAAACACAATGATATTGATGGATCTGTAGTATCCCTTAATTAGGAATGTCTGATGGACCGCATGGTCTTTAGTCACATTAGTTATGTTTTACCGGACATCAATATGTAATTTAATACTATATTTAGGAATATTGATTGCCGTATAGATATAGACATCAAATAAATAACGATGCATTGCTATTCTAGATGGCGTAGTGCCTCTTGTACAAACATCTAATTTGTATCACGATTTTTAGTATTACATAGGTACTTTTTAAGTTATTGTTACCTCATCCCTTCCTCTCGTTGGTCCGGACTTCCGATGAATACTATAACAAGGTAGCTCATAGGAGGTAAACTAAGAATAAATATTACAGGCTCGCAGCTAGCTTAATCGAAGTAGTAATGTCGGCAACTCGCCGTCTTACTTATCCCAAGAAAAAGAATGGGTACCTACTAAAGATAAAAACTGCTGAAAGTTTCCGAATGTTTCTAGGAAACTTTCCAATACTGCCGGGAACATTGCGCAACATTGCTTGAAAGTTGCCAGATTACATAGGAGGTTTTAATGTAATTTTCTATGTTTATGCACTCACAAAGTTAATTATGTAATTTGTAATCATACTTGTTTATAGTAAGCCTGTCGTGTACAGTAATCAATGCAGTAAATGTAAAATTAATAATGTTACTATGTGAAATAAAGTAATACTCTAACACTGGGAACATGATAGCTGACCCCATAAAATTTTTTGGCTTTCATTTGTAAAATATAAAGAAAAAGGGTATTGATACTGAATGAAAGAAATATAAATTACACTAGCTGACACGCGCAGCTTCGCCCGCGAATAGGTTATCATGTTGTCTATAAAGTTTGGTTGGTTTGTATTGATTTTTAAAAAAAGTTAGTCTTTGCTTGATCCCAGATCTTCAAATATAAAATTATTCTCCATATAAATTTGATGAAAATTGACATGGAGGTGAATCTCCATGTCAATTTTGATCGAAATCGGTTTAGCGGTAAAAGAGTAACAGATTGGACAGACTCGCATTCATAAGTATGGAAGTATCGACATAATAAGTGAATAAAAAAGATGGAAAAGTAATCTATGTTTATCCCAAGATTTGGATGTATGGATGATTGGATGGATATTTGTTACTCAATCACACCAAAACTACTGATCGGATTTCGATGAAATTTGGCACGCCGGTAGATGATGACTTGGAATAACAGATTGGCTACTTTTCATCCCAGGAAAAATGAGTTGTTCCCGTGGGATTTTTTGTCTGCAAGGTTTGACTCTCATACAAACAAATATATATAAATATATATGTATATATATTAGGCTGTATCAAAAAAATCGACTATTTTTTTTTTTGAAAAATATAATGAAAATCTTGTTCAGAATACCGAAAAAATACGCCAGTATAACGGACAGCTCTTAATTTTAATATTAAGAGGTCCCGCTTCACGATTTTCCATTTCCCGTTTAAATAACATGGGAAAATCTGATTCTTCAAGTTTGGGATTTTGTAGCTCTGCAACGAATTATCAAATTGGTTAAACCATGACATATTCTTATAGGAAATTTAATGCTCTATAAAAAAGGTCTCTTACAAAATTTTGATTAATGTACTCCTTCAAAAGTTATTCAAGGTCAAAGTTGAAACCATTGTAAATTGTAAGAAATTTTCACTTTTTTGGAGCATTTATCATACTTATTACAATATTTTGTCATAAATAAGCTTTTTTAAAACTTTTTGGAGTTCCACAATTTTTTTCTGACTATTGATTTATATTAATTATCCTTGATATTAAAATTATTGATTATAATAATAAAATAACAAAATAACAAAAAAAAAATTCTTTAGAATCCTGATTTTGATGGCAATTTTGATAATTAATATAAATCAATAGTCAGAAAAAAATTGTGGAACTCCAAAAAGTTTTAAAAAAGCTTATTTATGACAAAATATTGTAATAAGTATGATAAATGCTCCAAAAAAGTGAAAATTTCTTACAATTTACAATGGTTTCAACTTTGACCTTGAATAACTTTTGAAGGAGTACATTAATCAAAATTTTGTAAGAGACCTTTTTTATAGAGCATTAAATTTCCTATAAGAATATGTCATGGTTTAACCAATTTGATAATTCGTTGCAGAGCTACAAAATCCCAAACTTGAAGAATCAGATTTTCCCATGTTATTTAAACGGGAAATGGAAAATCGTGAAGCGGGACCTCTTAATATTAAAATTAAGAGCTGTCCGTTATACTGGCGTATTTTTTCGGTATTCTGAACAAGATTTTCATTATATTTTTCAAAAAAAAAAATAGTCGATTTTTTTGATACAGCCTAATATATATATATATATATATATATATATATATATATATATATATATACTTTCTTACGTGTAATAGAAGTTCACTGTAAGCACATTAATAATCGTTAGTATATTAGTAAAAAAATAATAATAATAAAAATATTTATAGCCCTAATTTTTCGTTTGGATATTGTAGAAGAGCATTAAAAGTACCGAAGAGCATTAAAAGTACCCCCTGCAGGCCGTTTTTTGTATCAGAATATCAGAATCGTTTACCTATTGTATCAGAATCAAGTGTTATAAGAAAAATATCCTTTATTTACACATTTCTTGCCAATGTTATCGGTAAGTTTAGAAACATTCGTGGCAGTAATGGTAACTTTAGAAATATTGCCGGCAATTTTGACCACTAGTACCTACTCATGTGTCAGTCGTGTGTACCTTTTTGTTCTTTTGACCGTCTCCGGTCGAAATTCACATCATTCACAATATCAATTCGCTTACCTACTGCAAAATCAGTGACGCTGTAAAAGCTAATATGATAACAAGGAGATATGAAAAAACAATAGGTAGGTACAATATCGTGGTTATAGGAAAAGCCCATATTGTTCCGCATTTTTTGGATATATATTCATCTAGATACTATTTAATATTTATGGTCTTGATACAGTGTAAGTAAAATATGACGAAATTCCATTTTTCTTCAATTTGGTTTATCCCAAGTTGGCACCACCTTTGTATACCTTGTATACCTATTTGGCAATACGAGAATAATAGGTGGGTACTATTATATATATATATATATATATATATATATATATATATATATATATATATATATATATATATATATATATATATATATATATATATATATATATATATATATTTATTAATCTCGTCCGATACCTACAAGAGATAATTAATGTTTTGTTATTGCTTCTACGAGGGTGGATTGAAAAGTACTCGGCCTAACACAGGTCCATTCAATTTTAAAAATCAAATCTACCCATATTATTTAGTTCACTTCAGGGTAGTTAATTGTGTGAAGTTCGAAACTCGTGCAATAAGTTGTTGTGATTTTATAATTTTTTTAACAAAGCAGGCGGACATACTTTCTTCAAATGGAGCAAATCGAGCAGCGTGCCGTCATTAGAGCCGTTACCTCCATAACAAGGGGCTATCACCGAAAACCCCTCCATTACGATGTGGTCAGTACATTAGGGGATTCTGCTTATTTATCCGTCAAAAAATGGATAGCAGAATTCAAGCGTGGCAGATAGTGTGAAAGATGAGCCCCGATCTGGAAGACCTTCGACGTCTACTACTAACGAAAATATTATAAAAAGTACTTGATTTAATTATGGGAGATAGCAGATTAAAAATTAGATAGCAGATATTAGTTATAGGCTTCCCTTATGAACGAACTCAAAATATCATAGTCAACGAATTGGGTTTCCAGTGTCTGCAAGGTGGGTTCCGCGACTGCTTTCAGTTGACACCACCAATCGTTAGTGTACTGTTTATAAACTGTCAAAACGCTACTTTGTTAAAGATTATTAAAATCTAATACAATTTGAAAGCGTCAACAAAGTGGTCATAAGGGGGTCCACTAATTACTTTCTTTATTTTTTTCAACATATTGCACCTTTGGATTTTGATGAAACTTGGAATGCTATCGGGCAAGGAATAGACAATTATTATATATTTTTTTCAAAGTGGTGATTCAATTCGATCTGAGAGAAATCAATAAAAAAATTATTTGCATTTTTTTTAATATTTTTATTCAGGCTTGGCTCATGAAAATTTATATAAAATAAACTGTAATGTATACCATAAACACTGGAATTTGTTTTGTTTTTCTAGCTTTAAAATCAACAGATATATCACTTTGAAAATAAGTCGTCTCCGGACATTTTTTTTCAAGTAGCTCCTCAATTAACTAAGATATAAGTAGAGCTTATATTTACTCGATGAACTACTATTAGTACCCTCTACATATAACATAGGTTATGATATAGGTTTCTATCGGGGGCAGGTTGCCTATGGAAGTACGGCTAAACCCTTTTATGGATAGTTTATCTCTACTGGTTCGACAGTCGAACTTCGCCTACAAATGTCATCTGTAATGATGATGAGCTCTTCCTTTATACCATGGCAGTGTACTATAAATTTTTTATAGATAGTAATATTAAAAACTATACTGAATGTTCAAACATTTATTGAAAATTTGTGCTACACAAGCAAGATATAAAAATACACAATAAATATTAACATCGACTTAGCCAAACACTAACCTGCTAGATATACGCGATAATATTTAAAATTTAAATCATTTTGCTTACACTACACGCAAACATGTATTCAGTGGAATGTACGAGATGTATATTGTATAGCATTAAAATAGCAGCCGTTCTAACTACAGTTTTAATTACACAACAGACAATCAGCCGAATTTTGTTACTTTAATGATAAATTATATATTA
This sequence comes from Apodemia mormo, assembly GCA_036924255.1. Lineage (NCBI taxonomy): Eukaryota > Metazoa > Arthropoda > Insecta > Lepidoptera > Riodinidae > Apodemia > Apodemia mormo. Next base: position 19,292,480 of record JAUPFN010000009.1, on the reverse strand, counting down.
TCAGTGTAATCTTAACGTCAATAGATGCTCAGACACACCACGATATACCTACCAGTCGGCTAGTAAACATGGTGATACCTACGCCGCATTTGTTTGACCAACAACTTTACTAATTTGACAAGTTTAAAGTCCTATTTAGTTCAAAGAAAGTAAACAATAACTGGAACTTAAAATGTCAAAATTTTCTTGTTACGTAATATAATATTTAGACGCACACCCGGAATAAAAATACGTCTATATTACTGTCCTTTTACAAGTACAAATTAATAGCATGATAGTATATTTATGCTATTTGCAAAGAAAACGTATTGCCAAATTTCAGTCATTGTTTCTACAACTACTTTTTACAAGGCAAATATTGCCGTAACCAAATAAACTTGAATTAACATTTTTCCATTCGACAACTAGGTTCCAGTAAGATACGATGAGATATTCATTTACACTGTATGAAAAAATCACTAAAATAAAGGATTGAAAACTTTTTTTCAATCTAAAATATACTTACATATTTAAGTATAACTAATTTCAATTCAAGCTAATCGTCTCTGTCTGTGCCAAAGTTTTATTAAGTGCACGCAAGTTGTATTTATTTTGCAATCAATTTTATGACAATTGTAGTAGTGGTTAAAATGTAATACATTAACTTTTTATTGAAATTAGCAAAATTATAAAAAATAAACATAGTCTATCACGCGTAAAACACACTAATCGTTGTTTACTGTTAATTCTTAACGTTGATAATGTACAATCTACAAATAACCCATATTAAAACAGTCGGATGGGCGCAAAAAGTAAATTAATACATACGGGATGGGCGTTTGAGGATGAGTCGGATGGGCGTCTCACTATTAACATCAATATTGATTTTATATCTTGGGATAAAATAGAAACAGATGACCGACGTCTAGACTCTTGTATGTATGTATGTATTATATAAACATGAAGGCTCTATGTAATACATAGTTCATATATAAGTATAATATACTGTTCTCAAATATGCTGTCGTAAATGTTTTTTCGAAATTAAATATGGCAATAAGTGTGCCACTTATAAATGCATGCATAGAATTAAAAAATACTTGTTTTCGAGATGTATAAAGAGCTAATTTATTTATAGTAATAAATTATTGTAAAGTTCATTATTATCCTCAAGATTCTTTGAAGATGTTACTATATTGACACTTATACGCCAAAAGTATTCTGTAAATAATGATTACAGGTAATCATGATAAAATGTTATACATAAATAATATACTGTACAAACACAATAAGCGATATCGAAAACATACAGTCCGCGCGCGAGCTCCGAGGAATTTTGCGGAATGTTGACGTGCAGTGAATTAGTCGATATTACACAGAGCACACCCGCCCGTACCTCAGTCCCCGATTCCTCGGAGCTCGCGTGCGGACTGTACATCGTGCTTACACATACGTACAGACGTGCCACACACGTAGCTTTGTGAAAGCTGTCTTAATCGCACTAAACATATGATGAAAATGTTTTTGTTATGGTCAATAGACCAATTCTAATAAGAAGCTATAAAAAATCATTAGCTTTAGTTATAAAGCTATAAAAAATCATTAGCTTTAGTTAAACAATATTATAAATTATGTTAAGACGCTCATCACTTGCGTGTTTATTCTTTTTAACCTTAATACAAATCAAGGATACATTTAAACTAGTAAAATGACTAAAGGGAAAGATAGCTTTTCATAGTACAATGTGTAAAAATACTTAAAAATGTATGAATACTAGCGCCTACGAATGTAATTAAAATGCTAGGATCCGTGGAAACTACCTTTAATCTGTACAAAAAAAAATCAGGTAACAATTTTGTACCAAACCTTGTACATTATTTTGGCAGTCCATTATTTATACTAGGGACATATTATTGTTAGCGTTTTAAACATCTTGATAAAACTCGTGTATACTACAATATTAAAATTAAAATGCATTACAATATTTTGACAAATAAAGTACATCAAGACAAACATCTAAAATTATAAATGATTGAATTTAAAATATACAACTTAACAATACATCGTAAAATACTTTTGCTGCTACTACTGAAAACTGACAAAATAATTAACGGTATCAGTGACGATATTTTTTGAATAAACGTGTTTTAAAAACATGTTTTTTTCGTCGCCTCTGCCACAGAATACTTAGAGACTAACAGAAGTCAATATTACATACAAGTAATATTCGAGCATAGCACACATAGACACCTCACGGACGCAATATCTCCGACTGGTGCGGAACAAACTGTCCCGAACCATTCCGAGATATCGCGTCCGTGAGAGGTGTCTATGTGTGCGTTGCTCGAATATCACATGTACCTACTGTTAGTCTCCAGTATACTGTGCCTCTGCGGTCTAGCGGTCTGGTATCGGTGTTATATATATGATGTTATTATGAACGTTGGTCGGGATTGGATAAATGCCCGGTTTGTGATAGGTTAGCCAACTATCACATGGGGGACCAAGTATTTTCGGCTAATCGCGGGTGCACATGCTGTACCTCTGCTTGCGTCTTCGGAGATACGGGCGTGACGATACTTTTACTTTATGTTAAAAAAAAACATGTTTATTAAAAAATGATTTTAGCTCCTGAGTGACATTGAAAATTATCGACTACCATACATCTCAAAATACGAATTGAAATATATTTGTACTCCGGAGATATGGTTCTTTATTTTTAATTATAATCTCAGGGAACATACTGTGAACTTAGATATTAAATACATCTTTTCTTAGCTCCGATTTCGTACATTCACATAAGGCTCATCCTCATTAAGGGTGCTGTTTTAGGGTAGATAAAAATCTATAAAACAATATGTTTTAATTATCCCCTTGTATATATTATTCGAAAGTTATGAATGAATTTCAACAACCCTGCCCACTTAGGATGTGCACATGAGTTATGTCGTGCACGAGATGTTGAAAATATTTCGTTTATCCTAATATACATGTTTCAACGTATGTATATGTTATAATTATTTCGACTTTTTACGTATTGAGTGGAATCAAGTGTATAGCCACAGTATACTGGAGACTAACAGTAGTCAATCTACATACATGCGATATTCGAGCAACGCACACATAGACACCTCTCACGGACGCGATATCTCGGAATGGTTCGGGACAGTTTGTACCGCACCAGTCAGAGATATCGCGTCAGTGAGGTGTCTATGTGTGCTATGCTCGAATATTACTTGTATGTAACATTGACTTCTGTTAGTCTCTAAGTATTCTGTGGTATAGCTGAAAAAAATTAAACCAAACATTTTCTCGCGTTGCTTATCCTAAGCGGGCTAGAATTGAAAATTAACATTCTCAAAATACAAAATATAAAATGGAAAATTCAATTAAATTCTTAATTAAAAACAAAAATATTCGTTTACAATAAGTAGGTATAATAATTGTTAAAAATTATCACACTAAAATAGTCATGAACATAAAAACATAACACTAAGTAAATCAGACTACAAAACAATCACTTAGACATTAATAAACAGAAACAGTTCGTGTGCTTTAAAAACAGTGCTGCAAAATGAGACATCACAAAATATTTTAACCCTGCATTTTATTGCACAAATTAAGAATATACTTAACTGTAATTTTAAAACTATTGTCAGACAATAATTTGAGCGCTTGACTTTCTCAATTCTCAATTTTACAACCAATTTTTTTATAATTTTTACTTCTGAACTGTCATTCTAACCGATAAATAAGGAGGTTATGAGGTTGTCATGTATGTATGTAATATTATTGGATAATATTTATGATGGTCTATTTCGGCGTCCAAGCACGAATACTAAATTTCGTCGGTGTATGTATGTTTATATGTTTATCCACAAATTTTTGGGAACTAAAAACTATATCGAGTTTTTTTTTATTAAATCAAATATATTCTAACTTAGAAAACGAGCCAAGCTTCATCAAAATCGGTTTAGTAGTTTTTGAGATATTCGTCGGTTTAATTTTTCAAACTCAATTGAATATACCATTTTTGAAAATACAGTCTAGATATACATGAGGTTGGTTGTTGCAGTTTTACTGTGTTTCATTAAAAATGTTTTCAAAAAGTGATAAAATGAAAAAAATGACAATATTGTCGATCTCACGGGTTTGTATTAAGTCTGCGTAATAACATTACAATTGAGAATGTTTGTAAAGATGTTTAAACGATTAGATTTTATTTAAATCCATTGCGTTTTAATTCTATGGGAATAAAAGAAAAAAAGGACACCGCGTATTATATCAATTTCATGTAAAAATAGAACATGGTATGTTTGCTCAAGTATCAATCATGTGGCAAACAAAATATGTAAATTTCGCTATAGTAATACATTTTTGAAAAATAAAGAACATGCTGAGTTTGTTTAAGTATCAATTATCTAACAAAGTATGTAAATTTTACCACAGTAATGTAAATTTTACGTCTTGGAAAATAAAAAGCAATAATTTATTACATTACTTAAATAAAGCGCTCAAATTATTTACTGGCCGCTACGTGTCTTAAATATAATATATATTAAGCTGATCGGAAACACCGCCTCGGGTCTCATTAAATCATTGTACATAATTAGTTTTGTTGGTCTTACGAGTAATTTTCAAATTATGGCCTTTTGGAAGAAAGCTGTTGTTACATTAATCTTTATTAGGAAATCACTGCCAACAGGAATTTGATTATTACTACCGTAACCTATTTTTAGTTTCGAAGTACAGTTAAGGCAAACAATGATCCGAAGCGATTTTGCGTTTTAGATATAAACTAATAATAGTAGTTATAATAATAATTAATAAGATTAATTTCCATACAATTATGTCATGGCTTGAAACAATCTTGTCAAAATATAGTGAATATAATTAAATGTGACACTACAATATGACCGCGTGTTTAATATACACCGTAAAATACAGTAGGTGTATTTACTTTGTGGATTAAACTCGAATATAAGAGGGAAACGATAAACATTGGTTTTGTGCAAAAGCGATGCTGTCATCTGGCATCCGTAACATTAAGACGACGTGACATACAAGACGGCGTTTTGTATATACATCAACAAAATTTTCTCAATGATCTCGATAGCTTTCTAACAATTTTATCAATATATTTGAATAGTTATATATTTAGCGGTGTATTTCACGTCGTATCGCCATTAAAGACGCTTGTAGCTTGCCTTGTTACACGGACGCTATATGAGAGTAACCCTTTTGAAAAAACTAAAGCTTGAAATATCAATTCAAAATAAATGTTTCAATTTATAACTAGTAATAATCTTAATCTTATAAAATAAATTTAAAAGGCCGTTTACAATATAGGCTTATGCGTTGCTTTATATATTCTACTTGTAAATTTTTGGAATGATCGAATTTTGATCCCATACTAAGTATAATACTGCAATTACTATATTATACATTATAAATAATATACACTAACAAGTGAAAAGCACTGAAAATCATTAATTGAATGTTTACATACAATGTATAAAATGTTTTAATGCTTATATTTGTGTCTAGGTAACAGAGTTTTTCGCCGCAAAGATTCAATTGTTTATTGGCGTTCAATGTTATTAAAGTCTAACGTACTTTAGCCACGCTTTTCCGTGAACTGAATATGTAATCTACTTTTTAACCGAAAAACATGGCTTAATGCGGGTTTATATCACAAGAGCTATAAAATACGTCTGACTGAAGTTGTTTATTATCGCAGCGCATAGCACCACGCTGCGCTCGCGCGCTAACTTCACGCCATGAGATGTATATTTTCTAACTTCTGAAAAAACTTAGAAGTTTTTTGCTACGAAAATTTTCTTCGTCGTAGAGATTACAACCATCAATATAACACACTAACTTCATCACAGATATGCCACAATTAAGCCAAAGCCTTTGTGTACTAATCAATATAAACGATGAATCCTTTGTAAAATTATATATTTCATGCTCAAACAGTTTTTAGCTCTTAGCTTGGCACATCGAAATTGTAGCCCGGTGTGAATAAGCCTATGGCTTTGTATATTAAATAGGCAGATCACAATAATTAAGCTGTGAATATGTTAGGCTGTGGCACTGTGTGTGGTACTCTTAAAAAAATAGATTGGAGTAAAACTGTAAGACACATTGCAAACGTTTTGTTTTAATAGAATAGAACTATGTATTAGCGTCACGCATTGGAGTTTAATATATTATATTATGTAGAAACATGATTTTTTTTTATATTTAATACACTGGTACAGAGTTCGTACAACACGAAAATCACGTCAAGCAAAGGATTAGCCATAAGTTTATTAATTACGCCCTTGAATAATTAATATTAATTAATAATGAAAATTATATAATTAATATTAATTATTTTTATTTTAATAATAATAAAAATAAAAATAATTAATATTAATTATTCTAGGGCGTATCACTAATCTTAGGCCGCGTTCACGACACCAATTGAGATAACTAAAGAAACCAAGTTTTTCCTTTGAAAAAGTCTTCTCTTTTTTTAATTATCATATAAATTACAGCACAAAATAATCTCAGAATATTTGCTTTAACAGTGTATTAGTGCGAACAAAATGTTTGCAATGCGTCTATTTGATATTGAAAGTTTGAAAACTGTGAAATTCACAACCGTATTTTCTCTCAAGCACAAATATTTTTTTGATGTGACAACGTCTCTTCTCACCTATGCATTTTTCTAATCTATACGTAACTTTTTCTGAAAACATTTTAGGGTTTAATTGTATTGTTTTTATAGCTAAGTCTTAAAGAGTAGCGTTTCGAACCTAATTTAATTTCTCCACAATGGCCAGTTCTGAAAGAAAGAAAGAAAGAAAATATTTATTTGCAAGAATATGGGTGTTACAAGTTGTTAAAAATAAATTAAGTTACCGACATATTCTACCAATATATGGTGTGCAAATGTTCTCTATATTTTTAACAGGATAATGTTTGAAAGGTTAGATTATAAACAAGAAAATTTACCGGGATAGATTAACGGGCACGGGCCTTTCAAGCCTACTTGACCAGCGTAGCCTTTCAAGAATCAAGATATTTCCTACATAGAATAGTAATATTGGAACACCGATGCGAAAACGTAATTGCGAAGCAAGACGCTTTTGATTTGAGAATTTTTGGATTTTACTTTTTAGGAACAAGATTTAGATATTTAAAAGAACGAGATCTTACAAGACGGACTTTATGGAATAAATTTGAGACAAACAGCTTTAACCAGACTTTAGAGGAATTAATCAAGAGAACGAAGGTAGAAGAATGTTGGTTATTTTAATGTCTGTCGTTTACACGTCATCATAGAAAACAATACAACCCATCTAGAAAGTTGGTTTCAAGTTCGAAGCGAAATATTTATTAATCATCTTAACCATAATCTTATCCATTTTTATTAAGTCCATCTCTTGTCTATCGATCTTTACCAAACACTCGTGATAAGAGGGGCAATTGGAATATTTGATTGGATGAGTAGAAATTTATTGGGGCTGGTAAGCTGTTTTACTTGGACCGTATAAAAATACAATATTACTTGCAGACGTTGTCTTCATCAAATCCACGCCAGATTACACAGCCAAAACTATTATAAAGAGATCCTTGCAAGCCTATTGATAAGATAAATCTACAAATGTTGCATTATATGCTCTATGTGATAGCTTGTTGGAGTTACGAGCCCTCTCGTTGGTTTCGCGATTGTAACGAAGCGATGAGTTGTTCTAGTTCGCGGACACGCTGTTGGCTGTTTTGAAGCTGCCGTTTAACGATCCTCAATTCTTCTCCCTGGCGATTAAATGCAAGGCGCAACTGAAAACAATAAAAATAATGATGGATTTGATAATTTTGTTATCAATAGAGAGATATATGCCGAGTTGAATTCCTACATTTCACATTCTTATGATATTTGTTCCTTTCTTATGGTCAACCGCGGATCCGGGATTTGGTTCGGAAATGGGGAAATCTTAGATCGTATCACGTGCTTAATCTTTTAGAAAAATGACAAATAAAAAATATTAAATTGGACGTAACTCTGGGGGTTGCGCCCATTGCTTCCCCCAACCCGTTGCGCCTGTATACAGTGTGTAAAGAAAACCGTGTCCGATCCGAAAGAAGCATATATACAGGTTGGTTAAAGGCATTACTGAAAAAAATATTAAAATGATTTTTTTTCTGAAAGTAAAAAAGATATCGTTTTTTAATATTCGTATTTTACTTATATTTTCCTAGTTAAGCGAATATTTAAAAAATGACAACACCTTGTCGCTGTTTGTTTCATTGTTTCGCTTTGGCGGTTTTCACACAAACACCACGCGAAGGCGCGCTATTTGTTTTTCGGCTTTTTACAAAGGAACTTTCAAACGAGCCGCGTGTCCTTTCGCAGCATCCGACTTGCGCGGCATACTTTGATAATAGAATTTACTTATTTGTAGGTGTTGTCATACTTAATGTATGAAAATACCATTTAAGATTATTATTTTTTATTGGGAAAACTAATTAATTAATATCCATAAAATAATTACACATGTAACCGTATTACGGTACCAAATAACACCTTTAATTATCCGGCAGGGTTTTCTTTACACACTATATTAAGACCCCAGTACACAGTAGCCCATGCCGGCTCACTGTGCGACATCGCCATTGTGTTCAGGGAGTAATGGTATATAGTGGTGGATAATTGCCCATAGTGTCGCGCAATCAGAAAGTTGTCGGTTTTCTGGGCACACTTCAAAGGAATCGTGGCGTAGCGTGGCCTGTGGTGTTCACGCAATCGCCCATTGTTTAGTTCGTAACCAACCGCTGAATGGGACAGTGTTTTGATCATTACATCAATATCATCAATACAGTCAAAAACAATACATATATTGCCATTAGACATGCGCAAAACGGTACTTTCAAGTGTAATGCAACATCACACATCACCTTTGAAAAGGTAATATCACCCGCAAATATCACTCATCACTCATTACTCATCACATCACCTTAAGGAAATATCATCTCGAGTAGCGTTTAGTGTCTTGCGTTGCATGTGATGTATGCATCGCTTTTTTGTGCGAACTACGAGTCATTACACTGAGTATATATTTCTTTCCAAACCAAAGTACCATAATAATTTCTGATTAAACTGACTAATAATTTTAGTCTAATTGAAAGTTTTATCATAACATTACGATTATAATAATCGTAATTACATTTTCAATTCGTCGTTTGGGTACCTGATTTAAAAGTATCATCACGCAAGTATATTCTGCTTACCCCACATAGGTACCGATGTGGGGTAAGCAGAATAAACCAAACGTCTATAGACTTTCAGTTCTCCATGATTCACCAGTTTCTTGGTTGGCACATCATTCCGCTAGACTCCGAGCTGCTACTGAGATTTTAGATTTTCGAGTAAAGTATCTTCACGCCCGTGTCCCCGAAGGGGTAGGCAGAGGTACAACAAGTGCACCCACGATTAGCCGAAGATACTTGGTCCCACAAATGTGATAGTTGGTAAGCCTATCGCCAACCGGGCCCTTTCCAATCCCGGGCAACTTTGTGTTTATCAGAAAATTAAAATCACTTTTTTATGTGCCCGACCCGGGAATCGAACCCGGGAGCTCATATAGTTAACGCCAACGCTGGACCAATAGACCACAGAGACGATTTCCGAGTAAATCCTCAATCATACTTTTGCCCGATCGGGACTTCATGGTCGAAGCATGGCCGAGTAGTCTAACCCCTAGACCACGATGCACAAAACAAACGACGCGACGTGTGACATACAGAACAATTAAAATGTCTTAACTCAAACAGTTATTGCATAGAACCTAAGGGTACTCATTTTTATTATTAGTAAGATTGTACATCTTACTAATAACAAATATGAACCGAATTGTTATCTTACCTATTATAACCAAACGTTTCCAATTCAAATCATTCTAACATACTTAACATACTCGTATGTATACCTGTTGTCCCAGCTCGAACCAACGATCACGGTATTATTCGATTTATTTGAGTTATACAGCCAGTTGCATATCTCCCGCACGTTGCGCACCACACTCTTCTCGTGGTAGTATAATATGTGATACGGCTAGAAACGACACTAACCGAACTGTACCGAGTGATGAATGAAGTAATGTGTGATGGTTGAAACGCTAGTGTGATGTGTGATGTTGCATCACCTTTCCGAGTGATATTACTTTTGTGATATTACACACATCACCTACCCATGTCTAATTGCCATACAAATATCGCCATTACAAACTTCTCAGTGTTGTCCGGATTTTGGAGACTAAGATACTATTAAAACAAATAAAATTTACAAATAAGGCGATAATAAATTGCTTTATTTCATAAAAGCTAAAGAAAGAAAAAAATTACAAAATTTTGATTATACATATTTTGCGAAAATTATTTTCGATAAGTCCGGTTTTATTAATTTGACTAGCTGTTGCCAGCGACTTCGTCCGCGCGGACTTCATTTACTCCGCACGGCTTCTCCCCCGTAGGTGCGTGCGTATAGCGTGATAATATGTAGCCTATATGTTGACCCGACCTGTAAGTAATATTCATGCAAAATTTGAAATAAATTCATGCAGTACTTTTTGAGTTTACCCCGGACGTACATACAGACAAACAGACAAAAATTCTAAAAACTATATTTTTGGCTTCGATATCGATTGTAGATCACGCCATAAGTATTCTTTTAAAAAAATATTCAATGTACAGTTTTGACTTTCCTACGATTTTATTATATGTATAGATTAAGATTTAACCGCCACGAGAAAAAAAACATATATCTCGCGAAGTATTTAATATCACTGGATTATCAAGAAATATAATAAGATATTCAACTAGAGGAACAAAGAGGTATTTCTAATAAAAAGAATCGATAGGACAGTATTAATGATAATAGTACCTCATGTTCGGTGGTGAACACGTCGCCCTGGTTGATCTGTTTGTAGAGAGGCACTGGCTCGGTGTCGCCGGTCTGTTTGCCGAACATTCGCTGCAGTTGGTGGAACTTTGTGTTCTGGTTCGCGTTCGTCTTCTGGCACTTCTCAGTTATCTGTTAAAAACATATTCATCAGCGTTTTGTATTGAAACATTTGAAATTGAAATAACTACATTTCATATATTTTACATACCAAGCACAATACACATAAAGAAAAATATTTAACTTTTTTTTGTGTAATTGGAGCTGATATAAGATATTTAAATGATATACGTCAAACCATCAGGGATCAACATAATAGATATCAAACGCATACAATAGAAACACAGATAATAGGAAAGCAATACACACACGGTTCTTGATTATCTATGTGCATTTATTTGGCTTTGTACGCTTTAAAATAAGTGTGTACAAAAGGCCAAGCGACTGCCTACTGACATTTTCCACCAGTTTTATCCTTTAGGCCAGCGTTTCTTAACCTTTTCAGCCCGCCCGAACCCTAGGAAAATCAAGCACAATTTCAGGGACCCCTTTAATAGAAAACATTGGTATTTATTTATTAATTCAAATGTCCATAGATAAGGCGGCGGACCCCCGTATACAAACTCGCGGACCCCCTAGGGGTTAAGGTTAAGGTTAAGAAACACTGCTTTAGGCCAACCGAAAGTAGGTATGCAAGTGCCTCCGCAAATATATGTAAGGACATAGCTCTAAGAAACTTTAAAAATATAACATTAAACATACACATATGAATACATTAAAAAATCTAAATAGCGTGATAATGGATATAGTGCACAGCATAGTGGTGTATCGTTTGCAAAATTATTCTCATTACTATTTTTTTCACATGTCACAAAAAGCCCCTGATTATAAAAGTGTAAGATGAAACTGGATATATTATTTGCGCTATTGTTCAAACAACGAAAAATTATAAAGGCTGCAAAAAAAGTTTTTTTTGTAGTATTTTTTAAAATGTCTATAGTTATTTCATATGAAAATAGTTCTTATACATCCAGTTCCGTATTTTCAACACTAGAATTTTTACGAAATTTTTAAAAGTATATACATCTGCGAAAATTGTGGTTTTCTAGAATCAATCAGTACAACTAAAATATATTCAAAATTTTTACCATATATTTAAACTCTAATGAACAAAATTTAAGCCGTTTCTTAATTATTGTTTGTCTTATAATGTTTCGTTGTTTAAACAACAATACAAATTGTATTAATAGATATACTACTTTTATAACTAGGGAAAACTTACGGACATTTAAAAGAAAATTAGCAATTAGAATAATTTTGCAAACGAATGCGCCACCAGTCTCTGCAGTAATAAATAGTATATTATTGCAAAGGCCGGGAAACTAGTCTAGTCAAGAAGTTGAGTTTGAGCGAATAATATTTACAAGTTTCTTAAAAATATTGTTGATGGCTTAAACGATCCGGAATGACATCTAGAAAAAGACGTATTTCGAATTTTTTTTTGGAAAAAAAAAATTGCAATTGTTATTAACAAAAAACTGGAAAAAATGTCGTGCGTCGTTGTGCGGGTGTGCGAGCGGGCGGTAGTCGGGCGTGGTCGGTGGTGCGGGAGTGTTACCTGTGGTACGTCGTTGTGCGGGTGTGCGAGCGGGCGGTAGTCGGGCGTGGTCGGTGGTGCGGGAGTGTTACCTGTGGTACGTCGTTGTGCGGGTGTGCGAGCGGGCGGTAGTCGGGCGTGGTCGGTGGTGCGGGAGTGTTACCTGTGGTGCGTCGTTGTGCGGGTGTGCGAGCGGGCGGTAGTCGGGCGTGGTCGGTGGTGCGGGAGTGTTACCTGTGGTACGTCGCTGTGCGGGTGTGCGAGCGGGCGGTAGTCGGGCGTGGTCGGTGGTGCGGGAGTGTTACCTGTGGTGCGTCGTTGTGCGGGTGTGCGAGCGGGCGGTAGTCGGGCGTGGTCGGTGGTGCGGGAGTGTTACCTGTGGTACGTCGTTGTGCGGGTGTGCGAGCGGGCGGTAGTCGGGCGTGGTCGGTGGTGCGGGAGTGTTACCTGTGGTGCGTCGTTGTGCGGGTGTGCGAGCGGGCGGTAGTCGGGCGTGGTCGGTGGTGCGGGAGTGTTACCTATGGTACGTCGTTGTGCGGGTGTGCGAGCGGGCGGTAGTCGGGCGTGGTCGGTGGTGCGGGAGTGTTACCTGTGGTACGTCGTTGTGCGGGTGTGCGAGCGGGCGGTAGTCGGGCGTGGTCGGTGGTGCGGGAGTGTTACCTGTGGTGCGTCGTTGTGCGGGTGTGCGAGCGGGCGGTAGTCGGGCGTGGTCGGTGGTGCGGGAGTGTTACCTGTGGTACGTCGTTGTGCGGGTGTGCGAGCGGGCGGTAGTCGGGCGTGGTCGGTGGTGCGGGAGTGTTACCTGTGGTACGTCGTTGTGCGGGTGTGCGAGCGGGCGGTAGTCGGGCGTGGTCGGTGGTGCGGGAGTGTTACCTGTGGTGCGTCGTTGTGCGGGTGTGCGAGCGGGCGGTAGTCGGGCGTGGTCGGTGGTGCGGGAGTGTTACCTGTGGTACGTCGTTGTGCGGGTGTGCGAGCGGGCGGTAGTCGGGCGTGGTCGGTGGTGCGGGAGTGTTACCTGTGGTGCGTCGTTGTGCGGGTGTGCGAGCGGGCGGTAGTCGGGCGTGGTCGGTGGTGCGGGAGTGTTACCTGTGGTACGTCGTTGTGCGGGTGTGCGAGCGGGCGGTAGTCGGGCGTGGTCGGTGGTGCGGGAGTGTTACCTGTGGTGCGTCGTTGTGCGGGTGTGCGAGCGGGCGGTAGTCGGGCGTGGTCGGTGGTGCGGGAGTGTTACCTGTGGTACGTCGCTGTGCGGGTGTGCGAGCGGGCGGTAGTCGGGCGTGGTCGGTGGTGCGGGAGTGTTACCTGTGGTGCGTCGTTGTGCGGGTGTGCGAGCGGGCGGTAGTCGGGCGTGGTCGGTGGTGCGGGAGTGTTACCTGTGGTACGTCGTTGTGCGGGTGTGCGAGCGGGCGGTAGTCGGGCGTGGTCGGTGGTGCGGGAGTGTTACCTGTGGTGCGTCGTTGTGCGGGTGTGCGAGCGGGCGGTAGTCGGGCGTGGTCGGTGGTGCGGGAGTGTTACCTATGGTACGTCGTTGTGCGGGTGTGCGAGCGGGCGGTAGTCGGGCGTGGTCGGTGGTGCGGGAGTGTTACCTGTGGTACGTCGTTGTGCGGGTGTGCGAGCGGGCGGTAGTCGGGCGTGGTCGGTGGTGCGGGAGTGTTACCTGTGGTGCGTCGTTGTGCGGGTGTGCGAGCGGGCGGTAGTCGGGCGTGGTCGGTGGTGCGGGAGTGTTACCTGTGGTACGTCGTTGTGCGGGTGTGCGAGCGGGCGGTAGTCGGGCGTGGTCGGTGGTGCGGGAGTGTTACCTGTGGTACGTCGTTGTGCGGGTGTGCGAGCGGGCGGTAGTCGGGCGTGGTCGGTGGTGCGGGAGTGTTACCTGTGGTGCGTCGTTGTGCGGGTGTGCGAGCGGGCGGTAGTCGGGCGTGGTCGGTGGTGCGGGAGTGTTACCTGTGGTACGTCGTTGTGCGGGTGTGCGAGCGGGCGGTAGTCGGGCGTGGTCGGTGGTGCGGGAGTGTTACCTGTGGTGCGTCGTTGTGCGGGTGTGCGAGCGGGCGGTAGTCGGGCGTGGTCGGTGGTGCGGGAGTGTTACCTGTGGTACGTCGTTGTGCGGGTGTGCGAGCGGGCGGTAGTCGGGCGTGGTCGGTGGTGCGGGAGTGTTACCTGTGGTGCGTCGTTGTGCGGGTGTGCGAGCGGGCGGTAGTCGGGCGTGGTCGGTGGTGCGGGAGTGTTACCTATGGTACGTCGTTGTGCGGGTGTGCGAGCGGGCGGTAGTCGGGCGTGGTCGGTGGTGCGGGAGTGTTACCTGTGGTACGTCGTTGTGCGGGTGTGCGAGCGGGCGGTAGTCGGGCGTGGTCGGTGGTGCGGGAGTGTTACCTGTGGTACGTCGTTGTGCGGGTGGTGTGCGAGTGGGCGGTAGTCGGGCGTGGTCGGTGGTGCGGGAGTGTTACCTGTGGTACGTCGTTGTGCGGGTGTGCGAGCGGGCGGTAGTCGGGCGTGGTCTCGCGCGACAGGAACGCGAACTTCTTGCGCGTGTTGGCGTCCTGCGCCACCACCTCCTTGCTGGCGCGCACCTTGTGTGTCGAGATCGTCACTCCTGCACACACACACGGACTACGTTACTCACATGCACCCATTGCTCAATAACCAACACTAAACCACCATTGCATTAATAATGACAAGACAATAATAAGAAGACCAAGACTGATATACCACGATCAGATTGATCGAGTACTGTCCGAGGGTGGTGTCAAGAGTCTTCGCAACCGAGGGTGGTGTCAAGTCTTGGCAACCGGCGTGTGTGTATGAAGAGTGATGAATGTGGAGGAAGCGAGACAAGCCTGCAAGGATCGTGATGTATGGCACTCGGTTCTCTCTGCCTACCCCGTAAGGGATCTGGCGTGAAGATATGTATGTATGTATGCATTAATAATATTAAATATATTCCAGTATTTATATATGTATTTATATGTATTAGTATTACTTTGGAGTCAGATAAGTAAGTAATTTGTCCCGTGAATATTATTACATTATTATTATTCCTTCAATTATCATTTAATATTATAAATGTGTTTTTGCATGTTTCAAATATTATTTTAAGTTATAGGTCCTTCCTTTAAGATAATTGAAAAAAAATGATGAGTAAAAAATTTTGAGATGAGTGCACACCAAGACAATAATATAGGTTCTAAAATGTTACGGTTGCCCTTCCGCGGCCCATAACCTGGGTACGCCCATGTATACTATACTATACTTAACAGAATAAGTGTATAGAATTAAGCCGGTGATATAAGGACAAGAATAAGCATGTGGATTGTGGCTAATGATAAGGGTAAGGACAGGGTTGGCATGATTAAAATATATTGTTTGCAAACAGTACAGCCAAAGAGATTTTACTGCAACTTAAGATTCACTTCTACCGTGTGTATGTTCAAATGTATGTTTTTTTGAAGTGTAAGTTTTTAGTTGAGACATAAACGAAATCGCTCATTAGCGATAACATCGACACATATTAAAAAACGTCATTTTATCTGTAAAATAATGTGTTTTGAGAAGAGGTAGGAGAGTACTGTCTTAAGTCACTAAAGCAAAATATACAATATTATAATGGCATAACTGTGGAATTATTTTCTCTTTCATTTACTATGGAGCCTAAAGAAATTACGTTTTTACATTACGGATTATTATTGGTTGGTGGTGGTGTTGATCTCGGGCTCGCCACAAGATAGCATCGCACCATTAACACCTTTGGTGTCTATAGGCGATGGTTGACTCTTTCCATCAGGAGACCCATCTGCTTGTTTGCTATCTTATGATATAAAACAAATTCTACGACTGTACAACTCAAAAATCGTTAATGTTGAGATATGTTGTGCTATTAGCAAATGTTCAAAGTACGTTCTCTGTATACTATTATTGTGTGTGTGTGTGTGTGTGTGTGTGTGTGTGTGTGTGTGTGTGTGTGTGTGTGTGTGGCGCTCGCCTGTCCTCATGCTGATGAGCAGCGGCGGCGCGTTGACCCCGCTGAGCCAGTCGCGCGCGCTCACCGCCGGCTGCGGCGCCGCCGTGTCGGGGTACAGGTCCTCCTGCCGGGAACACCCGATAACACACCAACACTTATCAACGTATTTCCCGGTCCCAAGGTTGGACCGGACCTTTTATTTTATGTTACTTTGATAGACAAACTATCAGACGTACCACCTGATGGTAAGTCTCGACGTCGTCCATGAACATAAAATAGTTTACCTGGAACTGACCCAGGTAACTCGTTTATATGTTGCCTATCCTGAGACATAAGGTGTTAAGTCTCGGTACCTTTAATTACACTGCCCGTCTTGCCCTTCTCTCCGAAACACAACCAAGCTGTTTCACGGGAGAAATAAGCAAGATGGTGGTACCCATGCAGCCGGGAGCGCAGCACAGTGCATCTCTCCACCGGTAAAAACCCTTTGAAGAATTGGGGCCTAATTTACGTAATAAGCAATTCGTTGTGGTGCATATTTTCCAAATCTTAGCAGTGACGGTGTACAATTATTTCGAGAGGCTGCTGCCGTGCCAAACGCTATGTAAATTGATGACAAGGTCACCGTGTCACCCGCCATTTTAAAAGGTTCTACTCTGAACAAAAGTTCAGGGTAGAACATTTAAAATGCAATTTGAGGGAGATATATTCGATTTTAAAATAACACCACTCCCGTGTCATACGCCACGCGTTAAAAATAATCATGACACAACTGTCGTGTCATCCATAACGAATCGGTTAAACGGCAATCGGGTCGAAACGTTTAAAAATCTTACACATTGTCTTAGATATTATGCCGCGTCGTTGCACGCCTCGACGTTCTATCATGTTTGTGTGTGAACCCTAAGCGCCGTCTCTACCGTTTTGCCAGGTAGTTTGTAAGATGTAAAAGTTTGGCTATGCCAGTTACTACCATCAAGGCTACCAGGTAGTAGTTCTGCATTATCTCGCCCGGGTCTGATATCACCGCTTTACCTATTCCTGCCGCAATAGCGTCAGTGCAGACACATTATACGACGTTACACAATTGGATACCATACAGACCAACTAGACTAAAAATATTTTCTCTATTTTGATCCGGGCCTCTTTAAAGAATAAACTATCTACCTAGGCAGTTCGTAAGAGACGAACGATTGCTATACATCATCATACTACATGGCATAGTACATGGCTATACACCATCGCGGCTACTAGGTGGTAGAGCTCTCCATTGTCACGCCTGGTTCTGGTACCACCACCTTACTTATTCTACCGCAACAGCTTCAGTGGTTGCTACTTTCGTATTGCGGCCACTTATCCAAAGTAAGGTAGTCGGTAAACTTATGGACGTGACATACACGGTGACGTCTTTTTTTTCATCAAAAAATCATGTGCTTGTTTGTTGTCTTATGACACATATACAAAAGGGAGATAATAATACAGGCAATAGAAGAGCCTGTTACTCCTGTTCATAATGCACTAAATTACTAAAGTTATTCATATTTAAGTGTAGTATGACGTACAAAGGCTCAAGTAACTAAGAGCGAAAAATAATAGCTTAAAAAATTGTAGTCTAGTCTTATTTGCGAGTGATTAACAAATAATAAAAAAACGTACCTGAAAACAATCAGACTTGCGCGGGACTATCATAGAAATGGGTTCACAGAGTCCTCGGGATGTATGTAGCTTGTAAAACCGAAATACTTCGCAAATGGCCGTATTTACGCCACGCTTCGGCATGAAACCCAGACCTCGCTGTAATAAAAAATATATATATATGTAAGAGAATTTTAAAACCTACTATTAAAAAACACAGTATCTAATGAAAATTAAAACAACATTAATTGTATGTACAAGTTCTTGATTCAAATATTAACTTGATTTGTTTTATCTTTTCATTTGTTTAAATTCTAAAAGCTGTCCCCAAATGACACATATTTTCTGGGGCACAGTATATCTATTTCCTGTTGACCTAAAGGTTAACTGAAGGAGGATGCCAATTAGCATTGAGTTCGCCTTTTGTACAAATTTATTTTAAGGTGTACAAAAAAGTTAAATAAATAAATAGATAAATAAAATTAAAAATTTTAATTATGTAAAAAATCCTTTTTTTGTTTTCCTGCTGGGTAATTCGCAAAAGGCAATGTTTGTGCAGACCACGGATTAAATTGAATACGCTTTTCAAGGCAATGGGATTCTTAGAATGTCAATGGAGAAATGCAGAGTTATGATACTAACTGATGAAATAAAATCACTCCTCTAGTATTCCTTAAGCCTTAGCTTTTTATTCGACACGGTAAAATAGCGCAATACGGCATATTTCTATTTTTTTTTACGTTATAATATACGTTAGACATTTACATACATTTGCTCATATGAGCAGCGACACATTTTACACCCAACATCGTCTCTATTAGTATTTGTATGGTTTGTGGTCCAGGCGTATACTTTAGATATAGTACTATAATACACTACATTTATAGAATGACTCGCCCGCCA
This sequence comes from Apodemia mormo, assembly GCA_036924255.1. Lineage (NCBI taxonomy): Eukaryota > Metazoa > Arthropoda > Insecta > Lepidoptera > Riodinidae > Apodemia > Apodemia mormo. Next base: position 19,273,470 of record JAUPFN010000009.1, on the reverse strand, counting down.
CTCGTTTTGTACCACCGCTTTCTTTTTTCCTATTATGATAGCGCCAGTGCTTTTTACTGGCTTAAAAGAGCTTACTCATTCTTAAAAGGCTAACCAACTGCAAGACCTCTGGTATTGTGGATGTCCATGGGCGGTGGTGATCACTTACCATCAGGTGCACCTCCTGCTCGTTTGCCCCCTCTTCTATATAAAAAAAAATACGACAAGGGTAAGGTAGCCGGTAAACTTCCACATGTAGAATTATATCCTCGCCAACAAAGGCATATCATTAGCTTTGATGTCTATAGGCGATCGATATAGCCACCTGCATGTTTGCTATCTTATGATACATAAAGTCTTAGCCTCAAAGAGATTATTTTTATCGGTGGGATAAAAAATAAGCAGGCGATTCTCCTGATAGTAAGGAAAAATCGCTAACTCAGCAGATGTAAAAGGTATGATCATGGTGTGTCTAAAGCACGATACACTAGTTGAACCACATAAGAAACAAGCACATATAGCAGTAGGTAAGTTTGAAATAAGAATTATCTTAAAAAAAAGGGATAATGGAGATTATTAGAATGTGTCGTAATCAGAGATCTTGTCTGATTGTAAAAACAATATTCCGTAATGGCAACGTTATTGTCATTCAAGTTATGTAAAAAGAAAGTACATTTTGTTCATTACGATATTCATTTTGCGTGAAAATATATTTATAGTAGTTGCACACCATTGCAAGTTTTAATAAATTCTACAGAACGGATTTTTGCTTTTATATGCAATTATACATGTTTTTAGCCTATACATATATAGATTACTTGTATTCAAAGTCTCATCCAAATGCCGAGGCGCTAGGAATAACAAACAGGCGCGCACTCATACATCCAAACACACACAAAATTTTCCAATAAAAATAATAATAGTAAGAAATAATTTCACTCACTTGTGGATTGCCAGAAAGGAACTGATTTAGAAAATGTACATAGGGTGGTTCATCGACAATTTCATAATAACGTATGTTTCCATCGCCTTTGCCTGCTAAGTATACCTGTAAACATAATTTTTTAGTGATTAGAAATCAGCGTCTATTCACTTTTACTACAGTGATTACTAATCACTCGCAGTGATCAAGGCCTGTCTTCGCGTATTTTTTGCTTAACATTTAGCATTGTAATATTAAAAAAAAATAATTAAAAAATATTAATATTAATACTACGGTGTGAAATGTAGTATAGAAAAAATATATTTTTGATTTTAATATGAGTTAGTAATGGTATGTATGATCATAAGATAGGGAAACATATGCTTAATATTGAATTATAAAATAAACTTACCATATTAGTATCATAATCGTAGTAAGGGAACACAACACCGGAGGAGCTATCGATAGTCTCGACGGCCAGCGGCGCGTCCAGTGTGTGCGGGTCCCACACGGCGTACTGGCGGTCCGAGTATCTCGAGAACCCGGTCGTCAACACGCGCCCGCCGCCCACGAATGTGCATTTGGAAGCTTTCGTGCCCGTATGACATAGTCCTTCCTGTAAATGTCCATATTCCAAAAGTATTTAATAGCAATTCAACCGATTTCTTTCTAAAAATTCGTATATTCTTGCTATACGACGGTAGTGCGACCACTGCTAGATGCTTTTGATGAACACTTCTTTTCTACAGAGTCGATTCTCCTTACGTCTACCCTCCATACCTTAAACCAAAGGTTCCCAAACTTTTTTCTCATAGATCACTTTCAAAATTTTGCTGGTTCCGGTGGACCTTCTGAATCTGAATTTTTACCTATTACTCTTAAAACTTAAGAAAAAATATAAAGATTAGATCTAACTATGGGCCCCTGTCGAGTGCCTTAAATATATCAAAAGCCGTATCCCGTTGTAGTAATAAAACATAACTTTGTTGTTAAGTCGACAACCCGTCATTTCACACAATGTTTTTCGCTTATTTTATTCCTTAATTTAAGGAATAAAATAAAAGTAATTAAATTTATTATTATTTTATTCCTTATTTTGTTTGCAATTAATAACTAAGGGTTCAGATGAGTCTGTTGCTACCATTGGTTGTTACTTGCATTTTACAATGCACGACATTGACAAGCGTTGACGCTCAGAGCGTCAACGCTTGTCAATGTCGTGTTCCAGCATGGAGGGTAATGTAACCAGAAAACATCTACCAGTTGCATTAACCCTTCCCCACACGGATTGCAACGCAACATTAACATTTTGGTGTCTATACGCGACGGTTATCTATTTTCGTCAGAAGAGCGATCTGGTTGTTTGCTATCTTATGATATAAAAAAATACACTTATTTATGATCAATCTCTGAATAATTTCTTGACATCGAATAGATTATTAAAATACAAAAGTTTATTTGATTCCAGTACATAATGGTAAATTTTTGTCGATTGCAACTTAGACGCAGTTTAAGATGCACCTGCGTTGCCCATTTGCTGGCAATAAATTGCAGTGCTGCGATATTTATACGACTTACGACTCAAATTATAATAACAGGAACAAAACAAAAACATAAAACACTTAAATTTTGTTTTACCCAAGTTACCTATATCCTCTGTGGTCTAGCGGTCCAGCGTTGGCGTTGACCACATAAGGTCCCGGGTTCGATTCCCGGGTCGGGCACAAAAAAAAAGTGTTTTTTCAGTTTTCTGAGAAACACAAAGTTGCCCGGGATTGGAAAGTGCACGGTTGGCGATAGGCTTGCCACCTATCACATTTGTGGGACCAAGTATCTTCGGCTAATCGTGGGTGCACTTGTTGTACCTCTGCCTACCCCTTCGGGGATATGGGCGTGAAGATACCTATATTATTATAAATTTCGTGACAATTTCTGGTCCTGAAATACCAAAGTCTAACTTAAGTAAAAAAAATTGGCTTATTAAGTTTCAAGGGTTAGCAGGATAAAGTTGTAGAAGGTAGCAGATCAAAGAACCAGGAGAAATATATTGATTAAGATAAAAGCATCTTGAATCTTGACCGCCCCGTTGGTCGAGTGGTTAGCGAACCTGGCTACACAAGCAACGGGGCTCGGGTTCGATCCCCGACGGGGACAAGCATTTGTGTGATGAGCATAAATGTTTGTATATCCGGGTTTGGGTGTTTATTATGTATGTAAAAATATTTATATATGTATTTCTATGTATTATTATCGTCGACTAACACCCATAACACAAGCAAATAATTTGCTTACTTTGGGGTTAGATCAGTCAGTGTAATTTGTTCCGTGAATATTTATTTATTTATGAATGATTACCAAATACTGAACAACACGAAAGCCAGTCCCCTAACAAAATGGAACGTAAATCAAATACGAGACAAATGGAAGCCGGTGGGTGAGGGAAAGAAAGAAGTGACGAAATTTGTAGAGACTGGGCTAAAGTGATGACGAATTTTATAAATTATGATGAAGTAATTTTATGAAACTGCCGCGCCAAGTAAGTAAAAATACATAACTATCGTTATATCTAATGTTGATATATAGTTGATTACAATAAACATTATAATATACATTACACAAAACAAGTTATTTTGAAATGATTACAAACTTACCGATAGAACTATACCCCGTCTTGGTTCGATAACGCGTAGCTTTTTGTCTTTGCACGTGGTGGCCAGCAAAGAGCCATCACGATTGAATGACATGCAGTAAATAACATCGCTGTGGCAGTCGATGATCTTAACCGCCTCGCCTTTGCCAACATCCCAAACGAAAATCTAAAAAGAGACAAAATTATCAGATTTTAGTAGAAATTACTACTCAGTGTTCAATAGTTAAATTAGGTGGGTTGAACCGTATCATTTTTCGCCTATCGGTCGAATTGACGTGACAACTGACATAATTATATATTTATTAGTAGTATACTTAAGGGGCCGTCCATAAATCACGTGGTTTTTTTTTGCCCCCCCCCCTCGTCCCCCTTGGTGATATATGGTGATGTTTAAGACCCCCCCCCCCCCTATATCACATGTATTTTTAGTACCAACAAAGAATCTTAATTTTTTTAAACATTTAGGAAATACAGGTATATAATATTATCTAATTTTATTATAGAAAAATTAAAGACTACAATAATAATATCTAGAGGTAGACAGAAAGGTTGTAGGTTATTTTTGACTGACATAAGAATACAAGGAATGCGAAAAAGTTTGTTGTACTAACGGCGTATGGTCTTACACAACTGGTAACTTCGCCCACGCGAGTTCCCGATGTGGATGACCATACGCCTTCCCTGTCCCATAGCGGAAATGCTGAAGTCGACAGGCTGTGTTCACGCACTACCGATCATGCGGGGAGGTCTGTTCACGATCTTGCCTTGGCATATGGTCTAACACAATTGGTAACCACGCCTACGCGAGTTCCCGATGTGGACGATCATACGCCTTCACTGCTGGACCTTCTGCTGACCTCTCATCCGGACAATTATCAGGTATCTGTGGACGTCCCACTTGGTTCGTCAGACCACTGCCTGATCCGGAGTAAAGTGCCGGTTTCGCGCCTATCACGGCCTCCTTTGGCAGGCTGTCGTCGCGTTTGGCACTATGGGTCAGCAGATTGTGACAGGATGCGGTCTTTTTTTGCGTCCTACGCATGGGGGCGGTTGTGCTTCCCGCTGGATGATCCAAGTGTAGTCGCTGACTCTATTGCCGATGCGGTGCTGCAGGGCATGGAACTTTTCATTCCATTTTCTGCGGTACCAATTGGTGGTAAGTCTCAGCCTTGGTTTGGTCGCTCTTGTAAAACGGCTTCACGCCGAAAGCAGGAGTGCTACCGGGCTTGGGCTGCTGCGTCCGCATCTTGTGATGGAAAAACCAGCATATTACGTAAGGAGTACAATTCCGCCTCGAGGTACTTCAAAAGAGCTATCGCCAAGGCAAAATCTGAACACATAGGCAGAATTGGCGAGAAATTAGTTCGCCTTCCTTCAGGGACCCGTGCGTTCTGGTCTCTCGCCAAGGCTGTCTTAGGGAATTTCTCACAGCCCTCTCTTCCATCTTTGCACGGAGACGATGACTCTTTGGCCCATGCCGCAAAGGAGAAGGACGATCTCCTGGGCTCCCCTTCTTTGCGGCCAACTCGACTCTGGATGACCAAGGGAACGCACCGCCTACCATCCCGCAGTGTGATAGTTCCATGCCAGAACTATAATTTCGGCAGTCATCTGTGCGTAAAGCACTACTTTCCTTGGACATCCACAAGTCGAGTGGGCCGGATAGCATTCCTCCGATCGTGCTAAAAGTGTGTGTTCCAGAGTTGGCGCCAGTATTAACACGCCTATTCCGGCTCTCCTACTCACTCGGCGTGGTACCGAATTCATGGAAGACAGCTTTGGTTCATCCCATCCCTAAAAAGGAGATCGCTCTAATCCGTCTAACTATCGGCCCATAGCCATAACCTCCTTGTTCTCCAAAATTATGGAGATGATCATCAACTCTCAGCTCAAGTATTTAGAAGAGCACCAGCTGATTAGCGACCGTCAGTACGGTTTCCGTCGCGGCCGATCAGCTGGTGACCTTCTAGTATACCTAACTCATCGGTGGGCGGAAGCAGTTGAGTCCAAGGGGGAGGCGTTGGCAGTTAGTTTGGACATAGCGAAGGCCTTTGATCGGGTATGGCACAAAGCGCTTCTCGCGAAGCTGCCTTCCTATGGGCTTCCCGAGAAATTATGCAAGTGGATCACCAGTTTTTTGGCTGACCGGAGCATCAAGGTCGTTGTCGACGGTGCGTGCTCCGACCTTAAATCTGTCAATGCTGGTGTTCCCCAAGGCTGCGTGCTATCACCAAATCTGTTTCTTCTGCATATCAATGACATGATGCGAATTCGCAACATACATTGCTATGCGGATGACAGTACTGGTGATGCTACATACTCCGGCCGAAGCGGTATTTCTCGGGAACACGTCGAAGAGTGCCGAAACAAGCTTGTGTCTGAAGTCGAGAATCGACTTACCGATGTCTCTGAATGGGGTCGTCAAAACCTGGTCACTTTTAACCCCAAGAAGACACAGCTTTGCGTGTTCACCGCAAAAAAGACACCCTTTGTCGTATCACCTCGATTTGGGGATACTCTCCTGACACCCTCAGCTAGTATCGGAATCCTGAGAGTCGACATATCAAATTACGTTCAGTTTCGCGGTCATTTGGAAGGCAAGGCTAAATTAGCCTCTAAAAAGCTCGGTGTGCTCAGCAGAGCGAGACAGTACTTTTTGCCGGCCCATCGCCTTCAACTTTATAAGGCACAGATTCAGCCTCACATGGAGTACTGTTCTCATCTCTGGGCCGGAGCTCCCCAATACCAGCTTCTTCCTCTTGATCGCATACAGCGTAGAGCGGTTCGAATCGTTGACGACCCGGCTATTTCGGAACAGCTCGACTCTTTGGCATTACGCAGAGATGTAGGTTCACTCTGCGTCTTCTATCGTCTTTATCATGGGGAATGTTCCGACGAGTTGTTTGGAATAATTCCTGCCGCCAAATTCCACCATCGGACATCGCGTCAAAATTTAAAGTTCCATCCTCACCATCTCGATGTCTGGAAATCCACAACTGTGCGTTTCTCGCGACACTTTTTGCCTCGCACTACTCTGTTGTGGAATCAATTACCGGCAGGGGTATTTCCGAACGGATACGACATAGGGACCTTCAAGAAAAGAGCTTACTCATTCTTAAAAGGCCGGCAACGCAACTGCAAGACCTCTGGTATTGTGGATGTCCATGGGCGGCGGTGATCACTTACCATCAGGTGCACCTCTTGCTCGTTTGCCCCCTCTTCTATAAAAAAAATAATAATACGTGATCATTAATGTACAGTGTCCTCCGGACCACGGATTAGCAAAACTTTCAACACCAATAACTGGATAAGTATCTTGCAAATAACTACACGTGATGTATTGCTACAGACCCTTGTGATATTTTGTGATTTTTTATGGACCTCTCCCCCCTTTCGAGCCTCACGTGATTAATGGACGGGCCCCTAATGACAAATTTGAAAATATGATTATTTTAAATAGGAATTTGTAATATATGAAAAATAAATAATTTCATAGAGAGATTCATAGAACAAATAAAGTTAACAGTACCTGCGCTTTAATCATTGTGTTGTATAGAAAATACTTACCAAATAATCAAATCCTGCACTAAGCAAGATATTCTCAGCAGTGGGATGCCATTCAATATAAGCAACCCGACGTTTGTGGCCGTGCAGCTCAACCAACCAGTCTGTTAAGTGCATGGAAAGGCCTCCATCGGGAATGTGCCATAATTTCACCTGTTTTTTTTTTCAAAAATAAAGACTTTTTAAATTCTTTATAAAATAAGATGTTCTCGGTCTGGAAATCTACAACTGTTTGTCCATGGTAACCCACTATCAGTTTGGAGCAGGGTATGTATTACACAAACGGCTTTAATCAAAATTTGTACAGACAAAAGTGTTGCTTTTAAAGTTTATCTCTATAGGTGTATTGCCAGAAATAAAAAAAGAGGGCAGTCACCCGGATAATTTAAATTTGTTAGAAAAAGTTCGAAATCTATACCGTATTTGCCAAATTGGTGACGTTTTCAGAAGGCAACATGTCGGATGGATTTCGAAACATTATAATATTTGTGCAAGCACTTTCTATAATAAAACAAACCAAAATCCTTCCTGTGTTGGTGCGGTCTCCCTTTAAATAAAATCCTATTTGCTATGGTGCCATGGCGACTACTAGGTGATAAAGTAGCGCAAGGTCTTTCCTAAGTTATACCGATTCCTGACGCAATAGCGTCAATTCTTGTCACTATCCTGTTTTGGTTTGGAGGGTATTGTAACCGTCAACCGATAAACTTACAAGTATGGCATCACACAATGTAATACCACCTGTCTGTGGTGTATAATTGTATATAGGTAATCGTTACCTTTCTATCAGGAAAGCCATCTGTTTTTTTATTATCCCTGGATATTTAAAATAAAATAAATATTCCGCGGGAATGTCGCACTGTGTTATATTTATTTATTTATTTATTTAAATTTTGCACACATACTTTTGCACAGGTAGACTTAACGCCCAAGAGCACTCTCTGCCAGTCAACCTCCGAAGAGTACAGAGAAGGCGCAAGGGGTGCACATAGAAAGACGAAAATAAAATTGAAACTTAATTTAGTACTAGTTGAACACACTAGTTATGTGAAAACAAAACTCACACAATTAAAACACATAATTAAAACATAAATTTATATATAATATAATTATAATTAAATACACATATTGAGTTTACATGAATACAAATAATTCAATATATAAGAATAAAATACATATACTTATAACTATAGTCAAATATATACTAAAATACATAGTAACCAATATATATTATACATATAAATACTCTTTTATGTCTTTATATGTATAATATATATTGGTTATGTATAATTATATTATGTTAATCTATTATAGATTTTACAAGCCTTTCACAAGCTACGCAACACTACTAATTTATAAGAAAACGCCTAGGTGACATTAATTATGGCAAGTGAAACGTGGTGAGTACAAACTAAATGTACGGGTGGTTTCGGTTTCGGTTGAATCGATTATGTTAGTCTTAGTTATAGTTCAAACAAACAAAAGGTCCTTCTTTTAACATATCGTTGTTTGAACAATGCAGCACTAAATAATAGACCCGATTAAGTAGGTCTGGTTAATATTGATATTAAATACGAGTACTTGATAAAACACTCTGATATGAGGTTAAGTGCTTCCTGATAATATAATGTTATAAAATAATCAATACTGGACAGCTAATTTGTAGGTATCTTAGTCATGGAGGTATTATGTATTTTATTATCTCATCTCTTGTGGTTGGTCGATTGGTTAGCGAATCAGACTATGCAGTAAATAAAGCTCAGGTTCTATATCCGACAAGAAACAGTAATTAGTGTGATGAGCATAGATGTTTGTATTTCTGAGGTTTGGGTGTTTATTATTTATATTATACTAGCTGCTGCGTGCAGCCCGCTTCATTATACATTTTTTTTTGTGAATCCCGCGGGATTGCCTAATTTTTCGGGATAAAAAGTAGCCTATGTGCTATTCCAAGTTATTATCTACCTGTGTGCCAAATTTCATTTAAATCCGTTCAGTAGTTTTTGCGTAATTGAGTAACAGACATCTATCCAAACATCCAAACTTTTGCATTTATAATATTATAATTATACATATAATAAAATCGTAGGAAAGTCAAAAGTGTACATTGAATATTTTTTAAAAGAATACTTGGGGCGTGATCTACAATCGATATCAAAGCCAAAAATATGGTTTTTAGAATTTTTGTCTGGTTGTCTGTATGTATGTCCGGGGTAAACTCAAAAAGTACTGCATGAATTTACTTCAAATTTTGCATGAATATACTAACAGGTCGGGTCAACATATAGGCTACATATTATCACGCTATCACCTACGGGGAGGAGCTGTGCGGAGTAAACGAAGTCCGCGCGGACGAAGTTGCGGCCAACAGCTAGTAATATATATAATATAGATTTCAGTATTTATAGGTATGTATTAGTATTGTTAACTATCACCCATATCACAAGCAAATAATTTGCTTACTTTGTGGTATGATTAATTCATGTAATTTGTCCATCGATATTTTTATTACTAATAATAATAATTATGTTGTTTTCAAGAAAGGTACTTTCGATTTTATAATAACTTTCAGACTTGTGTATTAATAATTTTCTAATCAGCTTTCTCCTTTAAAAAAACTATGTCGAGTACCGCAAATCGGAGGAGTTACTGTCGACGAAAAATTTTGAAATAAGAGTTTTGGCGACATAATTTCCATGAATTAGTTTTCTGTTAATCAATTTTGTAGTCAAGGCAAAATCGGAATTGGTATTTAATAGTGACTGCTTTTCAAAAATTTTGTGGTATTTTCAACACACCTTAGATTAAAATTACATTAATTTATTTGTTTTGTTAATTACGTTAGCTTAAAATACCTTAAGCAAGAAGTTTTTAGAGAGATGGTTTGATGATATTTCATCAGTGATCAGTTATCAGTTTTTTTGCTACTTCTACTAGGCTACAAAATGCTTTGCTATTTTTGCTTTTGAGATGTTACGCCTCATGTGCAAGTTCAATGCCAACTATACCCTGGAAATCGGAACTTAGCATACCGGCAGAAATCATCATTCGGATCAGGGCGGTTCGCATATTGTTAATAATAACTTTCTTAAAACTGTCTGCAAAATCTATGTTCCAAATAACCATTCATGGCCAGGATTAACTGGTTTCAATGTTGGCCTCTGCTTGTATAGTATATGACATACTAAAAATTTCTACAAATTCTTATACTTCTTACATTATTTCTAAACATGGAGTAAGATTATTGCAAATTACTATGTAATGCTTGCGGCAACGACAAAATAATAGGTAGTGTAACATTAAAAAGAAACGGATATTTAAAACTGAAGATAACGAGTTATATGTGTCATTTTCATCTAACTTTATCTTTACGTACTTGTAAGCGGAAAACCATCTTAAAAAGCAGTAAATATTTTATGTACAACCTCACTACATTGTCCTGTTGCATTGTTAAAGGGATTTTACGTTAACTATTACTACCTAATTAAAAAGGAGTTGTATGTCACTAAAGACACTATGTCGACTGATAATCATGGACACTGTAATTAATTCAAGAAAAAAGTAACGTACAGTCAAATTCAATTTTTTAAGTTTAGTGAATAACTAAATCGAATATTTTTTTTCAGATTTGTGGTTTCGTAAATCATTACTTACATATAGGTTTAGAAAAAGACAATTTCATTTGAATGTATAATTCCTTCGTCTAATCGATAAAGCGAATACAAAGTAAATTGGGTATGTGTTAGTTTTCACACAGCGTCTAATTTTTTAAAGAGACGGAAAGCACCAGCAGAATTTTCAATAAATAAAAAATCAACAGACCGACTTGCACACATATAATATTGTAACAGATCGATGTCTGTACATTGTAGATATCTGCTAAAGAATAAATAATATGGGGTTTTTATTATGGCAAAAGAGCGCATAACAATTTTTAGAATTTAGAATGCATGGAATTGTATACAATTTTATGTATTCGAGTTCTTAAAATATAGGCTTCATTTTACTGCAGGAAATATGAAAAATGACAAAAATATGTATTAATCAATCCCATTTCCACGCAACGAAAACGCGGGCAAGAGCTAGTAAAAATGTAATGCAAGACATTCAAGCTTCTTGAGCTAGTTTTTTATGTAGATAGCTGCCAGCTGGTTTGTAGGTGTCGCAATGAGGCATCACGTATAGTAACTGTATGAAGTTGTATAAGGATTAAGGCGTCATATCAATATTTACAGGAATAATAATATTGTTGGATGCATTACACGGATTGATCTAACCCCAAAGGAAGCAAATTATTTGCTTGTGTTATGGGTGTTAGTGAACGATATATATTAATACATAGAAAAATACTTTTACATATATAATAAACACCCAATCCCAGAAATACAAACATCTGTGCTCACAAACAAATGTTTGTCCCTGTCTGGAATCGAAATTTGAAGCCCTATCGATTCGTAGTTACGTTCACGACCAACAAGGCGAGACACTATTGAAAATCTATTAATAAAAAACGATATTACAATTGAATAAATAAATACAAATCTCACGAAAACCGAATGTGGGACCTCTTGATCAGAGCCGAAGATGATTACTGGCTACTGCTACCAAGATAAAATATTTAGTAAAAGTATGGAAAAATCGCTGCAAATTATTACGTTGGAAGCTTTAAATGTAACCAAAAAATTATAGAACGGAACATCACCGTGTAATCGGTGCCAATTTGAACGGTATAATTGGTAACTCGCACAAAAATTGAGGAAACAATATTACCGTGCAGTCATCGGAACACGACGCTATGATGTTATCGTTGAACGGATTCCATTTGATGTCGAGAACTGGGCCTTTGTGGCCCGTCACCCGACTCGCATTGAAATCTAGCCGACCGGTCTGAAATAAATAATTTGATTATAAGAGTACAAAAGATTCAATATAAAAAAGTCATTAAGTTTTTGCGAAAGATAATAATTAATATGAATATCTAGATTTGTATACATACGTGCATATTTATGCCAAATCATAACTTCATGCCAGATCCTGTGTAGAGCAGTAGCCCGATTCACGAAACAAAACGTCACTCGAGTCGAAGCGTTAAGGGCTCTTACACATGATGCTGCATCGTAGCACAACGCGGACGTGACGTTATATCGTGTTTTATGTGTTTGAGCACCCTAAACGCTTCGATTCGATTGACGTTTTGTCACGTGAATAGAGGGACAATGCAACAAATGCCATACATCAAGATCTTTGCAAAGTTGCCTTACTTTCTCGACATTTATGGCTTTAATAATTAAATAATTGATATTTGTCCAGATCTCTTTTAATTAGACCAGGCAGTTCGTAAAAGGGAACGCTCGAACGAATTGTTTTTCTACCATCTACTTGGCGAAAGATTTCCGCTAGTCTTGCCCGAATTTGGATCAGAGTGCTAAGTGTGAGTTTTTCTTTTCGCATTCGATCGTGAGCGCGTTTCGAGTTTACTAGGAATTTGTATGTGATTTGTACAGCGCCACCTAGTGGTAAACTGGTTTCTCACGTTTACCACTAGGTGGCGCTGTACAAGTCACATACAAATTCCTAGTAAACTCCAAAAGCGCTCACGATCGAATGCGAAAAGAAAAACTCACACTTAGCACTCAGCGCTTTACCAAATCCTGCTGCAATAGCGTCAATGCTTGTCACTGTCGTTTCTGGTCAAGTAAACTTATTTTTCATCATCGTTATCATTTCGCCACATGAATAGCAACGAACCATTAAAATATTTAGTATATTTATTGGCGATGACTATCTCTTCCAACGAAGAGAGCCTTGTTTCCTATGCTATAAAATAAGAAAATATACACTTTTACTTATAATATCTATCAAGTCAGTTTGTAAAAGGCGAATGAAGGTGAAATGTGTCTGTAACATCGTGTTTTATAGATGGTAGGGTTCTGTAACTCGCCCGATTTTCTACGACAGTTTTTGTTATTCTTGTAATGCGGTTTGAAAGTAAGGTAACCGATAGACATAAAAACGCATTTGATATAACATCCCTGTCACACGGATCACAACGCACCATTAACATTTTCGGTGTTTAAATATGATGTTTATCTCTTTTTATTTTGTACCTCTCCCATTGTCAGCATTGATTTTTTGTCAGCTTGAAATACAAAAATACATTTAAAAAATTTTTAAAGTTGACTCTTAGTACATCATAGTTACTAACATGTTGATGGTTAGACATGTCTTTTCATTAAAAAACTAATTTGATTTTTTTTCTATCCGAGTACATTTAATTTCTACAAAATACATAAAAAATCTTATTTTATCTTTCATTAAAACCGGTTTTTGGTACATCACAGTAAATGAAAAATGTTATTTAGAACAATTTGACTTTTTGCTTTTTTTTATATCATAAAATAGCAAACAAGCAAATGGGTCTCCTGATGGAAAGAGTCAACCATCGCCTATAGACACCAAAGATGTTAATGGTGCGTTGCTATCTTGCGGCGAGGTCTAATGCCACATGCATAAGTTTACCGGCTACCTTACCCTCCAAACCGGAACACGACAGCGACAAGCACTGACGCTATTGCGGCAGGAATAGGTAAAGCGGTGGTACCAGACCCGGGCGAGACGATGCAGAACTCTACCACCTAGTAGCCACGAATCACGATGTTAGTGATTCGATAGCCAATCGGTCGCCTTTTACGACCTGCCTAGCAGAACGGCAGTTGGCCTATTCTCCAAAGGAGGCCGGGACCAACACGGCGACGTCCTTAAGTAGGCCATACACGTTAGGGCGTATCTGACAGTTTTGCTGTTATATTGTGTTTTGCTGTAAATAGTTTAATTGTACAGGTAAACCGGAGCGTGTATATCACACAACTTTGCAGATATTGTTCTCTACTCGGCTCAAGTTTACCTGTCCAGTTAAACTGTACACGCAAAAATGTCCGGTACGCTCTAGTGTGTATGGCCTGCTACGATACAAAAATACGTTCACAGGTTTAGACTTTTCTGTCGTCAATGTTAGCTTTTAATATATTTCAGTAATCCGATTTCAACTTCTGAATCCTGATATCCTAAGATAAAAAATAAAAAAATTGCGTTTCTTTAAGTGTACTGTTATAGAAAAATGATTCCAGACTATTAAAGAAAATCACTTTAGATTTTTCCAGGCCAATGGATTATTCTCATTGGGCCCTTACTTTAACGAAAGCGAAAAAAGTGCTAATGTGAAATTTACTTTCTACCATTCGTACTAACGTACCTAGTAATTGTTCCAAACTGTAATTATCTGATACGTGCAGAGGAGATTTTAATCATTTGCCAATACTTTCTTTACATACGATCATATAATATGCGTTAGTTATATAATATGCGTTTATTATTCATACGAATATTATTTTAAGAAAATGTTAGCGTAAAACAACAATAATGTTAAATAAAATACGAAATATTTAGTATATATTTGCCCATATACGGTGACTAACAAAAACCCCGCCCGATCTGTAGGTGGTGATAACATTATACGAAAAGTAATGAAATAATAATAGATCGCCTCTGTGGTCTAGTGGTCCGCTGTCGGTGTATACCACACGAGGTACCGAGTTCGATTCCCGGGTCGGGCAATTTGAAAATGCGTTTTTTCAGTTTTCTGATAAAAACAATGTTAACCGAGAGTGCCCGGTTGGCGATTGGCTTGCAACCTATTACATTGTGGGGCCAAGTATTTTAGGCTAATCATGGGTGCAATTGTTTTACCTCTGCCCACTTTAAAATGTTCGTATATTTTATCTTTTAATGTTTCTATAATTAAGCAAATATTTTAAACCGGACACCATATCCCGTCCGCGTTGGCATGCTTTTGTTGTCGGCGCGGCGGCGGTACGGTTTTGAGGTCTACGGCACTAAGATATGAAGGCAACAACTATTTTAAAAGACCGCTTTTTTCGAAGGCTTACATTTATGTGACATTTGGTATTGCCATAGGTGATATTTAGAAGTATTTAAGATTTTTATCGGGAAAATTATATAGGTATCGTATTAGCTGCAGAGTGCAGTTCGCTGCATTATAAAAGTGTTCGGCGAATCCCGCGGAATCGCCTAATTTTTTCAGGATAAAACGTAGACCCTGCTTTTTTTAATTATCGATAGGGAAGCGTTTGACCATGATCTCGCCTGATGGTAAGCTAAGATGCGGCCTAAGATGGAACGCGCTTCCCTAGAAGGTACCTGTTCACTCTTCTCTTGAAGATCTCCAGGTTGTACCAGTCGAGGAACACAAACTCAGGAAGCATATTCCAGTCCCTTGCGTCTTGGATTAAGATTGTCGAGTCGAACCGCTTTGTCCGGGTACGTGGAACGTCCACCATATAGCAATGCCTAGTATCTGTGCATCTCGACGATCGATAGAAAAACGGGGATGGTGGAATTAGGTCGTGCAATTCCGCAGCGCACTCTCCAAAGTGTATCCGATAAAAGACGATAAACTAGCCCACACTGCGGCGATGAGAGAGGCTCTGGAGTTTTTTGCCTACCAGATCATCGTCGTTTATGAGCCTCTTGGCACGCCTCTCTGTCGCCTTAAGCGTCTCTAGCTGGTATTTGGCGGATCCATCCCAGAGGTGAGAGCAGTATTCCATGCACGACCGGACTTGTGCTTGATAAAGATTGAGCAACTGTCGCGGGCTGAAATACTGCTATTCCAGGTCATCGTCTATCTGTATGCCAAGTTTCATTAAAATCCATTCAGTAGTTTTTGCGTGATTGAGTAACAATCATCCATCCATCTAAACTTTCGCATTTATAATATTAATGTCGGTTAAAAAAACTTTAACACATAATGTATGGTAGTATTAAGCTACCAAATAGTACCTTTTACGATTTACGATCGGATAGGGTTTTTGTTACTGACTGTATATAAATATCTTAAGTTGGTTAACGGTAGTTGCACTGCAGCCGTGTTGTTAACCCTAGTAAATCCTTCCGTGGACGAGCCTAATAAGATTATATTACGCAAAGTGATGTGAGTAGTTTTGTCACACATATCTGACTTAATTAACGTAACAAAACTGCAACGGAATCAATCCATACTAATATTATAAATGGGAAAGTAACTCTGTCTGTCTGTCTCTTCTTCACGCCTAAACCACTGGATCGATTTGAATGAATTTTGGTACAAAGACAGTTTGAGACCCGAGAAAAAACATATCATAGTTTTTATCCCCAAAATCCCATAAGAAAGCCCCTAGGATGGTCTATCTTTTAACCCACGGTAAAAAGGAGTGATTTAGGCTACTTTTATTTTTCCACGCGGACGAAGTCGCAGGTACAGCTAGTATACAAATAAAACTATAAACGACGGTTGTCTCTTTTCATCCGGAGTGTTTGCTATAATCAATCATGTTTGCTATCCTTTGACATATAAAAAAAAAACAAAGTTATTATCACTAAAATTATTTTTCGTATTCACACGATTTCATTTAAAACGATTCTTATGTTTATATAAGATAGCAAACAAGCAGATGGTTCTCCTGATGGAAAGAAACAACTATCGCCTATAGACACCAAAGATTTTAATGGTGCGTTGCTTATACGCATGTGTAAATGTTGGTGAATGGTATAATACCACATGCATAAGATTACCGACTACCTTACCCTCCTAACCGGAACATGACAACGACAAGTACTGACGCTATTGCGGCAGAAATAGTTAAGTAGGCGGTACCAAGCCCGGGCGAGACAATGCAGAACTCTATCACCTAGTAGCCACGATGTTAGTGACTCGCATAACCAATCGGTCCTATTATTCAAAGGAGTCCGGGATCAACACGGGGAGAACTATTAGTGGGCAAATTGATACAGAGTTCCTGGAATTTGCTATAATCATAATAAGAATATCGCAGTTAATTTTCGCAAGCGAACTAATATTTGGTGTAGTAAAAAATACAAATAATATGTAAAATGGTGGCGTTTAGGTTGTTTATAGGCGGGGAGCTATCTTCTACTGTAAGAAAAAACCCACTCCTTGTTAGCTACTCGTTTTTACTCGTCGTAAAAACTAATAACTTAAGCTTTTACGACTGACTGATGACAGGATATAAATCTTGATTAGCTCCACCCAGATATTTAATAACTAAAAGCGTCATGGTCACCATAAGCTTTGAGAACTCGGGTACATAAATTATGTTTATAAACTATAATCGTGATTATTGGATTTAGTTTTTGTATATAATGGGATAACTAATATTTTCTGGACCTGTGCTAATGTCATCTATTCATCGTAAACCCCTTTATAAACTAAACATTATTTTAGTATCAAACAACATTTTCTGCTGACTTTTCAATTCCAGTGATAAAGGTGGCGATGGGCTAACCGACTCGGCAGTTATTTCCAAGTTCAGAAGGCTTCGCTTTTCCCTTTCCTGCCTATATCATGATACGATGATAGTAGACACCCTATTTCACCATCTTAGAGATGATTTTCGAAAAAAGTATTTTTTATTCCTCGTTTAACAACCCTTGTGAAAAATGTCAACCTTCTTGGTCCAAGGGTTTAGGCTGGGCGTGATGTCAGTCAGTGTGTCACGACTTTTCTTTTTATCTATACATATAATAAAATCGTAGGAAAGTCAAAAGTGTACATTGAATATTTTTTTTTAAAGAATACTTGGGGCGTGATCTACAATCGATATCGAAGCCAAAAATATGGTTTTTAGGATTTTTGTCTGTTTATCTGTTTGTCTGTATGTATGTCCGGGGTAAACTCAAAAAGTTCTGCATGGATTTACTTCAATTTTTGCATGAATATTACTAACAGGTCGGGTCAACATATAGGCTACATATTATCACGCTATCACCTACGGGGGAGGTGCCGTGCGGAGTAAACAAGTCCGCGCGGACGAAGTCGCAGGCAACAGCTAGTATACATATATAATATATAATAGGGTCAGAAAGTTAATTAATTTCAGAACTTTCTTCTTAGTAAAATTAGCTTGGCCATGACCCTCTCGAAGAGGATGGTTTTTACTGGGTCTCACTAGCAACGTCTACGTGGATCAATACTCTCAACTTATCGGAAGTGTGTCGGGGACCGCCCCCGTTGTAATTCTGTTCCGCTGCGCTACCTCACCCGGTGCTGGACATGAATGACGCCACTTAATCAAGTGTGCAGATATTTTCGGCAGGACACACCATTGCAAATAATAGCCACAATATTCGTTTAGCTAAGTATCTATCAGATTGCCTATTCTTGCAGTCATAATGTCAATGATGATCGTATTTGTTATGTTTTGGTTTTTGATTATGTCATAGAATATATATCAAACAAGCACGATAAGCTACATATTACCTAATCGCTCGCATTTTACGAACTTCCTGACAGAATGGTAGATTCTTCAAAGGAGACCCGGACCAGTAAAGGGCAAATTTCTTAATTAGAATTCCACCTAGGAGATTAACAACCCTCAAGACTTTGGTGTCTATAGACTATTATTCCTTACAGTTAAAACAGTCTGCTATCATCATTAAAAACCTTCAATAACCACTAAGCTGCCGAGAGGTACAAGTATATTCTTTTGTTAATACTCGTATTACGTTGTATTGTCACGTTATAGGTATGTTTGTAGATACGCATTATGCAGTCTTCGAGGTAAACCACTTGTATGCTTAGTAAGCAATTCTATACAAAACAAATATTTACGTAATTCGACCTTTAAACTTGGATGACTAGTTCCGATAAAAAAAGCAATGACCTCAGTGTTTTGAACTTATTTTGCTATTGTTTATTTATAATGATAGCTAGTATTTATAGTACAAGTGCTTTGTCAAGGGTAAATGTTTAAAATATAGGTACTATTATATTAACTTTATTTTTAGGGCTCAAAAGTCAACTAGGAATAGTTTCGCCATGTCCGTCCGCAGCGTAGGTGTTAGGAATCTGTAATTTCATCCGAATATATGCCTGCATATTAGTCATGCCGACAAAGTGGTAAGATTAAGTAAATCGTGAAAAAATATTTTTTAGGGTACCTCCTGTACACGTCTGTTTAATTTTTCCTACCTTATTACTACTGCCTTTAAACCGATAAATTCTGAAATCTCTTACCAGAATTACGGTAGTCTTGTTATATTTTTGTAGTACATGGGGCACACTAAAAGTTTTGCATTTCTAGCTAATCGGAACTATTTGAATTTCGAATGTTTATATTTTTAAAACGTTGCAACCTTCTTAGTAATAAAAAAAAAATTGGCGGAAAATGATTTGTCAATGGGTTTTTATCACACATCAAAGTTCTACGTACGCAACGAAAATGGAATTAAGTCGAAAAGATTTTAGAGCGATGATTTTTTATGATTTTAAAAGTTCTCTTTCTCTGCAAGATTGTGCCGCTCGTCTTCAAAATGCTTTTGGGAGAGAAGCACCTTGTTTGAGCACCGTGAGGCGATGGTTTGCTGAATTTGAGAGAGGTCGAGTTTCTTTACATGACGAATTTCGTGAAGGGCGGCCTTCAACTGCCGTCAACGAAAATAATGTGGCTACTGTTAAGCGTTAAGCGAGCCAAATTCAGAAAATATAACACGAAGAATTGAAAGTTCGGAAACTTTGTTGTCGTTGGATCCCTCATGAGCTGACAGAAGCGGGCTCGCGTGGAATGGTGTTCACAGATGCTACTGAAATACGACCACGGACATACTAATGCTGTTTATGACATTGTCACAGGAGACGAAACGTGGATTTATTGTTTTGAACCCGAAAAAAACCAGCAATCTTGTGAATGGGTGTTTGAAAATGAGAACAGGCCAACAAAAGTGAGACAGGCGAGAAATGTTGGTAAAAAAATGATCGCGTTTTTTTTATCAGCTACGTGTCAATCGGTACAATCCCACTTTAACATCAAAAGAGTGTTAATGCCGAGTGGTATTCTACCATTTGTTTACCCAGGGTGTTAGAAAAAGTTCGCAAAAGATGACCCAAAATCCGCATTCTCCTACACCATGATAACGCTTCTTCACACACGGCCAACAAAACAAAGTCATTTTTAGCTTCCGAAAAAGTACATCTCGTCACTCATCCTGCGCATAGCCCCGACCTAGCACCCTGTGATTTCTGTATTTTCCCCAAAATCAAAGATTTGATGAGAAGTTTTACTCTAATAACTACGAAGAGGCAGTGATAGCGTTCAATCAGTACGTAGAAAACATGCCTTCAGATCTGTGATCCTCCTGTTTTAAAAAATGGTTCGATCGCATGAAAAAATGTTTAAAATCTAAAGGAGATTATTTTGAAAAGCAATAAACATAATATTTTGGTTATAACATGTTGTTTTTTAAGTTTCGCAAAACTCATAGTGTGACCTACGTATTAGTAGTTATAATACACTAGTGGAAAAAATTAAGAGATCAAAAAAAGATCTTAAATTTTTAGGGATTTTTCAAATAGATGTATTTTTGTTAATAGTAGTCTTATAGGAATTTAAAAAATAGCATTTTAAAGCTTGAAGTTTCTAATTTTGGGACCTTCTGATGAAAAAAAAAATACTAAGCAACGTGTAGGTATCGCTCAATCCTAAGGAATATCAAAAGAAATTTGTTTCAAAAATTTTGCAGTTATTTGTTTTTTTCTACGAACTTGGAAAAAATTTTCAATTTTAACACCATAAGGATCTAATGACCATTTTATTCACAGCCTTAATTTTCTTTTTTCAGAAAATTTTATGCGACCATTTTTTACTGAGATATCGGACTTTGCATGGAAAGTGATCTTTAACTATCAATATCTCAGCAACCAATGATTGCTTAAAAAATTAAAAGTGATTTTTGAAATCTTGAATAAATTTTCCAAAATCAGCAGTAAAGACTTTTTAAAAAAAATTAATTCCCAACATTAATTTGAAAAGTTAAGAAAAAAACGGGCTTTTAGGGGCTTTTCGGATAATCAGGTGCTAAGTTGAAAGTATCGAAAAAATGAAAATTTTTAAGTGTGCCTTTTACAGTTCAATAGTCCTACAAAACCCTCACAAAGTTTCAATTTAATAGATCGAGCCGTTTCTTTTTTGTTTTACGCGGTCAAATTTCTAAAAAACATTTAAGGATCACGATTTTTCCTTTAAATGTTCATAAACTTTAACAAAATGCACAAAACGATTTTGTTTTCGTTTTTGGAACGAAGTTCCTTACGGCAGGCTTGGAGGGGATAGGGATTTTGCTGCGCGACCGAACTGAAAAAATGTGATAGTAAAACCGTAAGAAAAATGCGTGGAATAAAAGCGTTAAATGAGACGTGCGCAGGCGCGACAGTCGCGTACACAAGCGAGTAGTGCCGTTTAGCCGAAGGAAGTTCGTTCCTACCTGGTGTCCCGCGACACCACATCATTTTTTTGCATTTTCGATCGATAAGTGTTTGGATTTATGAAAAAAAGATAAAATCAGTATTTTTTTAATTTTTGATTTTTTTGAATGACTGTCAAAAATTTAAAACAATAGTTACCGCCCGCATTAGCATTATTCAAGCGTACCAGGTGGAGGTTCCCCGCTCGGAATTACGCTTCTTGTGCGTATGTATATTTTTGTTTGTTTTGTGTGTTTATGAAAAAAATACTCATAAACACATACACAAGCAAAGATCCTGACTAGAAACTTCAAGCTTTAAAATGCTATTTTGTAAATTTCGATATGACCATTATTAACAAAATACGACTATTTGAAAAACCCCTAAAATTTGGATTATTTTTTGATCCTTTAATTTTTTCTACTTTTGATTATGAAAAAAATTGAAATTTTTTTTCATAAATACATAATAACAAAAAAACATATGTACACAGAAGCGTAAATTCGACCGGGCAACCTCCACGTGGTACGCTATGTATAGTGCTAATTGTTTTAATATTGTTATAAATTTTAGTCATTAAAAAAATCAAAAAAGGTGCTAAGTTGAAAGTATCGTGAAAACGATTGTTGTTAAGTGTGTCTTTTACAATTCAATATTCTTACAAAAACTGCACAAAAGTTTAATGTAATCCATCTAGCCGTTTTTTCGTCTTACGCGATCAAATTTCTAAAAACATTCAAGAATCACGATTTTTCCTTTAAATGCTCATAACCTTTAACAAAATGCACAAAACAGTTTTATTGTGTTTTTTTGCATTTTTATCGATATATATGTTTGAAAAAAGGATCTAAAAAATTCAAAATGTTTTATCAAATAGACCTTTACATGTACTTTTGACGAGTCAAAATGTTTAGTATCCTTGTATCTTTAAAATAAATACAATTGCATATTTTTAAACAACTGCATATCATTACCCAGTAATTCACCACACGTAACAATAATTTTAGTCTACAGATTAGATTCTGTGATATTCTGATTTCTGAAGCAAAAATTAGCGTACCTTCTAAATTATTTCGGTTTCTTTTTCTCGCGTAATACCGGTTTATTAGCTAAAAGTCGTGTTTGAAGTGTATTAAATAACATTCGTAATGTTTAATGCATTAACGCAAGCGAAAAGAGTTGCATTATTTCATTGTGATAATATGTTAATGTACTCAATCGCGGCGATATGAACGGGTAATGCAAATTTTATGCAAGGTCGATATTCTATTTAAACTTTATCGGACGCGTGTCAAAGAGACGTAATTTTTAATACAATACAAGGTGCTGCTTAAATTATTCTTATCACGCCTGGATAAGAATAATTTAAGCAGCACCAGACAGAGCATAGTCATATGGTGTTTTTTCAGCGCAGATGTGGCGCATTGGACAAGCTTTAAATGAGATTCAATCGCGCTTTGTAAGCACATGTTAAGAAATTCAGTAGTGTCCTATACGCGCGTCTTCTTCATCCGGCACATAAAATAATCCATAGAAAATACGCGCAGATACTAAATACTTGATTGAAACGCGCGTATGCATCGTTACAAACAAGCGTAGAGAAGCAAAAGATGCTTGAGTTTTTATCTATTGTTGTTTTTATTCGTACGCGTATTTTTAACATCTAAACTTTTTAAGATTGCAATTATTATAATTTGCAATAACAGTCTTCCCTTTGAAATACTAAAATTTATCTGAAACAATACGGGAAGTTGCAAGAAAACAAAACAATATTCTTGACGTATGTAGGTACAATGCAAAGCATTCTGAGTAGACGAATATCGGATTCAGCACTTGATGTGTATACATTTAAAGCAGCCTAACCGTAGAAGTAAAATGTTGCAATAAAATCTCCGGTTATACTCTTTGGCTATAGCGATTGTCAGAGCGCTAGCAAAAATCACACATATACGTGTTATTATGTACACTTAAAGTTCAGTCAAACACAGTGTTAATCACCAGTAGATAAGTTTAACCTATTTTCGTAAGCTGTTAAAAAGTTATTACCTTTACAATCAGTAATACGTTAATTATTATATTGCATAAACACGTCAAGTTCCGATGTATATTTTACAAGCTGTTACTTGCGACTTCATTGCGTGACCCAAAATCAATACTTGCTTTTTCTCAATCGGAAAAAAAAACAGTCTGTTATTCCGGAATATTGTACTTTTTCAATGGTATAATAATTTCCAAAATCAATAGGGCAATTTTTATCCATAACAAACGATTTTTAAAACAAAAAATCAAATCTTTCATCTTTATAATATTAGTGTAGAATAAAGATACGTCTATTAACAATTTGTTCAGTAAAAGTATATTAACGCTAGTTCATTTGTGACGTAGTCAGAGTGGTTCATTGCGATTAATTAATTTATCTTTATATATCTTCTTCTTATATCTTATTTACATAAATATAATTTATATATATATATATATATATATATATATATATATATATATATATATATATATATATATATATATATATAGCTGGTGATATCATCACCAGCTATGTGCTGGTGATTCTCATCGCCGCATTTCACCTGATGATGACTATCCATACGTGAAAAAAAAGACAACCCCACTCAGTTTCTTCCGCCGTATCTTCACAGTGAGGCCCCGTTCCGGTCCGATAGTAGCTATAAAATTGTCGACCCGTCAAAGTTCCTGTAAAGGTTGATTTGGTAAAAAAAAGACTGACACTTGTTTCTTGTGATAAAGGAGTCCGAACTAATTTGCATCTCAATTTTGTATCCCATCGCATCGCCTGTTAATATTTCAGTGTGCTCAGAAAATACTTTACATTTTTCTTAATGTGCGCTGACCCTAGGTCGTAGTTGCACCCGACAAGACAATTTTTATCTAAAGAATTTTCTAGATACAAATAAATGACTGTTATTTTTAGTAAGTACACAAAACACTGATGACGTAAAGGTGTATATTAGACGTGAAATCCCTTTATTTTTAAAGGAAACGTGAGGTCAAGCAGTCGGAACTGTCTCAGCAAAAGAAACTGTTACCGCCCGCCCACAGACACGTGAAATATCGTTTGTAAACCAAAAATATAAATTTATAATCTATGAAACAACATTATAATCTATGGAAACATGGTTTCTGGCAAATACGAAAAATAAGAACAGAAAAGAATAGAATTATCCCACTAATATTATAAATTAGAATATTTATGTGTATAAACATGTTTGCTAACGCTGAAATGGCTAAACAAATCGGATGCAGTTTGTAAGATTTTAGTGTATGATAGATGGGTAGTTTAATTCGGAAACGTATTGTCTCTAGGCGATGGTTATCTTTCTATCAGAAGAGCCATGTGTTTTTTTGCTATTTTATGAAAAAATATAAAAATATTGATATAGCTTGAAATGTACTCACATGATCTAAAGGCAGAACCAGGAAAGCACCACCACCAGCTACCTCGGTGACAATAGCGACAAACTTGGGATTCACTGCGCAGAAGTTGGAATCGTGTGCATTTCTAGTTATTTTTATATTGTCATAGCATCGTTCCCGTTTGAAGGGAACACCGTAAACATGGCGAAATTTTGAGCTCCTTACTCCACGAAACCATACCTGAAATTAGTTACACATTATATCCATTAAATTCCTTATAGACCTACCGTTTTATTAATAAACAAGGTTTAATAACATGGGCGTACACAGGTTCTGGGCCAGGGGGGGGAACGTAAAATTTTAAGACCATATTTTCATCTTACTATCTAGATACTTAGTAGAGAGGTAAGCAAATTCCAGGGGGGCAGCTGCCCCTCCCTGTCCCCCCCCCTCCTTCATTACGCCCTTGTTTAATAATGTTACAACCTGTGTGGCCCTTTAGAGAACACAACATAGAAGCTCTTCTAAGGTATAGTCCGGGCCCTGTTTGAGGAATAGAATGTGCCACTCTGCCAGGTTGTTCGTAATAGAAAAACAATTGACTACACGTGTCACTCCCATCGTCAATACTAGGTGGTATATTTTCGCAACATTGCATCCGGACGCAATTTGTACAACCGGATGTTTTGTACAACCACTTTACGCATCTCGTCATTTACATCTTCATTGTATATAAGAGATGGTTATCTTTTCCAATCCGAAGAGCTGTATTCTTGTTTGCTATTCAATTCTTATAAATAACTGTCAAGTCAAACGTTTCTTTTGTTTTATATTGTCACATTTGCGCCATGATTGAAGAACATTTTTGACACAATCCCACAACCTAATTTGTAAATTTATTTTAAAAAATACTGAAATATATCATCAATATAGTTTTTCTGTCCTTATAGATAAGTTGTATTGACAGTACCCGTGCGAAGTCTGAGCGTATCGCTAGTCTTATATTAATATTAAAAAGATTGACGTCTTTTTAATATTAATAGTTTGTTTTAAATTTGTACCTACATTACTTCTAAGTATTACAATCAGTCATAGGTTACATTTTATCTCAACTTTTAGGCCGAAAGGTTACTTATGCTTATACCGCTAGAAACAGTTAATTATGTATAAATATAAACACGACTGTTTTTAAATTACAAAATTTAGAAATTAAAATTGACAAAAGTAGATATTTTTACACTAAAATCTATAAAAAGCAAAATAAAAATTACTTTCTGAATTTTAAAACATGTTTATGAGAGAAATGTGTATAATGTATAGTAGCAAACGAGGTAACTTCTTAGTATACTCGAATTTGTTTTTGACTTCCGTGGTTGAATAGTCAGGGTGGAGTGAAAATATTTTTTTATTAGCCTGGAAGTGTTAATGCAGCTGATAAAAAAATTAATATTTTTTTATTGTACATTTTGAAGTGGCGCACTGACTTAGAAAGTTAAATCGAGCTAGAAAATGTAAATATCCTCTTTTTCAAGCCAATGAAAATTGAAAAATAAAATGTTATTTTTCAGGCATAGGCGCAGATATTTTTTTTTTTGAATTTGAGAGAAAACGGTTTTATTTGCCGAGTTTTAGGAGATTAAAAGACAAAAAAATCCCAGATGCTGTTTGTTTCAACTGCAAATTACACCCCCAGGCCAAGAAAATAAAGAAAGTTATTTAGTTTATTTTTTATAACTTATTTTATAGTTTATTATACCTTATTACACTCGCTATATTTCATCTAAATTCCTTCTCAAACTAAACAAAAATTATTGAAATTTTTAAACTAAATTTTCAATTGAAATTCACAACGAAATAATATTGAAGAGCTGATTTTTATTTTCTAATAGATGTACAGTATTTTAACAAGTATAGCTCGTTAGACAATATACAGGGATCAAATAGAAGTAGGTAACAAGAACCGTTCGATCCCTTTGATCATTAGAATTCTCCATTTGCTCATAATAAATGGCAGTAAATAATCTTTTGTTAGTTTCCTATTGTAAGCTGGTAAATTATTCAATGGTATTATAAATTATAAGTCAGGAATTTCTTGTAGTAATCAGGGATATACTTTTTAGTATAATAGAATAATAAATAGAATAAAAATAAAAAAGTAGATGGCAGGAATCTTGATGGAAAGAAAATATACAATTTGTAACAACCCTGTCCGATCGTCAAAAGCATTCTTTTATAAGATAACAAACAGGCAGATGGCTCTCCTGATGGAAAGAAAAAACCATCGCCTATACACACCAAAGATATTAGTTGATATCTTTGTCGCGAGGTCTTAATGCCGGATGCATAAGTTTACTAGCTACCTTATCCTCCAAAGCGGATACGATAATGATAAGCACTGATGATGTTTACGACGGGAACTGGTAAGGCAGTGGTACCAGAACCGGAGCGATGCAATGCAGAATTCTACCACCTAGTAGCCATAATTATAGTGACACGCATTGCCAATCGTTTGTATGTAAATATTTCGTGGAAATTTCATATGAATCTTTTATTGCTAGTAACAGTACTTAAAATCTCTCGCATAGAGGTTGTGGGAAGAAAGCAATATTCAAATTTATATTGTCATGAAGGTCGATGAGGAATGAGAAAAAGCCTATGTAGAACGAATTGCCCAACTTAATATCAGATTTTCTGTAGATGCTCGAGACTTCATGTGCTGGCTTTATCGATAGATTGACCATCTCTCACACAATGTCACTCATTGCCGTTGGCTAATCGTGTGGCGTTACACTTATGCCTAACTCTGGAGATAAGGCGTGATGGCAGTTATTTAGGAAAATGAAGGCTTACAACTAAAAACTGTACCCGTCCGTTTTTGTTATGATAGCTTAGTACGCTTACGCTTTTTCATTTCATTGAAAGTACAGATGAGGTCTAAGATGGAAAGTACCTAAGTGTAGGTATATTTAGCACCACATCTTCAATAATTATTATATAACTATGATTATTACGTAAAATCATGACATGTATATTCAACTGAGAAGAATTATAATCTCGTCATTGCTTAGAGCAAAAAGGAATTTTACTATGTTCTTACCACACTTCTAATAATAAATTATAGGGTTGTTTGTTTAGCATAACCGAGACAGAATTGTTTTATAAAGTACAGTTTTTCATTACTGAATTAGAACAATTAATCAATTGGTAAAATATCTAATCTATTTTTGATAGGTTATTATCGGTCATATTATAATTGTGTACAAACTACAAAATATCTTATATTAATAATAAAACCTACTTAATAAACGAGTCGCCATGAAAAAATCTCAGTGGTATGGACCATGTTTGTATAATAGGTATCTATATATAACATAACTGAAAGTGTCGGTGTTAAAATGAGACATGGCATGCTTCGTTGACTCTGACGTATCTAAGAATGAAAGGTTGACGAAACAATCGACTTGTCACACAAACTGACGTGTTTGAAGAAAATATGTAGAGAATCTATGCTTTGAACATTTGCCTCTGGCATTGAGTTTCTTCTAACCCCTAATAAAGGGGCATATTGTTTAAAAGTATGTATAATAATGAGATAATTCTAAATTAAGAGATAAAAACTGTACATTGTCTCTATCATATAAGGTTCTGCGCCATAGTCAAAACTTGCAGAACCAGGAAATGGAATTCTACAGACCTAAACATGGTACATTTGACGGAAAATGATTGGTTTTGAGTGCAGCATTCAGTAGATTTATAGAGAGAGGAGAACAGATCCGGATAAGCTATATACTTTTTTCAAAGTAGAGGGGGTAAATGAGCAGGGGGTGTGCTCATTTGCCCCCTCCACCTGAAGGTAAGTGATTACCGCCGCTCATAAACATCCTCAATACCAACGGTTTTGCAGTTGCGCTGTCGGCAATTTAAAATGAATAAGCTCTTTTCTCGAAGATCCCCGTTCGGATTCCACAAAGGACTAGTGCGAGGCAGGAAGTGCCGAGAAAAATGTGCGGTTGTGGATTTCCAGACATCGAGGTGATGAGGATGGAACTTTAAATTTTGACGCGATGTCCGATGCTGGAATTCAGTGACAGGAATTAATCCGAACAATTCGTCAGAACACTCCCCATGATATATGCGATAAAAGATGCAGAGCGAACCTATATATTTCATATATGCAAAAAAAAGATCTTGGGTGGGGGTATAAATTTTTCTATATACCTAATCGTAATAGATACATTTTTATAACTAAATTAATTTTTTAAACCAACTAGGAAGTGCTTTTGGCTTTTTTATATTCTAAATCTAATGGTGGTGTGTGATGTTTTTAAGTCAATATGACAGCAAACAAGCGGCTGTAAGGACCTATAGACACTAGAGATGTCAATGGTGCGTTGCTAAGGTGTGGCAGGGATAGAACGCCAAATGCATTATTTTACCGGCTACCTTACAATCCAGACCGGAATACGACAATGACGAGCATCGACGCAGCAGAAATAGCAGTTAAGGCAGAAGTACCAACATTCAGGCGAGAAGGTGCAGAACTCTACCACTGATTTAGTAGTCACGATGTCAGTGACTCGTATTAACTTTTCCTCGCTTTTTACGAGACGCGTAAGACAGTTGATCTATTCTTCGAAAGGGGTCTGGACAAACATGGGAAAAGCCTTAGAAGAGCAAGTAAAGCTAAAAAGAAGCGATAATCATAGTTGACAAATGCAATGATAGACGTCACTACTCATTTGTTTACGACTTCAGTGAAATCTAGTCTTTTGCTTCTCCTGATCTGCTCACTCTATCTATTCCTATGGGAACCGACGAGACAACTTTAATTTTTTAAACCAAAACAAGACGCTGAATGCTAAGTGGTAGTAGCATTGGGCTTCTTATTTTAGTTTAAAAATCAATCCAAATTAAACCGAGATACATTTCAAGGCGCTAATTTGCGGTAGGTTAAGTTCTATTTTTTTAAACCAGTTAAATATCAAGATTAATACACAATTGCTGTTCGTAATTATTACGACACAGCCGCTATTCGAAGCGTTACCGTTTGTGTTTGTAGATAATAGCACCGCTTAACGTATGATCTTCCGTGTTTTACGTAAGTTTCGATGTTGTGATTTAAGTAACGGTCTACAAAAGTTAACAGTAACCATTCCACTCGCGGATAATTGATAAAAATTCCCGCTAACATTTAGAGTTGTTCATATTAAAAACAATGAGTTAGGAATTATTGTTCCAATTAGAGCTAGGAATTAATGCTTCTTTCATTAAATTTTACGATTAATTTCATAATGGAATCGATATTGTGCTTTCTAATTATATTAGAACGTCCCTACTATTAAAATTTAAAAAGTAGTTGTTCTAAAGCGAAATTGATATATAAACGAATGTACCTATGTTAATAAAAATTTCTTTGTCGTATATCTCAACAAATACCTATTATAAAAAGGAAAGATTTGATTGTTTGTTTGTTATGATTTAACTCAAAAACTACTTGACCAATTTTTAAAATTCTTTCACCTTTAGAAAGCTACAGCACCTAGGAGAGACAGGCTCCTTTTTATTCGACTGAACCAAAGCAAGTAATGATTTTTGGTCACGTGAACCAAGTCGCAAGTAACTGCTAGTCTAAACTATTTTTTAAAGGTATTATTTGTTTGTTTGTAATGGATAAACTCAAAAACTACTGTACCGATTTTGAAAATTATTTTACCAATATTAAGTTACAGTATCACGTAGTACCTTCACGAATTACCTTATGTGTGCGAGTCACGCGAACAAAGTCGCGGGTAACACTTTTGTCAATTTTGATTGGTACATAGACGCAGATACTACTTTTTTGTTGTTTTATTGTAATATCATAATGATAGTAAGTAACTAGATAGTTCACCATATGGAAATGATAACTGCCCCTGCATATTTGCATTATCACCGATATTACGTTTACTATGTTATCCTAAAGAGAAAGTTGTGAGACGTGGGCGAGTTTATTGACTAACTGAATTAGTCACTAATTCATCACCCTGGACACTACAGGAACACTACAGTATTACAATTTAACAGGATAGTGACAGAAATATATAATGCAGTACATGCCGATCCAGGAAAGTCGTGGGCCTTTTTCAAAGTGTTTGACGTGTATAATACGCCGTTATTAAAACCGACAGATATGGGGGTAGAGAAAAGGAGCACTATCTATATGTAAATTAAGTGCCTTTGAAAGATATTTAAGGAAATATGGAGTTGTTGTATCGGAGAACTATTTTTCAAGGGTTCGATTCCCGGGTCGGGCACATAAATTAGTGTTTTTTCAGTTTTTCAGTTCAAAAGTTTCAGTTTTCTGAGAAACACAAAGTTGCTCGGGATTGGAAAGTGCCCGGTTGGCGATAGGCTTGCCACCTATCACATTTGTGGGACTAAGTATCTTCGGCTAATCGTGGGTGCACTTGTTGTACCTCTGCCACTTCGGGGATATGGGCGTGAAGATACTTTTTTTTTATGTCAAAATAGCTGAAATTAAGTCAGACGCTCAGCAAACTTCAATTCTTTTAAAACTTATTTCTGAATTAAGATCACCCATATTTGTCCCCGTCCGTGTTGGTCCCGGGCTCCATTGAAGAATAGACCAACTGCAATTCTGCCAGGCAGGACGTGAAAGGCAAACGATTGGCTATACAAGTCACTACTATCATGGCTATTAAGTGTTACAGTTCTGCATTGTCTCGCTCGGGTCTGGTACCACCGCCTTACCTATTCCTGCTGCAATAGCGTAAGTGCTTGTTACTGTCGTGTTCCGGTTTGGAGGGTAAGGTAGCTGGTAAACTTATGCATGGTGCATTAGACCTCGCCACAAGATAGCAACGCACCATTAACACCTTTGGTGTCTATAGGCGATGGTTGACTCTTTCCATCATGAGACCCATCTGCTTGTTTCCTATCTTATGATAAAAAAATTCCCTGTGCTACACGAGCGCCATTTCGGCTCCCTTTTCTAACGCTATTTCGTGGACTCTTTTTGAGTTCAAAAGCCGTATGAGATAATGCTCGTTACGGTTATCCCTAATAACGCCAGAGAATAAAAACAGATGACATTGATAGTCTCGAGAAGTCACCTTGCATACCAAAATACTGTGTATAAATACTGATTCTGGTTGTGCTTTACCATCTATCCTGAATTACCTAATTCCAATTTGAAGAATTAACTGAATATTAATTATATGGTAATGAAAAACAATTTATCATATAGATAATCGAGAAGTGAAAGGTCAAATCATTATTGTTTTGATTGTGATACATACAATCGTGATTATATCATTTATGTTCGATTGAAAAATTCGTCACAAAGATAAAAAAAATATCTGTTCAAAGGATTAAATTTAATCTTATTTTTAGCAGGTCTTATAAAAGTAAGGAAAATTTAAGCAACATCAGTTTCGTCCAAATGTCTCAGTCGCAAGTCGTATGTGGACTTATTCACACACTTTACTCACTTTTATGTTATTAGTGTTTTTATTTCTGATTACTTACCAACTTTTTTAACTCAAACGAATGGTTCTTCTAAAGGAAAGAGATAGATAACAAAAATGTTAATGGCGCGTTGCTATCTGTCTGACGGGGATAGAATGTCACATGCATAAGTTTACCGGCTATTTTACCCTCCAAACCAGAATACGACAGCACCAGGGGCGGCTCTAGCTCGTGTGTATTGCACACCCTGCACTATATGTTAAGCCGCCCCTGACAGCGACAAGCACCGAAGCTAGTGCGGCAAGAATGGATAACGCGGTGGTATCAAAACTGCGCTAGCCGTTACAGAACTCCACCTCCTAGTTAGATGTTACCATGTTACTGACATAATATTGCCTTCTAACACCTTTAAGAAATGCTTAGAAGTTTGCTGGTCGTTGATATGTCATTCAGTGAGTCAGAACTTTTCCTTTTATATATTATATAGGTAGGTATATAGGCTATATTGAAAATTTCTATTTAAAATAAAGTATCTTCACGCCCATATCCCCGAAAGGGTAGGCAGAAATACAACAAGTGCACCCACGATTAGCCGAAGATACTTGGTCCCACAATGTGATGGGTGGCAAGCCTATAGCCAACCGGGCACTTTCCAATCCCGGGCAATGTTGTTTTTATCAGAAGATCTATTTAAAAAAAGACAAAAGACTTTTATTTATACAAATGTAAAAATCACAAAACTTAATGAGGGAAATGCATTAATATAAATACCTACATATTATAATTTATTACTCATTGTTTATAGTTCAAACGAAACATTAAAATTTAACGGCATTGAAAGAAATAGAAAATGCTCGTAACAAAGTGCGACCAAAAAACATACAACTAAAGGCGTGATTAATTAACACCATTGTTCTAGGATTCTCCCATGCGAAGTCGAAAACAGATTTCTTGTGGTTTTATCTATAAATCAGTACATTGAAACCTCTTAACCAATCTTTTTATTAACCTGTATTTATTATCTTTGAGTAATTCACCAACGTTAACTATGATTTACACACACGAAGCGCAATTAAGTATCATAGTCTTGATGAACAGACGACAAGAATTAAGGTCAACGAACTTTAGTCATTCGAACTAATAAGACAATATACAATCACTAACTACGGAATGCATTAATAGGCCAAAAGTAAACAACATACCGAAACTAAAAAAAATACATTATAATTGATTATAACAATCGGTGAACATTTGTAAAAGGAAATTGTACATATTAAACTAAAATATTAATTACAGTTAAATCACATTAAATAAAATGCAATTTTAAACTAATAAATACAGTTACCTACCACACATCATTCCCAAAGGGGATTCACATACAATAGGCCACCGGTATTAAATCCCAAGATACGATTGATGTTAGTCTATTGACCTTTAAGCATAATATATTAACAAAAGTATATGTAAAAAAAAATGTTTTCTTTTAAACTAACACCATTGAGCGAACTGGGACTCAAACCCAAGACTTCATGCGTCCATAACAATATAAAGAGCCATCCATAAATGACGTTAATAATGTTAAAGTGAAACCACCTCCTCCCCTTGGTATCACGTCAATTAATTATTAATTTTATATTCCAAAGTAAATTAAAACAGTATTTATTCCAAATATCCACTAATCGACAACTTAAATCTACATGAGTTTCATAAATACAAATTTTTGGTTTGGTTTTCTTATACATTTCATGTATTGCATTTTAGATTTTAAGACGTGACGTCACAAAGATTTTGACTTCTTGCCTCTTGTCACATTTCGTTGTCTTTCCCCCACGTGTGGCGCAATTTAGGGATGGCCCTTAAGAATTTGAAAATAAAAATAGTAAAATCATTACCTGTGAATTAGTCATGTTGACGTCGATATTCTTGTGCAAGTTCAAGGCATGCAGCACTACATAATATTCACACTCGAAGCAAGGAATACAGTTTGTGCATTGTACAAAACACAATCATGTACACAAGTAACGTAAAATTAGCCGGCTACTACATCACGAGCTGCGAAAAAAGCACTGAAATATTCAAAGAAACAAAAAAAAATAATAATAGACACCACAACTACTTATATAAAACAAAAGAATTGGGCAAATATATTACAGTAAGAGTGGCTAGACGAGTCCGCATTTAAAGCAATATCAAATTGGTATAATTGTTCGTGTGATTATGACAGCAGAGGCGCGTGAGTTGCGGACGAAAAAAAGTGAAAAGTGATGTTGCGATGTATGCAGTCGCTGATGTTAAGAGAAATTCAAATTCATTGTGTTGAGTGGTTTAAGATGGAATATCAATTAGTTATCGAGTTAAAACTATTTGTTATGTAATATTTTATGCAACACTGTATAAATATTTGAAGCTTTCTAGAATAATGAACATGAGGATGATTGGTACAATTAAGCATGCGGATTTCTAGACGACATTGCTGTTTGTTTTAATTAACCATTTGTTTATGATAAATTTAATTTATCAAGATAAAGTCGTTTATAAATCCTCATAAAACGGGAGACCAATACCTCAGAAAACGGCAGCCCGCTGCATTATAAAAGTTTTTGGCGAATCCCGCCATCACCTAGTTATTCCGAGATTTAAACTATGTGCTATTCCAGGTCATTATCTACCTGTCTGCTGTCTGTCCCAAATTTCGTTCAAATCTATTCAGTAGTTTTTGCGTGAGTGCATCCAAACTTTCGCATTTATAATACGAGTATTAATATAGATAGAATAGCAAACGGTATCCTTATGAAAAAAGATTACCAACACTTATCCACCATCCACTAACCGACAACTTCGGTCGGTCTATTGAGACACCAGAAATGTATGTAATGGTGTGTCATATGTGCGGTGAATATGTAATGTCATATGCATAAGTTTACTGACTACCTTACCCTCTAAACGGAGAAAAATGACAAGCACTGATTAAAAAAATATTTTTATATAAGTCAGCAAACGAGCTTTCCATAATTATCAAAACTAAAACCGTAGCGACATCGTAGCGTCACTCAAACGCCAAAAACACCGATTTTACAGTCGCTCAATTGAAATGTCGCTAAAGCGTATTCTAATTTTTAAATCGCCATACGATCATTTTCTACTGCATGTGAAATGATATTCTCATTTTTATTTGACATTTCTTTTAAACGGATAAACGTCAATTTTCTCAATTTTTTTCTTTTGCTCTAGCCATGCATTATTTCCCTAATAATTCACACTTTTTTCATTTCTTTTTAAATTCGATTCAACTTTTTATAAATTTACCATTACTAAAAATCACTGGACTGCCTACTACTGCCTATTTTAAGTATTTCAACATTCGAATGAACTGGTAGAATCTATACATATAATAAAATTGTACGAAATGTACATTGAATATTTTTTTAAAAGAATACTTGGGGCGTGATCTACAATCAATATCGAAACCAAAAATATAGTTTTTAGAATTTTTGT
The DNA here is from genome assembly GCA_036924255.1 of Apodemia mormo. Lineage (NCBI taxonomy): Eukaryota > Metazoa > Arthropoda > Insecta > Lepidoptera > Riodinidae > Apodemia > Apodemia mormo. The sequence goes on along the minus strand of JAUPFN010000009.1, from coordinate 19,237,689 downwards.
CTGTTTATCTGTTTGTCTGTATGTATGTCCAAAGTAAACTCAAAAGTACTGCATGGATTTACTTCAAATTTTGCATGAATATTACTAACAGGTCGGGTCAACATATAGGCTACATATTATCACGCTATCATATATGGGGGAGGTGCTGTGTGGAGTAAACGAAGTCCGCGCGGACGAAGTCGCTGGCAACAGCTAGTATAGAATAAAATAACTAGCAAAAACTTGTTATGCGAACGTTTGGTTTTGAGCCTACTGAGTTGAAGCTCTTTCGAAGCGTCACTGAGTAAAACAAGAATACCGACTTTGAATAGGGCTTCAATTGAACGACCTTTCAACGTCAACGATATTTCGATTCTTAGTTGTTATGGGAATCGGGGGGTAGATGGCTTTTTTAATTGAAATGACAACCATCACCTATAGACGCCTTTATCTGCTACCTTACACTCCAAAACAGACCAGTGACAAGCACTGACGCTATTGCAGCAGACATAGGTAAGACGGATCACCTTAGTAGCCGCACCTTAGCAGTATGGAACACCTTAGTAGCACTACGGAGCACCTTAGTAGTGTGATGATAATGACACAATCAGCTAATCGTTTTGCTTTTAGTGAACTGTCAGACAGAATGGCGGACTGTCCATCTTACAAAAGAGGGACCAGGACCTTGTTACAAAAGATTTGTGCATTAAATACAGAAATATAATTTAGAAAAAGTTCAATAAATTACTTTTTGTGACTAATTAACGTATGCCATTATTTTAAATAGATCGCAGTTGATGAGCTATTAGTATGTACAAATGAAGAAACTGTTATGTACAATACAGTTAAAGGTAATAGTATGAGTAGTTCTTCTATTAAAATGTCTAAAATTACAAGGGTAACAAGCATGAAGATATATTATGGAGATAAGTGTATAATGTTTGGCAATTAGACAACAAAAAAACGGGACTTTATACTGACAACTCCAGATTCGACGTTTAAGAGTTCCGTATTGTAAGAGTGACAATTGACAAAAAGAACCCTATTAAATGTCTCGGATGTCTGTACATCAGCACGTCACAGGGCTCTATCTCTTAAATGAAAACTTTTCGGCGCATGATAAAATAAGTTAGGTCCCTATACAAGTAACCTCAGTTAATATCGTTCGGCGACACGGGACTCTACGAGTAATCCAACTCTTAAGCCTTCTATGCACTTTCAGGATATTGTGCTAAATCAGGACTACCCTTATATTACACAAGCAAATCCATCTAAAAGTAAAGGAATGAAGGGGTAGCAAACGTACGCACATACACACAGAAATTTTGATATATTTATCTACACTTTGCCCAAGTTAAGTACGGGGATTTTGTAAGTTGGTCGACTATTACTCAAAAACTTGTAAAGACTTCTAAGCTGTGATAGTTTTTCTTTTAACTTCATTACATTTACTACTTACCGTGATTTTATTTCTACTCCTAAAACTAAACATTTAGCTGGCAGAGGTGGAGTGGGGTGGGGCAGGAGGACGACACTTGAATTTAACAAAAATTTGCATTTTTAAAGCTTAATATTTCACAATACAGCCCCTTAAATAAAAAGTTGTTTTCACACACCTACAATAAATTTTTAAAAACCTATCCGACGATAGCTTAGACACAATGGGATACATAAGTAAAAAAAAATAACATCCCCAATTTACATGTGGAGGAGCTACCCTAAAAATATTTTTCAAGAGTTTATGTTGCCACCTTGTTGCCGTGACTACTTTGTATATTTATGTCAAATTACGGCTTTCTAGTACTAAGGACCTCTGTGCTAGACTGCGGACGGACGAACATAGTGAAACTATAAGGGTTCCAGTTTACTTCCGAATCCTAAAAATGACGCTCTAGGTAATATATAAAATTCCCGTGTCACAATGTTAGATACCGTACTCCTCCGAAACGGCTTCACCGATTTTGATGAAATTTCGTATGCATGCGACTGCGGACGGACGAACATAGTGAAACTATAAGGGTTCCAGTTTACTTCGGAATCCTAAAAATGACGCTCTAGGTAATATATAAAATTCCCGTGTCACAATGTTAGATACCGTACTCCTCCGAAACGGCTTCACCGATTTTGATGAAATTTCGTATGCATGCGACTGCGGACGGACGAACATAGTGAAACTATAAGGGTTCCAGTTTACTTCGGAATCCTAAAAATGACGCTCTAGGTAATATATAAAATTCCCGTGTCACAATGTTAGATACCGTACTCCTCCGAAACGGCTTGACCAATTTTAATGAAATTTCGTATGCATGCGACTGCGGACGGACGAACATAGTGAAACTGTAAGGGTTCCAGCTTACTTCGGAATCCTAAAAATGACGCTCTAGGTAATATATAAAATTCCCGTGTCACAATGTTAGTTATCGTACTCCTCCAAAACGGCTTGACCGATTTTGATGAAATTTCGTATGCATATTCAGTGGGTCTGAGAATCGGCCAACATCTATTTTTCATCCCTCTAAATTTTAAGGGTTGTTATTTTTTTTTATTTTATAGACAACATTTTTTATTTTTTATGATACAGCATTAAAAAATTAATACAACCCTTAATTTTCAACGCTCTACGATCAACCCCTTTTTTTAAATTTAATAACTTATATGGCGAAACAACGTTTGCCGGGTCAGCTAGTAGTTACATAAATATTTAAAAAACTGTGTTTATATTTTGTTATTGACGGATAACTCTCATAGTCTAAAATCTGAGTAGGAAACCCTTCACCCATCTGTTTAACGGAAAAAAGTATTTCATATTATCATCATAAATTATAAAAATCTATTCATCCATTGCAACGTTATTATTGAGAAACAATAATATTTTACTTAAAATAATGTAGGGAGTTAACGGTGTTACAAATTGCTATCCTAAAGAGCAGTGCTGTTTTTATCTTCATGTGGCCGCCCCTGTTGTCAGCAACCCTGACTACGCAATCGACGGGGTTCGGGTTCGATCCCCGACGGGGACAAGCATTTGTGTGATGAGCATAAATGTATGTATTTCCGGGTTTGGGTGTTTATTATGTATGTAAACGTATTTATATATGTATTTCTGTGTATTAGTATCGTTGACTAACACCCATAACACAAGCAAATAATTTGCTTACTTTGGGGTTAGATCAGTAAGTGTAATTTGTCCCGCGAATATTTATTTATTATGTGAAAGATGTAGTCATCGCCTGTACACATACCAAAGAAAGACTATCCTATCTGTGTGACAAGGATGTAAAATGTGAATAACGTTACCCGCTACTGTACCCTCTCGACAAAACACGACGGTGACAAGCATCGACGCTATTTCGACAGGAATAACTCAGGCGGTGATATTAAACTGAAAAGAGATGTTCCAAACCTCTACCACCTAGCGAGTTGCTAATGACATTGACACATTTAGTGAATTGTTCGCTTTTAACAATCTGCCTATCAGAAACGTGGTTTATTCTTCAAAAAGGATCCGGGCCAACATGTGTAAAATCTAGTTAATAAATAATAATAATAAACTTTATTTTTCAGCACTTTATTATATTTTTTTTATATCATAAGATAGCAAACAAGCAAATGGGTGTCCTGATGGAAAGAGTCAACCATCGTCTATAGACACCAAAGGTGTTAATGCTGTGGCGAGGTCTAATGTCATTTGCATAAGTTTGCCGCCTACCTTACCCTCCAAACCGGAACACGACAGCGACAAGCACTGATGCTATTGCGGCAGGAACAGGTAAGGCGGTGGTACCAGACCCGGGCGAGGCAATGCAGAACTCTACCGCCTAGTAGTCACAATGATAGTGACTCGCATAGCCAATCGGTCACCTTTTACGACCTGCCTGGCAGAACGGCAGTTGGGCTATTCTTCATAGGAGCCCGGAATTTTCAGCATTTTATCCTACTACTTTTTCTAAATCCATACTAATATTATAAATGCGAAAGTACTTTGTCTGTCTCTGCTTCACGCCTAAACCACTGAACAGATTTAAATGAAATTTGGTACAAAAGTACTTTGAGACCCGAGAAAGGACATAGGATAGTTTTTATTCCGGAAATCCCATGGGAACCAAACTATGCGGGTAAAATGCCAGGACTGTCTATCTTTTAAACCACGATAATAAGGAGTAACTTAGGCTACTTTTATTTCAGACTTTTTTCCACTGGGACGAAGTCGCGGACACAGCTAGTATTATTATGGCGGAAAAACATTTTGTGAGTCGATGAAGCCGATACTGATGTCATAAGTATGATAACATCACTAGCTGTTAACTAATATAAAGTATTACTGTCATATTGAATTGTTTACCAAGGCAATATTTAACCTATCCAAGGTTATATTATTAGATTTAGTCGCGAATGCGCTTGTATAAGTTAAATGTATGTTAACTGTAAATGTTCGTTTGAGTCTCTTTTGAACATACACCGTCTGCTTTTTTTATAGAAGACAGGAAAACGAGCAGGAGGTGCACCTGATGGTAAGTGATCACCGCCGCCCATGGACATTCGCAATACTAGAGGTTTTGCATTTGCGTTGCCGGCTTTTACCGGTAAAGTAAGCACGTTTCTCTAAGGTCCCTAAGTCGTATCCGTATCTGCTTTCCCTGCAGGCAGTTTGTAAATGGCTAACTATTGACCAAACGTTTCATTATAATCTTTGCCACTATGTGATAGAGCTCTGCAACCTCTCAGTACTGGATGAGAGGCGATTCTGAATTTATCTTTTTATATTTGCGATATTTGAATAAAGCATTATTTGAGTTTGAGTTTAATAGTAGTGTTAGTCTGGGTGACAATTAAATATATTTTTAATATTTGTATGTAGTTTATGTATGAATGTCGTCGACTAACTAACATCCATATAACAAGCAAATGATTTGGTTATTTTTAGGTTGATCTAACTTCAAAGTAAGCAAATTATGTAATTTATCCAGCGATATTATTATTATCAGAATATCGTTGAATCCAAGTTGTTTTTTTATTCATTCAAATTACTTAAAACAATACATAACATACGTAATTTCGTTAATGTTACTTAAAACGATGCATAACATGTTATGGTCAGCTGCACATCTGCCATCAGGTCACAACCTGGTAGCAAAACTTGCACAAATATATCACACACTGCTGCGTAAAAAGCAGTCTTAGGTAGGCAGAGATGTAATTAATATATTTTTCATGATTCATCATCATTCATCATGATTAGCGACGGCATTATGTTCATGTGATATATGGCCAGTATATTGAAATGTTAGGTAGTCAAAACTCATAAAATATGCCATGTGGTTTAGGATTCATGCATTTATATCTGCATAATATGTATTCTAGTGCATGTACCAGACAGGTAGCATATTCTATGAATTTAAATTTGTTTGTAGACATCTTATTCATAGGTCATTTCAGATATGAATGCAAGGACCTTAATGCATTTATATTTAACCTAGCTAACACCCACCGTTACGCAATTTTGACGATAAAGTTATATCTCCAATTTTTGCCCAATCACAGTGAGCATATACACAGACATACATTCATACAGCCTATTATTTGTTCAATTACGTACATACATATCTTTGCGCCAGATCCCTTACGGAGTCTGCAGAGAACTAAGTGCCCATACGTCAAAATCCTTGCAGATTTGTCCTGCTTCCGTAATTACATGTTCTCACTATATGAATACAAATTTTCATCAAGATTATTCAAGCTTCTCTTGACTTATAGCGGAGCATACAAACATAAAAAAATATATAGTTAGTCTTTCATGTGCGCACTCACGTGTTGTCACCATTTACAAATTTCACCAATATCTGTTAGACCGTTCTTAATTTATAGCAGGCCTTACAGACAGACAGACGCTAGATTTATATGGTAGTATAGATAACGTATGAATAAGTATATCTGCATAATAAATAAAGTTACATAAAGTAATGAATCTACGGCTATGTAATACAGTACGTGTACCTACACACTCACGCGATTTGTTATTTATTAACATTTTTACGTCTGTTCTCGATATAATTTACAGGATTTATTGATCAAAATAAAATATTACAGTTCATCATTATTATTGCTACTGAATGCCTTAATCGTTATCGTCTCTGTAGTCTACTGGACCGGTGTCGGTGTTGACCACATGAGCCCCGGTTCGATTACCGAGTCACGCAATTCAAAATGGTTTTTTTCAGATTTCTTTATAAACAACTTTGCCCAGGACTGGATAAGTGCCTCATTGCCGGTAGACTTGCCACCTATCACATTATAGGACTACCTAAGTTTCTTCGGCTAATCGTGGGTGCACTGGTTGTACCTCTTCCTATTCCTTCGGGGATACAGGCGAGAAGATACTTTAATACCCTAACAACATTTTTTTTATGAAGTAAGCCTTGATAGATTACATCTATGCTATCAGATATTTGGGGGGACCGCACTGCTGGTCCAATGGTTAGTGACCCTAATCTCGAATCGATGGGGCCCGGGCTCGATTCCCGACAGGGAAATTTGTGTAATGAGCATAGATGTTTATATTTCTAAATTGTTTATTGTGTATGTTACACTATGATATATGTATTTCTATGTACTAGTATCATTCAGTCACACGTTTGAGGTTCGGTCAATATAGGCTCTAATCCTTTGTTTGCAATAATAAATCCAAACTTAGACCTCTGTCTAGAGGGAGGTCATGACCCCCCTGGAACCGCCCTTGCAAATAGGAACACGACAATGTCAAGCACTGACGCAATTTCGGCAGGAATAGGTAGGCGGTGATGTAACACCTCTTTAATGTTGACAACTTTTTACAGCAGCGGGCCACTTATTATCTTTCGTACTATTTGAAATGTATAGAATCATTTTTGAATAAAGGCAAAAATTAGATTGTCAGGGATATGAAAAAGTTTGTGGCTGCTGGCTAGAGATATATACGTATAATATACGTCTATGAAATATACTAATATCTAATTAAATTTTTCAAATAATTATCTTGGACGAAAAAAAAACTTTTTTACAACTATTTTTTACAACTATTTTTTATTATTTTTTACAACTATAAAACTTTCTGACTTCTTACATTTGAAGTAGGTTTGTTAGGAAATCTTTAACTCCCAAACAAAATATAATTTTGACATAAATAAAAAATGTCAACAAAACAACTATGCGTTTATAGCGGATCTGAAATTCCTATATTTTTTTTAATCTCCTCCCCATCTCCTATCTAAGGAGGCGGCACGCTTCTTAAACTGTTACCCATATATTTTTTGTCATATATAAAAAACTATGCTTGTCTGGCTGAAGGGGTAAGCATGTGATGAGATTTTATGCTAGGTATAACTTTTGTTTACTCGTTTCAGCAGAGGGAGGTAGTGGTAGGGGAAAAATTCTCTCTTTCTTCCCCTACTACCAATTAGAGCAGCCAGTTTCTAATGCAATCCCAGGACACTAGGCAGTACTATTTTATAGAGCAGGAATTTGCTGTTTATCTTGAAGCTTATCATAACAGTTTACCTGATATGTTTGCTTTAATTATAATAAATACATCATGCCCAATTAAATAAAAGCCATTGACATTTACAGCTGCACTACTGATATCTCAATCACAAGTAATGTACATATTGTAATAGTTCTTTAGACTAATAACGGAAGTAGATATTGTAATGTGAGACAAAGTTTCCGAAACTAATAATAACAATTTAAATTTAAACATATTTATAAATATTTTACGTACATGGCATAATTTTTAACATTTACAATTATAATATATTAAATTATTCATTTTAATGAAATTATTCTTAAAACCTACACATTGTTCCAGTAAACAGCGCATTATAACTGTGTATTATATATCATTTAAAAACACATAATATGTACTATTTTTTTATTGATATATAATTCAATCATGTAACAAAGTAACTTTTTTTCATAAATACAAGTGTAAGGCTGTTACTATGAGGGATTGCCACTTTTTGATTATTTTTATAATTTAAATACTTAGCAAGTACGAAATGTACAAAATGAAATTTATATACACCAAGAAACATGCATTGTCCTGATCGGAGTTAACCCCTCAAAACCCAAGAATTAAAACCTTTGACCGTTAAAAGGACATGTCAAAGCTGTTACCACAAAATGCAAAAAATTTTAACAAGCCAGTGGTAAATGTCAATATAACTGTCACATTTCACAGAATATATCCAAGGCCGTCAATTACCAAGCTTATTCAAACTAAATGAATCACTGTTATTATGTAAAATAGAGTATAAATTCAATATGGATGTGGTCACATTTTACAGAGTTGCAGCCGACCGAAAGTTAAAATTGAATATCACTTGATTCAGGATAAATCTTAATTTTTTTTTGGCTATTAGATTAAATCCAGTAAATGGTTTATACATGATGCACGGACATACAGAAAAGCAGATTGGTAAATGTTTTTTTTAATTTTTGTCTGTTATTTATGCCTTCTGGTTACTTTTTTGCAAAAGCTTTTAATGTAGATCTACAATTTTAGTACATGTTTAGATAGAATTTTTTTCTTCAATTCTTTGAATGCATTCATGGTCACCACTAACTCCCTGGCGGTATTATCGTACCACGTTAAATTGTGTGTTATACAGTTAATGAGTTACAATTTTTTATCTGGAGATCCCAAATTTAGACAAAATCAACTGTCACTTTGTATTGTCAAATCTCATACTTGTAATTTTTGTTTTAGCTAAAAGTCTATTACATATTTGAAGTTTGCCTATAACTTATCATTAATAACAGGTACATTTTCCTTGCAGCTTTAAAAGCCAACTGCTTCAATTTTGGCATAGAGCTGGACTGTCACAAATTTCTAGAACCTGCATCAGAAATATCAAAATAATCCTGAAATGGATAAGAGGACAGCAACTCTCAGGAAAACAATGAATCTGACAAACTGACAAAAGACTGAGATAACAAAAAGCCGTAAGAACCAGAACGATTGCCATCATGCCATGTAGCCAACTTACCACTTTGCTAAGTGAGAAAATACACCAACAACACAGCATCGTGGATAGGTACAAATGCCTGCAGGCAGACAAAAGACATTGTGCTGGCCCTCTTGATACATCTAGTACAAAGCATTGTGAAACATAACAGAAATGACCTGAGAAAAGTTTTGGGCACTATAATATTATAATTTGGGCATTGCCACCTTAATCAATATCTATTCAACACAGGTGTAACAGACAGCCCTTTATGCCACAGCCGCATGGGGGAACAAGAAACAACCACTCACATTCTCCTTGAGTGCAGGAGCGTGGCCAAACAACGGGCACACATCCTGAAAAACCCAAACACTCCAAAAGAAGCTTGTGAAAACATCAATCGTTTTATAAGCTGGATGGAGTCAGGATGGCTGGAATTTAGTCAGCTACATACAAAGGCCCAAGTGGCTAAGTGTGGAAATACGACGATTAAAAAAACAAGTACATTTTTTACTAGAACTATCTCAAAAATTCAAATTGTCAGGTGAAAGGTTTATATTTTTTTACTTGTGAAAACGTTTGATTGGCTTCGTAATCACATCATTATAAGTCATGTACTTTAGCTGTAAGTTTTCCTTAAATAAATAAACAAAATACTCCTGCACCCATCGGTGTAATTTATTATAACATAATGAAGAGAATGAGAAGTGCATTTAGTAAATATTTTATGTTCCAATTTGTAGGTTATTGTATTTCTTGTTATTGTCAATGATTTATTTAACTTCAATTTCCAGATCCATTGACTTTACAAAATCATATCATCTAATTAAAAGCTTTTTGCTACATTATAACACTCTTTTTAGTTGACGAGTTAAACTCAAAATCTAATCACATACTTGTTCTCAAGACAGTGTTGCAATACACTACCACCTTAACCCTAACAATTAAATAAACTTCGTCAGATAGTTTTATTAAAAAAATACTCCTAAAAATACAACAAAATTTAAGGTTTTTGTGAGATATAGTATTATTTAATAGCTAATGAGTGTTATATTCATTGATTTATAAGAGGAAGATACATTGAACTCACTAAACTTAAGCTCGGCAGAATACATATAGTTACACCGACACTCACACACATTTGTTATCACAATCATAAACATGGTTACCGATAAACAAAGTCAGAGATAGGGAGGATACACTCATACGAGCGAAATGGCATTAGCCACCGCACGCATCATCACCATGGTTACCAATAAATAAAGATAGAGATAGGGCGGATACACTTGTCTGAGTAAAATGGCATTAGCCACGTCATGTGTCATAGTATGTGTTGCATGAACTTCGTACTTCTTACGTCATTCGTCGTGTCTCTTTTGTATTCTACTATCTCACTCTCACAAACATGGCGAACCAAACAATAATTTATCTCATTTTTAAACAAATTTAATGTTTTAGCTGTACTTACGAATGGAAAGTAACCCCATTGTGTCTTATTTTTTTCCCTTGAGTGATTATAACACTGTTTAAATATACAAGAAAGCATTTTGATGCGTGTTTAATGCAAAAACAATCGGAAAGTAGAAGCGTTTGATGTTATGATGTCCCGTACATGACTGAGTGGCATATTACAATCACTGTGTCGACAGACCTAATTTTTAGAACCAGGCCTTGTGACTTGGTAACATTTCCTCCTCTTTTATATCAATGGTTATATTTAATTATTTGTAGTTTAACAATCTCCATATAATTATAACAATAGTGATTTGAAACAGTACTGGCATAACCTAGAACCCACACAAAGAAGCCTCCTAATTATAGGATTTGAAATTGTAAACTGTTAAATTTAATAAAGTAAAAATGAATTACTACCTATGTAGTGGACTATGAGGTACTACTAGTCAAAAAAGAAATGGATGGCATTTCTTTCTCTTAGCTGTTGAAAGGGAATGTATTTTTTTGTCAACAACATTATTTTATACATTTTTTACATTATATTTTATTAAATCTAATTATTTAAGTATTTAATATACTGAAATTGTTTATTAAAATTAAAATTGTTTAAAAAAGGTTTTTTTTAATTTAGATTTGTTTCCTTAAATGTAGCTTGGATAACAAATCCAATTTTCAGTAACTTCAATGTTATTGGGAATGTGGAATGTATGTTACATATCTTAAGTAAGTAATAAATAAATGAATATCATTGGAAAAACTATGTAAAATAGCATAAATAAGTAAATCATTTGCTTGTAATATGGATGTTAGCCACCAATTTAAATACTTGAATATATTTAATAAACACACTCAGAAATACAAAACTTTTTACTTATATGTACCCCACTATTGGGAAGCAAACATGAGCCCAATTGATGGCGATGTCAGTGTTGCTAACTATTTAACCAACTTTAAGTTTGCATAGTAAAATATTTAAAACATATTGAAAGCAAGAAAATCTTAAATAATTACAGTTAGAATAAAAATAGATACATGTTGAATAAACTCTCCTACTAAAATATGTAGTTAAATTGTCCCAGTTCTGTAATTTAAATTAGTATAAAAAAATCATTTCCAACACATGATGTTATGAAATATATTATATAACATAATTGTTAATTTGAGTTGACTAGAGTCCAAAATATCCACATTATGCAATGAGCCTAGCGAATATTATACATTATATTACTGTAACATAAAAGAGTGTGTGTTGGTGTTTGTAACAAAGATGCGAAACTTATGAGCTTACCCATAAATATTATATTATTGGAAGAATTTTTGGAACATGAAAGAGATCCAGACTAATATACTATGATGGATGGATTAACTGAGTGGTATAAAGAATATCTTTAACTGCAGTGTTTGTATGAATAAACGTAAAGGGAAAAATGCTAATCTACATAGATGTATCTATGTCAAAGTATTTTATTCGGATTCATAGAATTTGTCTATAGCTACATGATATTTCAATCAAAAGCTTAAATAAGACTTGCTTATTTTAATCCTTCAAAACCACAAACTGGTTTTATATATAGCCAAGCGGCCAGGGCTGGCTACATTTTGTTCTGATGGATTAAATAAAAAAATACTGAATTTTAGATTTTGTTTTATTATTTGTTTAAAAGAATTTCATCAGACTGTTTCCCTTGCAGGTAAGATACAGTAAATTGAAGGTCAAGATGTTTTGGTTTAATATGATTTGTTGGACAAGACTTAATACAACAACCAAGAATATTAATATGTTTTTAGATATACCTAACACTTTTTATTCAAATATATGTACAAATATTTTGCTTCAATTTTGAGGTCCTGTCTCCAATTAAGGCAAAAGCGTTATTATCTTTTTACCGTAAATCTACAGCAAATCATTGGTAATGGAAATAAGTTGTTTACTCTTATATAGCATTGGTACCTCAAGATCCCATAGATCTATTTTACATAGCACAGTCGAAAAACTATCAAATAACAATGTACAGGCAAATTATAATTGAATATTTGGTTTTTGCTGTATTGGTCCAGGACTTCCATGCAGAATACACCATTCTCCTAGGTGACTCTTGAATGTGATGCAAACATTATGACCACCAAGTAAAATCACTGTGACAAAAAAAAACTACAGAAAAAACTAGATACTGTAGTGCTAACTGTCATATTGCTACCACATTCATACTAGTACTTGATATTGTAGATTTCACAATTGGAGGTTAAGGCGTGGATTATTTTATCTCATTTACTCTCATGGTAAAAATTAAAAACTTGCAACTGTTAGTAGAGACCTATGATTAAGTTACAAAAATAGGAGATGGTTAAGGTAAAACCAGTGCTATACTAAATTAAGGCAGTCATAAGCAGTCACGACACACAATATATTAATTGGAATTTGTATAAATAATTTGGATATTGCACATCACACTAATTTTCACCAACAATACGAGCTTTGTTATATGAGGCGGCCTTGTCTCTGAGCCCTAGAAAAACATTTGTTGTTTTAAAGCTTAAAAATGTAGGAAATAATTTCATTTATAAGGCGTTCCTTGGTTCGCTAAAGGATTAGTTCTAAGCAGTAAGCATAAAACTTGAAATTTCATTTTCACTTGCAGTTGAATTAACATGTTAAAAAATATTGGTGCCAACTCTAAGGGTTTATTGTATAATATAATCTAAAGCTGTGTACTACATAAATAAAACAAACTGAAAGAAAACTGAAACAATTCCTTACCTTAGCGGCAGGTTTATTACACGCTCTTACATCTACAAGTGCACTGCTTTTGATAGGACTTTTTTCAGCTATGCTTATATCCAAACAATTGATTTCACGGATTAAATCATCTTTTACAGGAGGCATATCCTGGTATTTAACTTATTGTTCAAAAAGCTACAATTGTTATGTTTTAATTCAAAGCTTCTAAATCGATCGCAATCATAACGTGACGTGCGGAGCGTTCGACTTTACGAAATATTGACAAATGTCAATTGCCAATGCTGAAGCAGTAAATAAAATAGTAAATGGTAAACAATAGAAAGTATAGTGTTTACAAATAGGAATTTAGATTTACCTATTCTAGATTTAAATTTAATCTAATTTATTGTTTCAGAACAGGTTTAACCCAACTGAGCTTTAGTAATTTTAAGGGGCTTTACTAATTTGAGCACAAAATTATTACAATAGAAGATATTCAACATTTTATTTCGCTCGTTTAAGTCTCGAGGCATATTCAACGTTTTTTTCAACCTTTAAAATGCTGCTTGCTTGAAATAATTAGATAAAATGAGGAAAAATAATATACTAGTATCATGGCAAGTGAAATAATCAAACCATCCTAATTTTACTTCTTAGTACGTAATATAATCTCTCACTTTTTTTTTTAGTACGAAATATAATTTACATGACTTTGTTAAGCTATCAAACAATGTCTTTGACAATCGAACAGGATTTTTGTTACTCACTATCACAGAACAATATACTCCTACCGGGCTCACTATATATAATTAAACATTATATAATTAAAGCTATGGTAGGCGACGTGCCCTTACTATACATTAATTAAAAAAATATCTGGATATGAATTATACTACGGAAAAGTCTAACATACGAGAATAACTTTTATGAACACTGCAAAATATTTGGTTGACTTTGAAATATATTTTACCCTTTTTCGCAGTAAACTTATGAAACAAAGTCTTGCCACACTGGTTCATAGATTAAAAATATAAATGGTCCCATAGACCAAGGATTTAAAAGTTAAAACGTTATAATATCGAAATGTTTCCTGTTTCGTGATTGGTTCGCTGCGTTTCATACTGTTTCAGACTGGTTAACTAGCACTAGAAGATAACGTCATAATATCCAAGGAATTTATATACGATAACTGGAATTTTATAAAGCAATATTAGAAAAATAAAAATGTACTTTATGTCGTTACGATTAAAGTTACATTTGTTTCTTACTTATCAGAGGGGAAAACGATCTGAGCAAGACAAAGACAAGAATGGATGTTGTCCCTTTCTTGCAATTGCCAGTGTAAATAAAGCTATATGAAAGTAGATTTTTATATATTTGGTAATCGTTAAATCCCTTTTATTCATACACGTCGATAAATACATTAGTATAAAATGTATTGTGATTAACGCAGTGAGTTTTAAAATGTGCTTATTTTAATTATTACGTAATTACTTATGCAATGCAAAAATAGTTTCTCAAATTAGTAGAATTACTTAGTAGTAATTTGCAAACTACGCATGGCCGCACTTGTATATGGCGATTGGCGCTTTATTTAGTAGAAAGAGACACACTCCACCCATGTCGTGGTATTTTCAGAACGATTTTGAAACACGTGTGAATATTCCGGGTAGAATGTAACTTTCTTGATAATATCATATATCATAACCAATCACGACGACGTAAACATATCAATATTATAACCACAGAAATCTCTAATCCGTGATCAAGGAAGTTACATTCTACCCGGAATATTCACACGCACTTAAAAATCGTTCTGAAGAGTACCACGATATGGGTGGAGTGTGTCTCTTTCTACTAAATAAAGCGCCAACCGCTATATATAAGTGCGGCCATGCGTAGTTTGCAAATTACTACTAAGTAATTCTACTAATTTGAGAAACAGTTTTTGCATTGCATAAGTAATTACGTAGTAATCAAAATAAGCTCATTTTTAGAACTTATTGTGTTAATTACAATACGTTTCATGCTACTGTATTTATCGACATGTATGAATGAAAGGGATTTAACGATTACCGTTTATATAAAAATCTACCATCAGATAGTTTTATTTACACTGGCAATTGTAAAAAAGGGACAACATCCACTCTTGTCGTTGTCTTGCTCAGAACTTTTTACCCCTCTGTTAAGTAGGAAACAAATGTCAACTTTATTAGTAACGAAATAGTGCATTTTTATTTTCCAAATATTGTTTCGTAATAATTCCAGTTATCGTATATAAGTTCCTTGTCCGTGATTATTTAACGTTATAAATCCTTGCCATAGACTGTTTGAAACTTTGAAGGGAATAAAAAAACCACAGACAAACATGCTTGTATCAAACATATTAAGTAACTAGCTGTGCCCGCGACTTCGTTCGCGTGGAAAAAATTCTAAAATAAAAACCCGCATAGTTCCCGTTCCCGTGGGATTTCCGGGATAAGAACTATCTATGTCCTTTCTTGGGTCTCAAACTATATTTGTACCAAATTTTATCCAAATCGGTTCAGTAGTTTGGCCGTGAAAGCGTAACAGACAGACAGACAGACAGAGTTACTTTCGCATTTATAATATTAGTATGGATAGTATGGATTAAACCTTAAAGTTTCTACGTTTGCTATACGTGTAGATTTTGTATGGTAAATGCTTATGTTTCCTTAAAGTAGCACATAATATATAAAGTTTTCTTACAGAAAGAACTTTACAAAAATTATACTGTTGCTCTGTCGGAAATATGTAAGGTTTGAAGTGCATTACTTTTAGCAAACATCGTTGACATGTCTCGATTTCTAAAAATTTTGTAAAATAGTTTGATATGTATGTATGTATGTGTGTAACATTGTTGAAATTTGACAATACTTGAGTATGATGATCAATTTAGGTGTCAAAGTACGTGTATTAAATTTCGTAACATAAAAAGGAGCATATGTGCTATTCCAGGTCATCGTCTACCTGGGTGCCAAATTTCATTGAAATCCGTTCAGTAGTTTTTGTGTGATACTCAATCACGCAAAAACTACTGAACAAACATCCATGAATCCAAACATCCAAACTTTCGCATTTATAATATTAATATAGATATAGATTTGACTATTGTTATTATTGTTTAGATTTAGGTAAATTATTGTTTAACATCAATAAAAAATACTAGGTAGGCCCATTGTAAGTACAAATAAACATACCTAAAAATTATTACTTATAAAAAATAACATAAATTAAACCAAAATAAAAGTAAAGCCTTCAGTGCGATTGATATTTTCGCTTTATCAATAAAATAAGCAGCAGTGCAACTTCATCATAATTCATAGGAAAGCTTCGTCGATATTAAGTATAACACTAATTCTGGGGCCACACTTGCGTCTATCGTCCCGAAATATCATGCACCGAAGTTTTGTACGATTTGACGCTAAAAAATTATTGCGATAAAAGCTGTGGTCATATTAGCGGCAACGATGCTTTGCACGAACTATCGTGTAATAATCGAAGATGACTGAAATCATTTTCAAACGTGTAACTATGGAGGACGACTTTCTTTACTCCTACATGTGTGCTAACAATTTGGATCCTATATCATGGGCTCAGCTTCATAATTTATACAGGTATTCCAGTACCATTTCATCGCTCCACTCCATTTTACACAAACATTCGCATACGTCTGAACTGATTGAAAACAATGGCTAAAATGAACAATGCTAGTCTGACTACGTAGCGCGATATGTTAGTGCGTTAAAACCGCCAACCGCGTGATAAGGCACACGCAGTCGAATGTTTGCGATGATAGCCGATAACAACCGGTAACATCTGCATGTATCGTGTCATTGTTCAAAGTTTTGTGACGATAATGTAAGTGCGGCCGCACCATAAGTGTCTTTCCGCGGAAAGCAAACGCCGCGACCGGCATCCGCTAGGCGCTAGTGTGCGGGACCTAGCGTTTAGTCGCGATGTCTAGCTTACGAGTAGCAACTCGATCGCCGCGTTTTGTGTTTGCGGTGGAGCGATCGGTCGCTGCATTCAGCTGCTAAGAGAGAGGGCACACATGCTACTTTTAGCATCGGAGATCGGCGATTCAGTCGCTTTTAGTAGGTTTATGCAGTGACCGATCGCTCCACCGGGCACATTGGAAACGTCGATTGAGTTGCTAGTTGTTGCGACTGATCGCTACATCCGGCACACTATCGGATGCCGGTCGCGGCGATTAGCTTCCGCGGAATGAGAGTTAGTGTTGTACTTAATATCGACGAAGCTACACTCTTACTATAAACTTAATATCTATACATATAATAAAATCGTAGGAAAGTCAAAACTGTACATTGAATATTTTTTTAAAAGAATACTTGGGGCGTGATCTACATTCGATATCGAAAGCCAAAAATATAGTTTTTAGAATTTTTGTCTGTTTGTCTGTTTATCTGTTTGTCTATTTGTTTGTATGTATGTCCGGATTTACCAGTAGGCTGAGTAGCCTAGTAGGCTCCAGCTTACTGAACCTGAAAAATCTGCTGCTCTAGGGTCAGCCTAGGGCGGCAGATTTTGGGGGCCGGCATATTTTTAGATGCTTGTAGGAAAAATAAAGACTACTTGACCCGTGCAAATATTTTGCAAAGAATCTAGAATCTAGAATTCTAGATCAACTTACGAATGGTAATATAATAAGTAAATGCAAGGATGAATTAATAACAGACATTTTAAACAGGAGAGTATATGTAAGTGTTTTTGTAAGAAGTTATACCCGTGATATATATGTGAATATCGATATCAGATCTAACACCCATTTTCATTTTAAAATTTTTGCCGATGCTCACGAGTCGCAGTATTATTATATTGCACAGTGCAAAAAATGTACACTTTTTGCACTTAGGTTGTAATATGCTACATCCAGATACATAGACAGTCCTGGATTTACACTAGGAGCAATCGGGGCTACTACCTAGCTAGAAAGGACAAAAATTTGTCGCATTCTCAAAAATGCTTCTAAAATTTTTTTTTTTTAAGAATTAAATAGATGACGGTGCTGAGCAATTGCTATAAGGTGAGCTTCTAGCTATTTCACCCTGTCTTGTATGAAAAAATCTGTAAATTGGTTGACTCTGCAGGCCATCCTAGAAACTTCCCGCCAAATTGGGAGTTGGCTGCCCGCAAAATACACGTAAGTGTAGATTTTGAGCTCAGAGTTCCAAAATCTAAAATTTGTTAAAAATGCTAGTATTTTGATTTTTAAAAAGCTGTATAGAGTACAATGATTGATTTTGATCTTTCGAACGGCATTCAACGCATTTAATTGTAGAAAAAAAAAAACAGTAGTACAGCTAATAAATAATATTTTATTTTTCAATCTTACAATTAATTTTTTAACCTTAAAAGAGAAAAAAGTACTCTATTTTTTCAAAAGGAAGTGGCAATCCTAATTGCAGACAAACTAACAGACAGAAGAACGAACAGAATGTACATTGTTAGTTGGTACTGAAGTTCCATTGGAACTCTTGAATGTTGAGCCCTAAAACCGTGTATAAAATAATAAAGAATCATTAAAAGGGTCCAGGAGTTATAGCTTGGAAGTTACGTTACGGGTCATCCATAAATTACGTCTTCTTCTTCATAGTCTTCTTCTTGTCACAGATGGTCACACTTTAAAACCCCCTCTCCTAAGTGCGGCGTCACATATTTTACAATTTATATTTAGATCTTAGAAGTAATTAAATTAAAACAACAATTTTTCCATATGTGTCAGCACAAAACTCTTGACTCACTAGCCTTGGTCACATAATATCACATTTCGTTGGCCCCCCTTCCCCCCATTAACTTGTGACGTAATTTATGGACGGTCCCGTGTATATAAATCGATTACAAACGGATCAATAGTTTCCAGTTATTTAACTTATTTTAAAGTTGATTAAAAAGTGATACCGATTCCATAAACACACTCAAATTCTTGTATCAATAGTTGTTATCAGACTAGTTGATACGTATAGAAGTTATATATTATCTTAACGTTACTATTTACTGAAAAGATAATTTTTTGTAAAATCACTTTTAAAAGTGATCCCAGGAACAAACTTATTTTGATTAATAACAAGCTGAATTTTGTGAACAGCTTGGTTTTGACGAGATGCCCATCTTTTTTATCTTTGAAAAATCTCGAATCGGGTAACTAATAAAGATAGATAAAAAAGAAAACTTTAGAGTGTCGGACTAAGAAAAGTTTCCACTTTACAAGTAGGACAAAGTAACCCTTGAACTATAATAATAATTAACAAGCTGTTGTGAGAAAATTAGGTTGTTTTTGAATTAGTTAACATCATTTAAAAATCTCATAATTCCGAATCATTAGAGTGGATGACTCGTCAGGAAAACTATCGAATGTGTAGGACAAAAGTTTTTTCGTGTTTTTTATAAAATAATCAAGTGATTAAAGTAAAAAAATAGTTATTGTTATTAATCAATATTTTTACTTCACCGAATTAAAAAGTTGAAACCCCCTAACTTTATTAGTAAAACCCGATTCGACCTTTTTTCAAATTAGAAAAGATGAGCGTATGGTGAAAATGAAGCTTGTTTTGAGTGACGCCTCAACGACGCCAAAACGAAGCAAAAAAGTCCACGGTGTATTTGGAAGGTTTTGATTAAAGACTCTCGCACTGCAAATGTACCTGACAGTATTGTGCGAGCGTACACTTCAATAATTTTCTATATTACAGTACAAATGCAAATTCAAATAATTATTTTATTTGACGTAGGTACACATAGGAACACTAATCGACATGTATCGTGTTTATTTTTTACATGTTTCGTGTTATATTTTGAACTAGCTGTTTCCGCGACTTTGTTCGTGTGATTTTTTTAAAAATAAAAGTATCCTAAGTTACTCCTTATTACATCAGCTATCTGGCAGTGAAAGTCCCGTCAAAATTGGTCCAGCCGTTTCGGAGATTATCCGGAACACACAGACAAACAAAAATGGTAAAAGTTATTTTGGTATGTGTATCGTGTACACTTCCATGCATTTAGTAAGAAGCGGTTATTTTAATGTTACAAACAAACACTCTTATTTATTTGTATAGATTATTTTACAATAGTACCTAACTGTGGTTTGTAAGAAATAAATGTTTAATTGAAAACCCTACTCTTATGTTCCAACCTTACTCTTAAGCAATACTTTAGTTTTAATACAATTAAAAATAGTTTTTGTATTAACAAAGTTAGCTTTTCTTTAGAGTATAAGGGATGATTATTGTAATATTAAAATTTAAAAAGATTTTTTGTCTACAGTCTGTGCATAATTTTGCTCATAATATAACTTAGAGTAGGTACCTACTAGACCATGTTTCATCATTTCCCGATGAGTCGAGAATAGGGTAATCATTTTTGGGATAATAGTTTTCGTAACACACAACATAAAGATTTCTGAAGCAATACTTAATTGCATTATTCTTGAAAGCACATTCACAACTTTACCTTATGAATGTGCTAAAATAAAATTTAGATAACAAAGCGAAACTGATTCCTGTACGTTGAATTTGTATAAAGCTAAAATAAAACTCACACAATGGGTTATCATATTATAATCTCGTTATCTATATATACATATAATAAAATCGTAGGAAAGTCAAAACTGTACATTGAATATTTTTTTAAAAGAATACTTGGGGCGTGATCTATAATCGATATCGAAGCCAAAAATATAGTTTTTAGAATTTTTGTCTGTTTGTCTGTATGTATGTCCGGGGCAAACTCAAAAAGTACTGGATGAATTTACTTAAAATTTTGCATGAATATTACTAACAGGTCGGGTCAACGTATAGGCTACATATTATCACGCTATCACCTATAGGGGAGGAGCAGTGCGGAGTAAACGAAGTCCGCATGGACGAAGTCGCTGGCAACAGCTAAACTGATGAATGATATGTTTTTATTTATTTGTAGTTTTGAGCGGCTTTTGAAGTTTTTACCTCTCTTTACTTTATACGGGAACCGGCGTGATGATATTAATTTATTTTTGTTAAGGGATTAGGCAAATTAATAGATTATATTGGAAATCAACACTATTTGCCTACAAATACATAAATAGACATTTGTGAAACATGAGATGACGGAGACTATTAGTATACAACCACAGACATAATGACATAAAGAGACATAATGAGAAAAAGGTATAGGTATAGGAGGCTTATATAGGTGAGTAGGTATGTGTGACTGAAGAGCGTAGAATAAATTGAGTTACTGTTGCTGTATTGAAATCTAATAAAAAAACATGATTTACTTTGTATAACAACTGACATTCTAAATACGATGCCAGATGCCTGTGCCACAATTGACCAGGGGCCACAATTTGTGTGTTACTGCCTTTGCTTCTGACGTGGAAGAACGTGGACGGTGGACGTGGATCTTTAATTTCAGACCTTGGATAAGTTTGCCCCATTCCTTACACTACTTTTCATTTCTGTTGCATCACAGCAGTTTCATATAAGGTTCCGCGGAAATTTTGCAAATTAAA
This sequence comes from Apodemia mormo, assembly GCA_036924255.1. Classification (NCBI taxonomy): domain Eukaryota; kingdom Metazoa; phylum Arthropoda; class Insecta; order Lepidoptera; family Riodinidae; genus Apodemia; species Apodemia mormo. The sequence goes on along the minus strand of JAUPFN010000009.1, from coordinate 19,216,028 downwards.
TACCATAATTTCTTCCTTGATAGCGATGTGCTAACGAGTTAAGTCACAAAAATCAATCCCTATTTTCCTTGGTCACGACATCACGCCTGAATGGCTGGACCAATTTCGGAATTTTTTTTTGTTGTGTTTGTTATTGTAAGGAGAAGGTTCTCATAAAAGAAAATATTAAGAAAATTGCGCGGAAAATTAGAAAATTTAAGAATACTTAAGCACCATATAAAGTTTAATCCCGTAGACTTATATAAATTAAATGTCACGTTGTTTGTCCGCTATGGATTCCTTATATGTAATGCAAAACAACGTTTGCCGGGTCAGCTAGTTAATGATACTTTGAAACATTAACTAGTACATGATCATGTTAATAAACAAAACATATAAATAACATAAGAAATTTAAGGAAATGCTGATGTAATATTGGCAGCGAAAGATAATCTTTACGTATTTTGCACGCCTCGTTAGGCCAGAGCCGTGTGGAACTGGCCTTAGTGATATCAGACGCGGGCATTTACATTACAAATTAACCGGTTACTAGTCGAGTTGAAATACTTGTAAAGAGTAGTTGTGTTAGTGGTTAAAACATGCCTAAAATACACAATTTTGGTGCAGGACCTGCAAAATTACCAGAAGAGGTACCTACGTTTAATTATCTAATATTTATCCTATAAATATTTGTCGAGAAATAATATTTACTAATCCCATATTTTCAGGTGTATGAGATTATAAAGAATGAGTTAACTAATTACGATGGCACGGGAATAAGTTTGTTGGAAACAAGTCACAGGTCCCCAACATATTTTAAGTTGAATACAGAAACACAGGATGTTGTGAGAAGATTGATGTAAGTAATTATTATATTTTCTTTCAAGTTACCAGAATGCAAGAGATTGTCAGAAGGTATCTTATACATAAGTCAGAGCTTTTTTAATAGACGTTTTTATACGTGTTTATATAGACTGTAGAAGACCGATGACTGACATACTCGTGTCTATTTCGAAAGACGTGAATAAACTTCATACCTACAACCTATATCTATACTAGACAACTTTTTTTATAAAAAGCTATAACATTGTAGAATATTTCTGTTTAATTATTTTCTGACACTTTGTCACTGCGATTACTTAGTTAATGTTTATTTAGTTTCATATGAATATTAAGGCAGATGGCTTTTCTGATGGAAATTTTTATTATCGCTTGGATAGGTAATAAAATAAACAACATTAATAAGACCAGCCATGGTAAGGGTGATTAGTGAAATCTGAGTAATAATAATGCCAAATACATATTATTTTTATCGCCCACCTTCTCTCCAAGTCGGATCACGATGATAACTGACAAGTAGACTTGTGTAACTCCGGAGTGATTAACTCGAAATGATATAATCTTTACAAAGGAGTGAATATATCAGTAACTCCGTAGTATTCAAACTAACTCTCTATATCCTTATATCACAGAGTGATTGTATTTCATCTAAGCGGAATAGAATGAAAGGAATGATATGTTTATCAGGGAGTAGAAAGAGAGGAAACCGTCATTCGGAATGAAGAATGTTGTAGCATCGAACTACATACTGTAGTCTGTACACACAGAGCTATACCTTAAACTAATGGGGTTAAGATATCTTTAATATTGTTCAAATGCGGCTAGTAATAAAAAACAGCGATGAGAATTATTTTGTTTGTACTTTGTTTTAAAAACGCACGCATAATAAAAAATAAGCGTTTGTTTTTAAATAATTTAATAAAATAATATCGATTCTGTTCGATATACCATAAATACATCATTTATTTTAACTGTTTATCTTGTCATTATATCGCACCGGTTAAACCCTTAAGACTAGAAACTTGAAATCTTTAATATATCGGCGAATATACCTACTTCTCATTTTAAAAACATTAAAAGTCGGTTAAATGTAATTTACATAATTCTTTTACACGCAGTGGAAGCCGCGGTCAATCCTTAGTATCAAAAATAAAATAAGCATGATTGCTTTTTAAATAATTAGGTAAAAGAATACCAAACAGAATCCATAAATACATATCGTTTATTTCAACTGTTTATCTTGTCTTTAAATCTGTAAATCATTTCATTTCCATAAATTATCATTAAATCTAAATATGTCACCAATCCCAAACACTCTGATTTCTACTGAGTTATAAGGAGTTGAAGATATAAATGAGTGATATATTAACTGAAAGATACATATCACTCTTTTCTTTTCTCGGATATATTTTGCGCAAGTCTACTGACAAGCAATGACGCTTGTTGGCTCCGTTAGGAGTAGGTACATTATTCTGTGCTTGTTGGTCAACATACTCTACTCTACCGTGTGAAATTGTGAGGTTCCCGTTACAGTCATGCAGACGACATTTAAAACTATCAGTGATAAAACGTTTGCATGTTCGTCTGATATCAACATTATGATCCGCCCCGGCGCGGCGTTGGTCGAGTGGTTGAGCGACCCTGACCTGAATAGTGAATACGCATTCAATGAGGTAATTTCTAGTCAGCATTTGCACAAAACAAATAGGTTTCAAAGTCAATCTACATACAAAGGGCGCTCGAGTACGCACATATAGACAACTCTCAGGGGTACGATATCTCGGAATGGTTGGGAATAGTTATAGACTAATACTGGGAATAGTGCAAGCGCGAATGCCACCGGCTTGAGACACGCGTCACCAAACTTTTTTGTGCAGAAGATTTGTAACCCCGCGTTTACAGATTCGAGTTCGCTATTCGCGAAGTAGCTGTTCACACATTCGTGGGTGTATAATTTTCATGGTTGACTCTTCCATCAGGAGACCCATCTGCTTGTTTGCTATCTTATGATATAAAAAAAAAAACTCGCGCTTCGTCCTGTTGTATGAAGTTGCAATACTGTATATATATACTTAGGGCGCATCTTAGCTTACTATCAGGCGAGATCGTGGTCAAGCGCTTCCCTATCGATAGTAAATAAAACGTAAGCGGTTGACCCTACAGGCCAGCCCTGAAGCTTCCCGCTAAATTAAGGTATTTTAAGTTCAAAAGAGTAAAAACTATAAACATGGATTTTTCAGTTCAAACATCTATTTTGTTAAAATGGCAGTATATTGATTTTTGAAAAGTTGTGTATTTTGGGAACGCTGATTGAATTTCATCTTTCGAATGACATTCAACTCAATTTTTCAGATCTAAAATATTGCTTTAGCTAAATAATGGATAGGTTGAAAAATTTCGTAGCAATGTCAAAAAACATTTTTTCAAATATTTTCATCATTAATAAATCCTAAACAAATTGACCGATTTTGATCCAATTAACGGTATTTGACGCAGTTTTTTAAGAAAAAAAGCTAATAAGATTTTTAAGTCCATCGGCATATTAGCTTGAAAATTATTTTAAAAATATAAATTTGCTAAAAATTACGTAATTTTAATATTTGAAAAGCTATACCTTTTGAAAATTTAATTCGATTTTGATTCTTGAAATGCCATCTTACGTAATTTTTTTAGTACTAAAGTATCGTAGAATGCCAAAAAATGATTGGTTGAAAAGTTTCGAAGTTATGTTGGAAAAACACTTTTTTTTAAATTTTTCGTCAACGATTTCTCCCACACGGATAAACTGATTTTGATGAAATTAATGCATTAGATGTAGTTTTTTGAGGAATAGAGCTGATTAGTTTTTGTACTCAATTGGCATATTAATCTGGAAATTATGTAAAAAATACTATTTCGCCAAAATTTTTTTTGAGGTTTTTTCAAAATTTCTCAAAATCTGCAAAACCGATTTAGTTAAAATTTTCAGGAAGTCTCAATTGAGCGGAATCCAATCGAATGCCATCAACCGCGTTTCGATAGGTCCAGCCGTTCAAAAGTTATGAGATGTTTACATACACACACACACACACACACATATACAGACATACTGACGTCATCGCGAAAATAGTCTGAAAAGATTCCTAGGACCTCAAAACGTGGAGATTCGGTGAAAACTCGATTTTCGAAAATCGGGGCAAATTCAGTAACTTCCTATCTACGTACACTACGTACTACGTACTACGTAGCGCGAAGTTAAAAAAATACCTAATATCAAAATATTGTCAGCATCATAGAACACTTATACTCTTTACGAGAGGTCAGCATGAAAACACAATATTTTTTCAGTCCATTTCTTACTTGTCCAAAGATGACAACAAAGCCTACCTGTTATAAAAACATTGAAGTTTCACATCAATCATATACGCTGAATTCAATAATATAGTATAATTGTATTCATTAATTTTAAACGGTTTGTTTGGCATAAAAAAAAAGACATTAAAGATGCTTTCGTATGCTATAATATAATAATGAGAAATATTTTTTTGCTGCTGTTTCTTGTGCCTCCAAGTCGCAATACCCTAAGCAGTAGCTTAATTTACTTATGGGCTAATCTAGCACTGTCAATAATGCTTTTATTTGTATACCTAAACTCACGTGAATTATGTTCTGGCTGAACAATAGATACTTTAGTACTGAAATGGAAGTTCATATTATAAGAACAGCTAGTAACGTAACTAGGTGGATAAGGGCCTCGGTGCATAGAGAAATTCGTGTGAGTAGGTTTGCGATTTACTCTGGCTGCTACTTTCTTTTGAAAATACAGCTTCGGGGTCCTGCAGATGCACTTCAACACATGGCTCTACGAAAGCTACACCACTGAGAACAGCAATTACAATGAAAACAGCATTCACAGGGTCAAATGTACATACACGATGTTATCTTTTTTTAAATGTGTGTAGGTTCTCTTATTTAGCTCGCAATACAATTTAAGTAAAATGACCTTTATTCTCTTTTCAATAAGATTTTACATTTACATGATGTAATAATGAATTCGATATTCTCTATTAGGTATATGATTGATGAATATACTTGTTTACATGTTGTAATGAACTCGATGTAGGTACTTTGTTAGGGATAAACAATAATGACGCAAATGTTCATCAACAAAATACGAAATAGTTAGTCGTAATAATCGATGGGATTTCAATTACGGACAAGAACCAATAGTTATGTGATGATTTGTGTATTTCTGGGCTTGAGCGTTAATAAATTCACTTTAGTATTTACACGTGAAATTCTATGTATTAGGCTGGTTTTACTGTTATGCTGACCGCACGCTGACGGTCGGCGCTGATGTATGTAGCCTACGGACGTCAGTGCTGAGCGGTCAGCCACGGTCAGCGCGAATCAAAAACGCTACCTATATATACCCGATGGACCCATCAGCGCCGACCGTCAGCGTGCGGTCAGCGTAACAATAAAACCAGCCTTAGTGTCTTTAAGTAACATTTATTTCAAAAGCAAATATTTTACTTATTTTGGGGCTAAGGGCCTTTAGACCCCTTCCCCTCCCCAAACCTTGATTTTTTTAATTTAATTTAAATCCCAAAGACAGTCGAATATTTTTTTTCCATCTTCCAAACTGCAGTTTGTCTCCAATTTGATGTTTACTTTAATAAAGTCTACCCTAAGTTAATCAAGTCATTGCACATTAGTTTACTCCAAGAATTCAGGAGCGTTCCGCATATCTCTTAACATACTTTTATATATCGTAAAATATTCGACAAAGGAAACAACCATTGCCTGTTGGGCACCAAATATATTAATGGTTCGTTACCATACGTGTGGCTTCTTGTATAACGCGATGTTATTGCAAGAAGCATATAAGTTCATCGGTAACCTTTTCTTCAAACCGGAACAAAAGAGTTAATAGCACTGACGCTATTGCGACAGGAACAGGTAAAGCCATGATATCCAAACCGGGTGAGATGTTGCGGAACTCTCCTACCTAATATTGTATTAGTTAGTCTAACCAAGATTATGTAATAGCTGCTGATACAATTTAGGTTAGATAATCCTCGCACACGGTAGTTTCCTCGTGAGATAGGCATAAGGGCTGCTCGTGATTTCCGGCGTGAACAAATGTTTATTCATTGGACAATGTACTGTTAATGAAAATTTTCTCTATAACCACGTTTCAATTGTTTTTTAAAAGTTTTGCTCCCTTTGTCCTTTTGGGAAAATAGAACATCTGCCTTCCTGCCCAACAGTTGTAAACAGTAAAAGTTTTGTCAAATGTGTCTCTTCCACCGCGAATCTAATGTGGTAGAGTTCTACAACGAATCTGATTGCTGACTATCCTGCGAATTAAAAAAAATCAGATAACTCCCTAGATGTAAAGGGACAATTATTGTCTACAGAAGGCAAAGAAATAATATAACTGTTGCATTATTATCAGTGAGAAAACGATGTAATTTTCATTTTGATCTAGTCAGTGCAAACTATTTGATCTAGTTTATATTTAGGTCGCAAGTACTGGGATCTGGCCTCTATGGGCCCTCTATATCTTACCTACCCCCTGTCTTGCGGCAAGCGCTTTAAGCCAGGCCCGTGAGGAACCCGCGCAGTTTTGGTCCCAGCTGGCTAATCATCTCGGCTATATGTAAACAGTCCGATCTTGGGTACTGGTACATTCCTTCAGGGATCCAAACACTTTTGTACAAAAGTACTTTCAATTGGAAATAATGCTGGTCTTAAGAGACCACTCGTTTATAAGAGAGCAATTTAAGTAAAATATTATTATTTACAAAATTAAACTTGTATAATCCTTATTTAAAGTTACAAGGCGAGTTCTTGTGGCATTTTGATTTACAAAGAATGTTTCATTTTCTGCCTATAAAATATTTTAAATTGCAGTCACCAGCACAATGACTGTCTTTAATTTTGTCTTTTCCATTCTCCTATAGTTATATCAACTTTGTGGATATCGTCATTTGAAATGATTTTCTTTTACACACAGTAAATAAATAGAAAAGTATAATGTTTATTTATGATCTTGTAGGAAATTTAATTTCACATGTATATTAAACACTTAATATATTGGTAACATAATAGGTAATCTTCATGGACTTTCCTCTTATCTAACGAAAAAATTAGGGGTCATAGGTTGTACTGTTATATCTTATGTGTGTCTGTGAACCGTTCTCATTTCACAATGCATTCTTGTATCGGAAGAGTAGGTACTGTTTTAATATAAGTAAGTACAGAATTTACGAATTTGATCCCTAAAGGTGTCCTTTGAGTCAGCTATTAAATATCAATAGATACGTTTGTTACTTAAGTCATGAATCATGATTAATTTTTCTTAATAACTTTCAAATGATTTAGTTTAAACTGGATTTACATTACAGGTATGAAAAACATAATTTTCAATTCGTGATCAATGGAAAATAAACCAATGACAGTAGGTATTGATAACTAATATGTTATGATTGCGTGATACCGGCTTATCTATATGTATCTTTTGCATTCTTCAAATGATTTTATAAAGTCAGACAATTTTTATATTTAACTAGCGAACCGGCAAACGTTGTTCTGCCTTTTTAACTACTCTTATTTTTTTTATATTTTCTCACCCTTTAAACCTTCCCTGGACTTCAACAATTAATTCAAAACCAAAATTAGCCAAATCGGTTCAGCAGTTCTCGAGTTTTAGCGAGACTAACGAACAGCAATTGATTTTTATATATATATAGACTAGCTGTTGCCTGCGACTTCGTCCGCACGGACTTCGTTTACTCCGCACTGCTCCTCCCCCGTAGGTGATAGCGTGTCATTTTTTTTTAAGGGCAATGGGCACACCTCTCGTTCCCACCACTGTAACTTCTGTAAACCAGAATCAACAGCGGCAACCGTCCTGATAACCTCTGAGTTGCGAGCTCAGGGTGCCCTGGGGAAAAGCTAAGCTGTCTTGGATCCCGCAACGAAATTAATCAGAAGTATATAGGAGGAGTAGGAAAATATATCCTGTTTCCCTCCCTTTTTAGCAGGAGACAGCAAAATGATAGCGTGATAATATGTAGCCTATAGTTAGTAAGTAATATAGTTAGTAATATTCATGCAAAATTTGAAGTAAATCCATGCAGTACTTTTTGAGTTTACCCCGGACATACATACAGACAAACAGACAAACAGACATACAGACATACAGACAAAAATTCTAAAAACTATATTTTTGGCTTTTATATCGATTGTAGATCCCGCCCCAAGTATTCTTTTAAAAAAATATTCAATGTACAGTTTTGACTTTCCTACGATTTTATTATATGTATAGATAGTAAGCACGTAAGTAAACTTACAACGTGATACAATTTTGCTGTATTGATTGGGTGAGAGAAAGGCGATTGAGCTAATTCAGCGATTGTGGTGGTCACCACTTTGTCATCTCTAATGTTGTTCTAATGTTGTTATGTAAAGTAGTATATACCAGAAATTACAATAAACAAAAAGAAGTAGAAGCAAAAAGGGCTAGCGGCTGAAATAGAATTTACTAGCTGACTCGGCAAGCGTTTTTTTGCCAAACAAATTTTGGTGGGGTAGGTACTTGAGAGGGAGGAGGGGTTAATTGAGATTAAAACTATCATATCTTTTAGTTTTTTTTATGGAAGAGGGGGCAAACCAGCAGGAGGTCTACCTGATATTGAGTGATCACCGCCGCCCATGGACATCTGCAATACCAGAGGCCTTGCAGTTGCATTGCCGGCCTTTTAAAAAGCGTAAACCCTTTTCTTGAAGGTCCCCATGTCGTATATGTTCGGAAAAAGCCCTGTTGTTGTTGGACCTAACAGAAGATATCTACAACATATCATTGAAATAGGTTCAGTAGTTTAGGAATTCATAGAGGACAAACAACGTGACACGTAATTTATATATATTAAGATTTGGCTGCGCATCACACACACACACACACATATATATATATATATATATATATATATATATATATATATATATATATATATATATATATATATATATATAACGCATATAGTGAAATAAGTATGTAGCTACGTAGGATAAGTGAGACTAATATATCCAAAAGGGTACAAGGGTATCGCTATAAAAAAATTACAATAGAGTAGCTATGCCCAGTTAGTGTTGGTTGTCTGAGTATAAGAAAGTTTAACTAGGCTTTACAATTATAAATGTCGTGGGCCGATTGTTTAATTGGCCAGAACGTGATATGCCCGGGCACATTTTGATACGCAATTCATGATCTGGCCATCTCACATTGGCCAAATCGTTCAAGGCTTTACGTTTGTCGAATTGACCAGCGGTACTTGGGCAAATCGTTTGTGTAGGATGTCCAAGGTTTTACCAAATAAAAATTAAATTTTAAAATGGAAATCTTTATTTTTATATTTCTAATTTTATTTTATATTAACGTGAAGCAGTTTGGCCGAATAAAACACTTGAATCACTTTTACACGCACAATATAATTTTGGGCAGAGTAACGCCCTCAACAAACAATAGAATTACAATGAATCGAAAACATGATGTCCCCGCTTAGTTATACCATTCGTTATCTATTTTATTATGACGTCATAACACAGGTGTGCCGCACATCTGGCCGGCTAGTAGTTGTTAAGCGCGGTTGATAACATTTATTAATAGGTAACTTTAATACATATCAGCGTGGTGAAAAAATATCGTATTCGTCACTTATAATCGGTCTACTTTAAATCGAACGTTTGGCATATTACGTTGAATTTGGTCCTCTTTAGCGACATAGTAGAACACACATAGTACAAGCGCACAACTTAAGTGATTAATTTTGCTTGTATAATTCTATTGATTATGTATTTTTTCTTTTTTATGTATGATTTTTAACTCATAACCTTCCACCATTCCGAATCCACTAACTGGTTCCATGTTCAGCTGCGTATTTAATTTTTTCGTAATTACACAAATAATATATTTTTCCGAAATCAAGAATAAATACCTCAACGTAACGACAAAAAAATATACAACCTGTCATTGATATAAAAAGATATTGATATAAAATTCCCTTGAGTGATTATAACACTGGTTAAATACACAAGAAGGCATTTTGATCCGTGTTTACTGGCAAAAACAATCGAAAAGTAGAAGCGTTTGATGTTACGATCTCCCGCGTGTGACAAAGTGGCATACTACAAGCATTGTGTACACGGACCTAGTTTTGTAGGACCAGGCGCTGTGACTAGGTAACATATCTTCCTCTTTTTATATCAATGCAATTTGTATAGTGTATACTAAATTAAACATCATGACTCATGAGGGAGTAAGAAGTATGTTACTTGTTTACACACTCAAAGTTATGGAAATTATCCGGGGTAAACTCAAAAAGCATTGCATGGATTTACTTCAAATTTTGCATGAATATTACTAACAGGTCAGGTCAACATATAGGCTACATATTATCACGCTATCACCTACGGGGGAGGAGCTGTGCGGAGTAAACGAACTCCGCGCAAACGAAGTCGCGGGCAACAGCTAGTATATTAATATTGTTGGAGAAAAAAAACATGTTGATTTAGGCCCCTTTTGAAGAACGGCTTTTGCGAGTTTTTAAAAAGGCGAACCATTTGCCAAACGTCACTACCATCATGACCCCTAAGTGGTAGACTTCTGCATCGTCTCCCCATTAAACCCTTACTATCATAATAGCGTCATGAGTCCGGTTTGAAGAATAAGTCTATAAACTTATGCCTGTGTAGGTACCAATTACCGCATACTAGACTTATTTCTTTCCATCAGGACAACCATCTGCTTGTTGATATAAAAATGTTTCAAAATAAACGTTATATTTTTTTATGCTGATTACAATATGTTAAGATTTAATTATTGGCACATTTTTATTTATTTTAGGAATGTGCCAAGCAACTACAAAATACTTTTCTTATCTGGCGGCGGGCAGGGACAGTTCGCTGGAGTGCCTCTCAACTTAATATCTAGAACTGGAACGGCTGATTATGTCGTCACGGGTACGTAAACTAATATTAAATTTACAGTAGACGAATTGTAGACCGCAGCTTAACTGACGCGGTAAGGTGATTTATAAAAATAATATAATTATTATGAAAATAAAATGTATAGTTTTTATAACTCTTATAATTTATACTAATCTAACAACACCTCTCAAGGAAAAACCCATCAAAGCCACCATAAGCTAGAGAGCGTGCCAAAATTGTACATTAATACATACATACACGAAAGACATAACCCTTATTTAAGCGTAGTCGGGTTAAAAGAAAAAAGTATAGTATCTAACAGATTCAGTCTAAAAAAGTAAATAAACCTTTACAATTTATATGTGTTTGAAATGGGTGTACCTACTCTTAATATGCGTTTATGCTGTGATACGAGTATGTACATAGCTTACTCCTTGTATGTTTTCTTCGTTACTTCTTTCATTTTTTAAGTGATTCAGTTTAAGAGATAATTAAACAACATGTTAATAACAAAGTCAAATTACAAACTAAATGATTAGTGATTCCGCATTATTTTAGACTTAAGAGTGATGAAAATTAGATACATTTTATTGACATTCAGGAATTATATACTTTTTGCACAGAACAAATTTTGACATAAAATATGTAAAAAAAGATATAATGCTATTTTATAGTAGTTGGGGAGCCTAAGAGGGAATTTTTGCATTTACTCAATTGTGTCACATTATTATAGGGGGGTAAGTACCTCGCATACTGTTGAGGTTCTCCACCAAACAAAATCAAGTTATATGGAGGCGGGTAACTAGGGCAGAAAAAAAACGAAATTCCAATTATTTCGGATTGTGGAAATTGTTAGATTATATTTTTTTCTTTATTTTTATCACAATTTCCTATATAATAAAAGAAAATTCAGACGCGTTCGAGAATATCAAAACAACGTTTTCTTTGCAACTTGCCCATTCCCTTACGCTACACTTGAATAGACAGATTTTCTAAATTTTTGGTTGCAATTAATCCAACATACCCTAATCTGACGCGATTTGGTGTTTACATGTCACAGTTTTTTTTAAATTTTGTTTTATCTGTGGATTTTTCCTCACCATTCAACGATACCCTAAACTACAGGGTACATGAGAAAAAAATAAAAATTCCCATTTTATATGTAGAGGAGCTACTCTAAAATAAAATATTTTTTAAGATTTTATATTACCACTTTGTTACCGTGACTAATATGTACAATGTACATTCATGCCATATTACAGCTTTTGATTAGTACTAAGAATATCTGCTCTAGACTGCGGACGGACGGACGGACGGACATAGCGAGACTACAAGGTTTCCTAGTTTACTTCGGAACCCTAAAAAACATGCCCAGGCTTCTCTTTTTAGGAAGGCGGTTGAAAATAAAAGGTTCGTACGAACTGAGAGATCGGTTGAATATACGGCAAGCTGGTGACCGTTCAGATCTATTGAAAAATATATCAACTCTTTGACTATTTGGCAGTTCGTAAAACTTGCCAAAAAATTACATGATGAGTTTCTACCAAATGGCTTCAAGATAGTGAAGATTTGCAATATCACGTACGGGCTTTGCGCCTTTATTTAGCGCGTTCTTAGGGCCCTAGCATATGGCGTATTTTAAACGCGCAGACGACGCGCAGATGGCACGCGTATACGCGTTACAAACGAGTTTTGAACGCAACCTTATAACCTATAGTGCGCACGGAACTAGTTGGCCACGCCTTACGTATTACGTATTACGTATGGCGCGGCCAACTAGTTCCGCGCGCACTATAAGTACACGAGGTGAACTTGAAACGTGCATCCACTGCGCATATACGCGCAGACATAGCGACACAGACGCGCTGTAGTCGCTCGTAGCTTCCGCGTTGTAGTCAGGGTCTCCTCGTCAGTGGCTTCGGGTCAGACACAACACTGCATACGTTGGCTTTAGTATTACTTTTAAAAAGAAAAAGACGTAAAAATAAGCGAAGCTAATGGATTGTTTATTTTCGTTATAAAGCGGTAAGTGTCGAAGGGTTCAATTTTAAACGAAAACACACGCGCAGCACACAATAAAAAGTCACTGCGTCTGCGCCCTGCGGTGGAGTGAGTGAGCGCGCGTCGCTTCTCCAACCCTCTACCAACCAGCCCACTGTACGCACATCAAACGAGTTTCGAACACACTTAACCCGCGCGTTTGCATTCGAATCTATGAAAACACAAATATCAGCATCTACGGCGCAGAAAACGCGCGTTCCTGAAACGCGCGTCGTCTGTGCATTTAAAATACGCCATGTGCTAGGAGTAGGGGAGCCCAAGATGCTAAATGGGTAGTTACTCTAGCGTCGTAGGGATCTGTTAGATTTTGTAGATTAAATTATAGGAAAAATAAAAGGTTATATAATGTTTTTCATTTCAAAGGTGGGGAAAAAATCTACAGATAAAAAATGATGTGGTGTCGCGGGACACCAGGTAGGAACGAACTTCCTTCGGCTAAACGACACTACTCGCTCGTGTACGCGACTGTCGCGCCTGCGCACGTCTCATTTAACGCTTTTATTCCACGCATTTTTCTTACGGTTTTACTATCACATTTTTTTCAGTTCGGTCGCGCAGCAAAATCCCTATCCCCTCCAAGCCTGCCGTAAGGAACTTCGTTCCAAAAAATGTTTAAAAAAATCAGTGATATAGAAACACTGAAGCGCGTCAGATTGGGGTATGGTGGGTTTAAATATTTAGAATATCTGACGATGCAAGTGTAGCGTAAGGGAGTGGGAGGATCATAAATTTTATTATTTTATTATGGAGGAAATGATGTAAGAATTACAAAAAAGTATATTCTGACAATTTTGACAAGCCGAAGTTATCTTAATTTTGTTTTTTTTCTACCATAATTACCCCCCTCCCCCCTCTATATAAAGGGCTTTATTTGGTGGAGAGCCTTAACAGTATGCGAGGTACCTCCTCCTATTTATGGCTGGGAGATAATGTGGCTGATAAAATTATGCATGCGGCATTGCATCCTTGCCACACACCATTAACTCATTAGTAGAGACATCTGCGTATTTTAATTATATATTATAAAAAAACGTGTGTGTACTTATAAGAAATTATAATTATTTGGTGTAATAAGATAAAAATCTTTCTAAAAAATGTATCCTTATGTTTATAGAGAAAGCGACACTAATGATAGAAAAAAGTTATCTAATACATTGAAATATAGTTTTATTATAAAATAATTAATTATACTTAATTAATTTTTCGCTGTGTTGGTCTCGGCCATCTTTGTAGAATAGGCCAACTGCCGTTCTCCTAGGCAGGTCGTAAAAGGCGACCAATTGACTATCGAGCCACTACCATCGTGGCTACTAGGTGGTAGAGTTCTGCATTGTCTCGCCCGGGTCTGGTACAGCGGTACCAGAGCCTTACATATTCCTGCCGCAATAGTATATTAGTATATAATAACGTCAGTGCTTGTCGCTGTCGTGTTCCGGTTTGGAGGGTAAGGTAGCCGGTAAACTTATGCATGTGGCATTAGACCGCGCCACAAGATAGCAACGCACCATTAACATCTTTGGTGTCTATAGGCGACGGTTGACTCTTTTCATCAGGAGACCCATCTGCTTGTTTGCTATCTAATGATATAAAAATATTAAAATATGGACAATTTTTTTTTTGAAAAACTGAAATGTTGATTAGCTAATTTCATGATGTCGGTTTTTCTTGACGGTGTGCACGTATCGTAAAAATTTATACTCATTATTTTTCCTTTAACGCACCAAAGGAAGTATAACTTCAAAAATACTATTATTTGTATGTTCAGGGGCTTGGTCAGCAAAAGCCGTGAAGGAAGCTAAGAAATATGGGAAAGTAAATCTAGTTTTACCAGAAAGAGACAGGTATGAGGATATACCTGACCAGAAGACTTGGAAGTTGGATCCGAATGCTTCTTACGTTTATATTTGTACAAATGAGACTATTCACGGTAAGTTCCTCAATGGTTTAGTGGCTTGGCTAAAATCAAATAATGTCTTTTTCCCATGTTTGTCAGGGTTGGTCTCTTAGTAATATAGACAATTTGTTACTAGAATTACAATTGGTAGAGACTACTTTTCTTCGAGAAATCGTTTCGTACTGGGTTTCTGCTACCTATATATGCTTATTGACTGGCCCGGAACCTTTTAAATAATATTTTTTTTTAATTTAATTAAAATTAAAAATAATATATCACAATATATTTTTTTAGATATTTTTTATATTATAAGATAGCAAACAATCAGATACATTTCTTAATGGAAAGAGACAACCACCGACTATAGACACCACAGATGTTAACAGTGCGCAATCCATGTGGTGAGGTGTTAATGCCACTTGCATAAGTTTACGAGCTACTTTACTCTTTAATCTGGAACACGAGAATGATAAGTATTGAGGCTATTGAGGTTGGATTAGGTAAAGAGGTGGTACCAAATACCCAGGTGAGACTGTGGAATTCTACTACCTAGTAGCCATGACTGTAGTGACATGTATAGCCAATCGCTCACTTTTAACGATCTGTTTGGCAGAACAGCAAATTGTTTATTTTTCAAAAGGAGTTCGGACCAACATGACGAAAAAAAACTTATAAGGCGAGAAAATGCCACAGTTGTCACTATCATCGTTAATATCTACTAACTAGGAAGGAGAGTTTTTCAAGGTCTCATTCACCTTTCTGTACTGGGTGCAATAGCGTATGTCCTTAATTTTTCTGGTCTGTTGTAGGGACGAGAGTTATTTTTTTTAATTTCACTATTACGTCGTGAAGTTATTTGTTTTTTGTAACCGTTATATCATGCGTGATAAATCACGATTATTATATTTTATTAGTAACGATTATTGTCACAGTGGATGAATTTTATTCCGTCTGTCACAAGCCGCAGTGATAATAACTTGAGATAGTTATTCATATGATTACAATTTATAAGTGACTAGCTTTTGCCCGCGGCTTTGCTCCCGTTAAATTGATCTTTATAAAATTTCACACCTCTTGGGGGTGAAATTATTACACAAAAATATTAGATTTCCAAAAAATATGACGCACGATTTTTTTGTTAGTCACAAGTAGTCCACCTTTAGCTTTCTACCTTGCGGAATTGCGGAATGCTCCATACAAAATTCCACCCCCCATTTTGGGGAAGTGGGAGGTTAGAAAGAGACTAAAAGTAGCCTATGACACTTTCCATTCCTTTAACTATCTCCACTTAAAAATCGCATCAATTCGTCGCTCCGTTTGACTGAGTGACACATAAACACACACTGTATACTTTTCCATTTATAATATTAGTATGGATTAGTAAAGTGAAATAGCGTTGTTGCTCAAATATTGTTGCTTTGTCTCTTTCGCACGATAAAATTCTGCGAATTATAAGTTTAAGTAGTAACTTAACCCGTGTGAAATTAAATCACCCTGGCGTATAACGCCAGGGTGATTTAATTTCGTTGGGTCTCGCCAGGGTGATGTAATCGTCAGTTTTTTATATAGAAGAGGGGACAAACGAGCAGGAGGTGCACCTGATGGTAAGTGATCACCGCCGCCCATAAACATCCACAATACCAGAGGTCTCGCAGTTGCGTTGCCGGCCTTTTAAGAATGAGTAAGCTCTTTTCTTGAAGTAATGTTTTTCACTCATAATTACATGTTAGTAACTGTTTTTAGTAAAGTTTGTTAAGTTAAAAACGTAGGCAGTTGATAAATAATGCAGTACAAACTATTGGATTGTATAAAAAACTAAACTAATAATACGTATGTACGAGTATGTATGAAAGGAATCTTGTCTGAATCTTGTGTGTACTCATATGTGATATAACTAACATTCTTATAAATTTGAATATTTATGATTTACGAGTGCAGTTCATATTGAGTTTTTGATATTTGACTTTTGACTAGCTATCTTGCTATTAACACTTTGCAGGAGTGGAGTTTGACGAGATTCCCGATACAAAGGGAGTTCCTCTTGTTGCTGATATGTCATCTAATTTCATGTCAAAACCTGTGGATGTTTCTAAGGTAAAATGTTGCATACTCAATTTTATGTAGTTTTCTCAATCTAATGATTTAACAGACAATGTCGAAAGTCAAATAGTAAACAAAGTATTTCATCAAATAAAAAATGTAATTGCAAAAAAAAAACAAATTCTATACTTATGTTACAAGAGGTTTAAGGATAATTTACAATCTTAGCTCAATGAGAAGTTTAAAGCAATAATATCGTGTAATACGGAGTATAAATTTGAGAGAAATGTGCGCGTAAAAATAACTTACAAAAAATTGCCATACGTAGTAAAAATTTCTAAACAAACTTATGTAATAAAAGTTATTAAAAAATCCGATTATCTAGAACGCTTGTGATTATTTTGCTCTTCATAGCAAACTTTTATAATTTTGTATTATAATATTATTGCCAATAAATTGTAAATTGTGTGTTATCTTGCTAAAAATGTAAATATAAAAATAGAAAAGCCCGTTTAGAGAGTTTCCACCATCGGATCTTCTTAAAGTGTCGCCATGCCACGCCACGCTCAAATTTGCCTTTAGAGGCTGTTAATTTGAGCACCAGTGATCGCTTCTTTGCTGCTAACCGCAACACGTGATTATATTGCAGCACAATTCATATTAACAGCGTGATTATTTTCTTATTTCAAAGAATTTCGATCTGTTTATTATTATTAAAAGGTCGAAATCAACAAAGACAAACGACACTGTAGGGAATGTAGTTGTACTGGAATACAAATTTAAGATTAGTTGCGTGTAGCATTAACAGGATTGAGGATATATCATCAGTGGGGGTGCTTTGTAATTGGTGCATCCTGTTAACAAATCGGGTATCGCTCAACATATCTAGAGATATTTACTGATCGTCAACTTGCCGTAGCTTACAGAAAGGCTTTAAACTCAAAATAGATTACCTAAATAGGAAATCAAACACAGTGTGTTAAACGTCTACTTCAATATATATTCTCAAAATTAGTGAGAAGCCTATAGTAATTTATAGACAATACTGACGTGCTTTTTAATTTTGCCTAGTTTGGAGTAATATATGGTGGCGCCCAAAAGAACATCGGAACTGCTGGTGTCGTTTTGGTTATTGTAAGGGAAGATCTGCTCGGCAAAGCGCTGCCAATTTGCCCGTCAATATTAGACTGGACAGTAAACGCTAAGGCAGATTCTATTTTAAACACTCCACCTATGTTTGCGTGAGTAACACATTTATTTAAATTGAAAAAAAAATACAGACACACACACACACACATATTTACCTTTATTCTAGATCCTATACCTTATAGGGTAGACTAACGGTCGGTTTCCGAAACGCAAATTATATTTTTTAACGAGGAATTAATCCGTGTTTGACATAATTTTTACAAGCAAATGATCTGTTAAACACATATTAATTGCTTGTTAAAATTAATTTGCGTTTCTGAAACCGGCGCGGCGGTAAAAGATCCGAGTGCGATCAAAAATATTAATTTTAAACAATAAGTGTTTGTAAAGATATAACCAAAGTTTTTTTTATAATAAGATAGCAAACAAGCGGATAGCTTTCCTGATGGAAGAATACAACCATCGCCTATTTACTTAGTTACTATTCGTGTGCCGTGGTATTCCAAATTCACAGATTTACCGGTTACCTTGCCCTCTAAACCAGATCACGAAAAATGACAAGCATTGACGCCATTTCCCCCGTGTTGGTCCCGGGCTCCTTTGAAGAACAGGCCAACTGCCGTTCTGCCAGGCAGGTCGTAAAAGGCGACCTAGTGGCTATGCGCGTAGCGCGTAGCACGCGCGCGTATGCGCTATGGTAGAATTTTGCATCGGCTCGACCGGGTCAGGTACCACCGCCCTACCTATTCCTGCCGCAATAGAGTCAGTGCTAGTCACTGTCGGTTTCCGGTTTGGAGAGTAAGGTAGCCGGTACATTTATGCATGTGGCATTAGACCTCGCCAGAAGATAGCAACGCACCATTAACATCTTTGGTGTCTATAGGCGATGGTTGACTCTTTCCATTAGGAGACCCATCTGCTTGTTTGCTATCTTATGATATAAAATAAAATAAAAATATTGCGGAAGGAATGGGTAAGGCAGTGTATAAGACCCGGGCGAGATGTTACAGTGCTCTACCACCTAGGACTAGTCATGATAGTAGTGACTCAAATAGGCAATCGTTCGGCTTTTGTGAAGCCTGGTAAAATGAAGATGGTCTATTCTAAAAGAGGCCTGGACTGATAAATTCCAACGATTTTTTTTTCAATAAAAAAGAGATAAACGTGTAGGAGGCTCACCTGATGAACACCACCGCTCATTAATATTATTGCCTGATAATACTTGACTATACTATAGATTTTTGGCTTTTTCTATTTATTTAAAGGATTTAGTCTTTTGAACATATTTTAAATAGGAATTCAACATATTTTTTGTTTGCTTTTTTCCCCCGTGTTGGTCCCGGCAGAAACGGCCTATTCTTCAAAGGAGGGGCTCCTTTAAGAATAGGCCAACTGCCGATCTGCCAGGCAGGTCGTAAAAGATGACCGATTGGCTATGTGAGTCACTATTATCGTGGCTACTAGGTGGTAGAGTTCTGCATTGTCTCGCCCGGGTCTGATACCACCGCTTAATCTATTCCTGCCGCAATAGCGTCAGTGCTTGTCACTGTCGTATTCCGGTTTAGAGGGTAAGGTAGCCGGTAAACTTATGCATGTGGCATTAGACCTCGTCACAAGATTGTAACGCACCATTAACTTCTTTGGTGTCTATAGGCGATGGTTGATTTTTACCATCAGGAGACCCATCTGTTTGTTTGCTATCTATATCATAATATAAAAAAAAATTATGAATTCGTATTGAAAGACGTTAGTACACGTTGTTATAGAAAATAAACATTTCAGTATTTACGTAATGGGGAGGGTTCTCCAGTGGATTGAAAGAAAAGGAGGCTTAAAGAAAATGGAGGAGCTGGCTGCAAAGAAAGCCTCCATGGTGTATAACGTTATAGAAAACTCAAATGGGTTCTACTATGCCCCAGTAGCGAAGAATGTGAGAAGCAAAATGAACATTCCATTTAGGATTGGATCACCTCCAAATGATGCGCTTGAAAAGGAATTTTTGAAGGGGGCGGAAGCTTTGGGATTAATTCAGTTAAAAGGACATAGGTAAGTACCATCATAACTTTATCCAAAAAATTGTTTTGCACTAAACTCTTCCTAAACGGCTGGATCGACTTTGATAAATTTGTAAATGTTGGGGTGGGTTTTGGACGATTAATATTTGTAATTGGACTTGGTAGATGCTACTGTGATATGGTTCGGCAGGATATCTTCTCCCGGTTTCTCGAGTTTGTATATTAGTTTATTTCTCAGCTGATGATAACCTGGTTGACCACGTCTTAAATTAATAATTATTAAAAACGCCACTAATACTTATCGATTCAAAATTCATCAGTGTGCACTGCGAAAACTATTGTTTCTGTGGTTTACGCACAGCAAGGAATCACATTTAAGGTCAATATTTTTGGTATACCTTGTGTTGCATATTTAAATCATTTTTGCCAATTTTTAAAGTATCTTAACTTTTTTGGTAAATATTTTTTTGGTAAATGAGTTCTAAAGTAAGCAGCATGGTTTATTTATTACAAATGTAAATGAAATATATAGGTCATTTTTCTATTTTGATAAGAAGACAAAATGTTGTTTCACTTTAAGTTCAGATGAATGGCGCTAGTGCTTAGATTTGATCTTGTAAATTCTATAGGGTCCAACATCACTGCTGCTTTTGAAACTAGAATTATTAGTAAGGTAGCTTCTTTTTAATGCAAAAAATTAACGTTCGTTGATGCCATCAGCAGTAATCCCATTAATATTACAAGTTATTTGGATATTTGAATTTTGATACTCAATCACGCCTCAACGGTTGGACGAATTTGCATATACATACATAACAACGCCTATAGACTAAACATGTTAATGGTGCGATGCTCTCCTTGTAGCGGTACGGCGACACATGCGTAAGGTTACCGGCTCCATTCCCTCTAAACCGGAACACGACAGTGACAAGCACTGACGCTATTGCGGTAGGAGTAGGTAAGGTGGTGGTACCAAATACTCGGACGAGTCGTTGCGGAACTCTACCACGTAGTAATTAATAATAGTGACACGTATTGCGGTGGTACCAGACCCGAACGAGACAATGCGGAATACTACCACCCAGTAGTCACGATGGTAGTGACTCGCATAGCCAATCGGTCACCTTTTACGATCTGCCTGGCAGAACGGCAGTTGGTCTATTCTTCAAAGGAGCCCGGAACAACACGGGCTATATTCTAATTACTTTTTTTTTAAAAAATGAATTGTGGTCGTGGGATTTTTGTGAATCCCGTGGTGGACTTTTAGCACAGATTTTTACACAGTACAATATCATGAGTATCATACAGTAAACAAGTACACCAATATTTTTCTGTCCTTGAGGTTACGATTTTCTAGCAAATATAGACATGGTGTTTATTTTGACGCCCTCCGCTAATATTCCGCTAATACGAAAATACTAATTGTTCAGAAAAAATAAAATAGTTTTTTTTATATTTATTTTTCGAATAATTTTGTATCTCGAAAGAAAGCATTTTTTTAAGCTGTCTTCATATCGAGGCAAAATACACTTGCTTTCAAAAGTTTGATATGTTTTTCGTCGATGGAGAGTATAAATTAGATTAAAATCGTATTACCGTTTGCTTACAGTTAAATAGTATTTTAATAATAAATATCAATAGAAAAATTGTGGAAAAAATTCACAAGGTCATTCATGACCTCTAAATACTTAAAAACACATAACACGAAAAACTCAGTAATAGCTTATTACCGGAATATTCGCGGGGGGCGTCGATTTATTGTTTTGTTTTATGTTATTGAGATAGGAAAACTGGTAGACGTGCCACCTGATGGTAAGTGGTCGACGCCGCCAATGAACAAAAATGGGATACCTGGGCTGGAACTAGGCCAGGTATTCCATTCATGTGTTGCCTATCCTGAGACATAAGATGATAAGTCTCGGTGCCAGTAATTACACTGCCTGTCTTGCCCTTCTCTCCGAAACACAGCAAAGCTGTTTCACGGAAGAAATAAGCAGCAATAATGTTAATGTAAATAACAATAACACGTTCTGGTTTCAGGGATGTCGGTGGAATTCGTGCATCAACATACAATGCGGTTACAGTAGAAGAAGTAGAGGACCTAGTAAAATATATGAAAGAGTTTTATAACAAGCACGCTCAATAAGTTCCGCCAACAGCATCTGTGTTGCAATAAATTTTGCTGCTGCAGTAATCGTTATTAAACATATTGTTGGGAATAATAAGAAAAAAAAAAGATTTACTTATAGTGTTAAAATATATAGGGACATAAGTGAAACGAATATGATTTAAGTAGTTCCATGTCAATTTCTTTACATTAATAATTTTAATAAATAAAAAATGACTGTACCTAAAAGCTACATCTATTTCTACAAATAAATAGATTTCGTTTTGGTTTTTATATTTAAGGCATTAATTTTTATGAAATTTTATTTATATTAGTATTTCGTGTAATTAATAATAATAATAATTCATTTATGTCAGACTCCTTTTTTTACAAAAGTAGTCCATCATATTCTTTGTTAGTAAATAAAAATGGGTTATTAAAATTACATTATAAATAAAATATTGACATAATTAAGATTAGAAATAAATAATTATTTTACACATTTGTTTTCGATATAGTATTTTAAATCTTCAAAAGTTATTTGATTTCACGGTTTTGTGAACTAATCAATAGCGCGTGTTTAAAGTTGATTATGATATTGTACTGAATTATTTCATTGAAAGTAAATATGTATTAAAATAAAAGATATTGTTATTTGATGTGGAAAAAATTGGCTGTGTTTTTAGTATAATAAATTAAGTTTATATATTTAAATTTTTCATTTTTTATCAAGGTACCGTTTATGGGCATTCCCAACAAAATGGCTGTCAGATAAAGGCGACGCGTATTTACTCAT
This sequence comes from Apodemia mormo, assembly GCA_036924255.1. Taxonomy (NCBI): domain Eukaryota; kingdom Metazoa; phylum Arthropoda; class Insecta; order Lepidoptera; family Riodinidae; genus Apodemia; species Apodemia mormo. Next base: position 19,193,172 of record JAUPFN010000009.1, on the reverse strand, counting down.
ATTTTAGCCATTTTAATAACTTGTGACCAAACACATTATTTTATTAAAGTTGGTCCAGGGGCTTTTTAAAGGATAAATCATTTGCTATTCGGCAGTTAGTAAACGGCGAATGATTGACCAAATTCTTAGGGGCCATCTAAAAATTACGTCACACGAATTTCACGATTTTTGACCCCTCCCTCCCCCTTGTCACAGATGGTCACATTTGTGAGACCCCCTCTATCTAGTGTGACGTCACATATTTTGCAATTTAACATTTTTCCTTACGTTGGTCCGAATTCATTCCCCGTGTTGGCCCAAGCTCTTCTGAAGAATAGACCAACTGCCGTTCTGCCAGGCAGGTCATAAAAGGCGATCGATAGGCTATATGTACGTGTCACTACAATCGTGACTACTAGGTGGTAGAGTTCCGTAACGACTTGTCACGTACCACCGCCATACCTAATCCTCTCGCAATATCGTCAATGCTTGTCGTTGTCGTGTTCCGGTACGGTTGTCGTCAGACTTATGCATTGCCATCCCGCCACGCAGATAGCAACGCAACATTAACATCTTTGGTATCTATAGGCGATGGTTACTCTTTCCATCAAGAAAACTATTTGCTTTTTAAGTGTATTACGCTATAAAAAATCGGTAAGCTGGTTCATCCTGTAGGTCATCTCTGAAACTTCCCGCTATATTGGGGTATTTTAAGCTCCAAGAAGCATAAACTATACCTAAGCCAGTGTTGCCAGTGACAGGTAGTCAAATGTAACATGAGACAGTTCAAAAAGTAACATTTTCACGTGAATAGTAACATTTGCTTATTTTATGTGAAAAACAACACTAAGACTACAAAAAATGACACTTTTTTACACAAAAACTAAAAAGTTTTCTGTCTCATTAGTTAAGCTTCGGAAGAATCGTAATAATTGTTGTACAAATAATTAATTGGTAATCTTAAAAAAGAAAAACATATGTAAGTTGTATGTATACCAAGTAATTAAGAAAAGTATTTCATTAGTTACAGCTTACCATATATCTTACTAAAGATAATTAATCAATTTATTTGTGTAAGTATAAGACAATTAATGCAAAACTAAACATATTTCAGTTGCAAACGAGATTTTATTGTTGAATTATTGATTTCCTAAATACTTTTAAATCAAAACTTTATAAATACAACATAAACTTAGAAAGAACAAATCAAAAGTCCAAAAAGTAACGTAAAAGTAACATTTTGAGCCGTATAACATGGGAGTAACATAAGAGGGTCAAAAGTAACGTAAAATGTTACAAAAGTAACATTCTGGCAACGTTGACCTAAGCATAAATTTTTGAGCTCTAAGTGTTCAAAAACGTAAGAATGTAGAAAAAACGTAAAGAAGAAACTTTTAAACAAAATTTCGTTATTGATAAATTCCAAACGAATCAACTGATTTTAATCTGATTTACGGTATTTGACGTAGTTTTTTAATAAGAAGACCTGACTAGATTTTTTAAATAAATTGGTATATTGGTGTTAGTCCCGGGTTCCTTTCCGTTCTGCCAGGCAGGTCGTAAAAGGCGATCGATAGGCTTTGCGAGTCACTCGCAACTAGGTGGTAGAGTTCTGCATTGTTACGACAGGGGACGGTACCACCGCCTTACCTACTCCTGCCGCAATAGCGTCAGTGCTAGTCATTGTCGCATTTCGGTTTGGAAGGTATGGTAGCCAGTAAATACTGCAATGCACGTAGTATTAGACTTCGCCACAAGATAGCAAAGCACCATTAACACTTTTGGTGTCTATAGGAGATGATTGACTCTCCTGATGGAAATCAGGAGACCCATCTGCTTGGCTGTTTTTATTTAAAAAATATGTAAACGGTTGACCATATAGGCCATCCCTGAAACTTCCCGCTAAAGGCTCAAAAGAGTAATATTTTAAGCATTGATTTTTTCAGTTCAAACATCTATTTTGTTAAAATGGTAGTAAGTATATTGATTTTTGAAAAGCTGTATATTTTGGAAACGATAATTGAATTTGATGTTTCGAATGACATTCCATTTAATTTTTGAGATCTTAAATATTGCTTTAGCTAAATAATCGATAGGTTAAAAGATTTCGAAGCAATATAAAAAACATTTTTTTTTAATTTTTGTCATTAATAAATCCCAAAAAATTGACCGATTTTGATCCAATTACCGGATTTTGAAAATATAAGATTTTCAGCTTTTTTCCTATAAAAACTTAAAGGAAAAAAGCTGAAAATCTTATATTTTTAAGTCAATCGGTGTACTAGATATTAGCCTGAAATTAAGCTAAAAACAATGTAATTTTAATATTTGAAAAGCTCTGACTATTGAAAATTAGATTCAATTTTGATTTTAGTAATTGCATTCGACGTAGTTTTTTAGTTCTCAAATATCGTAGAATACCAAAAAAATATTGGTTGAAAAATTTCGAAATTATGTCGATTTTATTGTTATGTTATGTTAGATATTTTTCAACAATAACTCCCGAACGGATAAATCGATTTCGAGATACGTGATTAACTGGATTGAACGCAGTTTTTCAAGAAATAGAACTGATTAGATTTTGTACTTAATTGATATATTAATCTAAAAGTAATTTACTAATATATTGTATCGCCGAAACACTTTTGAGGTTTTTTCAATTCTTTTTTAAAAACATCTCAGAGGAATTGGTTCAGATTTTCTGAAAGTCTAAGTTAAGCGGAATCCAATCAAATGTCAACCGCGTTTCGAGCGTTTAAACCGTCCAAAAGTTATAAGATGTTTACATCAACACACACGCACATTCATATATACAGACATACTGGGTGTCATTATTTAAACAAACGGAAAAGGTTCCTAGGACCTCAAAACGTGGAAATCTAGTGAAAACTCGAATTTCAAAAATTGGGGCAAAATCAGTAACTCTTTTATCTACATAAATGACAGTAAAAAGTATCTTCACGCCCGTATCCCCGAACGGGTAGACATAGATATAACGCACTTGTTGTAACCCACAATTAGCGGAAGATAGGTACTTACGGCCGGTTTCCGAAACGCAAATCAATTTTAAGTAAAGTAGGTAATTAGTCTGTGTTTAACATAATTTTTACAAGTAAATGATCTGTTAAACGCAGATTAATTGCTTGTCAAAATTAATTTGCGTTTCGGAAACCGGCCGTAAGTCACACAAGGCCGGTGGTAAGCCTGCTGCCTATCGGCAATCAGGCACTTTTGCAATCTTGGGCAAAGTTATTTTTATCAGAAAACTAAAAAAAATATGTGTGGTCTACACCGACACTGAAACACTAGACCAACGAGACGATTGCGGCAATTTAAAAAATAAGGAAGAATACGGGCGAGACTTCATTTATACTTTCCTAGCTATTCTTACCTTAAATTTTAATATCTATATTCCTTAAGATTCTATACCAACTCCTTAAGTCCACATTTAGTGTATATATTTTAAGCTTGAAGAATAATGGCTAAAATTAGAATTTTGTTTAAGTTTTACGCTGTGTTGGTCCCGGCCTCCTTTGAAGAATAGGCCAACTGCCGTTCTGCCAGACAGGTCGTAAAAGGCGACCGTTTGGCTATCGAGACACTACCATCGTCACTACTAGATGGTAGAGTTCTGCATTGTCTCGACCGGGTCTGGTACTACCGCCTTACCTATTCCTGCCGTAATAGCGTCAGTGCTTGTCGCTGTCGTGTTCCGGTTTGAGGGTAAGGTAGCCGGTAAACTTATGCATGTGGCATTAGACCATCGCCACAAGATAGCAACGCATCATTAACATCTTTGGTGTCTATAGGCGATGGTTGACTCTTTCCAGCAGGAGACCCATCTGCTTGTTTGCTATCTTATGATATATTAAAAAAAAGTTAACTTAAATTTTTAGTTCTCTTTTCAATAAAATCTTTTAACAACGCAAATTAAACGTTATAATCATGCAGACAGTTGCAACTATTTTTTATATAATTTTTAGTAGGTACGTATGTAGTTTAAATTTAGTGTTGTAGTAATCTAAGTAAGATATAAAATATTAAATTTTGAAATAATGTGATGTCACAAAATTTGGGACCCCTCCGTACCCCTTGTCACACTTCGTCGACCCCCTCCCTCATGGATGGCCCCTTATTACCAACATGGTTGTCGCTGTCGCAATAGCGTCATTGTCACCATCTTGTTCCGGTTTGGTGGTTAAGGGTAAACATACATGCAGCATTACAATTATACCACAGGATGGGAAAACATAAGACGGCTAATTGATGTCGGTAAGTACTGCAAAAATTAGAGTTAAGTATATATCACACTTTTCATCATGCATAAATGGAATTCTCCTCTGGGAAAATTCCAATGTAATAAATATCTACTATATTTGTTTTACAAAAGTAAGTAAGGGCAATTTACAATCTTGGTCTAAGAATTTACTTTACGATATTCATGCTGTAATGTCACAGTATATATTTAAAAATCTAATGTACGAGTACGGTCGTAAATAGATTGGATCATTTAAGAAAAATGGTAACGTTCATTCGCTTAATAGAACACCGGCCATTCGGTGTCATTTTTTCAACATTTTCACCATTTACAAACGATGCAAGTGTTGCTCCATCGCACAAAGCGGCACGACGCCCACCGCTTTTGTGAAGGCAGTCCTCTCGCTTTTCTGTTTTCTGTTTTTGTACTTTATATAAAGTACTAACGGGCCGTTACGTGCTTCGCTACGTATCGCCATTTATTGAATACATTTGTTACAAAAAATGTGATAAATGAAGAACCGCTCTACCGAATCTTTGCAAACTTCACATCTACACAATAATCCGAACAAAGCCTAAACATTTGGTTTGGATAGGTGAGTTACAAAATTACAACTAAAAGTGGCATTGATTTTTATATATATGGAAGAGAAGATTAGGTATTTTTTCCGTATTTTTAAAAACAAGCTATACCTATAGCTTGTTTAAAAAATATGGAAAATACGGTTTGATTTCTTTTTGTCTACAATCTACTGTATGTTGCCACGTTTTCAATCCTGTAGTAGCAATGAAATAGTTGACTCGTAAAAAGTGTGTGAAGATCAATTTAAAAAATATAGATTTGGTACCCGTTCCATCAGGAGAGCTCATCTGATTTTTTGTAATCCTATGATATAAAAAAGTAATACGTCTGTGCTGCGAGAGATATAAAATACAATATTAACTCATTAATAATTGAATACGGGCTAGCTTAATAAATATACAAAATATTTCGACATCTAGCGTCACCCATTTTTAATAACATTAGATAGCAAACAAGCAAATGGCCTTCCTGATGGAAAGAGAACCATGGTATGTAGACTGTTGATGATCAAACACTGTTGATGGTACGTTGCTCCATCAATGTGGCAGAAATCAGGCTGGTGATGCCACAAGTCTACCGGCCTTACCCTCCAAATCTTATTACGACAATGACAAGGATTAAGGCTATTGCGACAGGAACACGTAACGTAGTGATACGAAATAACCGGGCGAAATGTTGCGTTACTCTACCACGTAGTATCACCATGGTACTGACACGTATATCCAATTGTTCGCCTTTTATGAACTGCCTGGCGGAAAGGCAGATGGTTTACATTTCAAAGGGGGCCCGAACCACAGAATACTAGAGACTAACAGAAGTCAATGTACATACAAGTAATATCTGAGCAACGCACACAGAGACACCTCTCAACAATTCGAGAGGAAAAATTGGTTGGAGGTGGTAATGGCTTGATAGAACTATAAAAAAAAACAATAATAAAATTAAATAAAAATGTTATCGTATTTAAAAATTCTCCAGACTAGTAGCAAATATTTTAATTGGACTTGGTATTACTCTAGTGGCTATCCAACATCATATACCTAGTATTTCTTCGATTTTAGTGAGGGTAACACCTTGTAACATTTGCACGCCACAAAAAGGGCAAAATAGGAATAAAGAACATATTGTTAAATAAGATCTAATTATGTACCCTATTTATTGCAAATAAAGAAATTATTATTATTATCTCACGGACGCGATATCTCGGAATGGCTCGGGACAGTTTGTTCCGAACTATTCCGAGATATCACGTCCGTGAGAGATGTCTATGTGTGCGTTGCTCGAATATTACTTGTATGTACATTGACTTCCGTTAGTCTCTAGTATTCTGTGCCCGAACTAACAAGGGGACAATCCTAGGGACATCTGTTTTACGAGACTTTAGATTATTAGAATCGATTGGTTCAATGAGGGACATTTTTAGGGTTCTGTACCTCATACGAAAAAAACAGAACCCTTATCACTTAGTTGTCCGTCTGTCAAGACCCTTTTTCTTAGAAACGCATAGAGGTATCAAGTTGAAAATATGAAATACGCGAGTTTATAATCCCTCTTGAAAAAATCAAATTTATGTGTCAACGCAATCAAAAGAAATGACAATTTATATCACAATAGCTGTTGCCTGCGACTTCGCCCGCGCGGACTTCGTTTGCTCCTCACAGCTCCTCCCCTGTAGGTGATAGCGTGATAATATGTAGCCTATATGTTGACCCGACCTGTTAGTAATAACGATGCAAAATTTGAAGTAAATCCATGCAGTACTTTTTGAGTTTACCCCGGACATACATACAGACAAACAGATAAACAGGCAAACAGACAAAAATTCTAAAAACTATATTTTTGGCTTCGATTACGATTGTAGATCACGCCCCAAGTATTCTTTTAAAATAATATTCAACGTACAGTTTAGACTTCTCTAAGATTTTATTATATATATAGACTAGCTGTTGCCTGGAACTTCGTTCGCGCGGACTTCGCCTACTCCGCACAGCTCCTCCCCCGTAGGTGATAGCGTGATTATATGTTGATCCGACTTGTTAGTAATATTCATGCAAAAGTTGAAGTAAATCCATGCAGTACTTTTTGAGTTTACCCCGGACATACATTGACTTTCTTACCTTACCCTCCAAACCAGCACAACAGTGAGAACTTATTCCCTGGGCTCCTTTGAAGAATAGGTCAACTGCCGTTCTGCCAGGCAGGTCGTAAAATGCGCCAGTCATTAGCATCGTGTACTAGGTTGTAGAGTTCTGCATTGGCTCGCCCGGGTCTGGCACCACCGTTTTAACTATTTTTGTCGCAATAGCGTCAGAGCTAGTCACTGACATGTTCCGGTTTAGAGGATAATGTAGCCGGTAAACTTATGCATGTGGGAATAGACTTTTCCACAAGATAGCAAAGCACCATTAATATCTTTGGTGTCTATAGGCGATAGTTGACTTTTTCTCTCAGGAGACCCATCTGCTTGTTCGCTATTTTATGGTATAAAAAAAGTACTGACGCTGAACCAGCAGGAATGTATAGGTGATGCCAATCCCGATCGAGACGTTGCAGAACTCTATTTTGTAGTTACGATGTCAGTTACACGTCTTAACCTACTTTTTTACGAGAATCCTAGTAGTCAAGTTGTTGATCTATTCCCCTTCCCTTTATGAAGAATAAATTAGTTCGGAAAAAATAAATATGAGAAAAAGGTTTCAAATATAAAAAATCTGTTTGCCTCGTGGTCTAGGAGATGGCCTATTTGGCTCAGATAGATTCCATTCACTTTTATTTTATAGAATTTTACATATTAGGTATGTTTTTCGCTTATTACAGCATCATCAGGGATGTTTTGTTTAGTTAATTATGTCTTTTTTTATATAGAAGAGGGGACAAACGAGCAGGAGGTGCACCTGATGGTAAGTGATCACCGCCGCCAATGGACATCCGCAATACCAGAGGTCTTGCAGTTACGTTACTAGCATTTTAAGAATGAGTAAGCTGTTAGGGAATTATAAGTCTTATTATAAGTCTTCGGCAAATTGTAAATATTTATAAGATATATTATTTAAATACTAGTTGTAGATGGGTAATAGTAGTAGTGACTACCCATGATCCTTTTAAGGATAATACCTTTAAACGAGCAATTCTTAGAAAAAAAAAGTATCTTCACGCCCATATCCCCGAAGGAGTAGGCAGAGGTACTTGTTGTAAGTGCACCCACGATTAGCCGAAGATACTTGGTCCCACAAATGTGATAGGTGGTAAGCCTATCGCCAACCGGGCACTTTCCAATCCCGGGCAACTTTGTGTTTATCAGAAAACTGAAAAAAACACTTTTTTTTATGTGCCCGACCCGGGAATCGAACCCGGAACCTCATGTGATCAACGCCAACGCTGGACCACTAGACCACAGAGGCGATCCAATTCTTGTATATTATATATAATTGGAATCTCGGAATCGGCTCCAACGATTTTCATGAAATTTAGTATGTAGGGGTTTCGGGGGCGATAAATCTATCTAGCTAGGAATCATCTTTAGAAAATGTAATTTTATTCGCTTTTTATCGATAATAAAAGTCCTAATTAAAACTGAAAAATATGACTCTACCTGACATCTATTGGCGAATAATAATACTATTTTTTGTGTTGTAGGTTATTCCAGCAGATGGCGTTGTTAAGTAACACGAAGTGTTTGCTTTGAGATTAGACCACAGACCACTAAAGAGATGCAAGCATTAGACTAAGAAAACACCGAGCAAAGCTCGGTCAACCAGATATTGATACTGTAATAAGCGAAATAGGTTGGGTGTGTAGAATTATATGAAATAAGTACAGTGAACTGGAAGTACAGGTGAGTTTATATATAATACCTATTTGAAAATGCAGTTTCACCAAGTGGCGATGATGGAAAGTATCCAATACCCATCTCTCGCTTCCATACAATGGCATTGGGGCGGGAATTCATGCACGGCAAGATGGCCTCGACTTCCGATAGTTTCTCAAGGTTTCATTCTCTTTATTCCCTGCATAAACTCTTCTTTTAACATGAGCGGTTTATTTAAAACGATATCCATAAATTTAAATAAACGATTCAGACAAAATTCAACAATTGTGTAAGAGATCTTATTTGAGAAATAATTAAAAACACATACCTTGTAGGAATTTCTAAATGTAGATAGGTAAGGTGAGTTTCACAGTTTGAAAATGACAAAGCTGCGAGAGACGAATTCCGTGTACCAAATGTAATAGGTTTAGAACAGGTACGGTACGACTTGTTAACATGTAAATTGTGGAGCTGGCCTTTGCCATTGCTTTGTTAAATTTACAATTATTCTACGACTAGCTGTGTTCCGTAGCCCTAGTGCCATTAGGTTTTAATGCTAACAGAACTCTTTGTTCAGCAAATTATCTTTATGTGTAAGTACTAATATATATTAATAATTAAAATATAATCACGGTGGTTTCCTTGCGTGGTAGGTACATTATATCGAACGTCTATGAACTTTGTAGCTTATCTTGATTCACAAGTTTGTCATTTGGGGAAATGAGTGGAGATTTTTCCCCGTTTTGATCCCGGTCTCCTTTGAAGAATAGACCAACTGCCGTTCTGCCAAGCAGGTCGTAAAAGCCGACCGATTGCCTATGCGAGTCACTTACCGCCTTACCTGTTCCTGCCGCAATAGCGTCTGTGCTGACCATTTCCGTGTTCCGGTTTGGAGGGTAAGGTAGCCGGTAAACTTATGCATGTGGCATTAGACCTCGCCACAAGATAACAACGCACCATTAACATCTTTGGTGTCTATAGGCGATAGTTGATTATTTCCATCAGGAGACCCATCTGCTTGTTTGTTTTTTTATGATTAAAAATAAATAAAAAAAGATTTCCATTGCCGCATATTACCGATCTGATAACGATTGCCGTCTATTTCTAGGGATGACCGGGACCGACAGCTTAATGTGTTTATCCAAGGCACGGGGGTAGTAACAAACCACCCCCTAGACTCCAAGCAACTACTGATTTAGGATTTTCGAGACTACCTCGAAAAAATCTGGAGGATCACTAGCTAATAAGTGACAACCAATATGGCTTGCGTCATGATCGGTCGGCAGGTGATCTTCTACTCTATCTCACTCATCGATGGGCTGAAACAAACGAGAGTGGGGGAGAAGCCCTTGGTGTGAGCTTAGATATTGTGAAGACTTCCAATCGGGTCTAGTACACGAGCCTTCTTTCTAAATTGCCCTCCTACGGCTTTTTTCCCGGTATGGTATGATATGTGTTCCGACGAGAAGTGCATCAATGCTGGCGTCCTACAAGGCTCAGTATTATCTCCAACACTGTTTCTTAAGCATATCAATGATATGCTGTAATAAGGCAGCATTCATTGTTATGACGCCTTGTACAAAGGAAAATCAAAGATTCCTAAAACTCGGGTGGAGGATTGCAGAAATGGACTTGTGTCTGAGGTTGAGGCCACCTTTGAGCGAATCTCTGAATGGGGTAAGGTTAATCTCGTGGAGTTTAATCCGTCAAAGACACAAGTTTGCGCATTCAGTACTAAAAAAAACCCTTTGATTTAGCGCCCCAGTTTTAGAACACCTTCCTCAAAAAAATTTCCTCAGATGACGTAAATCAGTTTCGTAGTCATCTGGAAGATAAAGCTAAATTAGCGTCCAAAAAAATTCGGGATGATTAACTAGGTGAAACATTGCTTTGCACCTGGTTAAAGACTTTTACTTTATAAAGTCGTCCCCATATGGCGTATTGTTAACACTTATGGGCTGATGCACCCAATTATCAAATTCTTCCATTTGACCGCATTCAGAGACGTGCATCCCGATTCCAATCTGACCAAACATCTCTCCCCGTGCTCTGAGTGTGCTCTACCGGCTTATAATTGGTGTTGGTAAAAAGTGTTCTGAGGAATTGTTTAGTTTGATACCAGCTACTTCTTTCCACTGCTACAACACTCGCCGAGGCCGGAACCTCCACCCATACTACCTTGACTCATAGTGTGTTCATCAGTACGGTTTAGTCGGAACTTTTTAGTTCTTACCACCAAATTATGGAATGAACTCGCTAAATCTGTATTTCCTGAAGAGTATAACATTGGATCTTAAAAGAGGCGGATTAATGATTTTCTTAAGAGCCTCTTATGCTGTGGATGTCCATGGACATCGGTGACCGCTTCCCATCAGGCGGCTAATTTGTTCACCTGCCAGCTCATCATAAACAAATCTTAATAACACTCGTGCTTGACTTGGATATCTAACCTAAGACCTCATGATCGACGAGGCGGTCATAATTAAGATGATTAAAAAATTTGTGGCAATCATGAATACTGCCAATAGAAGTAAAAACGCAAGACTGGGATTTTTTAAACTAATATTAAAATTTCATAATTTTACCATAAACATTTAGCATGTTGCTGACGCGTATTCATAAAATTTTCACCTATCGAAAATCATTTGACGCTCCTATAGAAGTTTATATTTCAATTTTAAACTTTATTATTAACATTTTAGTGTTGTCACGGCTAAACTGCTAAAATAATTTAATGAACCGTCAAACAAAGACTACTCATTTTTTCTAGAATCAACCCTTGAATGCCTGAAATAGGGGATAAATTTTGTATGGAAAATTATACTGATGGCATGTTAATCTACTCGCGGGTGAAGGTACGCGGATCAGCTAGTCTTTTATGAGCCGCCTAGAACTTGCGACTTCAAAAATTTTCATTTATCCCTCTAACACTCTTAATGTGAATGTTCGGATATTTGTTCGGATTAATTTTGGTATGCACATAATAATATAGTTTCTATCCAAACCTATGCCAACCAAAACCTATGTAGATTAAACATAAATTTTGGTTGGCTAATTTTAATTCTGCAAAAGGGCACTGTTCTTGTGGAATCCACAAATAACTTTGATCACCCAGAGGTTTGCGAGTAATAGCTTAGTAAATCATAATTGATCATATGATTACGTTAATAGTAATAATTTAAATTAATGGGATTGTAAATGACAATAGAATAAAACGATTGTGTATTAAATATATAACATTAATTTATTTTTGTAAAAAATATTACTTGATTTTAATCACTAGTGTGGTAATAAAATTGTGATGCAGTAAAGTTGACGCACAAACACATTGAGTATTTTTACGTTTGCAAGAAAAATATTTTGAGCATGGTTAATTCTTTTAAAATAAGAATATTATAATTTCTACTATTTTCATATAATATTACTATTATGATACAATTATTATTATTACGCATACATAAAAACAAACATTCTTTCATAATATACACCCATACATTCACATTGTTATAAAATACGTTACGTACAGTCCAGTTTATAATACAAAAATAATAAACATTTGACTTAAAATATCAACACAACTGTTTCGTTAACTAAATCGATGTACAATTCTAATCCTATGATAATTAATATTTCAATGTTTAAAAATTAAACTAAAACTTTGAGGTCTACCATAAATATACAAACAATTAATATTTACAATAAACTTCAGTTAAAATGGAATGTTTGTGGAATGTCATTTAAAAAATGTTTATAAGCCCTGTTTTGATATGGCATTCGCCTACATTAATACTTGAGCATTTCTTCGTTATTACAATATTAGTACATCAACACATTCACTGTTTTTATGAATGAAAAGATAAGTGTAAAAGACCTACAAATCATATTGTTACTTCGTTGTAAACTACCAGGTTTTAAAAAACAGTAGCAGTCGTGGGACTGCCGATAGAAGTGAAAACGGAACTATTAAGTTGAGAGTAATTAAAACTATATGCAAAAATTATATGAAATTTTTTATGTTTTATTTATTAGTTACATATGATGGGTTAAATAATAAAATACAGTCAGAAATAGTCGATGTATTAGTGTATACTTGTACACAGGCTACTGCGCGTGCGCTAGTCTGGCTCTCCATAGCTATAGATATACTATTATCATTAGCATGTCGGTGACGCGTACCGAGGATTTTACCCTCTACCAAAACGCTCAACGCGCCTAAAGAAGTTTTCACTTCAAAAAATGAAATACCTATTTAAGTGCTGCTAAAACAGTGAGTGTGTTAATTCACATTCCTTTAAAATATAACCTAATAATAAAGCTAACAGAGTACAAATTCAATAAAACCCTAACTCTCAGTAGCTTTGAAAAGAACAGCTCATTTGTTCAGGTCTTATCAACATTTTTGCTAGTAGCTCGTTTACTACTGAGAGAGTAAGTACGATGTACACTAATACAAAGTATTATGTTAGTTTGACCAGAATACGATATAACGCAGTTCTTCATGTACGGCTAATGACCTTCACTGTCGCTATCACTTTTATCTGAAATTGTAAAATAAAACATGATATTGCAAATATTGCAACTTATATCAAATAGAAAGACCAATCCACTACATTTCACGGGTGAAATCAATTTGTGGTGGTTGATATAACGCATAGCATTATATTATAGTGCGATGTATACATAGCGCACTATAATATAGTGCTATACGTAAACTAGAAACTACGTAAAATTAGAAAAGTATAGTTTATAGTCTATAACGTGCTATCATAATAGTTTATGTATACAATAATATCTAAACAATAAAATCTATTTTTTGGTGAATAACGGCACGTGGTATTCTCGATAATTTCCATCGTCGTGGAATTTTTCTCTTTGTATAATTAGAATAAGATAAGATGCATTGTAAATACAAACTATATCATAAAAATATCTTAATGACAAATAAACCCATTTCAAAATACGTTTAGTTGTTTGGGAGAAGTAAACTTTGCTAACTTATCTTAAATATAGCAACGGACATACGCGGATAGACTTCATTTTACCTACTTGATGTATATACATCGTTCCTATCGCTTTCTTGTAATCTATAGATAAAATAAAATCGTAGGAAAGTCAAAACTGTACATTGAATATTTTTTTAAAAGAATACTTGGGGCGTGATCTACAATCGATATCGAAGCCAAAAACATAGTTTTTAGAATTTTTGTCTGTTTGTCTGTATGTATGTCCGGGGTTAACTCAAAAAGTACTGCATGGATTTATTTCAAATTTTGTATGACTATTACTATTAATAGCTCGGGTCAACATATAGGCTATATATTATCACGCTATCACCTACGGGGGAGGGGCTGTGCGGAGTAAAAATACTCCGCGCGGACGAAGTCGCTGGCAGCAGCTAGTATATAATATATATGGGAGTGATTTCGTGAAATGCAACGTAAGCGTGTAACGAAGCCGGGGATACGCGCGCTATTTGAATTAACATATGAGCGCGTGCGGCGGTAGAGTTGGCAATCAGATTATACCAACTTAATCACTTAGATATGTGTGATGTAGTGTTACACATCATATGCGACTACTGTAAGGCTCTCGCTTGTTTTTTATAGGATTCAATATAATATGCTGTAACCTATATACTAAATGAAGATATATCAGTCTTGTAACTATATATTCAAATAAATAAAAAAGATTAGCATCCAGTAAAGTAATGTGTCATCCATTAGTAAATTATTTATGAACAAATTCAACGTAAACATAATATTAAAATCCATTGAGCTAGCCTATAAATAGTGGTTTATAAGGCTACTAGCGATAATACCAGGTAGTATCAGTCTTCTACAATGAATTATCAAAAAGTAAAAAAATAGTCGGTTGGCCTGATGATCCTAAAACTACACAGGATTACTCGCCAAGCTAATTTAAAGATTTTTAAAATTTCATCAAAATCGTCCTAGCCGTTTTGGAATCCGTTGGGAACATAATATATAGATACATACTATTTTTATATACAAATACTTTTAAAGTAGCCAGGTAAACTTTAATAATTATATTGATCGTTGACAAGGAAAGAGACTTCTGAAAAAACCTGTATAAAGCTACATCTATATATACAAACTAGCTGTTGCCCGCGACTTCGTCCGCGTGGACTTTGTTTACTCCGTTCCTACTGGTCGTAGCATAATGTTATATAGCCTATAACCTTCCTTGATAAACAGGCTATCCAACTCAAAAAGAATTATTCAAATCGGTTCAGTAGTTTTCGAGATTACCGCGTACAACTAAACCAACAAACAAACAAACAAACTATACAATTTTATAATATTAGTATAGTATAGATATTAAATGAAAACAGCAAAGATAAGAAAAGCACTAAATACAAGTAACACTAATTACTATAAGCTTGTTGATAGTGAAATCGCTGCAAATGCGGTAAATAGAGTGCACTACGTGCTGTAAATACTGACCTTTCTTACCCGGGTACGCATGTCTCTTCAGTCTGTCATAGAGGTCTTCTTTCGTACCGTAGATGCTCGCGTTCGATCTCGCCAGGCTGTTCATCTTGCCGTTCATTCCGTTGTGGAGACTCTCCTTCATGTAGGTCTCGTTATAAAAGTTCGGCATTTCCCAACCGTCTTCTTCGTCATCATAGTAGTGCGCATACGTTGAATGGTGAGATGGCGCAATAGATTCCGCATAAGGAGTGTGGGCTCCGTAGTAGAAGTTTACTTGGGAGCCGTTTTGGTCTATCGCTGGTGTTAGTGTCTTCTTTGGTTCACGTTTCTTTGTTGATCTGTAATAATTATAATAGTATAAGAAACAATAAATCAAAATCTGACTGAGCCTGTCAGAACTGAGAGAAAATCATTTGCCCCTTTGCTGCTGTAAAAAGTTTAAAAGCATTCAGCGAGCGTAACGTAAAAACTTTTACAGCATTAGGTAATATCAATTATGAGTAATAGCAATACAGGTGTTACATTCTTATAAGTAAACGTTCGTATTGATTATTTCATGTACTTAGTGAGTTTGTATTGATATTAGTGAGTTTATAGTTTTAATTACTGTAATGGCTCAGCCGCACTTGCGTCTATTGTCACAAAGCTTCGTGATATGACACGATAAATGCAGATGTCGCATACATTACGACTGAGTACGCTCTGACTGAGTACATTACGACTGAGTACGTATATCTTCGGGACGATAGATGCGAGTGCGGTCGCAGCATAATAGTAACAGCAATTGCCGATTTAGTTCTGTTGTATATCAAATAACATTCTTCTTAAGGACATTTCAGTAATATGTGCTAACATGATTTAATCTTATGATTTTTTCGTCACTTTCTATATTAAGAGTTGATGTTTGAAAGAATAGAAAGTAACGTGATCGCTGCCAGATAAGGTGATTATTATCAATATCACATGTATCATCACGCTGACTGAAATTGAATAAATTGAAAATGAGAGTGTATTGCTCTCAGATACACTACGATTTAAATAATAATTTATAATCTTTATTTCATCATTAAGGCGTGTCTATTCTCCGCTAAACGGAGTCCATTCCACCTGTCTCCGTCTTTCCAGGGTGTGTCCGTGCCGATAACTAACCACCTCGATATCCTTGGTATCACCTTAACGCCTACTCTCAACTTTTGTTCGTATATCGAATCTAAAGCCCAGGTTGCCTCAAAAAATTTTAGTATTCTGGCGAAGCTGAGACAATATTTCAGCCCGGGACATTTGCTCAAACTTTATCAAGCACAAGTCCGTTCGTGCTTGGAATAGTGCTCTCCTCCTTTGGGATGGATCTGCCAAATAATAGCTGGATATACTTGAGGCGATAGAGAGGCGTACCAAGAGGCTCATAAACGACGATGATCTGGTAGGCAAAAAATTCCAGAGTCTCGGTCATCGCCGCAGAGTGGCAAGTTTATCGATTTTTTATCGGATACATTTTGGAGAGTGCGCTGCGGAATTGCATGACTTGATTCCGCCATCCTCATTTTTCTATCGATCTTCGAGGCGCACAGATTCTAGGCATCGCCATATGGTGGACGTTCCACGTACCCGGACAAAGTAGGTTCGATTCCACATTCTTCACTCGAACCGCAATGGACTGGAGTCTGTGTTCCCCGATGAGTACAATCTAGGGATATTCAAGAGAAGAGTGAACAGGTACCTTCTAAGGAAGCGCGTTCCATCTTAGGCCGCACGGCCACGATCTCGCCTGATGGTAAGCTAAGAGCTTACCATCAGGCGAGATCGTGGTCAAGCGCTTCCCTATCGATAATTAAAAAAAAACCCATCGTGAACATCAATTTGCCAAGGGTTGACTTTCTCTTTTGAGTGTAATGAACACTTGTCCCAGAAGGAGCCACTCTTCCTTAACACACTTATACTTTACACATGGTTTTACAGTTTTAGTATTTAATTACATAATTGAAGTTAAAAGAAATAAGGTAAGTGTTAAATTTGTAAGTTTTTAAGGATTTTTAAGAGCATTACAGAAAACATGTTCTCACCTAGCACATATCATCCACACGAGGAGCACAAGGAATATGATGAAGATGACTCCGCCGGCGACGCCGCTGGCGATGTACGCGAACTCGCTCTTGTCGCGGCACTGGCGCCCCGTGAACGAGCCTGCACACCGGCACGACGGCTCGCCGCGCGCGTCCTTAACGCATTCCCCGCCATTTTCGCAGAAGCCTAGGCACACATCTAAAAAAGACAACACATTATTTATATATTAATACGTAAAGTAACCGTTGGTCGAGTGGTTGACCGCCCCGTTGGTCGAGTGGTTAGCGATCCTGACTACGCAATCGACGGGGCTCGGGTTCGATCCCCGACGGGTACAAGCATTTGTGTGATGAGCATAAATGTTTGTATTTCCGGGTTTGGGTGTTTATTAAATATATTCCTGTACAGACAGACAAACAGACAAAAATTCTAAAAACTATATTTTTGGCTTCGATATCGATTGTAGATCACACTCCAAGTATTCTTTTAAAAAAAAATATTCCATGTACAATTTTGACTTTCCTACGATTTTATTATATGTATTTCTATGTATTAGTATCGTTGACTAACACCCATAACACAAGCAAATAATTTGCTTACTTTGGGGTTAGATCAATAAGTGTAATTTGTCCCGTGAATATTTATTTATATTTATTTATTTATTTATTATTTATGAAAGTAAAAGTTTCCCCATGTTGGTCCGACAACACGTTATTTACATCATCGATGAAGTGACAATACCTCCTAACTGTTTAAATGTTAATTTTACAGGAGAGGGAAAAAACGTTTGACATCTAGTCTTAAATGTGTTGATTTGAATATAAAGCTATTTCCACAAAGCTCTAACTTTTATTCTGAAAATTGTTAAAAGATAAGAGAAAATTCTATAGATGCAAAACTGAATTTTATGTCTATTGCAATAAAAAGGTTTATTTGTTTAAAAATGTTAGGAGGTAATGTCACTTCAACGACGATATGCATATTAAATAGTAATACGTTAAACAAAAGTTTCCCCCGTGTTGGTCCCGAGCTCCTTTGAAGAATAGGCCAACTGCCATTCTACCATACATGTCGTAAAAAGCGACTGATTGGCTAGACGAGCCACTGCCATCGTGGCCACTAGGTGTTAGAATACTGCATTGTTTCACCCGGGTCTGGTACCATCACCTTATCTATTCCTGCTGCAATAGCGTCAGTGCTTGTCACTGTTGTGATCCGGTTTGGAGGGTAAGGTAGGCGGTAAACTTATACATATGGCATTAGACATCGTCACAAGATAGCAACGTACCATTAACATCTTTGATGCCTATAGGCGATGGTTGACTCTTTCCATCAGGAGACCGGGCAACTTTGTATTTATCAGAAAACTGAAAATAACTTTTTTTTATGTGCCCGACCCAGGGTCGAACCTGGGACCTCATGTGGTCAACGCCAACGCTGGACCACTAGACGACAGAGGCGACTAGTATGTTTATGTCTAAACTCTATTGTAAAACTTAACACGTGTTATTGTTTGGTCTCTGGTTTAATTTCAACCACAGGGCGATCCTAGCGATCACTCTCTGGTACGCAATAAATATGGTGTACTTTACTCTAAATACATTTGAAATATTGAAATGCTTTCTTCGTGTTCCGTTCCCCTATTGAAGAACAAAATTTTCTGCTAGACAGTTCATTAAAAGAATGGTCAAACGTATTTGGCCGTGACAATTAGATGACTAAAAAAACTTTACAACTATTATTTTCACCATAAGCAACACGAAATAATTAGAAATCATTGAGAACGACAAGTAACTTTATCGGGCTCGTCGCTGTTTAAGTAACAATTTCCAACTGTCTTCCCCATTGAAGTTAGAAGTTACGACAGTTCCAATTGGTTTCCTTATAATACGTACTGGAAGTCCCTGTCATGCTTTGTTATAGTTTCTATAAACTAGTATTCGTCTATTGGTCGAAAGTCGACGACTGAACTGAATCTATATAAATAATTTCGTCAAGGAGTACGGTAGACTCGATTGAAACCTTGCCTGAATTATAAGCGTAAAAAAATAATTATTTCGAGTCGACAACTTATATCCGCAAAATTCGGATTGTCGAGTATTTTGTTAAAAAAGTGATTAAAATTTCTAATGGTGCTGAAAGACAAATCGGCCATATTTCTTTAAAGGTTACAAATATGTGGGGTAGATGACGTGACTCGTAAGCATTTATTAAAATATCGTAAAACGGAGCGCAGATTATCGTGAAGCTTATTTTCTCTTCGTTCATAAAAGAGTAGAAATTAAAAAATATTAACACTACAGTGTTGTCTTTATTAAACCAACGTAAAACCTAATTGAAAGAACACGTCACTACAGTGTTGTTACTTTTTAATGTCTACTATTTGAGTTAGTATATAAGATTGCGTACCGGGTTCGAGCGACTTCCGAGCTTCCGAGCGAAGCCGGGTTTTCATCTAGTATTATCATATTTCAAAACTAAAAGAGTCAAAACCGCGTCCATAAATAGC
Organism: Apodemia mormo; assembly: GCA_036924255.1. NCBI lineage: Eukaryota > Metazoa > Arthropoda > Insecta > Lepidoptera > Riodinidae > Apodemia > Apodemia mormo. The sequence goes on along the minus strand of JAUPFN010000009.1, from coordinate 19,173,520 downwards.
AAATAAAATTAAGGATTCGTTTAGTGTTATGTGTATGTCAAACTTGGATAAACAAGATCAGAAGTTTTTTTTTTATATCATAAGATAGCAAATAAGCAGATGGGTTTCCTGATGGAAAGAGTCATCCATCGCCTATAGACACCAAAGATGATAATGGTGCGTTGCTATCTTGTGGCGAGGTCTAATGCCACATGCATAAGTTTACTGGCTACCTTACCCTCCAAACCGGAACACAACAGCGACAAGCACTGACGCTATTGCGTCAGGAATAGGTAAGGCGGTGGTACCAGACCCGGGCGAGACAATGCAGAACTCTACCACCTAGTAGCCACGATGGTAGTGATTCGATAGCCAATCGGTCGCCTTTTACGACCTGCCTGGCAGAACGGCAGTTGGCCAAGTAGATAGAAATTAGAATCAAAATCAGAACGACAACATATGATATAACGACGATAACATATAGTTTAATAAATATCACTAACCAAATAACACGAATGAGTGTACTCCCACAGTGAGCAAATTATTATTTGCGCTGGTGTACCCACATCATCAGTCAAGATTGTTGTCAATATTTTACACACATATTTAAAATAGGTACCTATATACGACCATCAATTTCTAAATTATTGTGTTAAAATAAAGATGAAAGTGTTATTTTTTACTTATTATTAGAATATCTAATGAAATATTTAGAATTGTTAATTATTTAACATATTTGAAATTAATATTATTTTCGGGCTGAAATAAAGTCAACTATTTGATTAAGGTAATAATAAAGTCAATAATCTATAATAGAGCAAGATCCCAAGGCCACCAGACGTCACGTATTTTCTGATGGATGAAATGTGGACGATAGAGTAGTGTTAGTATGTACTATGATCGTATGCCTACCTGCTAGCTTGGTCAAACGGCCAATTTCCAGGTATCAGGTAATCAAGGTACATAAAAACATTACTTACTTCACGTAAATTCTCATCGCTGATTTTCATATATGTTTTCGAGTGTATAGTTAAAAATAAATTGTCAATACTCCCAGACACTTTCCGTCGGCCATATTGCTTGACAGACGCTTTAAGGGTTTCAAAATAATTAGTTAACTTTACGTAAATTCTGACGCTCCATTTTTATATATGTTCATCCGACAACTATTTTAAAACCTTTGACAAGAAGACAGACCGATCCAAGGGGCCAATCATCCCCTAAACTAAATTTTAATGTCTCTGTGAGTGGGAGCGCGAGAGCATTATCTACGCGCATGAGAATGAGTGAGACCGACTGCGCTGTTAAGTAGAGATGAGACGTATTTACGGGAACGGGTTTCTATACTAGGTTTCAACTAAGAAGTCTCCAAACTAAGTATTCAGTCGTAGAATATACGAGTATCGAGTATTTGGAAGTAAGCGTACGCGTCTCCGATTACACATACAATTTAGTAATGTCAAAGAGGCAAAAGCGTATCGAGTATTTACGAGTATCGAGTATTTAAAAGTATCACGCGTACGCGTCCGTGAATACGTATACAATGTACTAATCCTTTGAGATTTGGGACAAGTATACTGCGAAGGGCGACTGCTAAATATGCCAGTATTAAAGTCATATTATAATACATACATTAAAAATTCCAAAAAGCTGTCAGTCTTAAGCCTGTGAACGTATTAAGGGAATATTTCAATTTTTTTTACATTTTCTTACACTAAGCTAGGTAGGTATTCAATATTCAATCAATTCTCCTAAGTCGTATATTTGACCGTCTTGTTGGTCGGGTGGTTAGCGAACCTGACTACGCAATCAACGAGGCCCGGGTTCGAATCCCGTTGGTATTTTTGATTTGGTTGTTCATTAAATAAATTATTGTATTAATTACCTCTGTAGTCTATTGTATATCAGTCTATCTGTAGGCCCGGTGTTGCCATTGACTATATAAAGTCCCCGGTTGGTTTCCCGGATCAAAAAATATTTTTTATCAATTTTCTGATAAAAACGAATTGCCTGGGATTGCATTAGTGCTCGGTTGGCAACAGGATTGCCACATATCACATTGTGTGGGATTAACTATCTTCAGCTAAACATGAGTGCACTGGTCTACCTAGCATGGCAGAACACTGAATACTTATTTGGGAGTGACTTTAGCTGTTGGCCTCAAGAGGGCCTTTAAATTACAATAAAGTTAGCTGTCATCTGACCAATTTTTTATTTTATTTAAAAATTATATTAGTTAAAAATAATTAGTAAAAAAAAATGAAAGTAAATTAGCCGACATTTAAAAATTTTTAGAATTTTTTTAATTGAAAAAATTATTAAAAAAAAATTTTCATTTGTAAAAAATTTGAAAAACTATGTGTTATTTAAAAAAAAAATATTTTTTAGTTCTAATTAATAAATTGAAAAAAAAATTAAAAATGTCGGCTAACTTTAGTATTATTTATTATAGATCCATTTTTTTCTTATTTTTGTTGCCATAATTTACTTGTCAACAAAAGTTCTAAAAATTATAAAATATCTGTTCAAGTAATTTTCATGGCCTTAACAGCGCAGTCGGTCTAACTCAGTCTCATGCGCGTAGATAATGCTCTCGCGCTCCCACTCACAGAGATATTAAAATTTAGTTTAGGGGATGATTGGCCCCTTGAATCGGTCTGTCTTCTTGTCAAAGGTTTTAAAATTGTTGTCGGATGAACATACACAAAAATGGAGCGTCAGAATTTACGTGAAGTTAACTAATTATTTTGAGACCCTTAAAGCGTCTGCCAAGCAATATGGCCGGCGGAAAGTGTCTGGGAGAATTGACAATTTATTTTTAACTATACACTCGAAAACATATATGAAAATCAGCCATGAGAATTTACGTGAAGGAAGTAATGTTTTTATGTACCTTGATTACTTGATACCTGGAAATTGGCCGTTTTACCAAGCTAGCAGGTAGGCATACGATCATAGTACATACTAATACTACTCAATCGTCCACATTTCATCCGTCAGAAAATACGTGACGTCTGGCAGCTCTGGGATCTTGGACTATAAGAATAAAATATTCAATGCTTGACAGATATGTTTTCGAGGCATTCGTGATTTTGAATGTGAGAAAAGTAGTGTCGTTATATAAAATAAACTGTTGTCAGTTTTGTATTTAATATAATTCGATATTCCGTCAGTTGTTGTTTAAATTGTTTAATCTTATGCCTTTTACCAAGTGGAGCTAACAAGATGAGCAAGATTACGTCTATAAACTTTTCCCCCGTGTTGGTTCGGGTTCCATTGAAGAATAGACTAACTGAATTTCTGCCAGATAGGTCTCAAAATGCGATCGATTGGCTATCACACGTCACTACCGTCGTGACTACTAAGTGGCAAAGAACTTCGCAACTTCTCGCCCGAGTATTTGGTACCTTTATAAATTGACACTATTCCTGCCGCAATAGCGTCAATATTTGTCGTGTTCCGGTATGGAGGGTAAGGTAAGCGGTGGATCTATGCAATTAATATTGCCATCTTGTCACACGGATAGAAAAGCACCATTAACATCTTTGGTGTCTATAGACGATGGTTTCTCTTTTCATCAGAAGAGCCATCAGCTTGTTTGCTATCTAATGATATCAAAAAAATACGGACACATATTTAATATCTACACATTCAGACTCAGAAATATAAACATCTATGGTCATAATATCCATTTTTTTTAACTTAATGTTTTTTTATCATAAGATAGCAAACAAAAAAGTTTTTTTAGAGAAGAAGAAAAAAGAAAGAAAGAAAAGAGAGTGCTTTTACCGGCTACTTTACCCTTCAAATCGGAAGTGTCAAATATGACAGGGAAAAGCACTGACGAAGGAATAAGAAAGCCGGTGGTACCAGACCCGAGGCAATGCAGAACTCTACCACGTAGTAATCACGATGGTAGTGATTTGCATAGCTAATCATTAGCGTTTTACGAACTGTTTAGCAGTACGGCAGATTAGTCCAGTAAAAAGTTAAATGAAACCATGATCTGACCAGTTTTGGTGCTATGAGTAAAAATGTGTTCATTAATACTTAAATAATGATATTATGAAAGAAATTTTGATTTAAATTTAGGGGAAAGGGATGAAAAAAATAAAAAAAGGGTTGAAAATGCCTTTTTTTAAATAACTTAATAACGGTAGGAAATAGAAAAATAAGTTTCAAGTAAAAGTTGTAGAGAAAGAAATTCTACACAAAAAAGTTCCTCTTCATTTTTTTGTTATCTGCTTTAGTTTAGCTACAAAAAATAAAAATTGCTTGAATTGTCCGACCGGGGACCTCATGTGATCAACTCCGATACCGCACCACTAGACCACAATGGCGATACACATATTTATGTGATGCGCGCGCTGCATGGTACAGGGCCGTAATAATTCTGGTAAGATGTTATCATTAATTATAAAGCAAAATTAATTTTTATTTTTTGTAGCTAAACTAAAGCAGATAACAAAAAACTGAAGAGGAACTTTTTGTGTAGAATTTTTTTCTCTACAACTTTTACTTAAAACTTTTTTTAAGTAAAAGTTATTTAAAAAAAGCCATTTTTGAACCCTTTTTTTATTTTTTTCATCCCTTTCCCCTAAATTTAAATCAAAATTTCTTTCATAATATCATTATTTAAATATTAATGAACACATTTTTACTCATTGCGCCAAAACTGACCAGTTCATGGTTTCATTTAACTTTTTACTGGACTAGATGGTTTATGGTCTTCAAAGGGAGCCACGGAAGTCACCAACACGGGGTAGAATAATTTTACTTTGTAAATTCCCATTGGTGGGTTTTGGTATTCCCATTCCCATTACTGGTGAAAAAAATGTTTGAAATTGAATCCCCATTTTCAATTGACTTGTAAATAATTTCTATACAAAGTTTCGATATATTTATGCAGAGGTGGTGGAAAATGATTACACCTACAAAATTATGAAGGATTGAAGCGGATATTGTTGTTTAACAGCGAAAATGATAAATTGTTTTAGCCGCTTGTTTGCCAAGCAATAATAAGTAAATCATTCTTTTTGATCGGTTCCCATTTAAAATAATTGCACTTTGGTTATTATTTTAAAACCCATTAATCTACAGGTATATTATTTATTTATTAAGCTTATCTGATAAAATATTAATAGCTTTTTAAAATCTATTAATAATAAATGTTTTACGGAATGTGTTTTATTTAAATTTCTTTACAGCACTTTACACAGTGATATATGTCTCTAAAAACCCATACTTTGACCATGTTTTTCCGTGACCTAAATAGTTTTTTGCACCAAAAAGCATGGCTTAAGTGCGGGTGTGTCATATGCGTTATAAAATACGATACGTAGGTATATATGACTGAAGTTGTCTATTATTGCGGTGCTTAGCTAACTACACGCTGAGCGGTAATAGACAACTTGATTAGCTAGCAAAAAAGCAGATCGCTCTGCATGTTAATGATACGTTGTTATCTTTTTGGCGATTGGCGATCTTAATGTCGGAAAAAGAAATTAATAGTCTTGTGTAATAAAAATCTCTTCAGTCGTGAGTCTTGTAAAATAAAAATAAAAAACTGCATTGACCCTACAGTATCACTGGTTTAACCTGGCGTTTTGTTTCCATATTGGTACCATTAATATTGATGATATTTATATGGAGTTGATATATCTTAGGATTGTAATAACTGTATGATTATTGGCCATCCTACGGAACTAAATTTTGTTACTGTTACATGTAATCAAGTCCCGTCAGTAATTGTGAAACAAGTGATATGCGAAAAAAGTGTAAGTAATTACTTAACATATTCATAAATTAGAACAAAATGAATGTTTAAACTTCTGCAAGCTTAACCCGACCTAATTATGTTCTAACTAAAATTTCAAGCTTTTTGTTGGTTTTAGACCCTTGTAAATATTTCAACTCTAATTATTCAGACACGTTACCTGCGGTATTTTTTAATTAAAAATTAAAGTACCTCATTAAAAACAACAGCATTGTAGGTAACCCATTAATAACGAGAACGCGAGGTTGCGCTGATAACTATTAAAGACATGAGATTGATTGTTTTGTCATAAAACACAAATCATGGGGAAGTTTAAAAGTGTAATTTTCTCCTCGTGGTCTAATAGTTAGTCTATTGGTCTCAAATCATGGTATACCGGGTATAACACCGGAGTCGGGCAAAAATGTTTGGTATGGCCGTAAAATTTGGTAGGCAAATTACCAGATCCCTTACGGAATAGCTAACAGAAAAGAGTGCTATATGTCACGATCCTTGCGATTTTGTCTAATATTCTCTACGCTTATTAATTTTTACAAAAACACGCCGCTTGCGAAGACTTTTGACACCACCTTTGGAAAGCACTCGATCAATCTGATCGTGGTATCACAGTCTTATTCTTTTCCGATATAACATACTCGTAGCAAACAAGCAGATGAGTCTCCTGATGGAAACAATCACACATTGCCTATAGACACCAAAGATGTTAATGGTAAGTTGCTATCTTGTGGCGAGGTCTAATGCCACATTCATAAGTTTACCGGCTACCTTACCCTCCAAGCCGGAACACGATAGCGACAAGCACTGACGCTAATACGGTAAGAATTTACCTATTCCTACCTAGGTGGTGGTACCAGACCTAGGTGAGATAATGCAGAACTCTACTACCTAGTAGCCACGATAGTAGTGATTCGCATAGCCAATCGGTCGCCCTTTACGACCTGCCTGGCGGTATGGCCGTAAGGTAGTTGGGCTATTCTTCAAAAGCCCGGGACCAACACGGGGAACCTTTGTTAATCTTTCATTTGTCGTTCTTTCTGCATTTTCGAACCATATGCCCTTTCTTATTTTACACCAACACTTTCTTTCATGCCCAACTTCTGTTTCACTGCAGTATTACGAACCTAGTCCATGAGTGTTACGCCACAATTCGCCGTAGCGATCTCATCTCGATCGCGTTGAATATGATTTCATCGATCGCGTTGAATATGATTTCCTATCTGACATATGGGCATGAAAATCCATATGTCAAGTTACTTCCATACAATAGCGTTGGAATAAGCACATAATTATGCAGGGCAAGACGAGACTCCTGATGTAATAATGTGCATTTAAGTAGATTCTGTACGATCGATCGATCCATTCGCTCTACACTGCACATACTCTTCAAGGCGAATTAATGGGACAAAAAGGATGTTTAAGGTCAAAGGAAAAATCGGTCAAGGAGTTGCTAATATATAGGGATTGTAAAAGGGGGTTACAGAATATAATGTTAAAACTATGCTATAGCGAGTTAATAGTTTGGCCCAAATTGCTAGTTTTAATTAGTTTTTAACCCCCTACTCAAAAAAGAGATAGTTTGATCACTGTGTGTAAGTCTGATGGGTGAGCTAATTATTATGCGTATTTTTACTTGGAAGCTGATTTTATGACATGTTTTATTAGAATCACTTCATCTTTTTCAAAGTCGTCACATCTTTTTTACTTGATGGAAGAAATTAAGCTGAATACCGAATTTCGTATCAATCAGATCTATATCAGTTATACAGGCTTGATCGACACGAAATTTGGTATTCGGTTACTTCAATGATATTGCAATCACATGGTAACTTTGAACTAAAACTGAAGAATTTCTATTCGAGTATTTTCATGTTTAGATCTGCAAATGATTCCTATGTTTGAAAAATACATTAACATCTTTGTTGTCTATAGGCGATGGTTTCTCTTTTCATCAGAAGCTTGTTTGCTATCTAATGATATAAAAAAAATACTGAAATATATTTAATAAACATTCAGACTCAGAAATATAATTATCATAATTATATCCTAGTAATGGATATTATGATAATATGGTCATAATATCCATTACTAGGAATTTATTATTTAATTAATTAATTGCATACTACTCGTATAAAATTGTAATAGTCGATATTTAATAGATTCAGGCGTAACTTTGCGGAAATCCATAATTTAAAGGAGAAATTATGGTATTTAATTTGCAAATTTCCGCGAAATGTTATATGGAACTGCCATTATGCAACAGAAATGAAAGGTAGTGTAAGGAATAGGGCAAACTTATCCAAAGTCTGAAATTATAGAACTCCACAGCGGCACAATAATCCACCCACTTCCACGACACTTTCTTCCACTTCAGAAGCAAAGGCACACACAAGTTATGTACTCAACGCACGTTTCACAAGAAGTAGTTTGATAAAGGGACGTGAGGGGGATTTTTAAATTTCAATTTTTTATAAAACATGGATTTTATTTATTTTTATTAAACTTTAACGCATATTTGATCTGTGCTCTCCTACTATGTTATGTTTATTATTATGTTTGGTAATTAATGAAACTAGCAATCGCCTATGGCCGAAATTCGAACATAGACTAAACAATAAAATCTCTTTTTAAGTTTCACTTCGCAACCAAAGCATCTTCAGGAGAGTCGAATAGCACTTCACTCTATGAAGGGTGAAGCATTAATTTAATGCTTCACCCTTCATAGAGTGAAGTGCTATTCGACTCTCCCTGCATTACGGCAGTTCTATATAACATTTCGCAGAAATTTGCAAATTAAATACCATAATTTCTTTAAAGTAATAGTCGATATCTTAGCCGCACGCACCCGGATAGTAGCGCACGATTTACATCTTTAGACGATGTAGATGTAGCCTGTAGACGATGATTGCATCTTTCCATTAAAAAAGCGTTTAACTTGTATACTATAAAAAGTGATTGTTGTTTTATTCAATTAGCTGTACCTTATTGAACTTGATATGCAATGACTTTGATAGAAATATGTTTGGATTATTTGCTTCTTATAGCAATCTTATTATTTGTTGTAAAATGATTATTGCAATATATCTAATATTATACATAAATTAAAAAAATATAAATGCCTTTTATAAATTAAAAAAGACAAGCCCGCTGAGTTTTTCCGCCGAATCTTCTCAGTGACTGGGTCGCATTCCGTACAGGTAGTAATTATCAATAATGTTGACTCGTCAAAAGTAAATGTAAAGGTTAAGTTGTATAAAACATTTTTGACTTTGACGTTGACTTTCATGTTTGTGTGTGTGTGATGTTTACAGACGAAATTTGTTGGTGATCATGTGTCCATATACATATTGTTGATAGAAAAACGATGCTGTGGAATTATTGACTGACGTACTAAGCATAGCATATTCCATTCAGCATTTTCCAATCATATTATCACTTCAGACTACTTTTCGGTGAATAGACTACCAGGTACTAAAGCAAGGAAGGAAGCAAGCAAAACGCTAGTGGATTATAACCACTAGTTTTTAGGAGACGACACACTTATCCCTATTTATATATACCCCGTTCTCATTTCTTTTAGCATAGTGTTTCCAAATGTCTACTGTTCTCGTAATATAAGGTAACCTTACAGATATAGCTCAAAATCCCATCTACTAAGATAGTTATGTAAACAATTTGGGTGTTTATAATTTCCGGTTATTACACATTAAAAGAATCATCTATTTGTTACCCTACACCATAAAAATATTTACTCTCTTTTACTATTGCTCAGAAAATAAATGAGGGTAGAAAAATAATACTTTTGCAACTTAGAATCGTTCAGTCGTTTACGGACATCGTTCAAAGCTAGTGAACCCCGCATAATGTGTGTCAAGTACACTCATTGATCCCTCGTGTGAAAAATCTATTCATGTGATTTGCTATGGTTTCAAATACTTCACGTTACAAACCCCTGCTGAGTTCAGTAAAACAGAAAACATATAATAATGATTTCATAAAGCGTTACTTTGTGAAAATCTTTTTCAATATTAGCACTCTAAAGAAGAAATTAGGGCAATTTATTTAATTCACTCTTTATTGTACACAAGATACATCTTTTTGAAAATTAATATAAATATCTATAAAAGAGATATTTAACAGCAGACCCGAGAAACGAGAATGTGCAAATAAACGTAGAACACAGTGTACAAATGCGTAACTTATAACGAGGATTATAATTTAATAAAAGAAATAAAGATTTAAAAAAATCATTAACCTATGTCTTATTATGCCTTTCAAATTATGTATTTCAGCACTGATCTTGTGCTAGGAAAACTTAAATTTTTTAAATTACTACCGTACGAAATTTAGTTATCCAGGTACTTATACCTTAAATTGCCCTTTTTTTACTAAGAAAATTTTAACACGTTTGGACTTGAACAAGCGATTATCTTGCCTTGACGTCAGGCAGGAAACACTCTTTCAACTGCGTTATATGACGATTTTTTTGAAAGTTTGAAAGATAATTTAATTTGTAGTGCCTGATGACCGCGCTTCGGAGTGCTAAGTGTGAGTTATTCTTTTCGCGTTCGATCGTGAGCGCGTTTCGAGTTTACTAGCAATTTGTATGTGATTTGTATAGCGCCACCTAGTGGTAAATTGGTTTCTCACGTTTACCACTAGGTGGCGCTGTACAAATCACATACAAATTCCTAGTAAACTCCAAACGCGGTCACGATCGAATGCGAAAAGAAAAACTCACACTTAGCACTCAGATGTGTAAAGTATCTTCGCGCCCGTATTCGCAGGCAAGCAGAAGTACAATCAGTGCACCCAGGATTATCCAAAAGATACTTTGTCCCGCAATTTTTGATAGGTGGCAAACCTGTCGCCAACCGGGCATCTATCCAATCCCAGCAACTTCGTTTTTATCAGGGGGGACTATTTTTATAAAATTGTGCTTTTTCGAAAAATATATTTATGTAGCTAAATTTTGTGTTTTTCTGGTGCATTTTAATCCCGTGGAATTTCATAAAAAAATCTATAAACGGTTGATCCTGCAGGCCATCCTTGAAACATCCCGCTAAATTAAGGTATTTTAAGCTCAAAAGAGTAAAAACTATAAGCATAGATTTTTTTTCAGTCCAAAATCTTTGTTAAAAATGACAGTACATGTATATTGATTTCTGAAAAGCTGTATATTGTGGAAACGAGTTTAACTCAATTTTTTAAATCTAAAACATTGCTTTAGCTAAATAATCGATAGGTTGAAAAATTACGCAGCAATGTCAAAGGAACATTTTTTTCAAAAAATTTCGTCATTGATAAATCCTAAACAAATTAACCGATTTTGATACAATTAATAGTATTTGACGCAGTTTTAAAGGAGAAAAGCTGATAAGATTTTTAAGTTAAACGGTGTATTAGCGTAAAAGTTATTTTAAAAATATTAAGTAAGTTTGCAAAAATCAGCGTAATTTTAATTTTTGAGAAGCTGTAATCTTTGAAAATTAGATTCGATTTTGATTTTTGAAACGGCATTTGACGTATTTTTTTAGTACAAAAATTATAAAACACCAAACAATGATTGGTTGAAAATTTTCAAAGCAATATCGAAAAAACACTTTTTTCAACATTTTTCGTCAACGATTACTCCCAAACGGATAATCCGATTTTGATGAAATTAATGCATTAGATGTAATTTTTTGAGGAATAGAGTCGATTGGTTTTTGTATTCAATAGGAACATTAATCTCGAAGTTATATTAAAAAAATACGGTTTCGCCAACATTTTTTTGGGGTTTTTTTCAAAATTCGGAAATGCGGAATTCAATCTAACGCCATCAACAGCATTTCTGTTGGTCCAGCCGTTCAAAAGTTATGAGATGTTTACATACATACACACACACACACACTCACACACATACACATACATACATACAGACATACTGACGTCATCGTGAAAATAGTCGGAAAAGGTTCATAGGACCTCAAAACGTGGAGATCTGGTGATAACTCGATTTTTAAAAATCGGGGCAAAATTAGTAACTTCCTTATCTACATACGTAGCGGGAAGTTAAATAAACTTTAATAATTTGTGTAGAAATATGATTCAATAATAAAGGAAGTACTCACCAATACACACTTTGCCGGTTCCATTAAAGCCAGGTTTACACTGACACTTGAATTCGCTAGTCTCAGCGATGTGGAGGCAGTACGCGTTTGCATCGCAATGCATTTCCGGCCCACTCATCTCACAAGGGTTAGTGCATTCGGATTCCGAAGTCTGTGAGAGATATTGATTTATTAGTATAACAGTATTGCTATGATTTCAAGTTAATCTAAATATAATTGATTTTTCTAATACCTGTACACTACATAATGCAATTTGATAAATTACAACTAGACTGAATTCACGCAAATTTAATTTCATCGCAGTAAAACAGGAGCAACCGATTCTCATTTCCTTGATTTCTGGAACCTTGTTTTTTGAACAATAAAGTGCATTTTCGAGAGATGCGTGTGTGACATGTCAAAAAGATTTGGGCTGCAACTGTTTTTTTCTAAATAACTTAATTTCAATAATACTTTTTCCGACCCGGGAATAGCACCCGATATCGAACGAGATGAGCCGAAAAAGGCTGAGCATTAGATATGATAGAACATACAGATATATTATATAGAATAACGAGACAATCATAAGTTGCTTGTATGCAAAACTTATTATTTTATTTATATTTTATTGCATACAAAAATATAATTTAAGAAAAAGCCTTTGACTAACCTTCTGAGCCTAGTTAAGGATTTGAAAAGCGACTCCTGAGATAGTCAGTGTCACCTTAATTCATGTAACATGCTACCCAGAGTAGATACTATTTAATCTCTAGTATCTTCTTTCTAACATATGAGTTCTGTCATAAAGCTTGCCTTAACGGTTGTATTTTAGAGATTAAAGTATCTTTTAAATTCACATATCAAGCTAAACGTTAAGATTATACAAAAGTAGGATTTTTGTATCACAGAAGTTAATTGTTTTGATTTTTTACTAGGCCGGTCCCTTGCGTTAGGGAGAGTTAACCGAGCATCAATAAATGTTCTGGTTCATCACTATTCACCGGTTTTTCGGTTAGCGAGTTGTGATGATGGGATCAACGTCATCGCCGTATTTTTCGATCTCACAATGAATATACTTGCTATAATAGCTTTCGTTTCTATCCGAGGCGAGGATGCTAACACACTACATTCAGACTCCGAAATGCTAATAAATTTCAATTTTCGAGGAGTAGCTTGAAAAAATCTCAATTATACTTTTGCTTAAGACGGATATCGAACCGAGGACTTTATGACCTATGCCAATTAAACTACGAAGTTATATTTTATATTTAACTCAGTTGTTACAAAAATTAAAGACATTAACTACTCTAAAAATAAAGAGGATTTTAAAAATTGTACCTATGACTAATTAGAATAGATATTTAAAAATTATTTTATACTTACCGCACCAGGCTCTTTTGTGCTAGTATTGATAGGACAAGGTATGCATAGAGTTTGTTGCGCTTCTGACTGATATGTTCCTTTTTTGCATTGGATGCATGTATTTAAAGTTATATTGAGATATGAACCTGGAAGAATAATAACGTTAAATATTAATTTTAGAAGTATTTTGTTCGATTGTCGAGATAAGCAAAACAACTTTTTATAAAAGAAAAAATATTAAGTGTTTGGGAATGACCCAAGAAAATGTCGCTGTAAAAATGTAGAGGTTATGCTCTATTAGACTTATAAAATAGCAAACAAACGGATGGCTCTTTACGGAAAGAGAGAGCAACCGCCCATAGACACGCTAAATAATAATGGTGCGTTGCTAGCCGTACGGCGGAATAGTAATGCACCACGTGTGTATAAGATAATCACTTACCCTTATCTTAATAAAGCGAAACAAAAAGAAAAATTAGATAGGCCTGAATATGCCTTTGTTGTGCATAAGTTGTGCTGGGCAGTTTAAAAAAGGCGAAGGATTGGCTAAGCGTTTCACTACCATTGTGACTACTATGTGGTGACACGTTAAGTTAATCGTTACCTATTTTTATTGTATCATGTTGTCGTCGTGTCTGGTTTTGGGGGTAAGGTAGTTGGTAAACTTATGTATAATGCAATAGCACTACCATCCCGCCACACGGAATGCAACGCGCCATTAATATCTATAATGTCCATAGGCGATGGTTTCATTTTCGAATCATCTTTATGTTTGTTGTTCTATGGTATAAAATATTACATAGCTTTATTTTACGGAGTAACATGTGGTGTGTGCTTTATTTAATCCCTACATTTATTAAAATATATTTAACTAAATATCGAGTTTAGACCTTTTATAGACAATCTAAATCAATTTGTGTCGCCTATTCGTATATTGTGACACATGAAAGAATTTCTGAGAATGACCCAATTGCGAAATCGAATCACAATAATACTACATAGTAAGCCGTACAATAAAAAAGAAACAAAAGAACCCTGAATTGGCATCAGATGTGACTTTTTATTTGCTCACTAGCAATTCGAACGACGACAAAGTTTATAGGGAATATGCAGGAAGCTTTTGCATTTACATCAATAGGTATTTCAAATAGTTTATATTGTCTTGCTCGTATAGTTTTATTGTTTCCTAATGAGCAAAAATGGTTTTGTTGTGACGTCACATGCCCACGGATTTCATCTAGGCCTATTAGTTTAAGGCGTCACGCGGCAATGAAACTTACAAATTACAAGCAGAAAGTATACTTTTGAAATTTCTGATCCCGTTCGTAATAATTCAGCGCGATTGGCGTAGGACTTAAAAAATGACACTGTCAGAATAAGAGGGTATGCTCTATAAGTTGGGAATAGAGAAAAAAGGCGGATGAAAGATATAAAGATGCAAAATATAGGTAACGTAGGAGACCAAAACTAACGTACTATGATCATAATTTATTTGTTTTTTGTCTAGGCCTCTAATCCTATAGGCATGATGCGACAATGAACAATCTATAACACTACTTACAAATCAGAAGATAAAGTTTTGAAATGTCTATGGCTTTATACTACTACATTCTGTTTACATTTACGAACTGAATGTATTAACTATCTTTTCTAAATTTATCTGTGACCACCATATCTACTGAATTGGTTTTATTCATATTTTTATAAGGTAGTAAAGCCAAGGTGTTAATATCACTTGCATAAGTTTATCGGCTGCTTTACTCTTCAAAGCAGTACACAACAATTGACGCCATTGCGACAGGAATAAGTAAAGCGATGATACCAAATACCCGAGTTAGACATTGCGGAACCATATCATCTAGTAGTCACGATGGTAGTGACACGTATTAGCCAAGTTTGCCTTTTACGAACTGCTTGGCAGAATGATAATAGATCTATTCTTCAAAAGGGGCCAAGACCAACTAGGGGACCTAAGTAAGCATCGTGAAATCATTGACTATGTGCGTCAGTTAAGTATATTACATCCTGAAGATGCTTTAAAAAGTGAAACCGGTCGAGTAATATATTAAAAATATATGTGTAAAAGTGAAATTTATGTACAAGTGCAATGGTAAAAGTGTCTAATAACAATGGAATTTCACCAAGTGCCGACGATGGAAAGTATAGAATAGACTAAGTGTGTAATGTATTGTGTAATTTCTGTGGCAAAGCTAATATACAGAGTTCTGGAACCGGTATCCAATTAATTGATACACCATATTTGGAATAATAAAAAAGAATCAAAGCAACTTAATAGTTTAAATACATAGATAGTCTGTATATAAGATTTTGTAATTTTTACGCGTATATTGAGTTTACTAAACGTTGCCATTTCGTTGTAATTTATAAACCAACAATTTAGTACTACTGTGGATTCAGCCAATGAGATTATATTGAATTTACTTATAATTGAATACTACGCCAGTTACAATGCATACAGACAATGATATCGAAAAGTTGACGAAGTCTCTAAAACAAATATTACACAATATAACAACGAATTATGTAGTTTATTTGAAGTCTTATTTCAAGTAAAAGCAATCTTAATTAATCTTAATACTAGTGAAAGCCACGTTTAAAATTAAAAAGATAGTGCTAATTGCACTTCGTATATTACATTAAATAATTAAATTGTGTAAAAAGTACCACATTAATCCATAAGCAAATTAAGTAATTTCTTAAGCCATCGCATCTACAGAGACACCAGAAACAGTATCAGCAAAATAATTTTACAAAAAGGTAAGGCTGTTGGAAAATCTGTGTGATTAAATTGACAAGATTGTTGTAATAAAAATATGCGTTATTTTTTAAAAGACTATTTTACTTATGGATAGAATGGCGTGCACTGGCGTGGATTGCTTAAGGCATCAAATAGTTCTAATCTGGCACAAATATTATCATGGGCGTACCCAGGTTCTGGGCCAGGGGGAGGGGCGGCAACCGTAACATTTTAAGGCTATATTTTTTTACTTCCCCTCAAATCAAGCAAATATTTTGAAAATTTATGTATCAATATCCATAAAATAATGTCACAGATGTGTTTGTATTAAGCTACCAAATAATGCCTTTGACGATCGGACAGGGTTTTTTTACACATCGTATAATCAATGTTATTAGTTATTTAAGATATTTTTTTAAATAATAGGACAAACAAAATGGAAAGAGTCGATTCCATCAGGAGACCCATTTGCTTATTTGCTATCTTATATATGTAATATAAAAAAAATTGACTAGCGTAGTGTAGAATTATTTATTCAGCGCAGTGTACTTGCTATGTGGTGTGGTGTGGTGTGGTGTGGTGTGGTGTAGTGTGGTGTGGTGTGGTGTGGTGTGGTGTGGTGTAACGTACCAGGCTTGCAGACGGGCAGAGAGCAGTGGTCGGGCGAGGCGGCGCCGGCACTGGGAGTGGTGGTACCAGGCGGGCAGGGCACACAGGCGGCGCCCGAGCCCGTGGCGCGCCACGTGCCGCGAGGACATGGCTCACACCCGCCTTCGCTGCTCAACTGAGAACCTGTGCGCGACAAACACCTACATCAATACTTACATATTATTTATATTATAATCTATGCAACGTGTCGCAGAAAGAGCGCACACTATGAAACACGCCAATATGCATTTTTAAATAAAACTATAAGTTCGGCAGTGAAAACCTTTTTTGATGATTTTAAACATTGTTTTTTTTAAGAATTCATTTATTCTAAGTTTGGGCGAAAGTATGTTTTTATTAGGTATATTTTGACTTATTATTTGTAAATGTAAGGATTAAAATATTTTAGGCCTAATTAAGTAAGACTTAAGTTTATTTTTCCTTTATGTCAACTCTTTATGAAAGGTGTCTGAATGAATGAGGTGAATGAATGAATGCTTGAAATATGTGTTAAAAATGGTTGCAATAGATTCAGCAGCTGTTTCTCAACCAACTACTTTTCGTTTTTACACACTATTATAATTCTGTGACAGGTTGTATATTAAATTTAAATAGTAATTTGAAACAAAATTAAACCGACTTTAAATATCAACTATATTCATATCTCAAAAATTACGAACCGATTTCGATGACACGAACTGTTCCCTAATTTAGAATATACTTGATTTAAATCAATAATTCGTGGACAAACACACATGCACTTATAAAATTTAGTATATGTACTGAAAACAAACAAATATTATCCAATTCAAACAATATAAATACTTACATATATAAATATAAAACTAATATCTGCTATTTTTTCGTCGGTTGAAAAGAATAGCTGTTTATTTTAACGCGCATTATACAAAAACCATTGAATATTTTGTCACGAAATTTTTACCACTATATTCATCGTGTTTCAGAAAAGGTTTTTAGCTAGATATTGTCATCATTTTTATGAAACAAACTATTTTATTTGTCTATTCTTTTATAATATATTTTATTGATTTTTATAAGACCGTTCCGTCGCGTTGGTCGAGTGGTTAGTGACCTTGACTACGTAATCGACGGGGCTCGGGTTCGATCCCCGACGGGGATAGACATTTGTGTGATGAGTATAAATATTTGTATTTCCGGGTTTGGGTGTTTATATACATATATATATGTATATATGTATTTCTATGTATTAGTATCGTTGACTAACACCCACAACACAAACAAATAATTTGCTTACTTTGGGGTTGGATCAGTAAGTGTAATTTGTCCCGTGAATATTTACTTTTATTAACTCTTTTTTTAAAATAAAATAAAAGAGAAATATAGGCTACTATACTCGCGGACGAAGTTGTATGGGTCAATTAGTTTTATTTATAAATGCGTAAGTACATAAATATATTATGTCTAACGATATTTATATGTTTACTGTAAGCCAAGGAACGGAAAGCCAATCCGTTTGAAGCAAAGCAAACCAGATATACTTCTGGCTATCAATAATCAGTGATGACGTTACATTCAACCACTATGTTTATTGTGGTGATAGAGTTGAATAAAAGACCCTGCAAACTCATTGTGAGGGAGATTCAGTTACAGTCAGCTAGAACGAAATCTGTCCATCAGTTCATTTGAGTATATTAAAGAAATTTTAAGTTGTCAAGAAGCTTGCGCTCCCTTTTGTTTCAGTATTGTTAACTCTGCGATAAAATACAGGATAACATGATAACGACAAGCATAGTCGACAAACAGGAATAGGTAGCCTTACAAAGTAGTAACGATGGTACGGACATGTTTAGCCAAACGCTCAGCTTTTACGAATTACCTGGCAGAATGTCAGTCTAGACTCTAGACAATATCTTCTTAAAAGGGGACCGGGACTAACACCGGGGACTTAGGAAAATAGTCGTTTTTATATCATTAGATAGTATACAAGCAGATGGCTCTCCTGATGGAACGAGAAACCATCGCCCATAGACACCAAAGATGTTAATGTCGCGTTGCTATCCGTATGGGGGGATGGCAATGCCATGCCACATGCATAAGTCTGACAGCTACCTTATCCTCCAAGCCGGAATACGACAATGACAAGCATTGACGCTATGCGGCAGGAATAGATAAGGCGGTGGTACCAAATACCAGGGCGAGTCGTTGCGAAACTCTATCACCTAGTAGTTACGACGGTAGTGACACATATAGCCAATTGATCGCCTTTTACGATCTGCCTGGCAGAACGGCAGTTGGTCTATTCTTCAAACGAGTCCAGACCAGCACGGAGCCGTATGGCCGTTTATGCATGATTAATAAAAAAACAAACATAAAAAAATTTACATTTTCTTTTACATATTACTAGGATAAATTATTTCTTAAGACTAGCGCTAATAATGATTTGGTTTATGTTTCATTTAACGTTGGTGGTAAAAGATAAAAACTAATTACGTATCAGGAAAAACTTTATGAGAACTTCATGAGATTTACTTTGATGAAAGCCTAGGAAAAACGTTTTTGTTCAAACCAGCAGCAAACGACCGTCATAAGAATTCCAAATGTGTTAATATTCTTTTTCTGTTATTTTATGGCATAAATAGTACACTCCTTTATTTAGAAACCCTTAATTTGAGTAATTTAACCAGTTAAGCGTTATATCTTATTGATACAATTATCTATCTCAATATATTCTTCACGACCGTATCCCCGAACGGTAGGTAGAGGTACAACAAGTGCACCCATGATTAGCCGAAGATACTTGGTCCCACAAATGTGATAGTTGGCATACCTATCGCCAACCGGGCACTTTCCGAACCCGGGCAACTTTGTGTTTATCAGAAAACTGGAAAAACACTTATTTTATATGCCTGGGAATTGAACCCAGGACCTCA
Organism: Apodemia mormo; assembly: GCA_036924255.1. Taxonomy (NCBI): domain Eukaryota; kingdom Metazoa; phylum Arthropoda; class Insecta; order Lepidoptera; family Riodinidae; genus Apodemia; species Apodemia mormo. The sequence goes on along the minus strand of JAUPFN010000009.1, from coordinate 19,153,996 downwards.
TGTGGTCAACGCCAACGCTGCACCATTAGACCACAGAGGCGACATATATTAGTACGTGAAAGTAAAACTTTGGACCCCTTTTTAGACAATTTCGCGTACGGTGGAGCATGAAATTTGGCGCAGTTAAAGTTTACTTTGCGGAGAACTGCAAAAAATAATATTTTTTTTAAATAACATTCACTGGAAATTTAGTAAATTAATAAAAATAAATATATACACACACTACAGTATTTTACTACTGTATCTACAGTATTTTATCATCTGTATTTTCTTTACGTATAAAGGATCTTGTGAAACTGTAAAGAGGTTTTTATTCTATGGTCGAATTTCGACCGCAAGGTGATCGGAACGTTTGGGTTTCGACGTTTGTTCTTCGACATCTCGATGCACACGTATAGTGTATACTATGACTTATCATACAAGGTTTTTTTTTGGGGACACACGTATACTATGAATTATAATTTAAAATTCTTTTATCTCAAAAAAATCTCCGTAAAATAAAAAAATATAATGGCGCGGGAGTAATAGCCGTATTCTTTTATTGATTGAAAATATAGTGTTGAAAGTTAGACGCAAATCGAACTACGATTGGCTATACAAGCATAAATGCCAAATATTTTTGTCTATTTAACCCAGATTCTGAGGTATCAGATTCGATTCCCGGGTCGGACAAAAGTGTTACTGAGGTTTCCCAGAGTCAACCTCGAAACTTGAAATCTGAGTTGCCGCTCCGAGTCTGTTCGTGATATATTTACACCCATGTGTCCCCGGCGAGAAGTAAGGTAAGTTTGGTCTCGGTTATCACAGGAATCAAGAGATAGTCGTGATCAGATCGGTAAAATGTGGCGATGGGAGTCACCTCCCATCGCGCTAGTCGACAAACTGGTAAAATTGTGTTGAACCGGTATGTCCATTGATGTTCAGTTCATCATGCATACTTTATGGGCGCACCAGCGTGACAATATTCATTTGTAGGTTTTCATATTTTTAAGACAGTGTTCAATTTGTATATTTTGGTGTAGATAGAGTCAGATATACAAAAGTATATCTGTCATATTTTACTTCAGAAAATATTGAAAATGTATTTTCATGAATAAAATATGGAATTATTATAACCTTGGCTTAGTATATCTTTACAGCCTCAATAAATGCTTTAAAAATCTGTTTAAAAATTTTGACTTAAGTATTTGTTCTTACTTTAAAATAAAGATTTAAGAAATTAGTTAACATAATATATTAAAAAAGCAATGTCGCATCTGATATTATTATTAAATTTTTACAACATCGTGGTAAAAATTGATTCATCAAGGATCGTCTCAAAATAATAATAAAAAATCTTTTAATTGAAACCAATACTACCACAGAAGAGAACAGGCGTGATGGTAAATATTTGTTTTCATTATAACAAAACATGCAATGGAAATTCGAAATGGAAATGGATTTTTTTCATTGCTTGGAGTATGTTATTCTAGACGCACATCATTATTGCAATTGCTTTGGAATATGAAATAATGGTCTACCATAATATCGACAATGTTCGCCTTTTATATTCAGAGAAACATTTTGTTTCTTTTTACCCGAATGCGCAAGAAAGAGGGTCATGTGGTGGCCATGAGGTCGAGTGTATGTATTTATGTATATATACTTCTTTGGCATACTCGGTAGCTTAAACGGATTGATGATTTTAAGCTTGAGAGGTGTCATTAGATTTATATTAATTCTGAGGCAATATCATTTTTACCCGACTGCGCTTTAAGATTAATGTTTTTTGGATGTCACAGTCGAGTTTTTTGTTTAAAAATACATATATGTACTAATAATCGAATATATTTTATAAAAAAATAATCGGAGGCAGTTACGAGGACTGCTGGCCGAATTGAAAACTTGATACTGCATAGATTTGTATAGTAACCTTTTCTGGATTTATTATACACTATTTTACCAAGACAGTGTATATAGCTATAAATGTACCTTACGCTGCCGCGAACCCATAAGATTTTGTTCTACACTTGTCTAAACACCTTTACTCATTGCTTCTGATCTGTTCTGTCGATACAACTGACGATGCGTTCTCTGTTAAAGCCGAGCCACACTGTTGGAAACTAGCCCTCCACATGGGTCCTCCGGCGGTTTACACCAGTGTAAACACTTTTTTGCAACAAAAATTCATCTGAACTCCACAAGCCTCCACTAAAAGGCGTTTAGCATATTTTCACTGGAGGATATTTCACTAGAGGAGGGCAAAAGAATAATTTTGAGTCGACAGCATATATCCACAAAATTCGGATTGTCGAGTATTTTGTTAAAATAGTGACTAAAAATTCTAACAGTGCTGACGGACAAATCGGCCATATTTCGTGAGCATTTATTAAAGTATCGTAGAACGGAGCGCAGATTATCGTGAAACTTATTTTCTCTTCGTCCATAAAAGAGTAGAAATTAAATATTAGCAACAATATAGTGTTGTCTTTATTAAACCAACGTAATAGTTGAAAGAAGACGTCACTACAGTGTTGCTACTTTTTAATGCCTACTATTTGAGTTAATATATAAGATTGCGTATTATGAGACTTCTGAGCGAAGCCAGGTTTTCATCTAGTACTAATATAATAAGGCTGAAGAGGTTTTTGTTTCTTTGTTTAAACGTACTAATTTGTAGAACTACAAGTAGGATTTGAAAAAATCTAAAAGTGTTAGATAGCCCAATTATCGAGGAAGGTTATAGGCTATATACCATCACGTTACGTCCAGTAGGAGCGCAGTAAACAAAATCCGCGCCGACAAAGTTGCGGGTAACAGCTAGTTATTATTAAAACAATAATGAGTTGTTCAGACTGCCTCGTGGTCAAGGGGTAGCCTATTCGGCTCAAACCATGAGGACCCGGGTTCGAACCCTGGGTCGGGCAAAGTGTCATTGAGGCTTTTTCGAGGTTTTCTCGAAAATCTAATCCTTAGTAGCACTTCGGAATCTGGCAGAGTGGTGTATTATCAATCCCGTGCCTATGTGCTGTGTGGTCGGAGCTATAGACGTTTGGTTTACTCTGCCTACCCCGCAAGGGAACCGGGCGTGATGATACTTTGACTTATTGTTAAAGGAGTTACTTTAAAAGATAAAGACTACCGTGGTAGAGTTCTGCATTGTCTCTCCTGAGTCTGCTACTACCGCCTTACCTATTCCTGCCGCAATGGCGTCAGTGCTGGTCACTTTCGTGTTCCGGTTTAGAGGGTAAGTTAGCCGGTAAACTTATGCATATCGATTTTTGAAACAATGTATATTTTGGAAATGACGATCGATCGATTTTAAACTTTCGAATGCCATTCAACTCGAAATTTTTAAGATCTAATATATTGCTTTAGATAACTAATCCATAAGTTGAAAAATTTCAAGGCAATGTCAAAAAACAAGTTTTCAAAAATTTTCGTCATTGATAAATCCTAAAAAAATTCACCAATTTTGATCCACGTATTTGATGCAGTTTGTAGAGGAGAAAAGATGATAAGATTTTTAAGCCAATCGGTGTATCATCCTGAAAGTTATTTCAAAAATATTAAGAAAATTTGCTGAAAACAACGTACCTAATTTTAATATTTCAAAAGTAACTTTTAAAAATGTTATTTTGATTTTTGAAACGAATTCGACGTAGTTTTTTTTATTACTAAAATATCGTAGAATACAAAAAAATATTGGTTGAAAAATTTCGAAGTTATGGCGAAAAAACAAATTTTTCACAATTTTTCGTCAACGATTATTCCATACGGATAAACCAATTTTGGTGCAATTTATGCATTAGACGTAGATTTTTGAGGAATAGAGCTGATTAGTTTAACCGCAGTCTTTTCGAACGGTCAAGTCGTTCAAAAGTGATGAGATGTTTACACACACACATACACACATACACACACACACACACATACAGACATACTGACGTCATCGTGAAAATAGACGGAAAAGGTTCCTAGGACCTCAAAACACGGAGATCTGTTGAAAGCTCGATTTTCGAAAATCAAGACAAAATCAGTTACTTCGTTATTTACATACGTAGCGGGAAGTTAAAAAGGTTTATAACAGTAGGTACCTTCAGGGCAGTCGTCCCGGCACTCGGCGGCGCTGACGGCCTCGGTGGCGCGCGTGGTCTGTCCGCGCGGGCACGCGATGCACGAGAACGCGCCCTCGCGCGGCTGGTACGAGCCGTGCCCGCACGGCCGACACAGCTCCGCCTCCGCGTCGTAGAACTTGCCCGCCGCGCATCGTTCTGTAGGGTAACAACATTAAGACCACTTCGCGTAACTGAGTCAATGTGTTTAGGGCTCTCGCACATATAAATACGATAGAACGTCGACACGTATTACGACGTAGCATAATATAAATAAATAAATATTCACGGGACAAATTACACTTACTGATCTAACCCCAAATTAAGCAAATTATTTGCTTGTGTTATTGATGTTAGTCAACTGTACTAATACATAGAAATACATATATAAATACTAGAATATATTTAATAAACACCCAAACCCGCAAATGCAAACATATATGCTCATTACACAAATGCTTGTCCCCGTCGGGGATCGAACCCAAGCCCCGTCTATTGCGTAGTCAGGGTCGCTAACCACTCGACCAACGGGGCGGTCGTAAAAATATATAAGTGTTTTAAATGCTTCGACTCGATTGTCGTTTGATTACGTGAATTAGGCCCCAGAGCGTTCTCTCTGCTCGTTCATACAAAGCGTGTAACAGATGCCTCGGGCAGGAATCCCTAATGATTATCAGAGATGGCCAAGATGTAAAAAAATAATCTTATATTTAAATGTCAAAATTTGTATGTCTGTGGGTTACGAATTCATACCAAAACAGCTGTACATTGTTACCGCTTACCCCATCTACAATTTTGCCAGGCAGTTCATTCGTCGTTCACAAAACCATAATGTTTTTTAATTACCTATCTTACGATAACTACACATTTGGAGGTACGCGAAAAAAAATAACATCTCTACTTTATGTGTCAATTCGTCAATTAGATAAAACCGTATTTAAGCCTATGAAAAGCAAGTTCCTTTAAGCAAAATTTCTTGATTCTATGTTATTTCATTATTTATGTTATATGTAAAAATAAGACTGTTGTATAAATTGCCGTGGGTGTTCGGAGCGTGACTCCTATCTGGGGGAAAACAAATATAAATTCTTACAAAAGAATTTAATTAAAATGAAATATGGGGCGTTACGTTATCTAGGGAAATATAAAAATTTCTAGAGCCTTTATTGGCAGGAGTAGCTTAAAACTAAGAGTCTCTTGCAGTTTTACTCGCATTCAGACTTTTTTTCTAACTCTTCCTCTTATGGGACGATTTTCTTAGTAGTGATGTAACAGGTGGTTTAGGCTGCATTTTGTTTCTAGTCAATACAAGCCAAAACTACCACCATACCTACATTATACTTATTGTTACTCGTAAAACATCAGCTAAGGGGCCATCCATAAATTACGTTAAGGAAGAGAGAGGGGGTCGACGAAGTGTGACATTGTGTGATAAAGGGTAGGGAGGGGTCCAATTTTGTGACATCACATTTTTTCTATTTAAAAAACCACCACTACAGATAAAAATAATCGAACGAGATCATTGTTCCAATGTAAAATTGTAAACATCACACTAGGTAGGGGGGGTCTCACAAATGTGACCAGCTGTGACAAAGACGGGGGAGGGGTCAATAAATCATAAAATTCGTCTGACGTAATTTATGGATGGCCCCTAATGTGTAACGAGCTTCAAAATCCCGCAATTATAAACTGCTGCTTGAACCCTAAATACTTATATGTAAATCGTACTAGACATTTAAAAGCAAATTATTTGCTGTCTTATGACAGTCAGAGAGATTCAGTCTCCTGTGTCGTTTACTCAACGCAGTGTAAGCAGTGCAGGGTAGTGTGTGTGTGTGTGCGGCATACCTTTGCAGTCAGCGGCGCTGCGGGCGCCCGCGGCCTGCGTGACGGCGGGCTGTCCGGCGATGGCGGGGCACGGCGAGCACTGCAGCTGCCCCGCCTCCGACTGGTAGCTGCCCGCCGGGCACGGCTGGCACGTGTCGCTGCCCGACTCCAGGTACGTGCCCACCGCGCATGATACTGAACACAACAAATATATAGCGTACAGATTTTCTTATATATAGCTATATTTTTTAAAATATCATAAGATAATAAACATGCCGATGGGTCTCCTGATGCAAATAGTCAACCATCGCCTATAGACACCAAAGATGTTAATGGTGCGTTGCTATCTTGTGACGAGGTCTTATCCCACATTCAAAAGTTTACCTTAGTTATCTTACCCTCCAAACCGACACACGACAGCGACAAGCACTGACGCTATTGTGGCAGGAATAGGTAAGGCGGTGGTACCAAACTCGGTCGAGACAATGATGAACTCTACCACCTAGTAGCTACGATGTTAGTGACTCGATAGCTAATCGGTCGCCTTTTACGACCTGCCTGGCAGAACGGCAGTTGGCCTATTCTTCAAAGGAAGCCGGGACCAACACGGCGCTGAGTTTCTTTCACCAGATCTTCTCAGTGTGTGGCCGCGTTTCCGATCAAAATAACTTGTAAAAGTTTTAGGTATTGAATAAAGTATTCCTGATTTCTGATTTCATCGTTACAAATGAAATTCACATTTATAATATTGAGCAGTACTTTATGTTATACGTGTGTATACCTGGTGATAAATACAATCGACGGAATCTATCATATAGCAAAGAAGAATTTCCCCAAGTCGAGCCTGTCGACACTAGTTCAGTGGTAGAGCGTCCCGGCTTTAGAGAGAGGGTCACAGGTTTGAATCTTTCTTTATTCTTTTCTTTATTTTTAAAGTTTTTCAACGTTTGTCTTATTCTACCCTACCTAGTGTGTATCATTTGTCGGTTAAAAATAAAATTACTCTTGCTTGGTTTATACCCTAAACTTTGTAAGCAAAAAATATCGATGTTGGCTGATATCGATGTTTTCCTTTCGATGTTTATTGAACATCGAGGCTTTAGTTCCGATGATGACATTGATGTTAACATCGATATTTTTCTAACATCGAGCATCCCAGATATAGCGTCACGGCAGGAAATGGAAATGGAAACATCTTCCACCCAGACAAGAAATTATACGGCTTGGAGACCGGAATCCGTCTGGGGAGCATTGAAACTTGTATATAATGTTACAAGTAACAAGATAAATAATCTTTATAGCACGATTTAGAATTTATTTAAATGTTAAGGGGTTGTCGATAAAGTACGTGGGGTGTTTTTTTAAATTTTCAAATTTTAAAATATGTAAACGCGTTGGATTGTTATTGTAAAAAGAAAAAAAATGCTTCGTGCTTTTATTTACGACTAGTTAAGACTGTATAACGTCGAAGTATGAAAAAAATCATTTTCTTTTGCACGAATTAGTGAATGTCTTACGATTATCCGATGTAATCGTATTACGATTACGTTTAAGATTAAATCTCAAGCATGTACAATCTGGATAATGGACCAAAATAGTATATTTTTTTGTTTCAATCAGAAAAAAAATTGCGTGATATAGATCCCCCTCTCTCCAATGCAATATTAGATGAGATTTGACGCAACCCCTTCTCCCCCTTAAACATCTCACGTAATTTGTGGACGCCCCCTTATTTATCGTGTTATGTAGCGTTGTGAATTGCTTCACCGCTTACAGTTTGATACGGCACTAATACCATAAATCCAAAAACTATAGTAGACTAGTGGTAGATTGAGAATCCATGCTACTGGTACCATATTTTATAGTCAGATAAAGTAATTTAACATTTTTGCCGATCCAGGATTAAAACTCAGATAAATTTTCTAACTAGCTTAGGCCCAATTTTTCAATGCCCACTTAAAATGTCAGATAGCTAACAATTCAATAACTTTAACTGAGATTTTAACAAACGTATAAAAGGTTTCAATTTCAAGCACAGATAACACTCAGTTAGCTACCTGGCTGCTTTTTGTGACTAGCTTCACATATATCAGCGAGAGCGAGACGTGCTTATGTACGTTTACAGATTTTAGAAAGAGGTAGAGAACTTAGAAGTAACGGTAGGGGCTGTCATAATACGACGTAAGTCCGAAGGCGTAAATTATAACCAGATGTCCGCTTGGCCTGTCTCTTTGTTATTATTTTATTTTTGTTCGAACTTCGAATCAAAAGCTATGTGTTGTACTTTCCGCTGTTACAAAGTACCTGCTTTGGTTGCTATTTAAAATATGGAAAATATAGTGAATCGCGAACGTTTTGCAAATCTTGTATAGTTAGGTACTTTTTATATCATAAGATAGCAAACAAGTAGATGGCTCTCCTGATAGAAAGAAAAACGATCGCCTATAGATACCAAAAATATTAATGGTGCGTAACTATCCGTATGGCGGAATGACAATGGCATATGCATAAAGTTAAGTCAAGTTTAATGAAATTTAGCGCGCTTGCGCGATTGGAAATTTTGTTTGGCCCCAGAATTTCAAGTAGTATTAGTTAAAAATAACATAAATTTGTTTTAAATATTATGTAAATGTCTTGTCCGCGGTACCAAACCATAAAAATCAAATGAATTTTGTCGTTTGATTCCATTTCCAACTCGAATGCATTTATCTTATACATTTTATTACTCAAGAGTCTCGATTGAATTAATAAACGTCGTATCTTTACAATTACATTAATTAAATATATTTTTTAAAACTCCTAAAACTCCTTAACTTACCACAATCCGATCCCATAACAACTTGACCCATTGGACAAGCGTAATCCGATTCAAGTTTTAAGCTAGCCGGATCTGGTACGGTGTTCGGCAGAATGTTTCGTACATCGAATTGTTCATCTTCGAGAATAAGCTTCTCGAGGAGTCGTTTGACTGTGGATCGTTCGTTGCTGCTGCCGTGGATGACGGGATCGCTGAAACATAACGTATGAGTAAAGAACATGTTCTTGACCAGCATCGGCGCTATCCCTGGACTAGGGTAGTGCCAGACAGTTGTTTTGCACCTTTTATTCGATATTTTAAACATTTACAAATGTTGCAAGAGTACTTCTCCGCACATACCCCTATGGAGCCTAGTGTTTCTATACAGATGTTATCAACATTTATTTTATTCTGTAAATTCTTTTATCGGTTAAGCAATTTTTTGACCCTTACCACTTGACGCCAAGAGCGATCGCTCCTCTTACTTTGTTCCTGTCCATGACATAGATCTCTTGATATGTAAGTACAAGTATTGGAATGTTAGTAATTATGGGTTTCTATGAATAAAACGATAAAAGCTAACAACATCTTATAGATGGTCACTTCGAGGTCTAGCAATTAGCTTATTCGGCTCAGAGCATGACGTCTCGGGTCCACTCCCCGGGTCGCATAAAGTGTTATTGAGTTTTTAACAGTAGCAGCTAGAAGTCTGGCGGTATTACCACTGTCGTGCCTTGGTTGAGCACGTAAAGCTTCCGACCCCAGTTATTGCTAGAAATAGGTGATAATTGTTATCAGGTTGGTAAAATGCGGTGATGGGGATCACCACACATATCTCCACCTGACAAAACTGGTTAATCGTGGAGAACCGGAAAGTCTATAGCCGTTTGGTTTACTTTGTCTATCTCGTAAGGGAACCGGCGTGATGATACTTTTGGGTTTAAGACGACTAACTTGAATGATTTATGTACCTAATTATCTATATGGGATTCACATGCCCGTTTGCAAGTTTTTAGTCAGTAGTGGTTGGGTCTTGATATTATATTGAATTTCTATTGGAAGAATGGTTAGCAGAAAGTCATCGGAAAAAAAATAATGAACAATATAAGTAGGTATATTGAAAGTAGTAGGTAGGTATGTACTGCACAATGAATCAAATCTAAGTAAGTAGACGTTGTGGGTTTATTCGGTTAGCGTGTGAGTGTGTGAGTGAATCGTTGCATTTTACCGACTTGTATCGATTATTAATTTGCTATAACTATGACAACTTTAACGAGGATATCCGAGGTGCAGGGATATTAACAACATTGTTAAGGTAAACTCCTGTCATTTTCAAAAGTCAGATATTGTAATTCAGCAGAAGTTTAGAGAATAATTGCTTCGTTACTAGTTCTTGTATTTGGTTTATTGCCTAGTGTCATGACATTCCACTGCTGTGACTATTATATCTATTAAGAATATAAAACAAATGAAATTCATTGATAAATGCGCCACTTATGTTGCGAGTATGATTCTGCTAAAAAGAAAATAGATAAATCACTTTGAAAATTAAAAAACATAGGATAATTAAAGTACTTTTTATTAAGGATCAATAACAATTTTTTCATGTCATAAGATACCATACAAGCCCATGGCTTTCGTGCTGGAAATATATATTCATCGCCTATTTCCAAAAGATGATGATGTTGTATTATCATCGGTGTGGGGTACTCTACCCAACAAACAGTAATAGAATACTGACAAGCACTGACGCTATAGCGATGAGAAAAGAATGCTACGAGATAAAGTCTGTCGGGTAAGCTAAAGTAAGTAAGCCAAGCATATAATTCACTTGAAGTCACTTGAACTAAACTAAAGCCTAGTTTTCTCCACCTTAGTATTTTAGTCGAGTGGAGAGTATTTTAGTAGCTAAAACCCTCGCTAGTGTCAAAAAATCGTTTGAACTTTGGATGAGTAGGTAAAGTTCACAAGTGAGTTGTGTTTCGCAAGATGAACGATGTACTCGTACAAAGCAATGGGCGCGCGCAAAACATACCGAAATACTACTAATAAACTCGACTAAAATATCGGTTCACACTTGTATAGTCTGAGAGCCAGTAAGTGGAGCGCGTAGTGAGAGGCACACCTCGCCCGAGAATGAGGGAACTAAATGGATTAGCTGGACTAAATTTTGGACTAATCGAAAAAATTTTTGATGTTCAGACATGTTCAGTTGCTAAATTACTTGCTACTCGACTAAAATACTAGCCTAGTCAGAGCAAGGCTTAACAACAAAATTACTTATACTAAAGGTGCACATGTGCAATTAAGATTTGTAAAACTTACTTAATAGCCGGGAAAGAGAGCTCCACACTGTAGGTATCCCCAGCCTGTCGTCCTTCTCGACTGCTTCGACTCCTATGTGCGAGATACAATTCATGCAATAGTGTTTACGTATACATGCTTTATAGACTAACAAGAAGCCTTCGTTTTTAATTTCTTTGCTTATCTTTCTAATCTAGTACTCTAGAAGACTGAGTTTTCTCAATGTTTTCAGTCCACCATTAACATATTACAAGAAATTCGTCGATCATAGTCGTTGACATGAAACAGATTGAGGCCAATATTTAAACAAATTTACTCAACAATAAATGGCGCATCGATTGGAACTATCGAAGATGCATCCAACGTGTAATTTCTTTTGAATCTAGGTATTTCAGCTAAAAACTGAATTAGAATTGCGAATAAACAGTTTTAATATCTCATGGTTTTGAAAATAGTAACAGATGCTGTCGAAACCTTTGTGGCACGCGGGGCCATAAAACACGTTTGTGACTGGGCTGCGCATACCATTCATCAGTACAGAGTCATCGATAATCACGTAAATTAAGGGTGGCTTAAAACTATGCTGTTATTATTGCTTGGTGTGATGGATGGTCAGGTTATGAATAGACTAGACGCATAATTCGTTCCCGGATAAGTTATATTTCTAAATAAGATTGATAAAATCAATCATAGGATTCCTATAAATCTGCATCGACTTAATTTTTTTTATACATCGCTTTTAGTAGTCAACTAATACAGGGAGTATTAATACTCTGTAATTTAAACTTATACCCTCTTCTTAAAAGTTTATTAAGCACTTTAAAACTAAACATTTAGAAACGCGTTCTGATCCGGTAGTAATTATAAAGAAATGTGGATTCGTCAAAGGTGCTTGTAAAGGTTCGTTTGAATAAAACATATTTTGACCTTTTCCATGGTTCGTGGCAGTAAATAACGAATAAGTAAAATGAAACAGGATATTCGTATGATCTTACCACAGATCATGGTCTTCGAAGATGTTAAAATAATTTTAAAAACAGATTAAAATTGGAAATTCGTAATAAAGTGGATAAAAGTGAGTAAGACCAAAATATAATAACCGTTACCAAAATTGTAACATAAACTGTTACAATTTACAAATCAAATTACAAATCAAAAGATAAGCAAAAAATCATTGCGTATAACGAAGACTACGAGTTTATTAAAGGAATTAGTGACTACAGAAATTAAGTGCTACTTTAATGTAGAAGTTCCATTTCACAACATGTTGAGGGCGTGCTATTGTAAGTACAGTGTTTGATATTATGCAATGTGGTAGTGCATACGTATCCAAAATATAGAACTTTAATAAAATTGTAACTATTGAAGTTCTACCCTTCACCTAACTATTGTATCGATAGATACTGAAAGTTTACAATTTTGTTGCTGTATGAAGACTACTTAAAGAAGTTTCTCTAGTAAATATTATTTAAACAAAATTAAATCTAATACTTACTCTTCCACTGGTATAATAGTGTCCAGCACATACGTATCTTCGGAGCTAATACTGGGTGGGCTAGATATTTGTCTCGTTTGACGAACATTCGCACGGTGATCGCATTTGACGTTTATATCTAGTTCCTTGCATTCACGTGTTCCTGGAAATATGTTATAAGTGAATAATTATTTCCACGTTGAGTCACGTTTGAGACAGTTAAAGTAAAGCGTATGTCGTTTGACGTATGGAGAATAATCTCGTCATTACTTTTATAATTATAATTCTTTCCAAACCAGACATTGAGATCAAGAATTTATGATCATCAACCAAACTGGGTGATTGTTAGACGATTACTCAGCTATATTTTAAGTATTTTTAAAATCGGTAGAATGAATTCAAAACGCTGAATTATATAAATATAAAGTTAAATCATATAAATAAATTATATTATAAAAATAGATTCAAGTACCGAAATAAATTTATTTAAACATATATATTTAAAGGATAAAAGTAAATAACTTAATACATAAATACTAAAAATCATTCATATATTATGATCTTGAATGAATATAGCCATAAAAATGTAATTAAAGGATTCTAAAAATTTTGCGTCTTCGTCTTAATAAATGAATAAAACTTCATGGTCTTATAAGTTATAAGGCATTATTTAAAGCATTTATCTAAATTAAATATTTAAAAAAGTTTGGTAGATAAATAAAACCAGAAGTTTAAAAACAAGTAAGAGATAATGATCAAATAATTTGGTAATTTAAAAACAATTTTTCAAACAATGTAGTTAAAATTTCTTACCGTCAACAGCATACGAGCAGAAGTTCCAATCCCTGTTAAGTTGATTTATGGCACTGCGAACTTTTTGCCTCAATACAGCTTGCCCCGCATCATTGCATAGCACAGAACTTGGGAACAACATTGAAACCTTGAATACACGTTGCGCTGGGGAAGCAGCTGCAAAAAACAAAATGAATGTATACTACACAATTTCTATTGGATCATGCAGTTGTAATCTTATCGTAGGTAGCAGGTTTGTTACCCGCTGTTACCACAAATGTGGATGGATATTGAAGACTAAACACAGGGTTCTGCAGAATCTAGAAGTCGACTGCTACAGCTTAACTGCTTTGAGATTACAAATTTGTACGATAATAAAAAATCTGATAATGATGTGAAAGCATCGTCACGTGCTAATAATGTGGATTAACCCAAAGTATTTTTAGGGTATTCAGTTCAGCCCTGGGTGGATTGAACTATGGATCAAGAAAAGTTGTTATCGAAATATACGAGTTGCAGAACTCTACGTAAAAAAATTATACGACTTATTATTATTCGACTATGCAATTCGATTAAATAACGAGCTTAAAAGCCTGTGAGTGTATGTATATATTATGTGATCAAGTGTAGCACAATATTTATTGAGACGATTTTCGGAAATGAGATATTTTTCAGTTCAGATGTTTCAGATGTTTTCCTTAATATATAAATGTATTTAAAAATGTTCATGAAAATTACTATGCAACGAGAAGAAAGTAATATTTGATGTTAGTCGATTTTAGTTTCTTAATTTCGCGGTTTGTTATTCGTCATTAGGTATGTCGGGCTTAAATAGTACTTATTAAAAACTCTGGTGGAAGCGAAAGTTTAAATTAATGTTGCTACGTGTGTGTTACCTGAAGTTAGTGTACGCTAGCTTTCTATACATCCTTTAAATAAATGTAGTTATGCAAATAACGGAGCGACGATCGACGTACAGACTTATGGAGAAAGTATAAGGGCGAGAGGCACATTAGCATTCGGTGTCCGCAGATATTTCTAATGTGTTGTACATATTGTGACGATTTAAAGCACCTATTTCATGCACGCTTACATCTTGTATCTATACATATAATAAAATCGTAGGAAAGTCAAAACTGTACATTGAATATTTTTTTAAAAGAATACTTGGGGCGTGATTCAATCGATATCAAAGCCAAAAATATAGTTTTAAGAATTTTTGTCTGTTTATCTGTATGTATGTCCGGGGTAAACTCAAAAAGTACTGCGTGGATTTACTTCAAATTTTGCGTGTATATTACTAACAGGTCGGGTTAACATATAGGCTACATATTATTCCGCTATCACATACGGGGGAGGACTGTGCGTAGTAAACGAAGTCCGCGCGGACGAAGTTGCGGGAAACAGTTAGTATGATATATCGACCGCCCCGTTGGTTGAGTGGTTAGTTAGCGATCCTGACTACGTAATCGACGGGGCACGAGTTTGATTCCTGACGGGGACAAGCGTTTGTGTGATGAGCATAAATGTTTGTATTTCTGGGTTTAGGTGCTTATTAAGTATATTCTAGTATTTATATACTTATGTATTTGTATGCATTAGTATCGTTGACTAATACTCATCATAACACGAGCAAATAATTTGTTAACTTTGGGGTTAGATCAGTAAAAGTAATTTGTCCCGTAAATATTTATTTATAAAAAAACCTCTACTTCTTCACAAGGAGGTATTCTCTAAAACAAAGGTTCCCAAACTTTATGAAGGTTTCTAAAGCAAAGGTTCCACCTTGTTTTTGGTCCCACTTTGGGATTCAGTGCTCTAAAATATATGAGTACTTACGTGAGCAAGCCGGGTAGACTAGCGGCAGCGTGGGATCGGCGGTGGGTCTCCAGAAGCCCTCGGCGCCGCACGTGTAGAAGGGCGGCACGAGCTGCGAGAAGCGCAGGCCGTCGCGGCACGCTATCTCGCACACCTTGAACTGCCCGCCCGCGCCCCAGTCGCGGCACGACTGGTACCCGCCCAGCGGCTCCGCCAGCGCCGGGCAGAACTCCGCTACAAACACCGTAACACCGTACGCATATAATATATACATTCGTTCGTGACGTCATCAGGCGCGAATCCAGTCTTGAAGATAGGTTGTGGGCGCGGACAATCGAAAAACAGCCAAATTCGAACCGACATAAGAAATTGTTTATTATCGATATACTGCATTCCTGTAAGGGATATTTATATAATACTAGCTGACCCTCACAGAATACTGACGTGTTATTATTATTGACATATAGGTACATATAGGCATTGTAGATATATGGGATTCAATAGACAGTGAAAGTGTGATGTCATGTCGATTAGGGTTGTGAGTATGACCATCGTGCCTATCCGCGTCTGGAGGTCGTAGAGGCTTAAAATATCCTTCCGGATACAAACCATAAATAACCCAATTTTTTTTCTCTAACTCTGAATTTTGCTGACAACTTACAAAACTCGAAATTTATCTGGATATCTAAAAAAATGTATGTATATCAAATAACGAGTACAGTTTGCGGCACTTGGAAAACAACAAATACTCGTAATTGTGTAAACATCTAATAGTATTAATTTCTTTCTTACGTAAGCGCTATAAGTAAATACGTAAAAGCAGTTACGTAGGCTTTGGTATTCCGTACCTGAACTATAAAATAACTACAAAACTTATAAGTTGTGTACAATAAAATATT